>CP139505.1:360360047-360984936 GCA_021014915.2 Artemisia tridentata subsp. tridentata
CAGCAGCAGTATCTGAGTACTAGCAGCAGTATCACCAATGCAAGCAGCAGAATTGTTTTGCATCAGCAGCATCATGATAATACTAGTAGCAGTATTATCAAAGCTAGCAGCAGGAATGATAATGCTAGCAGCAGGAATGAACTGCATCAGCAGCATTATCATTTACATTATTAGCTGAATTATAAACCACTAAATTGAGTCAGGGTGTTCAGGGACCTAATGAGTGTACACTCCGTACCTCCAACCCATTACCAGGTGTGAACTCATCCCTCAAGTGTACTAAATTTTCCAACAAACTTTTGGAACCTAATCTTCTCTCTTGAAACTTGAAAATATCATATTTACTCAAATATTGATTTGAAAGATTGTATTTTTGGTATATACGTACATAATGGAAATCAAGTCTATAACAAACAGACGTGTGTTATTTACCAGTGGTTAATGTTCAGTTTTTGCTCCAAAGATTCAAACTGGAAATGATAAATAGCCCCACATTTTGTGAAAGGAAGCCAAATAAAAAACAAAGTTGAATATTTGCTAGTAGTCACAAATAATTTCGACCATCTTTTAGATATTAAGTAATAAACCCCTTGATACGTACAAAATCATAACAACCAGAAATCAAAGATGAAATGTGGAAGTTATTCGAATAACAAACTGGGTTTCATATGAGGAAGAAATGTAACCGAATTTGATTATTCATGATTCACAATGTTTGTAATGGAATTAAGAGAGAAGGATTACAATCAATTTCAGTGAATGATTACAAATGAAAAGATAGTTTGTGATTTATACAAGTGAAAAGGAAAACTAGTTACTAACAGCTTTTCCCGCCAAACTTCTAACTGATTTTTTAGTTGACACGTGCCAGCCACGTGACTTTTAGTTCAAACTCAATTTGGCGTGTATCAAATCCATCCCTCTTAGAATTTGACTTTCCACAGTCAAACTTGATTGTGAGCAGCCATCAACTGATCAGCTCCTGGATAAGTTTTTAGCAAGTCTGTGTACAGCTCCCATGTAGCTTCTTCCTCACTTCCATTAGACCATTGGACCAACACATATGCCACAGCCTTGTTGTTCAACTTCCCAAGTCTTCTGTCCAATATTCTAACTGGAAATACTGACATCATACCCCCATCATCACACATGGGTAAAGTACCAGCTTGTTCTACACTTCCCTTGCAAAGCTTTAGTTGGGACACATGAAAAACTGGGTGAATTTGACTGCCACTTGGTAACTGCAACTTATAAGCTACCTTGCCAATTCTTTCTAAGATCTTAAAGGGACCATAATACTTTGCTGAAAGTTTGTTGTAAGGGCTGGGTCTGTTTGTTGATTGTCTGTAAGGCTGCAATTTCAAATATACCCAAACACCTTCTTCAAATTCCCTGTCTGTTCTATGCTTGTCTGCTAGGCTTTTCATTCTATCTTGAGCTCTTTTCAAGTGAAACTTGAGCATCTCCACCACTTGCTCTCTAGCCTGCATTCTCCTATCCACAGCTTCCACACTACTCTCTCCTGGTAAGTAAGGCATGTGGATGGGTGGTGACTGACCATACAACACTTCAAAGGGTGTGGTTTGTATGGCAGTATGAAAGTTAGTATTGTACCAAAATTCAGCCATAGATATCCATTGAGTCCATTCCTTGGGTCTTTCACCAGTCATACATCTTAAGTAACATTCAAGGCATCTATTCACCACCTCTGTCTGACCATCAGTTTGTGGGTGATAGGCTGTTGACATCTTCAGTTTGACCTTCAAAACCTTGAATAATGACTGCCAAAAATTACTCAGGAACACCTTATCCCTATCACTCACAATGGTATTTGGCAACCCATGAAGCTTATAGACATTGTCCAAAAACACTTGTGCTACTTGGGTTGCTGTAAAGGGGTGTTGCAGTGGTATAAAATGGGCATATTTGCTGAGTCTATCCACTACAACAAAGATCACAGACTTCCCATTGGATTTTGGCAAACCTTCCACAAAATCCATAGAAATATCACTCCATACTCTGACTGGAATAGGTAGTGGTTGCAATAAGCCTGGATAAGCACTTAGATCAGGTTTTTGTCTTTGGCACACATCACATTCCCTGATCCAATTCTTCACCATTTTTCTCATACCCTTCCAATAGCACAGTGAGCTCAATTTTTGCACAGTTACTTGCACACCAGAGTGACCACCAACAGATTCATTGTGGATCTGTGAGAAAATTTGTTTCCTTAAAGTTTCATTGTTACCCACCACCAATTTTCCATTCCTTCTTAATTGACCATTTGCCCATGTATACTTCTTTGACTTGAAATTAGGGTCTGCAAAGCTTTTGATTAACTCAGCCAATTTCACATCCTCAGTCCAACTATCTTCTATCTTCTTTAACAGCTCATTAGTCACATTAGTAGCTATTATAGCACACAACTGTCCTTGCACTTCTTTTCTAGACAATGCATCAGCCACAGTGTTTTCACTACCCTTTTTATAAGCTATTTCATAGTCATACCCCAACAGCTTAGGTAACCATTTAGTTTGAAATGGAGTTGTCAATCTTTGGTCTAACAAATACTTCAAACTAAAATGATCAGTTTTGATTTTGAAGTGCCTATCCATCAAATATCCCTTCCATTTTTCCAATGCTAAAATAACAGCCAAAAACTCTTTTTCATAAGTTGACAATACTTGATGTTTGGGAGAGAGTGACTTACTGAGATATGCCAAAGGATGACCATCTTGTTGCAACACAGCTCCAATTCCAATGTCACAAGCATCAGTTTCCACAGTAAACTCTTTTTCAAAATTTGGCATTCCCAATACTGGAGCTTGAATCATGGCTGACTTTAATGTTTCAAAAGCTTGTTGGGCTGCATCTGACCATTTAAAGGCATTTTTCTTCAAAAAGCAGTTAATGGTTTACTGATGACTGCATAACTTCTTATAAACCTCCTATAATATCCTGTCAACCCTAAGAACCCCCTCAATTGCTTCACATTCTTGGGTACAGGCCAATCCTTCATGGCTTCAATTTTAGCAGGGTCTGTAGCAACTCCCTTATCAGAGATTATATGACCCAAATATTCCACTTGTGACACAGCAAAAGTGCACTTACTCTTCTTTGCATACAAGGTATGAGCTTGCATAGTCTGCAATACCATCCTTAAGTGATCCAAATGCTCTTTGATTGAATTACTATAGACCAAGATATCATCAAAGAAAACCAGTACAAACTTCCTCAAGTAGGCCTTGAAAACCTCATTCATTAATGACTGGAAAGTGGAAGGAGCATTGGTTAACCCAAATGGCATAACCAAGAACTCATAGTGACCATCATGAGTTCTGAATGCAGTTTTGTGAATATCTGATTCTTTCATCCTAATTTGATGATAACCAGATCTGAGGTCAAGTTTTGAGAACACCATTGATCCATGTAATTCATCTATCAGCTCCTCAATCATGGGAATTGGAAACTTGTCTTTGACTGTGTTCTTATTCAACTGCCTATAATCAACACACATTCTCCAACTGCCATCCTTCTTTTTCACCATAACAATTGGAGATGAGAATGAGCTATGGCTTGGTCTTATCACTCCTGACTCCAACAATTCCTTTACCATCTGTTCTATAGCATCCTTTTGGCTAGGAGGGTGCCTATAGGGTCTAATGTTGACTGGTGGAGTGTTGGGCATAAGGGGAATTTGATGATCATGTGACCTCTTAGGTGGTAATACTGTGGGTACTTCAAACACACTCTTAAACTCATCCAAAACTTCATCAACCTCCTGTGGCTTAATCAAAGTAACTCCTTGCATACTGCACATTAACACAGGACACACACAAACTGCCATATAATTCAGTGTGGCATTAAACTGCAACTTAGGCTGCATCCATTCCAAAGTAGGTTGTGGTGCACCTCTTAGTAACACTTTCTTATTCCCAACATAATATTCCATGGTCAAATTAGCAAAATTGCACTGAATGTTTCCCAAAGAAGCTAACCATTGTATCCCTAACACCATATCACAGCCTCCTAAGGGTAAGACCATAGCATCAATTGTGTAAGTAAGCTCCCCCAAAGTCAATGACAAGCCTTGACACAACAATGTACTAGTCATAGCATCTCCATTAGCCACTGAAACTTGGAGAGGACACATTTTTTTAGTTCTACACCCCATTTTCTTTGCAGTTTGCACATCAATGAAATTGTGTGTACTGCCACAATCAACAAGTACATGTACCCCTTGCTTTCCTACCATACCTTTAACCCTCATAGTTTGGTAGTTGTACACCCCAGTAAGTGCATTCAATGAGATTTGAGCTACCATTTCATTACTGTGCTCAATTTCACCCATTGTCTCAGACTCACCCATTTGACCCATTTCATTATTAGTCAACTCATCTTCCATACCATCTATTTCCTCATCAATTACAACTTCTAAGGAATGTAATTGGCCACTACACTTGTGTCCAGGCACATACTTTTGGTCACAATAAAAACAAAGATTTTTAGCCCTTTTTTCTTCCAATTCTTTTTGGGTCAATCTTTTATAGGGTGTTTGACTCTGCCTATAACTACCTCCATTATTGACATAAGAAGTATTATTAGGCCTAGTCACATAAGCATTGTTCCTGTTCTGGTAATTATTCACTGGATTGACTTTAGGAGTAGGAAAAATAGGATTATACCTTTGCTTATTGACCAAATTGGTACTCTCTTGCATCTTGGCCAAACAGTAAACATCCCCCAAGTTGGTAACCTTGAACATTCTGATTGGCATACTGATCTCCTTCTTTAACCCCCCCAATGAACAAACTAATTGCATATGACTTAGTCAACTCCAATCTATTCAAGAGGGCTTCAAACAATTCTTGATACTGTTGCACAGTCCCTTCTTGTTTCAAATTCTTGATCTCTACCATGGGATCATCATACACAACTGCAAATCTCCTTTTGACAAACCTTTCACCAAACCTTTTGACAAATTCACCAAACCTTTTGACAAATTGTTCATACTGATCCCAAGTAACTAATTCACCAAACCTTTTGACAAATTGTTGGTGCCACACTAAAGCCTTGTCATAAACATGCATTGAAGCCAATTCAACTTTCATCTCTTCAGGCATAGCATCAATCTTGAAGAATTGCTTGCATCTAAACACCCAACCTTTCACATCATCACCATTGAAGTTTGGGAAATCAATCTTGGTCATTCTACCATATTGATTCCCATTGTTTTGATTAGCAGCACCATGATTTCTATGAACAATACCAGTACTTGTTCCTTTACCACTTCTGAAACTATTGAGTTGATTGGTAAACAAACCTTGCTGTTGTACGATTGTTCGCAACTGATTGTTAATGCTTTCCAGAGCAGTTGTGAATCTCTCATTCAAACTAGTAACTGATTCTTGCAAAGACTCCACAGTTGGTCTTGACTCCACCATTGTTCTTGTATTCACCATCTCACCAGTATTATTATCACTCATCAACAATGGGATAATAACTACTGATCTTGTTCTTGATTACCCAAACCAAGTGCTTCTGATCAGCTTGTTCAAGGCTAGAGAATTTAACCACTAATGGGCTAGCCTTGTGACCGTACAAATGTTTGGCACTAATCTGATGTAACAGAACAAGAGAAATTAGTGGTGACTAATTTCTTGGCCGAAAATTTCTGTTTTGTTGCCGGAATTGACCGGAGAAGATGACCGGAAAATCAAGAATGTCAGTGTAACACTCTTGAAGATAATGTGTTGCCAGAAAAGAGGCTCTTGATACCACTTGATACGTACAAAATCATAACAACCAGAAATCAAAGATGAAATGTGGAAGTTATTCGAATAACAAACTGGGTTTCATATGAGGAAGAAATGTAACCGAATTTGATTATTCAAGATTCACAATGTTTGTAATGGAATTAAGAGAGAAGGATTACAATCAATTTCAGTGAATGATTACAAATGAAAAGATAGTTTGTGATTTATACAAGTGAAAAGGAAAACTAGTTACTAACAGCTTTTCCCGCCAAACTTCTAACTGATTTTTTAGTTGACACGTGCCAGCCACGTGACTTTTAGTTCAAACTCAATTTGGCGTGTATCACCCCCTTTTAAAAATCTTGATCTTTACTTCAGTAGGGGAAATTATTTTAATCATCTAAACACTAAAAATTAAAGTATTAACACAACTTCGGCGGGTGTTCAAACGGTCAGGTTTTGGTTGACCGGAGATATTCGTTTAGGTTTATCCGGTTTTTGCAAGAAAAGAAAACACACCAAAAAACTAAACCGAAAATGAACAGACTCGAACCAAACCACCCGACTAATAATTGGTTTATCAGTTTAGGACCTAATAAACAAACTGAAAAGTTACAGGTACAAATTACTGTACAAAAGACAACCGCAACAAGTTAAATAATTTAATAATAAATAGACTAAACAAGATTAGGTTTAACATGAAACTTCAATATACTGGGAAAAGTATTTACCAATATTTATAGAAATCCAAAATAAAGTAATGAAGATGCTTGAATTTTAGTTTAACATAAAGGTAAAATTCAAATTTACATGTCAATTAGCCTTCGAGTCTTCCCATACCATATTTAAGATTTCATGCGCTTATCCCATATTTGGTTTTCAGGGTGGGCTCCAATCATTGTCTTTAAAAACCAAATCCAAACCAAAAACCACAATTTAGCTCCCAAATAAGCCAAAACCGAATAAACCATATCACTTTGGATCGGTTGGTTTTTTGGGACCAACCCGTTTAATGAACACCCCTACCATAACATGGAACAAAGAAGTGAGGGTTAGTTCTATAATAGACGTTTGTTGATAGTGAAAGTCATGCTACACTTCTCCTACATGATGCAATGTGGACTGTACTACAAGACGCAATGAGAACTTTACAATCTGTTGAACTTTACCATGAGCTCCACTAGGAAAATAATCCAAGAAAAACAACTAAAACCTTAGACACGTTTTCAATCTTTGCTCTCATCATCGCCGCCGTCTCATCCATTAACAATCAAGTCCTTTCTGTTCAGGATTTATAAGTTTTTAGTGCAGAAAAAATTGTCAAAAGAGAAAGCAATCTCATTTTCTTATAACGGAAAGTCTTTAGTCAAATGTCAAATGTACCTATTATGTTGCTTAACGTAAACCTGAACTAATATCATCAACTATTGATTACCACAACAGTCATATAAATATATTTTTGGTCCAACACGTGTTTAAGGAAAAGGTTTCAATATTTACGGGAGATCAAGACAAGACACTAGACGTGCCAATTTCGACCCATAAACAATCGGCCCAATCGCCCCTACACGAAAGTTACCCACTTTTCACCTCTAGTATCTCCGCTATCAGATTATCAGGTATGGATCCAAAATAACATAATCAAATACATAATAATGGGAAAGTAATTTAGTGTAACAAGATTCCAGAAAAGAAAAGGATTGCAATTTTCAAGGGTAACGTACCTTTAACACTGGTAATCGTTTTTCCACGTCTAACTTTTGTTGTTTCTTGACCACTCCATCAACACAACTTTCAGTTGGATAATACTAGACCCCTACATAAAAAAAAATACCACCATATTGATCAAATATTAAGCATGTGATTTAGATTATTCAACTCTATCTAACAAAAAATTTAGTGATCAACTGATCATGGCAAACTTACAACAGTTTCATATCTTAAAGATGGAAACTAAGAAGTTGTTTTGATTAGCATTGTGAGAGTGATTATGTGGCATAGAATAATCTAAATCAGATGGATGCGCCAGATTTAGATGTACTTTTGCTGCTTGAAGTTGGACTAATAATCAACTGTTAAGTGTTTAGAAAATTCAGAGTCTTTTTATATAAGTAGATAAATTTAACATGAACGTAGTTATATGTTTGTTAAAATATGAGAAATCTATTTGTTTAGATATACGTTTATAAGATAATACTAACAAAAAGGAGTTTATTTCATTCTTAATGAAATGCCTAAACTGTTTAGATACTTCTCAAAAACAACAATACCCAATCCTGTTAAATGAATAAAGACCAATGAGTTCTACAGTATCATGGATAACTGGCCTCTAAAAGCACCATATGTACTTGTGATCTTAGATTACTTTACCTTTTAAGAAGTAGATTAAGTGTTATCTATATTACGACTATAAATACATTTAATGTTTAGAGAAATGTACTAAAATTGATAATTGATATTTGCATAATTGCACACGAGGAGGTTATGGGTAGAATAGAACTTACTTGTCACAATATACAGTCCCAAACAAGTAACAACTGCTACAACTGCAAGAGGAGTGTCAATAGAGCTCTGAAAAGGAAGAACCAAAAGCCTAATAAATACCAGAGGTAGCAAACTTAAATGCAGAAACTCAACATAGAAAACAGAAAATCGGAAAGAAAAAGAGAAGGTGGTCAAGTTAATGACCATAACTGACCTCAAAAATACATGTCAGTGCTATAACGCGCATCACCCACTTGATATAGTAAAAGGGGGCCCACTTACAAACAACGGGTGCCAAGAATAGTAAAGAAATTCCCACAACAAGCAACGCATAGCGCCATCCCTGTGACACTACAATATGGCACAAATTGCCAAATTAAAAAATATAGAATGACATATAAAATATAGACAAAGACAGGACACTATGACCGAACCATCATTTTTCGCTTTTCAGTTCAAACTACCAGTATAATTTCCACACACTACCAATTAAGAAGAGACCACAAACATGAAATTGTTTATCCAAATTCGCCCATTTTTGCAAGCGCACTTGAAATTAAGATATAAATGAAAATGGATACCTTCAAGAAGAGTGACAGTTACAGAACCATAAATCCCGCTAGTATACTTCACATCAACAAATCTTTGCTCATAAGGTGACATAACAGAACTCCATGTTCCATTTTGAAGTGATCTCCATTCATCACTTCCACATTTGCATAACCCCCGTGAAGCATCCCTGCAGAATAAATAAAAATAAAAAATCTTAAAAGAAAACAAACCACTAAAATCTTCTGACCATTTAGTTAAGAGTGGGTCGATTGAGATTGTACTTTATCTCACAAAGGTTAGATACGTCAAATGATGAAATTTAGCAGAATGGGGAAATGGCAGAATGTTGCCATGTAATGCATACAACCTCCATGTTTTATTCATATAATTAGATTATTACTGTAATAAAGGTAGATTTTGTCATCAGAATTATGTATGCACAAAAAATATGACTCAACCTTTTTTGACTCGTTAGTCAACATGCCCATGTTGCCACCTACTACCAACTAAAGAATAAGAGTGGAACAAAAAAGCCTCTTACTTGCCTGTGAAAACAAATTTGAACCTTGTAAAGCGACCTTTGATGGACCTCTGGTGACACGGCTAGCAAAACACGATATGGTCGGGCAAAGCTCTCAAGTTTCTTTCTCGATGTGCCATTTACAAAGATGCGTGCACAGTAGTTATCATGTGATCCCGAAAGCGGCGCGGGGGTAGCTTCAACTGATGGATTTCTAACATCAATGCCTGTGATTTCAAAGAATAAAACTAATGATCAGCAATTAATATTTTAACTATACTCATATCTAAGTGCCAAGTTGTAAATTGGATTACCATATTTCTTGGTTTTCGTCATGGCACAAGAAACGATAAGTGCTTCTTTTATTGCTTCCTTCTCTGCCACATAATTGCATATGTTTGCGAAAGCCCGTATGTGCCTCAAGCCAAGTTCAGGCAGCAAACAACAATGTTTCTCAAAAGATTCCAACTTCAATGAAAAACACTATCAGTTAGCAAAATGAACAGTTATACTATACAAAGCAGAAAAGTATATGAAATTGTACCGTAGACTTGAAACACTTCACGTCATCCACTATACGGTCGGGAGCTCTAACAGAACGAAGCGTTGATCTAGCTTTTTCAGGTCCAAAGAGAATCAGCCCCGCCATTTCTATCTTACTATTGACATACTCCGTATGTGTCAATGCTTTGTTTAAATCCTTGACAATTTTGGGTCTTTCCGAAGTTGTAGACTTACGGTACTGTAGATACGTATACATAGATTAGATATATACATATGAAAGGGAGGTTTGTTTGAAATAAAACAAACAATATGATGAAGAAAATGAAAACTTACTGTTTCCCACAACCGGTAACGTGCAAGATCCCATTCTCTTATTTCGGTAGTGTGTGATGGAACGCGGTTTGCGATGGCTTGCAGTAATTCCCAAGTGGTGTAGTTTTCCGGCTTGTGGTGTGACGGGGTGTGAGCACGTACGTTAGCGAGTAAAATCACCATAACAACAAGGAAAGGCATCAGAAGAGGAGAGGTTATCCTCATTGATCCCGGTAAACAAACTGCTGCTTTTGATGATGATAAGAAGGGAAAAAAGTTAACAAACTGTATGCATACCAAAATATGATTAAAAACAGCCGGAATAGTAAAAGAAAGGGATAATTTGTTATGGGATTAGGATAAGCCCAAGCCCGGTTTGTGGGTTTTGGGATTAGGGTTTTACCCATTATAAATAATGGTTATCAATAACGCTCTGTTCTTGAGTTTTTTTTTTTAAAACGAATGGAAAGGGAAGAGAAGGGAAATCAAAAATATAGGTGTTCTAAGTTTTTTTAAGAAGGAAGAGGAGGGGACAGGAAGGTGGGAGGGAGGGAAGATATGGGTTTTCTTATGTATATCTGTTCCGTCCAATTTTGGGAGGATTAGGAGGGGAAGGGGGTTATCTTTTGTAAAATTACAAATATATCCTCATTATTCCCAAATTGTTAGATCTATTTTCATCAGAACCATTGGCGATGGGAATATCAACTGTACCAATCAAAACAGTTTCGAGACCGCTGATTCATTGTTGCTTGAGAAATGATCTTTTCATTATTAACATCGATGAAATGATGAAATGATATTTTCATTATTAACTGTACTGATCAAATCATTATTAACATCGATGAAATGATATTTTCATTGTTGCTTGAGAATATAGCCATTCCATTGTGGGGCAGTGGTAGAAAACATTGACCGCTGATTCAAAATGAATGAATTTTCAAGGATCAAGTGGTATGCCATGATAACAAACTGAATAACACATTTAATTCTTTTGAGTTCATCACTGTGAGATCCCTTCAGCAATATGTTTTGAGGGTATCTTGGTAATTTGGGTACCTTCCTTTCCTTCCTTGTAACTTAAAAATAAAAACTCAAGAACACAAATAAAAGTAACCACTTTCTTCAGAGTGTCATTCCTTAGTTTTCCCTTCTCATTCCATCCCCTTCCATTCTTTAAAATTTAGACTTGAGAACAGAGCGTAAAGTTATACCATGGGGTTTACATTATCTTACATAATTGTGTGCAAAATTCTTGACACGCGTAAAGTGCGGGTACATAATGAGTGGGAAATACAAGTACTTGTTCAATGGGATGGAACTGACAATCCTACACGGAATCGTGGAACGATTTACAACAACAGTATCCTAACTTTGACCTTGAGGACAAGGTATGTTTCGAAGCGGGGAGAAATGTTATGTCCCAAACAGGACAGGTGGCATCTAATGAGGAAGTAGAACAAGACGTGGTTAGAAAAAGTAGTAGAGTGAAGAAACTGCCGCAAAAATTTTAAGGGAATAAAAGCAAGTGGAAAGAAAAGAGTGGGTGCCGAAGTTATCTCATGTTTTCTCCTCTTGGGTTGCTTTCCCTTTTCTTTAATTCACAGTAATCCATGTTTTTCATTTTGAATTCAGTATTCTATCAGATCCTTTAACTTTCAGTTGGTGTGTAGTTTGTTACGGAATATTGGTAAAAGCTGATAACTCACCCTCTAACAGGCACTCGACCTAGTGCTCTAACCATATTTTTGAATCCCGTCGATTTATGTGTATCTTGCGACCATTTTAACGCCTAATGTTCAACCCTCTTATTAACAAGGTAGGGGTAAAATGGTCACACACAATAGACGAAATTCACAAGGTAGGGGTAAAATGGTCACACACAATAGACGAAATTCAAAAGTATAATTAAAAAAAAACTACTCATAACTTGAAAAAGTGACAAGTTTCCACATAAAGATATAAGGTTTGAGTGTATATAGTCAGTCAGTCACCTACGGCTTTCTAGAGAATCATATCCCCAAAACTCGATTATATAAAACCCTAGTTTCAAACACTACTAAATCAATCAGAATAAACATAAACATATATAACATATTATAAACATTTTACCTCGATTAGTATTTATTATAGATCTTTTAGAGTCGCCACACACAATTTTACTTTTTGGTGTATGTGTGTTTATACCAAACGGGTCTTTTTTTAATTCATATTTGACCCGTCTTTTTTTTTGTTTTTCCTTTTTCTTTTCTTGATTTACTAAACTCTTTTAATTTGGAATCGTTTAAGTTTACCGTATTACCTTTAATTAAAATTGTTATTTACAAAACTGTTTACGTATGCTATGTAAATCGGTATTAAGAGCGGATTGAGATGGTTGTGTTGTTTGACTTCCGTGTTGAACGGTAAGGACCCGATGAGTTGATAAAGATCAAGAAGCTCAGGTAACACTTAAACAAACCATTTGAGAACTGTGTGTGAGACACTATTTTGCCCAAGTGTGTGAACTTTTGAAGTTTGTGTAGGATGCCTTCTATACTATAGAGAGCCATGTAGGGTTTACAGATAAACCCTTGAAGGATGATCAACGGTTATGGGGAGGCCACGCGTTGATCATCTGATGACCAGACAAGAATGACAGGTGGCCTCCCCTCCTTTGCTCGTATAAAAGAGTGCTTTTGCTTCCTATAATGTTGGTCGTGTGTCTCCCACTGCCCACTGTCAAAATTGTACATCTTAACCGTTAGTGACAGTTGTCTCATGCGACATGTACTATGCGGCCTGAAAGATATTACCAGGTCCATCGTGGCCTGGGTTTGCATGGTTCTCGTCATGGGTTGACTCGTGAACCTTGATTAATGAGCTTGATCCGAGCGTATAGTTAAATAACTCTTTAAGAGGTAAAATTGTCCTTTTATGAATTTTGCAAAGCTGTAATAAATGCATTTTTCTTTAACTATATGTTTTTTTTTCTGCCAACAATAATTTTAGGACAGGGGTAGTAAAGTTTTAAATTGACCGTATCAAGTCAATTCTAAATTTAATTTTATCACCTTAGTTGTAAAATTATCCATTTCTTTTAACTTTTATAAGTCTAAGAATTTAATAAATTTCCTCCCAATTTAGACTTTTAGAAGCAACAACCTTGTTACTTTATATTAAATTAAAGTTACCCCAACCCATAAACATACGAGGTTATAAATATACAAATGAAAGCACGGATTATAAACTGATTTTTATACCAAACGTCGTGTCACCCAGTAATAACCAATACAAAAACCGGCATGTACTCTTGAGCTTATAATACAACGACTGATGATAATTATCGATCGTCTTCATTTTTTAAGTTTAAATAAAGGTATCTTACTTTGCGACGCAAGTCCAAAAACACCATATACACACGGAGTTATAAATATTACACAAAAATCTAAAAAGTTTAAAAGATAAATTGATTTTAATACCCTAAGCTCATGTACGTAGAATGTTATAAACTAGTTTTACATGGTAAACAAATACTTCATACTTCATAATATCATAACAGAATTTAAGATATTCTCATTAAATACACTCAATTCATACTATACACCTATTATAACAATCAACTCATTAAGGCTTGGAATTTGTTTTGCAACATACATAATTTGTTTCGCAATCAACTCAGCAGCCCAAGTTGCTCAGGTATTTTTGGACACAGTTTACAAACTACATGGAATGCCTACTACTATTGTGTTAGGCAGAGATAAAGTGTTTTTGAGCAGTTTTTGGAAGGAGTTGTTTAAGCTTTTACAAGTTAAACTGCTGATGTCTACCTCATATCACCCACAAACTGATGGGCAAACAGAAGTAGTCAACATATGTTTGGAATGCTATCTAAGGTACATGTCAGGTGAGAAACCAAAAGAGTGGGTGAAATGGCTGTCATTAGCTAAATTGTGGTATAATTCTAACTTCCATACATTCATATTGACCACACCCCTTTTGAGGCAGTCTATGGTCAAGCTCCACCGGTTCATATCCTATACATATGAGGCCTGAGTAAAGTTGATGTTGTGGATAGGACTCTAGCAATCAGAGAACAAGCTATCCAGTTGCTTAAGTTTCATTTGGGAAGGGCTCAGAACAGAATGAAGCATCAATCAGACAAAGGCAGAAGTGATAGAGTGCTTAAAGAAGGTGACATGGTCTTTCTGAAACTGCAGCCCCACAGACAAGTGTCCATTAGGCAAGGAAGGCAAAACAAATTTTCACCAAAGTACTTTGGCCCTTTTAAAGTCATTGGGAAGATAGGTCAAGTGGCATACAAGCTGGAGTTGCCTGCTCATAGCCAAATACACAATGTATTTCATGTGTCTCAGTTGAAGCTTTGCAAAGGAAATCCTCAACCATCACAAGTTATTGACCTTTCCAGCTGCAACCAAGAAGGATTAATAGCAGTACAGCCTATGGCAATTTTGGATAGGAAAATGGTCAAAAAGAGGAATGCTGTTGTGGTGTATGGACTGATCCAATGGACTAATGGGACACAAGTGGATGCCACTTTGGGAAAACTTGGAAGAGCTATATGCCAAGTTCCCAGCTTTTGATTCCCATTCTTAAGGACAAGAATGATTTGAAGAAGGGAGGATTGTTAGGAACTGTTTAGTCAATAAGCTCTGATTAGCTAAATAAGCTGGTAAATTGGTTAAGCCAAATGGCACGTGAGGCGCAGGTGTGCTAATGCACACTTGAGGTGCACATGACAAACACTCCTTTGGGTTAATCAACTTTCCCACCCATTTCCCTTTTTAATACTTGTAACTAAAACTCATTTGTTAGCTTTTGATTGAATACAATTCCTTCTTTAACCTCTTTCTCACACTGTAACAAACTTATCACAAATATCCACAATTGATAATACTTTGATCTTTCGTTAATCTTTTCTAACTCTTTGATTGACAAAGTTCTTTGTAAAACACTCTTATCGATCTAAATGTTTATGAGTTGTTGGGATTCAATACACTAAAAGGTGGTTAAACCTTTTGTACTTTGTGTATATGATATATTGAGTGAATATGATTAAGTATGCGGAATCTACTTAATCACACTTAGAAGGTTATTATGGTTATTGAAATGGAACAGTTGTGTTTGTTATATGACAATAGACAATGAAAGCTTATCACCAAACGATTCAATATTATTAAGATAATAATACGAGTGATCTTGAGTTATCACTAGGGTTACAACCCTGAATCTTATGTTTCTATATCTTGTGATATTGTTTTTGTTCTATGTTCTTGAGAGATATATTTTGCACTATAAGTTAACACACACTTATATCTCTAGTCTAAGATCTTTCTTTTATAACATAAGAAAGATCTTTACAATAATATTAAGTCTTGTCAAACAACTTGCTAGCTTATCTTATGTGTGTCAGTAACTAAGATACAACATGTATCTATGTTTACAACTTGTTCTGTGAGTATAAGATAAAGACTGAGCACATGGGGTAAGATATTATCTACCGTGTATTATTGACTTTTAGTCAACCAGACTTAATATCTTCATCAAGCAGACTTAACTCTGATAGTCACCAGAATTAACACTTGACTTAACCACCTGACTTAACTTTAACGACCAGACTTAACCAGCAGATAACCAGCAGACTTAACTTTGGAACTCACCAGACTTAACTCTACTACTACCAGATTTAATCACTTGAGAGATTTTCCCGATACTTAAACTTCAGAATATTTAATTCCCAACAATCCTCCCCTAAACATGTGAATCAATTTCAACATGTTTCTGAATTTTATTATGGATTGTGAAGATCTTTCAAACACTTCATTGTCAGACCCTTGGACTGAACTTTCTTCTATTCTGAAAGATTAATATCTGCTAGGATGACTTGACACACGATTAAGGTGGTTAAACCTTCTAACTTTGTGTGTATGATATGTTGTGTTAAAATGATTAAGTGCGCGGAATTCACTCAACCAAACTTAGAAGGTTGTGTATGTTATGGAAATGGAATTGTTATGTTTGTTAGTTAGCAATGAACACATATAAAGATTATCACCAAACGATTCAATATTATTAAAGATAATAATACTTGTGACCTTGAAATATCACTAGGGTTACAACCTTGAATCCTTTGTTTCTATCACTTGTGATATATTTGTGTTTGTTCTAACAGTTATGCATGTTCTAACGTATGCATGGACTAACTCTTAATACTTCTTTATTTTTCACACACACTTAATATCACTAGTCTAAGATCTCTTTTATAGTCAAAAGATCTTTACAAATTGCTTAAAGTCTTGACCGACTTACTTGGTTAACTTATCCTATTGAGTGTCAGTACATCAGATACAACATGTATCTATGTATACAACTTGTTAACTAAGCACATGGAGAAAGATATTATCTACCGTATATTGTTGACCAAAATACAATAAATATCTTTTCGATCTTATCCTTCTATCAGCAGAGTTGTTCATTATCAGCAGGAACAATCTATCGCTATCAGCAGAATCATCAGCAGAGTTGTTAAGCCTATCAGCAGAGTGAAATGCTCTATCAGCAGAATCAACATCATCAGCAGAAACCGTTTTGCACTATCAACAGAATTATACTTAGAGTAGAATTCGATATTAAACATCTTGAATATTTAATTCCCAACAATCCTCCCCTAAACATGTGAATCCTTTCAAACATGTTTCTGAATTAAATCTTGGATTGAAGATCTTTCAAACACTTATGTTCTTCAAGATTGAATATCTTCTCAGTAATTCATCTACTTTGCTCTTCTTTGACTTTAGCAATATTAAAACATATTGAACCTATCTTGGACTAAAAGATGGTGCAATTTCCTTGGATGGAGGAATTATAAGAGGCAATGATGCTGTGTATCTTGGATGCTTGTTTCAACAAGTGAAATCATCTAACCAGCATGTCTTTGAAGTGAAATTGAAACCTTTCTTCGTTTGATCTAGATAGAACTTTCTCCTTTGGAATGTTCTTGTCATTTTCAACCTCCTCATCATCTTGTATGCTCTTGTCTTCTCCTTCCATATATTGTATTATCTTCCTTTTCTGGGCCATTATTTCCTCCCCTGAGATTGTTACCTCCCCTGAAGCAAATAACTTTTGTTTCATCCCCCCTTGTTTGGAAGATCTCACTATGTACCTTTGACTGATCTATCAATGTGAACTTGTTGTCAGACAATATTGTACATGAAGCCATCAATTCCTTAAGAGTTTAAGTTACTGCCCTCATCACTTCTAGGTGTGTTAACTCCTATGAGAGGTGATTCATTGGACATTTGACTCTTGGTCCATCAATGGATGGTTTTTGTGAGTCCCTTGAAAAATCCTTTTTTTTTAAGAAACTTTTGCCTTAGCAGTATGTTCATGATTTTAGAATTGAAAAATCATACTGCTTCCAACCATTTTGAAAGGACTAAGTGTATAACAGACACTCAATCATAATTTCGGTTTAAAGCAACCTCTGGTTGTTTGAGAACCAATATTTTTCAGTTATAAATAACTGCCTGTGTAAAGATAAATCTATTCAAAAGATTTTCTTGACAGGGTTTCCAGCTCGTGGCATTTGTTACCTCTAACACAAGTGTTAGATTCACTTTTGCTCGCTGTTCTTTCTATCAGATGTCCTCAGACTTGCACATTATACTTAAAAGTATAAAATGATAGAAAGTGAGTTGTATCAGTTACTATCTGATCAACTAAGTCATCAATTCAATGTGAAATATCATAACTAGATTTCAAGAAAGAAGTTGTAAGGAGCTTTAAAGTCCCAAACTCAGTCCATCATAAACCTATTATGGTCAGCAGCTAATATCTCAATCCTGCTGTTTCCATTTCACTTGAAACATCCTTTGTGTTTATATATTCATACCTGAAATTGTTAGACTAAAACCAAAAGAACAATGTACAAAGTACTTGTCTTGCATTAGTATAATCATAAGACCAACTATATGAATAACACAATTTTAATTTTGTACTAGCAGCACCTTGTGTGCTGTAGCAGTACCTTATGATATATTAGCAGTACCGTATGAATCAGTAGCAACAACAAAAATTTATTTACATAAACACATTATTTGAAAAATTTAAAGATTAAGCATTCCAATACTTGCTACCAAGTACTGAAACCTTGAAACATCAAAAGCTTTTGTTAGCAGATCTGCAAAATTATGTTCTGAAGCAATTTTAAGAACTTGAATTAATCTTTTCTCATTGCAGTCTCTTATAAAGTGATGTCTAATTTCAATGTGTTTTGTTTTAGAATGTTGCACTGGATTTTTAATAATACAAATTGTACTACTATTATCAATATGAATAACAGTGTTTAAGAAATTGTACCCATAATCAAGGAGTTGGTTTTGAAGCCATAGAACTTGACTAGAGCAACTTGCAGCAGCTATGTATTCAGCTTCAGTTGTTGAATTTGCCACACTTGTTTGCTTTTTACACTGCCATGAGACAAGTCTACACCCAAGGAATTGACATCCTCCAGTTGTTGACTTTCTGTCCAAGCTAGCACCAGCATAATCACTATCCGAATATGCTACCAAGTCAAAAGGAGATTCCTTTGAATACCATAGACCCAACCTTGGTTGACCCTTGAGATATCTAAAAACTCTCTTGACTGCAGTTAAATGAGAAACCTTTGGAGTAACTTGAAATCTTGCACAAACACAAACAGGAAACATGATATCAGGTCTAGATGATGTAAGATACATCAAAGAGCCTATCATAGATCTGTAATTGTGTACATCTACATTCTCTCCATCTTCATCTTTCAGAAGGTGCTTCTCAGAATCCATTGGTGTGCTTGCTATTTTTGAATCAGCAAATTGAAATTTTCTAAGTATCTCTGCAACATATTTGTCTTGACTAATAAATATGCCTTCAGATGATTGCTTAACTTGCAAACCCAAAAAGAATGTAAGTTCTCCCATAGAACTCATCTGAAACTTATCTTTCATAAGCTTCTCAAACTCTAAACACATTTCTTTCCTAGTAGATCCAAAAATAATGTCATCCACATACACCTGCACTAACAGAAGATCCTTCTTGTGCTGTTTGATGAAAAGTGTCTGATCAATCTTTCCTCTTTGAAATCCATTTTCTAATAAGTAGGAAGCTAGTGTTGCATACCAAGCTCTTGGTGCCTGATGAAGGCCATAGAGAGCTTTCACTACTCTGTACACTTTGTTTGGATGTAATGGATCAATGAAGCCAGGAGGTTGTGAAACATATACCTCTTCTCCAATTTCACCATATAAAAATGCACTCTTGACATCCATTTGGTAGACTGTGAAGCCTAAAAATGAAGCATAAGCTAGAAACAGCCTAATTGCCTCAATCCTTGCTACTGGAGCATAAACTTCATCATAATCTATCCCTTCTTCTTGTGTGTACCCTTGTGCTACTAATCTAGCCTTATTTTTGATCACAATTCCTCTTTCATCCCTTTTGTTCTTAAAAACCCATCTAGTGCCAATTACCTTCACACCTGTAGGTAAATCAACTAGCACCCAAACCTTTTGAATCTTGAACTGAAGAAGCTCTTCTTGCATAGCCTCTAACCAGCTTGAATCATCTAAGGCTGTAAGAATATTCTTTGGTTCAGCTTGTGAGAGAAAACATACAAACAAACAAGAGTTTAAAAGCTCATGTTGTTTTGAAGCATAAAGGGCATCAAGAAGCCCTTGTTGGTCTGAAGACTTCAATTGTTGTCTTGTCTTCACACCTGACTGTATATCTCCAATCACATGATCCAGGGAATGAACTTTGTGAATTCTTGATTGTGGTGTAGTAGGAACTTGATAATTTGATGGAAGATTGTTGTAATCCACCTCATTATCTGAGAATTCTGCCTCTTTTGTTTCTGAAGGGCCAGCAGCAGAGTCATTTGGCCAAACAGCAGAATCAGATAGCTTATCAGCAGAGTCATCAGCAGAAACAGATACACTACCAGCAGCAACAGAAATACTACCAGCAGAAACACTTTGTTGTTCCTGAGTTCCATACTCTTTACGTTCATCTTCAACACTTTCTTTAGCTTGGCTAGAAGAAGGTTCATCAGTTGTCGAAGTTGATTCCACAATTTTACTTGACCATATTGGCATTATCACATAATCTTGATCTTTCTCTAACTCTACCTCATTTGTTGTATTTGAACCTGCAAAATCATTAGTTTCTGCAACAAAAGGCACATAATTCATTGAATTTGTTAGATATTCCAGATCAAATAGCCATTTTGGTCCTTGACCTTCTACATTGGATTTGTTTTCTAAAAACTCCACATGTAGATTTTCTTCTACTATTTCTTTTCTTGTGTTGTAAACTCTAAAAGCTTTGCTATTAAGAGAATAACCAACAAAGAAACTTTCATCTGCCTTACCATCGAATTTTCCTAAATGGTCTAAGGTATTGAGAATTGTCACATGACATCCAAAAGGTCTAAGAAATCCTATTGCAGGATTTCTACCATTAAAAAGTTCATATGATGTCTTATTGTGAGGCTGCACAACTAAAACTCTATTTTGAACATAACAAGCAGTGTTGACTGCCTCTGCCCAAAAGTTTATTGGTAGCTTAGAATCAGCTAACATTGTTCTAGTAGCTTCAATTAGTGTTCTATTCTTTCTTTCAGCTACACCATTCTGTTGTGGTGTTCTAGCAACACTAAATTCTCTCTTAATACCTTTTTCTTTGCAGAAATCATCCATAACTCTATTCTTAAACTCTGTCCCATTATCACTTCTAATGACTTTCACTTTCTTGCTTACTTGGTTTTCTATCTGAGTAATGAAGTCCTTAAGGATGCTTGATGTTTCATCCTTAGTGGCTAAAAAGAAAACCCATGTAAATCTACTATAGTCATCAGTAATAACTAGACAATATCTCTTATGCATTATGCTCATCACTGAAACAGGTCCAAATAAGTCCATATGAAGCATAAACAAAGACTGATTGATAGAGTTAAAAATTTTGGGCTTACAAGTGGCTTTGTGTTGTTTGCCTTTTAGACAAGCAATGCATGTTTGATCATTTTCAAATCTTTTGTGTGGTAAACCTCTTACCAAACCATTCTTAACAATTTTATTTATGGTTTTGAAGTTAATATGACCAAGCCTTCTATGCCATTTCATTGATTCTTCCAATGTGGCCTTTGCAACAAGACAAGTTAAATTCTTTTTAGGAATAATATTCTTCATGTCTACACTGTACATATTGCCCTTTCTAGGAATTCTAAGAAGTACTTGACTTTCATCAGGCATCTTAAAATCAGGAGAAAGTACAAGACATTCAGTCTCACAGAAAAGAACATTATTCTTTTTGTCACACATTTGTGAAACACTAAAAAGATTATAATTTAGCTCTTTTACATAGTACACATCTTCAAAATCTAAATTTCCGGTTTTGATTGTACCTTTACCAGAAATTTTCCCACGAACACCCCCTCCAAAGGTAACATATCCTCCATTAAAAGCTTCAAAATCTGAGAGATAAGATATGTTGCCTGTCATGTGCCTAGAACATCCACTATCTGAGTATCCTTGATCCTCTTCCTGATCATATGAATGTCCCTGCACATGAATAAGAGTGTTAGTTTCTTTTGGGGATCCAAGCCATTACTGACTTGGATCTGCCTCTTGCATCAATGTAATTGAATCTTTTAAGAATAGTTGATGCAACATTGGATTTATGAATCCAACATGCTGAGGCCTTAACAGCATTTGCCCTTTTTCCCTTATCAGCAGAGTGAACCACACACTTATCAGCAGAATCTGCTAACTTTGTAGTTCTACCCTTTGGTTTCCAAATTTGTTTATGGACCACTGATTTTGATTGAATGGGACTTAGAACAGTTGTAGGTGCATGTTTGAAAAGTGTTTTTGCACCCTTAGCTGTTGATTTTGGGTTAATAGTCATAAATGGTCGAGCAGCAAAATAAAATTTGCTATCAGCAGGATCATTTGGTCTATCAGCAGAATCAGATTTTGAGATAGACTTGCTTTTGACTACTCTGGGGTTTGATTTCTTAGAACTAGAGTGAAAGTGAGATTTAGTTGTCTGCCTTTTGAGATTCACTCTATGGTTTTCATACCCAGATACCCATTGGTTGCAGAAAGCTGCAAGATGGTCAAAACTACCACATGTATAACAAGCTTTATTATAAAAAGCAAAGTCATAACCTAATTGGTTAGACTTGAGGTTGTTCCAATTCCTTTGGTTACCTCTGGGCTTGTTGGTGGTTCTGTATTGCTCACAATATCTAACTGGTTGCCTAACATGCTTAATGTTTGTATGAGGCCTATCAGTATTGTGTTTGACTACCTTAGGAACACTTGTTCCTACTTTCTTAACCACTTCAGGTTTAGACATAACCTGTTGTTCTTCATCATCACTATCAGTTGTACAATTTTCAACAACTATAGCATCTCCTTTCTTAGCAAAGGACACCTTGTCCTGATAATGTAAAGTTTTATCTAAACTTTTACTTATCTTTGCTACCTTAAGACTCTTACTAGTCTTAGAACCATATTCCATGATTGGTTCTTGGAACTCAGCTAAGCCTGTATGTGCTAGGTCAACACCTGGAGGTGAAGGAACACCTCTATATGGTGGAGGAACAGTTTTGTAACCTACACCTGAATTAGCTTTATCAATCACCTGAGCTTCCCAAATCTTATTCATTCCTTCCGAGGCATGTGCTAGAGTATCTATAGTTACCTTAACATTTTCTTTTTCAGTTTTGACTTTAGATAACTGTCTACTTTGATCATTAAGTAGTTCATCTCTAAATGCTATTCCTCTTTTTAAAGCATTTAAGTCATCAGTAAACGTAGATTCATTCCTTTTATAATGAAGAATCTGTTTTTCTAGAACTCCTACACACCTCTTGTGATTAGCTAAATTATGAAGGGCATCAATTAACTCTTCTCTAAAAGCATCAAATCTCTTTTTAATGTCTTCATAATTTTTAAGATTAGGACATGAATTAGAACAAGTAGGAATAATATCTACCTCTGAATCAGAAGAAGCCATTAGAGCAAATTCAGTGGCCATAAGAGCAGCATTTGGTGGTGCATCTTCTTCAGTAGCCATAGAGCTCCAATCATATCCAATACCATCAATAGCCAGCATAGCCTTCGGCTCTTCCACCAGTACTTCCTTATTCCTTTCTTGTTTATACCAAGTGTTCCTATTATCCTGCTTCCTTGGGCTTCTACATTCTTTAGCAAAATGTCCCAACCTATGACAGTTAAAACATTCTACTTTCTTCTTATCGAACCCAGCAGTATCATTACCATTTATGGTAATTTGCTTTCCAGTTTTCTGCCAAAACTTCTTAGCCCTCATGCTAAGTAAAGCAACTTGCCACTTAATATCCATCTCTTCCAAATCATCACCATCAACCTGCTCAAGGTCTTCATAATTTAAAGGAGAACCACTAGCTTGACTGGTTATAAAGGCATAAAATGTTGGATCACTAAGTCCAGCAATATCCTTTTGTACACTAGTAGAAGGACCACCATAAGTAACATTAGAAACACTTTCAACTTCATCTACCTCTTCTGTATGACTAACACTAGGAACTGATAGGAGTGCAACATTCCCAGAACTAGTACCATAATTTCCACCTCTCTTTAGACTTTGTTCAACAATTTTGAAGTTGTTGAACAAATCATTGAGCTTCATTGTTTCAATTTCTGGCTTGTTCATCCAGACAATAACATGAGTATGGAATTCACTAGGTAGACTTTTCAAGAACTTCATGTTGAGATCTTCCATCTCAGTCTCAACACCCAACACAGCTAACTGACTTACAAGCTTGTGTAGTCTTGAAAATAGTTTGTCAAGAGACTCATTACTAAAAGCAGTAAAGTTTTCAAATTGGTGCTTTAGTAAAGTCTTCTGTGTCTTTTTGGTAGTTTCATTACCACCAAACCATGCACAAATCTCTTCAAAAAGAGTTTTTGCATCAAGATATTTGTTAAAAGATAGCATTTGCTCACCAGGAATGGTCATAAGCAACAAGTTTCGTGCTTTCTGATCATTTCTCTTTTGTATCTTTTCATCATTGGAGACTGGTCCAGTATTCCTTTTTCTTACTGTCTTCCCTTCAACAAGAACATCTGAATAGCCTAAAGTGAAGGAATCACCATACTGAATTATGTCCCAAAGAGCATAATCTTGAACCATGAAATATTGCTCAACTCTCATCCTCCATAACTCAAACTCATTGGGTTTGATCATGGGCAACTTTGCAGCAACATTTGTTTGAACATCTTGTACATCCATTTCTTGTTTCTTCTAAAAACAACAATATCAACTCTAGCTCTGATACCACTTGCTAGGATGACTTGACACACGATTAAGGTGGTTAAACCTTCTAACTTTGTGTGTATGATATGTTGTGTTAAAATGATTAAGTGCGCGGAATTCACTCAACCAAACTTAGAAGGTTGTGTATGTTATGGAAATGGAATTGTTATGTTTGTTAGTTAGCAATGAACACATATAAAGATTATCACCAAACGATTCAATATTATTAAAGATAATAATACGAGTGACCTTGAAATATCACTAGGGTTACAACCTTGAATCCTTTGTTTCTATCACTTGTGATATATTTGTGTTTGTTCTAACAGTTATGCATGTTCTAACATATGCATGGACTAACTCTTAATACTTCTTTATTTTTCACACACACTTAATATCACTAGTCTAAGATCTCTTTTATAGTCAAAAGATCCTTACAAATTGCTTAAAGTCTTGACCGACTTACTTGGTTAACTTATCCTATTGAGTGTCAGTACATCAGATACAACATGTATCTATGTATACAACTTGTTAACTAAGCACATGGAGAAAGATATTATCTACCGTATATTGTTGACCAAAATACAATAAATATCTTTTCGATCTTATCCTTCTATCAGCAGAGTTGTTCATTATCAGCAGGAACAATCTATCGCTATCAGCAGAATCATCAGCAGAGTTGTTAAGCCTATCAGCAGAGTGAAATGCTCTATCAGCAGAATCAACATCATCAGCAGAAACCGTTTTGCACTATCAGCAGAATTATACTTAGAGTAGAATTCGATATTAAACATCTTGAATATTTAATTCCCAACAATATCTATCTCAGTAACTCATCTGCTTTCTGATCTTTGACTTCAACAATATCAATACACATCTTCAGGCTTCAAACATTGACCTAAAAGATGGTGCAATTTCCTTGGATGGAGGAATTATAAGAGGCAATGGTGCTGTGTATCTTGGATGATTGTTTCAACAAGTGAAATCATCTATCAGCATGCCTTTGCAAGTGATGAACAAACGTAGTGAACTGAAATTGAAACTGAAAGCTTTCTTCGTTTGACCTAGATAGAACTTTCTCCTTTGGAATGCTTCATCCCTTCTGAATATATAGAATACTCCAGAATCAGCTCTATTCTTGTCATTTTCAACTTCCTCATCATCTTGTATGCTCTTGTCTTTTCCTCCCTTTCATTGGTTAAACTTCCAACTTTATTTCCTCCCCTGAGATGCAAATAACATTTCCTCCCCTGTTTGGAAGATCTCTCACAATGTATCTCTCCCCATCATCTGAGCTATCAATTAGAACTTGTTATCAGACAATGTTGTACATGTAGCCATCAATTCCTTAAGAGTTTAATTGGCTGCCCTCATCACTTCTAGGTGTGTTAACTCCTATGAGAGGTGATTCATGGGGCAATAACTCATAATCCATCAGTTGATGGTTGTCTGAGTCATTTTTATTTCAAAAATTCTTTTAAGAAAATTTTTGACTTTTAGCAGTATGCATATGATTTTATTATGAAAAATCATAATGCTTTCAACCATTTTGAAGGGATTAAGTGTATAACAGACACTTAATCAAGATTTCGGTTTAAAGCAACCTCTGGTTGTGTGAGAACCAATGTTTTCAGTTATAAATAACTGCCTGTGTAAAGATAAACCTATTCAAAAGGCTTTCTTGACAGGGTTTCCAGCTCATAGCAATTGTTGCCTTTAACACAAGTGTTAGATTCACTTTTACTAGCTGTTCCTTTTATCAGATGTCCTTAGACTTGCTCATTATACTTAAAAGTATAAAATGATAGAAAGTGAGTTGAATCAGTTATTGTCTGATCAACTAAGTCATCAATTCAATGTGAAATATGATAACCAGGTTTCAAGAAAGTAGTTTTAAAGAATTAATGAACTTAGGTATAAACCTTTATTAAGAATTCCCAAACTCAGTCCATCATAAACCTGTTATGTAAGCAACTAGGACACATTCTGTTGCTTCCATTTCACTTGAAATATCCTTTTGTGCTCAAATGTTCATACCTGAAATTGTTAGTCTAAAACCAAAAGAACAATGTACAAAGTACTTGTCTTTTATTAGAATAAACATATGACTAACTGTATGAAATAACACAATTTTAAAGTAATAGCTAGTACAAATTTACAAAGACAACAGTACAAACAAAAATTTTAACTACCAGACTTAATTGAGTAACCACCAGAATTAACTGAGTAATCACCAGAATTAACCACACTGGTATATAAAAACACATAGATTGAAAATTTTAAGTATTAAGCATTCCAATACTTGCTACCAAGTACTGAAACCTTCCAACATCAAAAGCTTTTGTTAGCAGATCTGCAAAATTATGTTCTGAAGCAATTTTCATTACTTGAATTAACTTTTTCTCATTGCAATCTCTAATAAAATGATGTCTAATTTCAATGTGTTTTGTTTTAGAATGTTGTACCGGATTTTTAATAATGCAAATTGTACTACTATTATCAATATGAATAACAGTGTTCATAAAATTGTACCCATAGTCAAGAAGTTGGTTTTGAAGCCACAAGACTTGAGCACAGCAACTTGCAGCAGCTACATATTTAGCTTCAGTTGTTGAAGTAGCCACAGTTGTTTGCTTCTTACACTGCCATGAGATAAGTCTACACCCAAGGAATTGACATCCTCCAGTTGTTGACTTTCTGTCTAAGCTAGCACCAGCATAATCACTATCCGAAAATGCTACCAAATCAAAAGGTGATTCCCTTGAATACCATAGACCCAACCTAGGTTGACACCTGAGATATCTAAAAATCCTCTTGACTGCTGTTAAATGAGAAACCTTTGGAGTTACTTGAAATCTTGCACAAGCACAAACAGAGAACATGATATCAGGTCTTGATGATGTGAGATACATCAAAGATCCTATCATAGATCTGTATGTGTGTACATCCACATTTTCTCCATCTAAATCTTTTGGAAGTTGTTTCTCAAAATTCATTGGTGTGCTTGCCATTTTTAAATCAGCAAAGTTGAACTTTCTAAGTATTTCAACAACATATTTATCTTGACAAATAAATATGTCTTCATATGACTGTTTAACTTGCAAACCCAAAAAGAATGTAAGTTCCCCCATGGAACTCATCTGAAACTTATCATGCATAAGCTTCTCAAACTCCAAACACATCTCCTTCCTTGTAGATCCAAAGATAATGTCATCCGCATACACCTGCACTAACAGAAGATCCTTCTTGTGCTGTTTGATGAAAAGTGTCTGATCAATCTTTTCTCTTTGAAATCCATTTTCTTTTAAATAGGAAGCCAGTGTTTCATACCAAGCTCTAGGTGCCTGATGAAGGCCATAAAGAGCCTTAACAACTCTATACACTTTGTCTGGATGGTCAGGATCAATGAAACCTGGAGGTTGTGAGACATACACCTCTTCTTCAATGGTGCCATATAAAAATGCACTCTTGACATCCATTTGGTAAACTGTGAAGCCTAAAAATGAAGCATAAGCTAAGAAAAGCCTAATTGCCTCAAGTCTTGCTACTGGAGCAAAAACTTCATCATAGTCTATACCTTCTTGTTGTGTGTACCCTTGGGCTACTAATCTAGCCTTATTCCTAATCACTATTCCCCTTTCATCCCTTTTATTATTGAAAACCCATCTAGTGCCAATTACCTTTGCATCCTTAGGTAAATCAACTAGCACCCAAACTTTTTGAATCTTGAACTGAAGAAGCTCCTCTTGCATAGCTTCTACCCAGCTAGAATCATCTAAGGCTTTCAGAATGTTCTTTGGTTCAGCTTGTGAGAGAAAACATACAAACAAGCAAGAGTTTGAAAACTCATGCTGTTTTGAAGCATAAAGGGCATCAAGAAGCCCTTGTTGGTCTGAAGACATCAGTTGTTGTCTTGTCTTCACCCCTGATTGTACATCTCCTATCACATTTTCTAGGGTGTGGACCTTGTGAATTCTGGTTTGTGGTGTAAGTGGAACATGATAGTTTTGTGGGAGATTGCTCAAATATACCTCATTGTTTGTTAATTCTGCTTCCTTTGTTAAGTCTGCTTCTTCAGTTAAGTCTGTTTCAGCAGCATTATCAACAACATAACTATTTTCTTGTTCCTTTGTTCCATCTTCTTTGCTTTTATCTTCAACATCTTCTTTAGCTTTACCAGAAGAAGATTCATCATGTGTTGAAGTTGAAACCACACTTGTACTTGACCATATTGGCATCCAAACATGATCTTGGTTAGTCTCCTTTTCTAACCTTGCCTCATCTGTTGCTTGTGAACCTGAAAAATCATTAGTTTTTGCAACAACAGGCACATAATTCATTGATTTGGTTAGAGTTTCAAGATTGTTGGTCCCTTACACGCTTAGAGTTAACTAGAAAGTTAATCTATTTGTGTTTATGACTAATACAATGTTATGATTAGTTCTAACAGTTATAAAACATGAATATAAAAACTCAGGGTAATTTTCAACGTTTAAATTCTTATTAGAAATGAATCAAAGAATCTATACTCAAGTGTTTTGCGGAACAAACACTTGGGATTGAATAGACAAGATATGGTGGTTTCTCCTATCTAAACTCAAGTTTTGCTTGAGTGGTAACAATGCGACCTCACTGAGCTATCTCAGGGATACGTTACTCTTTGTAGGAGAGAAGTTGTTTTGCAAAAGACTAAGCTGTAATTGTACAAAACACACTCAACTTCTCTCCTTCTCAATCTATTTATACACAAGTAAACTGAGTAAAAGTAATTAAAATATTACAAGTTGTTGAGCAAGCGTGTCTGACAATTACAACAGTAATTGTCATTTCCAAGAACCAATAGAAATGGCCTATTAAGTCTTTAGGAGTGGTTGGTCTGACACTCCAAGACTTTAAGCCGTCTTAGGAAGGATTTCTTCCTGACAAGATAAGATTTGATCTTATCTTAAATCCTTCCTAGATATTTCTGCCTTTCTTCTCAGGCACTTAGTTCTTCAGGACACGCTTCTCAGTTATCACTCTTAATTACTTCATTGTTGTTGAGGAGACTGGGGTTCAGTGAGTTCTTGTCAAACACTCACTGAACCATCATCTTCTTCTTTGGCTTAAGTGCTACATCAGGGAGTACCGCCTTCCTGAGTAGTGAATCCTTCTACTTGAATTCGCCTTAAGCATCCTGAAGATGACTCACTGAGAGGCTGTTCTCTTAGTGACTTGAATTGTTCTCGGTTTAAGATAACACTTAGTTAATTTGTGTCCAAATCATGTTTTAAGTATTCTTGGGTTTTTCTTGACCCAACAATCTCCCCCTATTTGGATATAAATTATTCCTAAGTGTTTTGATCAGTTATGAGTGAGCTAATGACTTCTACTCATACTGAATGTACTAGAATGTAAATAAGGACACTGAAATAATAAAAACATCATCTTATTAATATCATTACAAGTCCTAACAAAATAAGTACAAAAAGGTGGTGGTGGTGGTAGTCAGGCAGATTCATCAGTTCAACTTAATACCAAGGGCTTCAAGCTTGGGCTTCTTTGACTGCAGCTCTTGTTGGTCAGGGTGCTCACGGATTTTCCTTTTCAGATCTTGACAAAACTTCACATTTTCAGGACTCTTGAGTAGAGAGGCCATCATTAGAAAACCAAGCATAGCTTTGATCCCTGACAAATCGATATCACTCCACCTCTGGAAGGCTTGGTCTCCGAACTCATCAATGAAGAACAAACCTCTTTCAGGTTGTTCAATGACCACATTGTTCCTGAAAGGAACACCTTCAGGGAGAGCCCTATTGCAGTCAAGACCAGGAATCTTGATCTCAGGCTCAGCTTCAATCTTCTTCTTTTTTCTTGAAGAAGACTGAGAGGGAGCTGGTTGTGCTGAATCAGGAAGAAGAGATGGAGTGCCAAGTTCCTGAGGTGCAGCTACCAATCTTTCGTACCTCTGACTCAAGGACTTCATCAAACTAGGGACCACAACGTTTGATTTCTTTGCTATTAATGGACCCAACTCATCCAATTATGTGATCCCAAAGTCAGCGAATCTGAAAGGTTGATGAACCTGAAAGTCTCTTTTGTCAGCACTTCTATAGACAGTGACAATGGCAGGATTGGTGTTTCGATGAATATGAACATCAGTGATTGGTTCTGGCTTCAACCTGTTAGTCATATACCACTGATATTTCTTAATCCTGTTCTGCCTGATCTCTTCATCCCTTTGATTCCTTTCCTCCCTTTTCTTCCTGAGAGTGATCATCTCCTCAGTCTGAGCTTTTACAAAAGTCATACCACCCTCTCTTCCTGAAAGAGCCTTGGCTTCAAGACCAATCTTCTCAGCCTCTTCATGAACAACCTTAATAATAGCAGGCTTGCTCACCTTTTCTTACTCCTTTAACTTCTTCTTTGCTTCCTCTTCCTCTAGGTAAGCACTGAGTTCATCAGCTGAGAAGTGGTGAAGAACTCCATCAATGTCATACGGGATCCTGGGTGGTGATTCAGGATCCTTTGCTACCAAGATTGGTGCTGGTTGAGGCTCAGGATCAGTGAGGATGCCTTTGCTTTTATCTTGATGGGTGGAAGAAGCTTTAGGAATCTCCCCTTCAGTGTGAGAAGGAGGTTGCTGGCTTGTGGAAACTTCAGGGACTCTAGTGTCTTTCTCCCCCTCAACTGTTGCTTGAGCCATGGTGATAGCAAGAGTTGGAGCCACTGGAGCAGCAGGACCCTTGAAAGCCTGATAGATCTCAGTCATCATTGATTTGATGTCCGAGGTGTCTTGCTGAAGAGTTGAGATCTTATCCGCAAGAGATGCCTGAGAAGCTTCGATGCCTGACATCCTTGACCCAAGAGACCATGCCAAGGATGTTGAAGATTGTGCCCAAGTACCCAGATGTTTTTCCTGAAGACCCACCGAAGTCCTGATTGAGTCTAATGAAGAGCTAAGACCCTGAATATTAGAATCCTTCAGTAAGCTGAGAAGATCACTGAATTCAGCTGATTGCTTCTGGTAAGTCTCAGCAGCCTGAAGGACCTTCTTGTTGAGTTCCAGGTCATCCTTGATAGCTGTTTGAATAGTTCCAAGGCTTTTGGTGATGCCTTTAAGAGTAAGATTGAACTTCCTGAGATGAAGATCAATAGCTGTCAGGGAGTTATTGGTGTCAGAATGCATTTCGTTCACATCATCATGATAACTTTCAACATCTGCCTTCAGGTTGGCATAGTGAACAGCAGCTTCAGTGTAATGATCGAACATCTCTTCAGTGAGACCAGTGTAAAGAGCTCTATTGGTCTTGAGTAGGAACTTGACCAATTTTCTTTCAGTGAGGGGAAGAGAGTCATCATACTTTTTGAGGATGTCTACAATATCAGAAGAATCAGAAGATTGAGAACCTAACTCTTCACTTTGGTTTGGAGATGACTGATGTGATTGTTCAGGTTGTTCATCAGTTTCCATATCCTCACCTGCCTCAAACACTTCTTCATCACTCTCCTCCTTGAGCTCATCATCAGACTCAAGAAGAGCCTGAAAGTCCCCCATGGACTCAATACCCAAGAATTCAATCGGCTCCTCTTTATAAAGAGACTCGCCTTTGGTTTGGCCAGGTCCTAACCCCGTTGTCATAATAACTGAGTGGGTTTGCTCAGCCTGACTAGCCATAATAACTGGGGTAATACCAGCCTGGCTTTTGGGGGAAGTTCCTGAGAGAATCGGACTGCCTGAGGGGTTTATGGGTTCCGTATCAGCGGGTTGTTTCTTTCCCTCTGAGTCTTTGTCCCCCTTAGCACCTTCAACCACTGATGGGTGTTTTCCAGTGGTATCACTAGGTACTGATTGTGAAAGTTGGTGGACCCCCTTCCCATCAAGATTGTGCTGTCCTTTTGAGGATTTAGGGTCATTTTCTCCCTGAGATCCTGAGGGTGATTGCTCAGGAACGTTATCGGGATGTGAATGTTTGTGGGTCCCCTTCTCAGTAAGGTAGTGCTGCCTTACCGAGGATTTAGAACCCTTTCCTCCCTTGGGAACTGATTGTTTTTTGACAGTTCCTTCATCGGGATGTGAGGAGGTGTGGGTCCTCTTCCCAGTAGGGTGGTGCTGCCCTACCGAGGATTCAGGACCCTTTCCTCCCTTGGGCACTGATTGTGATTTATCAGTACCTTCATCGGGATGTGAGGGGGGAATGCTTTCGGATCCCTCTGACTTGTTTATGTCAATAGAATCATGTGGAAAGGGGGTGCCCGAGGTCACTGAGGATGATTGCTCAGTGACCTCCGTTGGCCTTTGTTTTGTGGTCAAGAGGGTCTCAGAAATGGGTGTCTAAGAGGTCTCGGCCTTTTTCAACCTCCTTTTAAGGTTGAGTTGGTTTTGAGGATCAGTCTCAGTGGCGAGTGGCTTGGGTCTAACCACCTGGCTGGACTGAGCCTTCTTTGTCTTCTTCATCTTTTTGGTTGGTGAAGGAACTGGTGAGACAGCGTCTTTACACTGAATGACTGATTGCATGTATTCAGTCAGGGCAATATTTGTAACCTCACTGATGCCACTAGTGAAGTTTGACTTGTGCAGGACGTCAGGCTTCGTACCTTCTGCATCAGGCCTCACGTAGTCAGAACCAAGTAGGTCCTGAAGCACACAGGAAACAAATCTAGGGTAGGACATATGCCTTTTCCTATGTTTTCCTGAGAGCTTGGCAACAAGGTCTCGGAAGATTATTCCTCCGATGTCAATTTTTGTACCCTTAAGGAGACTGAACAACATCAATTGTTGTGATGAGTTCAATTGTTCCGTAGAGGATTTATTTCCACCCAGGACCTGAATGACAAATGTCATCAGTATCCTCCAGATAGGATGGAACCATGTTTTGACTACTGGAGCTTTCTCCAATAAACCTCCAGCAGACGTTGTAGGACATCTGGGGTCGTGGGGTGCTAAAAAGATCAGTTCATTCTTTATGTCCTGATCAGTAGGGTTGGGTGCAAACACTTCAGCAAAGTCAAGGCATGTGGCTTTGATGAAGGTTGAGTAGCCAAAGGAGAGGGTTTATGCTCCCATTCATCACCGTGAAGGTGATGATTGACTCTTTGGTGTCTTTGGGGCTGGTAGCCACAGCCGTGCACCATAATTCCCTCAAATAGTCATGGTAGATGACTGAGGGGGTGTAGGTGAAAGCCTTTGCAAGAAAACAATTATGAAGAAATTTCATAACGTTCTTGTAGGTTGGGTAGTTTTGTGGAAAAGAGAAATTTCCTACCACATTGTTCTTTGTTAGGTCAACGTCCCCAGTGAGGAATTCCACATTGGGGGCGTATGTGATAGCTTTAGAAGAAGCCATTTGTGGGTAAGTCTGGGTTTGACTAAGGTTTCTGGGTTTCTAAAGCTTAAGAATACACACACAATTTGTTTTTGAGAATTAAAAATGGCAGAGTTTTGCTTAAGATTCTATAAAAACGTGTGTGTGTTTCTTTTGGTTGGGTTATTTATAGGGAAGTGGAGATGGGGGTGTTTTAGGCATTTGAGCGGTTTTAATTTATTCAAAAAGAATTATTGGAAACTGTTTTGAATAAAATGTTTTGGGATCCGCATTTAATGCCAACACTCCACTTTTCCCTGGTTTGGCGCAACAGTCAAGGTGAACAGTTGAGCAGTTCTGCAAAAGTGTAATTTGCAGAGATGAGTCATCACATATCTGTAATGTGATTGGAGAGGCATTTAATGCCAAGTGGGAATGTGGTGGCCCAGAGGTGGAAGCCAGAAAGGCAAAAAGAACAAATATTCTTAAATTAAATATGAGTTCAGTTACCAACCTCGGAAATTTACTAACTAGATACTTAGAGCATTTAAGTCAGTATTTAATATCTCTTTTCAGGGCCCTGAATGACTTTTCATTCAGTGATGGTTTTTCAGGGACTTGGGATTAGTCACTGATGATTCAGGAATATGGAATGATTCCTGAGCTACAAGGATTCAGGAAATTGGGTTTAGTTCCTGAACCCTAAAGATTTCAGGAACTTGGGTTTAGTTCCTGAGGTTGAGGATTCAGTGATTTGTTTTCACTGATGTACACATTGAGTCAGGGACCTGAGGTTTTAAGAATTTACACTTCAGTTGGAAGGAATCAATCAGTGGACTAATTCTCTATATCCAACATTCCTAATTCAGCTTTCAGCCTTGTGAAAGTTGGTTCATCCAAAGGTTTGGTGAAGATATCAGCTAACTGATATTCAGTAGGGATGAAGTGTAATTCAATGTCACCATTCATGATATGGTCCCTGATGAAATGATATCTGATATCAATGTGTTTTGTTCTCTGATGAAGAACATGGTTGTTTGAGATTGCAATTGCACTTGTGTTATCACAAAAGATGGGTACCATCTTATACTGAATTCCATAGTCACTGAGTTGACTTTTCATCCAGAGTACATTTGCACAACAACTAGCTGCTGCAACATATTCAGCCTCAGCTGAGGACAAGGTGTTGGGTCTAAAGATGCTGCTGTTCGTGAAATATGCTAAGTGTTACTCTGCTGATACTAATTAACTCTGCTGTTAGTCTAGTACTCTGCTGTTTGGTGATATCTGATGGTTGGAATAATAAGCTAAGTATAACTCTGCTGCTAGCCACGAAGACTCTGCTGCTAGAAAGATTATGCTGCTGCTTATTGGATATGTATAGTATGTTAAGGATAAGTATAGAAAAGATACGTAAAGATATTTTTCGTGTATAGAAAGTTTTGTAATCGACTAGGACTCCTTAGTCTATAAAAGGAGGATCTAGGGTTAGGTTTTACATACGTATCATTATTGTTTACACTTCAAGGTTTCTTGTAACCCTATTGCTATCGAGCAATCGTATTAATATATTGAAGTGTTGTTTGAGAATTCGTTTTGTGTTTAATTCTTCTTAAGATCAAATATTAATTTCCGCATAATATTTGATATACAACTCAAGATCAGTTTCTATACCGATTGCTTTAGGTTTATATCTAAAGTAATTAATAAGATCGTGAAGCTCAACTGGGATCAACAAGTGGTATCAGAGCTTGTGATCTAGAAACTGGTACCAAGAAGAATTACTGAATACAAGATCTGTTAATCATCAAAGTAAGCAATGGAATCCGATTCAACACACATGGTTACTGCATCAAGTGTCCCCATGTTCAAGACTGGAGAATACGAGATCTGGAAGATGAGAATTCAACAATACATGAGAATGGTTGATTACTCACTTTGGGAAGTTGTTTTATATGGCGATAGTCAGCCAGCCAAGACTGCTACTGGATCAGTCTTAACTCTCAAGACAAGTGAGGAGAAAGCACAGAGAAGATTGGAGGTCAAGGCTCACAGTATTCTCATGATGGGAATACCTAATGATTATCAACTAAGTTTTAATCATATTGAGTCTGCTAAGGATTTATGGGAAGCTATTGAACTTCGATTTGGTGGGAATGAAGCTACCAAGAAGTCAAGAAAGAACCTAATGAAGCACCAGTTTGAAACTTTTACTGCTTTGAGTTCTGAGAATATTGAGGGAACTTATGATAGACTTCATAAGCTGACCAGTCAGATGGCTCTATTGAAGATTGATGTATCTCAAGAAGATATCAATCTAAAATTTCTGAGAAGTCTATCTTCTGAATGGAACACTCACACAGTGATTTGGAGGCACAAGGAAGATTTTGAGAAGATGACATTGGATGATCTGTATAACAACTTGAAAGTATATGAATCTGAAGTAAAGGGATTGTCAAGTTCATCTTCTACCACAAACAATCTTGCTTTTGTTTCCTCAGGCAACAAGAATTCTGGTAGTCATCAAGAACAACACTCTGCTGCTGGTACTTTCATTCCTGCTGCTGGTTCACATGTCTCTGCTGCTGACTCTACCAATACCAACACCATCAGTGATGCTGCTATTTGTGCTTATTTAGCTGAACTTACTACAAGTACTTCAGTTATGCCTCAAGATCTGGATGAACTTGATCCTGATGATGTTGAAGAGATTGATATGCAATGGCAGTTTGCAATGCTAACTATGAGGGCAAGAAGGTTTCTTAAAAGAACTGGTAAAGAAATGAAGTTCAGAAGAAACAAGAATGTGGGATTTGATAAATCAAAGGCTGAATGTTATAACTGTCATAAGAAGGGACACTTTGCAAGAGAGTGCAGAGCACCCAAAAGAAACAATGAGAATGTCAAGAAGCCTACTGATGAAGAGCCAAATCCTAATACTGCTATGGTGTCATGTGATGGGTTAGGAGAGTATGACTGGAGTGATCATGCTGAAGATGGTCCAAATTTTGCATTGGTAGTTGATGAAGAACCTAAAGAACAACAATTTGCTCTCATGGCCTACTCTTCCTCTGGATCAGACTCTGAGGTATCAAATGAATCATCTTGTTCTTTTAAATCATGTTCTGATAAAATAGAAATACTTAAGTCTAGCAATGGAAACCTTAAAATGGAGAATGAAAAACTTAAGTTAGACAATCTTAGTTATGAATATGGTTTAAAGAATGTAGAAGAGAAGCTTGAATTTTATAAAAAGACTGAAATTGAATATCTTGATAAGATCACTAGATTAGAAATTGAGCTTATTAAGAAAGATTGTGAGATTAAGGTTCTTATGGGGAAAGTAGAAGAGGCTGAACATGCTAAAGATTCAGCTATAAGTGAGACTGAAAAACATGTTGTTAGGGTGGAAAAACAACAATTTGCTACTGACATCCTCAGTAAACCAATAGGAAGACACTTTGCAGACTCAGGCTGTGGTCTAGGATACAATGCTGTTGCTCCACCTAAGAAACTTAGTGCCAATGCCCCTCCTACTAGGACATTATCTTTCATACCTGAGTCTGAGGCCAAACCTGTAGGTGAAACTAGTGAAACTAAAATAGAGTCACCTAAGGTTGAGAAAAAGTGGTCTGATGCACCCCTTATTGAAGATTGGGAGTCTGACAGTGATGATGAAGTTGTGGAATCTGATTCAACCCCTAAGAACAAAAAGGAAGAAATTCCTGCTGTTGTTGAAACAAAAGTACCTAAGGCTAAAAAGGTTGAGTTTGTTAAGCCTAAGCTAGGTAAAGGTATCTCTAGGAAGATGGTTGAGTATGAAAACACACCTAGAGTATATCCTAAGACAACCAATAACTTGCCTAGAGGAAACCATAGAAATTGGAACAACCTAGTTTCACAAAGATTAGGTACTGATTTTCAATTACTTAAAAAGGCATGTTATAGTTGTGGTAGTTTTGAACATCTGCAAGATGAGTGCTACTACTATCAAAAACCAGTCTGGAACCAACATACAAGGGTGAACCATAGAAATTTTGCTAGAAAGACTCACCCTCATCCCAAAAGAAACATGGTTCCCAAGGAAGTTTTGATGAGAGATGGTGCTTCTAGAGTTATCTCACCTATTGCACCAAAAGGGCCCATAAAGAAGGACATAGTTGATACTGCTGCTAAGGCAAACTCTGCTGTTTTGCCAAAAGTGGTTACTGATACTGTTGTGGGCAACCATTTTTATGCTGTTAAGGCCTCAACTTGCTGGGTCTGGAAACCTAAAGTTAAAGTTTTGGATCATGTTCTCAGACACAGCAATGCACCAATGCAGTTGAAGAAATTTGACTACTTTGATGCACAAGGCAGATCCAAGTCAGTAATGGCTTGGGTCCCAAAGAGAAACTAATTCTCTTACTTTTTGTGCAGGGCAATCTACAAAAGGAGCTAAAGGATAAATGCATTTTTGATAGTGGATGCTCTTCACATATGACTGGAGACCAAAGCAATTTGGAAAATTTTGAAGCTTTGGATGGTGGATACGTTGCCTTTGGGAATGATCCTAAAGGAGGTAAAATTGTTGGAAAAGGCATCATCAGAACTGGAAAATTGGATTTGGAAAAAGTGTATTTGGTGAATGGACTAAAGTTCAATCTTTTTAGTGTCTCACAAATGTGTGATAGAAAGAATTTTGTTCTTTTTACAGACACTGAGTGTCTTGTCTTATCTCCCGACTATAAGATACCTGATGATAAATTAGTACTTCTTAAAGTCCCTAGAAATGACAACATATACAGTGTGGATATAAAGAACATTATTCCCAAAAGAGATTTAACTTGTCTGTTTGCCAAAGCCACTATTGATGAATCCAAACTTTGGCATAGAAGGCTTGGCCATTTGAATTACAAGGCTATCAACAAGTTGGTGAAAGGGAATTTGGTCAGAGGATTACCTTCAAAGGTTTTTGAAAACCCTTAAATATGTGTTGCTTGTCAGATGGGAAAGCAACATAGAGCATCTTGTAAGTCCAAATTGGTGAATTCTATTACTGAACCCTTGTTTATGTTATACATGGACCTATTTGGACCTACTTATGTGAAAAGCTTGAACAAAAAGATGTATGGCTTAGTGGTCACTGATGATTTTATTAGATTTACTTGGGTATTCTTCTTAGCTACTAAGGATGAGACTCCTGGCATTCTTAAGGCTTTTATTACAAGGATAGAAAACCTATTTAATCACAAGGTTAAGATCATCAGATGTGATAATGGAACTGAATTTAAGAACCAAGTGATGAATCAGTTCTGTGAGAAAAAGGGTATAACTAGACAATTTAGTGTGGCTAGAACTCCTCAGCAAAATGGTGTTGCTGAAAGGAGGAATAGAACATTAATTGAGGCTGCTAGGACCATGTTGTCAGAGTCTAAGTTACCCACTATCTTTTGGGCTGAAGCAGTCAACACTGCTTACTATGTGCAAAATAGAAGTAAGATAGTTAAGCCTCATAACAAGACCCCTTATGAGTTATTACATGGTAGGAAACCTCTGATAGATTTCTTAAGACCATTTGGGTGTCCTGTTACTATCTTGAACACCATTGACCACTTAGGCAAGTTTAGTGAGAAAGCAGACATAGGTTTCTTTGTTGGATACTCCACTGAAAGTAAGGCTTTTAGGGTCTTCAATCAAAGGACTGGGCATGTGGTGGAAAATTTACATGTTAAAATTAGAGAAACCACACCTAATGTTGATGGAAAAGGTCCTGAATGGATGTTTGATATTGATTCTTTAACCAAAAGTATGAATTATCAACCAGTCATTGCAGGTACAACTAACATGTCTGCAGGTACACAAACTAACCCTACTGCAGGTACTCAAGCTGAGGATAATGCATCTGCAAAAGAGTTTGTGTTGATTGAAAGATGGAACATTGATCAGCCTTTCACACCTAATGAGGGCAAGAGTTCACTGGATGATGATGTTCATGAAGAAGTTCCAAAGAATGATGCAGAAGAAAGTGTTCAGCCTTCTCATGATGACAAGAATGATGATAAGGAAAGGGATGAAGAGTCACAAATTGATGGACTCCAAGGGAATAAACATAGCAGCAGTTCTCTCAACTCTGCTGCCAGGCCAAAACACTCTGCTGCTAAGCTTGGTAACTCTGCTGCTGTGCCCAAGGACTCTACTGCTGATAAAGATGGTGATTCTTATGATGATTCTTCTAATGAGATGCCTGAATTAGAAGAAGTGTATGTGGACACTGATGATGAAATTGTTGATGTCTTTGGTGTTGAAGCTGATTTATCCAATTTGGAGACTGATATACCTGTTAGTCCCACTCCAACAACCAGAATCCACAAGAATCATCCAAAGGAGTAGATTATTGGTGATGTTCACTCTGCTGTACAGACCAGAAGTAAATCAAAAGGTTTGAGTGATTTGCTTGATCAGGGATTGTTTGCTCAAACACTTAAAAAGAGGAATAGCCACAAGGATTTATAAAATTGCATGTTTGCCTGTTTCTTATCTCAAGAAGAACCCAAAACCATTCACAAGGCTATGAAAGATGAAAGTTGGGTTGAAGCTATGCAAGAGGAGTTGCTGCAGTTCAAGCTTCAAGAAGTCTGGACATTAGTTGATCTGCCCAATGGGAAAAGGGAAATTGGTACAAAATGGGTGTTCAGATGTAAAAGAGATGAAAGTGGCATTGTTATAAGAAACAAGGCTAGATTGGTGGCTCAGGGATACACTCAGGAAGAAGGAATTGATTATGATGAGGTATTTGCCCCAGTTGCAAGAATTGAGGCTATCAGACTATTCTTGGCATATGCCTCATACAAGAATTTTCCTGTGTATCAAATGGATGTGAAAAGTGCTTTCTTGTATGGAAAGATTGAAGAACCGGTATATGTGATGCAACCACCTGGTTTTGAAGATCCTAAGTATCCTGATAGGGTTTACAAGGTGAAGAAAGCACTGTATGGACTACATCAAGCTCCTAGAGCTTGGTATGACACCTTATCCAAGTATTTGCTGGCCAATGGTTTCAAAAGGGGAACCATTGACAAAACATTGTTCATTAAGAAAGACAAAAAGGATATCCTACTTGTTCAGGTTTATGTAGATGATATCATTTTTGGGTCTACAAATAAGGTGTTATGTGAAGAATTTGAGAAGCTTATGCATAACAGGTTTGAGATGAGTTCTATGGGAGAACTCACTTTCTTTTTGGGGCTTCAAGTCAAGCAAAAATCTGATGGGATTTTTATATGCCAAGACAAGTATGTGGCTGATATTTTGAAGAAGTTTGGGTGTAAAGATGTGAAGCCTGCAAAGACAACAATAGAGACCAACAAACCTTTGCTCAAGGATGAAGATGGGGAAGAGGTTGATGTTCATCTTTATAGATCAATGATTGGTTCATTGATGTATCTGACTGATTCAAGGCCAGACATTATGTTTGCTGTGTGTGGCGTGTGCCAGATTTCAAGTGTCCCCAAAAGTTTCTCACTTGAATGCAGTTAAGAGGATTTTTAGGTATTTGAGGAGTCAACCTAGGTTGGGCCTCTGGTATCCTAAGGATTCACCTTTTGACTTGGTGGCATACTCTGATAGTGACTATGCTGGAGCTAGTTTGGATAGAAAATCAACCACTGGAGGCTGTCAATATCTTGGACATAGGTTGATCTCTTGGCAATGTAAGAAATAAACAGTGGTGGCTAATTCAACAACTAAAGCAGAATATGTAGCTGCTTCTAGCTGCTGTGGACAAGTGCTCTGGATTCAGAATCAACTGCTGGATTATGGGTACAATTTCATGAACACCAAAATTTACATTGACAACAACCGCACAATGTGTATTATTAAAAATCATGTTTTTCACTCTAAAACAAAACACATAGAGATAAGACATCATTTTATTAGAGATTGTTATGAGAAAAAGTTAATTCAAGTGGTTAAAATACATACTGACAACAATGTTGCTGATTTACTTACAAAAGGATTTGATGTAGGTAGATTTCAATTTTTAGTTGCTAGTATTGGCATGATAAATCTTTAATCTTTAAACATCTTATCTCTGTATGTTTCTGTATAATTGTGTAAAGATTTGTGCTGTTGTTAAGTCAAAGTCTGGTGTTTAGTCAAAATTTGTTGTTTCTTAAATTGTTTGCTGTTATGTTGTCTGCTGCTATGCTACTCTGCTGCTATGCTGTCTTATGTGGTTATATGCATTATGGGATATTCTTGCTTGTGTTTTTGTGGCTTTCTACTAATCTTTTGCAGGTTAAGTCACAAAAGTTTGCTTGATGAGAATACGATGATTCTGAAGTTCAGGGGAGGTTAACAATTCAGGATCAAAAGCATAAGAGTGGATGTTCATAAACACAAAGATAATAGAAGTTTAGTCATTACTGGGAACATTCACTACATTAGCAAGAGTTACATCAACATTCAGGATTCAAAAGCCACAAAACAAACAACCAACCAACAACCTTACTACACACAACTACTCAAGCTTTCCTTTTCCTTTTCCAACAATATTCGACATGACTTTGCTGCGGGGTCCTCTGCTACCCATGAGTTCAGACACCTTCTTGCAAGGAAGTGCCAGTATTACTGGTCTTGGAGATGGAATTTGCTTTTGACTTGGGGATGGAACTTGCTTCTTCTCAGGCTTCTTCTTTGGAACAGGGATCTTCACTGATGATGCTGCTTTTTCAAACTCTTTGGTTAGTAATTCTGATAGTTTTTGAACTTCATCATCATCAGAAGAATCTGAAGAGGTGAATGAATCGTCTAAATAAGATGGAGGAGTTGTTAGTTCATCCGATGATATTGGAGGTGTAGAATGCTTATCGGAGTCAGCGGAAGAGATACTAATTGGTTCTTTGGGTTTCTTGAATCTTGCTGCTTCTTTCTTGGTTCTTCCCTTTGGTTTGCACCCTGGTGGATAATAGGACGACCATCCATTACCATTGGATGATGATGAATCAGACCATCCATCATTATCATCTGCTGGTGAATCGGATGAAAGCTCAATGATCGGTGTTTTTGATGCACTCATGGTTATTTGATTTTTGTATTAGGGTTTGTGAAATTGGGGATTTGCTAAGATATTGAGGAATTTATAGACTTAAATGAGGAGTTGGTATCGTATTTAATCTGATTGAGGGATAAAATTTGGAGATTTTGGGAAAGTTGACTTTTAGTCAACTTTTCATAACTCTGCTGCTGAGTTTGAAAGTAAAGGGGTCAACTTGTAAATTTTGGCGCGTCTTATAACCTAATTAGATCAAAACGGTCTCAAAACCCAATTCGATCTCATTACATCTTAACTGCCCAAAGTTACACCAAATTCTCACCCAAAAACACTAATTCATCTCATTAAATCCAAAACCCCCAAAATCAAAATGGCTAGAAGAAAGTTTCCTGATGAGCACAATCAAATTGCTTTTCTTAGCAAGGTTCCGGCTGCTGAAGGTTTTCATGAAGTCATGGATTTTCTCAGTGCATCACGCTTAAGGTATGCTTTAAAAGTTGATCCTCCCATATTTAAATCTCATATGCACCAGTTTTGGTCAACTGTTAAGCTTGATACTCTAGACGGGGAGGAAAGGTTGATTGGTAGTGTGGATGGAGAGAGTATTGTTGTTAGTGAAACATCTATTAAGAGAAGCCTTCGTCTATCCGGTGTTACAACACCCCCTAATCTTACCATAGATGTTATCTTGACTGAGTTAGAGAAAATTGGGTATGAGAGGCCTGAGGCTAGTGGAACATTTTATAAAGGTCTTCTTTGCCCACATTGGAAGTTTCTTTTGCATACTCTTCAACATTGTTTGTTTCCTAAAGTAGGTGGATGGAATGAATTTAGTGCCTCTCAAGCCACGGCCTTGGTTTGTTTGGCCACAGGACAACCGTTTGATTTTTCATCCATGATTTTTGAAGGTATGAAGAAGTATGTCAAAAAGCAGTTTTATTTGTATCCAAGGTTTCTACAACTCTTTATAAACCATCAGCTAAAGAAAACCTTGAAGCATACACATATTGAGCCAAGCAATAAAATGACTATCAAAATGTTTACTTTTCTGAGAAAATGGGAAAGGTTTTTCTGGCACCATCACTCCCCTATCTCAATACATTTTGGACATTGTGGCTGCTGTTAATGAGGATGAGAAGCTGGAACTCCCACAGCTTCCCATCACACATCCTCATCTTCAAGTTTGAATGAATCATCCTCAAATGAACCCCAAAATACCCATTCACCTAGGACTTCACAAGAAAAGGGCACTATGTTACCTCAGACTAGTGCTAGTATGGTAGCAGATGAGGCTGCCATAGGTGATGGAGATGGCATGAAGGAAGGGGCTGACACTACTGTCTCTGGTTTAGTAACTGAGCAGGTAGTGTCAACATAACTAAGACCCCAACCTTGGCAACATCTACTGCTGAGGGTTCTTATGAACCTGATGCACACGATGGAAACCCTAGCCACATGGCTAATATAGGGGACTCAGATGTTCAGCTAGGGTTGAGACTGAGTTTGTGTCCAAAGATTCACCTCTCGGAGAAGGTAGCAATCTCGAAGTGATGAGGACAGAGATGCACAATTGAATTGATGGACACTGATGTACAAATTGACAATGCCCATGATACACCTCTCGGAACAGGTAACACAGGTCGAAGTGTTGAGGCTAGCATTGAACATGAAACAGAGGATTTGATGGTTAAAACACCTGTACACAATGCCAAATCCAGTGATCAACTCTCGGGTCAGGTCACACAGACCGAAGTTGTGAGGATATCATGAAACAATTAAAGGAATTGACGGATACTTGTACAAAATTGTCAAAGGAGGTTCTTGGTCTTAGAAAGGAGCTAAAGACAGTGAAAGCTTCTCAGGGTGCTGAAATCAGAAGGCTTAAGCTTAGGGTTACACATCTTGAGGGGTTGCTGAGATCAAGATCTTCACAGTTGAATGTTTCCAAACCAAGTTTGGGAGAGGATGCTCCCAAACAGGGGAGGAATGAAGCTGAAGAAAACAAGGCTCAAGGGGAGGCTGAGATGGATTTGGATAAGAATGTTGCTGGTTCTGGTAAGGATAATGTTGAAGAAGATGTTGGAAGAAAACCTGCTGCTGAGGTTGGTAAAAAGAAGGTAGAGGCTGCTGGTGCAGGACATTCTGCTATTGGTTTAGAGAAGGATGATTTTGCTTAAACAGATGAAGAAACCATACCGATAGCTCAAATTATGTTAAACCTTCATGCTAAGTCACAACAATCACCAAAAGTTATCCCAACACCTGAAACTACTGCTGTTCAACCACAATCACAACCTGCTGCTAAACCTATACCAAAACCAAAAACAAGTGACTGTCTCAAGACCTAAAGCTAAAGGAGTTGTCATACAAGAGCCTGTGCCAACAAGAAAACCTGTTCAACCACCTACCTACAAGGGTAAGGGTAAGGAGAAAACGGTGGAACAACTTGAACCTTATCCTGATCCTAAAGAATTTCCCATTGAGGATTGGCCTAGACATTTGCAAGAAAGGTGGGATGCAGAAGAAGCTCAGAGGATTGCTGATGAAGAAAAAGCTGAGTATGATAAAGCTATGGAGAAACAAAAGCAACAATCTGAGAAACAATCTGAAGTTGAAGCAAAAGTGGCTGCATGGGAAAATGATCAGGCAAGATGTAAAGCTGCTATGGCATGGGAGAAAGTGAAAGTTGAGATGGATGATGTTTTTACAGATGAAGGTATTAATGATTGGATTCATCAAGCCATTGTGGAGAATAAGAAAAGATTTCTGGTTGCAAGGAGGAATAAGAAGGTGAACAGACCACCAACTGCAAGGCAACAGAGAACTCTTCATCAACAATATCTAAGAAACATGAAAGGATGGAAATTGAAGGACTTGAAGCCATATTCTAATGAAGAAGTTAAGCAGAAGTTTGAGGCTGCTAAGAAAGAGATAGAGATGAAATTTAAACCGTTAACTGATGCTGAGATTAAAGAGTTGACAAGAATCAAAGTAGCATCAAATGCTTATATGAATCCTGAGTCAACTGTCAAAATGCCAAAAGTGTCAGATATTGAGAAAGAGAAAGAGGTTATTGTTGATACTGAGATACAAAAAGATGTTGAGAAAGAGAAAGAGAATGTAGATGAAGAAGAAAAGCCTAAACCTACTGTTGGTATAAAGAGATGTGGGAGAAGAGTAAAACAGGTTGCTAGGAAGAAGAGAAGAACTAAGGCAGTGATAATGAGTGATTCAGAGCAAGAAGAAAGTGATGAGCATAATTTTGAAGATGTGACTGCAGATGATATGAAAAGGGTTATGGATTTTACAATTCATAAACCTCAAGAAGAATCAGAACTAATCAATGCAGTTCCATTGGATTCTAAACATCCAATCATCTCCTATACACATGAAATTCTGGATGGTATTGAAGCATGGTGGGTGATCAAAAGGGCAAATGGTGTATGTCAGAAATTTGTTAGATTCTCACAAATGCTGCATTACATGGATAGGGATGATATTGTTCAGCTCTGGAGGTTATATAAGGAAAAGTATGGGGATATAAGACCAGATGTGATTTCTGAAAGATTACACTACTATTACCTAAAGAACATGTTTGAGCCTGATCCAAGGGATATGGAATGGATTGATCTGTTACACTCAACTAAGGTTCTTAAATGGTACCTATTTCAATCATGTGGAGTACATGAATTGATTGGGAAAGGTGTAGGTGTGTATATGCTGGTGGAGAAGGATTACCCCTTGAATAACAATACTGCTGTTCTCACTGAGATGCTACAATATGGAAAATTAAGGTTACAAAGACCATTTTTGTCAGATCATCAAGCATATGAGTTGGTAGATAAGTATCAAAAGATTCTGAAATCAAAGACTTCAAAGTAGTAAGTGTTTGGAAGCATCCTCTTCGTGTATGTTTGTGCTTTGGAAGAAACTTGTATATTTTGGAAGAAAATATCAAGTTTAGGGGAGGATTGTTGGATCTAAAGATGCTGCTGTTCGTGAAATATGCTAAGTGTTACTCTGCTGATACTAATTAACTCTGCTGTTAGTCTAGTACTCTGCTGTTTGGTGATATCTGCTGGTTGGAATAATAAGCTAAGTATAACTCTGCTGCTAGAAAGATTATGCTGCTGCTTATTGGATATGTATAGTATGTTAAGGATAAGTATAGAAAAGATACGTAAAGATATTTTTCGTGTATAGAAAGTTTTGTAACCGACTAGGACTCCTTAGTCTATAAAAGGAGGATCTAGGGTTAGGTTTTACATACGTATCATTATTGTTTTACACTTCAAGGTTTCTTGTAACCCTATTGCTATCGAGCAATCGTATTAATATATTGAAGTGTTGTTTGATAATTAGTTTTGTGTTTAATTCTTCTTAAGATCAAATATTAATTTCCGCATAATATTTGATATACAACTCAAGATCAGTTTCTATACCGATTGCTTTAGGTTTATATCTAAAGTAATTAATAAGATCGTGAAGCTCAACTGGGATCAACACAAGGCAACTGATTGTTTCTTCTTATCACTCCAACAGACTAGTTTCCCACCAAGAATTTGGCAAGAGCCTGAGGTGCTTTTTCTGTCCATGTTGCATCCAGCATAGTCAGAGTCTGAGTATCCTTTAAGATCAAGGCCTGAGCATTTTGGATAATATAATCCAATGTTTGGAGTACCTTTCAGGTACCTGAATATCCTTTTCACAGCAGTGATGTGTGATTCTCTTGGGTCAGATTGATATCTGGCACATAGACATACTGAGAATTGGATATCAGGCCTTGATGCAAGTAGATACATCAGTGATCCTATCATTCCTCTAAAGAGAGTTTGATTTACTGGTTTACCAGTGAGATCAGGACCAAGGTTATTTGGGGGAACCATGGGAGTCTTGACTGAGGCACAATCACTGAGTTCATACTTTTTCTGTAGGTTCTTAACATACTTCTCTTGACTGATAGTGGTTCCTTTATCAGTCTGCTTGATCTGAAGACCAAGGAAGTAGGTTAATTCTCCCATCATGCTCATTTCAAATTACTTAGCCATTAGTTTTTCAAATTGTTTGCAAAGCTTGTAACTTGTTGAGCCAAAGATGATGTCATCAACATACACTTGTACTAGTATGACATCAGTATTTGTCATATAGATAAACAATGTGTTGTCTATCTTGCCTCTGACAAATTTGTTTTAGATCAGAAAGGCTGAAAGAGTTTCATACCATGCCCTGGGAGCTTGTTTCAGTCCATAAAGGGCTTTATTAAGCTTACAGACATGATCAGAAGACTCATGGCTTTTAAATCCAGGAGGTTGCTGAACATAAACTTCTTCTTTCAGTGAACCATTTAAGAATGCACTTTTAACATCCATTTGGTACACTTTGAAGTTCATGTATGTAGCAAAAGCAAGGAAGATCCTGATGGCTTCCATCCTTGCTACTGGTGCAAATATTTCTTCATAGTCAATGCCTTCTTGTTGATTATAGCCTTTGGCTACAAGTCTGGCTTTGTTTTTAATGACTATGCCATTTTCATCAGTTTTGTTTTTGAATACCCATTTCATGCCAATGACTGAGACATTCTCAGGACATTTGACCAAGGTCATTACCTTGTTTCTGTCAAACTGTTCCAGTTCATCATGCATGGCCTGAACCCAACTTGGATGTGTAAGTGCTTCTTTAACACTTTTAAGTTCAATTGTGGAAATGAAGTCCACAAATAGGCATTCATTGGCTGAGGCTGCTCTTAGACTAGCAGCCATGCTCCTTGTGAGCATGCCTTTAGTAGGCACTCCAATAATATTGACAAGTTCAATGTCCTGAGACCTAGTCCAACTTTCCTGAGGTCCTGGATACTGATTTGAACTTGTGGAGGCTGATTGGGTAGAGGGGTTGGTTCTGGAGTAGACACATGATCATTGATTGGATCTTGAGTGTCTACCTGATCACTGAGATTGTTTGGTTCTTGAGCATTTTGAACAGACTGATTAATTTCATCAGTGTTTGCATGTGCCTCAACAAACTCAGTGATGGTTGGGTTAGGTAGGTTGTGAGGGATTATGTAATAGGAGAGGTTAGCATCATCTTGATACTGAGTAGAAGGATTGTTTTCAGGAAGATATTCATCAGGAGGATATCTTGAAGAATTATCAATTCCTATCTCTTCTACTGAGGCAGTTGAGAACCTGATTGCATCAGTGCTCTCATCAAAGGTAACATGAAATGTTTCCTCAGTCTGCTGTCTCCTTGTGTTGAACACTCTGAAGGCTTTTGAGACAAGTGAGTATCCCAGGAAGTATCCATCATCAGCTTTTGCATCAAATTTCCCTAAGTGATCCTTGTGATTATGAATAAACACAGGACACCCAAAGACATGAAAGTAGCTGATGTCAGGGATTCTTCCTTTGAATAACTCATATGGGGTTTTCCCATGTCTCTTGACAATGATGGATCTGTTTTGTGTATAACAGGCAGTTTTGACTGCATCAGTCCAAAAATGGTTGGAAAGGACTGATCCACATAGCATTGTCCTAGCAGCTTCAATGAGTGTTCTATTTTCCTTTCAGCAACACCATTTTGTTCAGGTGTGTATGGAGAGGAAAAGTTTTGGGAAATACCTTTCTCATCACAGAAACATTCAAGTTCATAATTTTTGAACTCAGTCCCATTGTCAGTTCTAATCTGTTTGACCTTAATGTCATTTTGATTTTCAATGTTTCTGACAAAGGACATGATTGTTTCAGCTGCCTGACTCTTTTTGATTAGGAAGAATACCCAAGTGTATCTAGAGTATTCATCCACTATGACCAGAGTATACTTCTCATGGTTAATAGACCTTGGACTGATAGGTCCAAATAGATCCATATGGAGAAGATGTAGGCAGTTCCTGATGGAAAAGTTGGTTTTGGTTTTAAAGGATGCTCTGTGATGTTTACCTTTTTCACAAGCTGAGCATGGTTTATCCTTTGAAAATACAAGTGATGGTAAACCAAGGACCTTGTTTTGTTTTACAAGATTGTTTATGTTTTTAAAGTTCAGGTGGGTGAGTCTCTTATGCCAAAGCCAGTTGAGTGTATCAGTGGCCTTAGCAAAGAGACAAGTTCCATCCTGAGTTAGACTGGACATGTCTAATACATAAACATCTTGTCTTCTTGGTGCAATGAGGACAATTTCCTTATTTGCATTGAAGATGGTTCCTTGCTTATCATCAAACTGAACTATGTATTTTGCATCACATAGTTGACTGACACTGATCAGATTGTACTTAAGACCATTTACATAAGCTATCCTAGTAAAGACAATACCATTGCAGTTTACTGAACCATAACCCTCAGTGAGACATGATGAATTATCAGCAAATATCACTTTGGGTCCTGGTTCTTCCACATATTTGTGCAGACACTCCTTAACACCAGTCATGCTCCTTGAACATCCACTGTCTAGATGCCAAATAGGATCCCTGGCATGCCTCTGCACAAATAGTAAACTGGGTCAGTTCTTTCTAGGACTCCATTTCATGGAGGGTTTAGTTTTGTAGGTCTTTATGAAAGTATTAATTGATTCATGGTCAGTGGTTGAGTGGACTGAGCTACCACATGTTTTGCATTTAGTCGGAGGGGTAGCCTCAGTAGTCTGAGAGGATTGTTTATTCATTCCTCTTCTTGACAGAATGACCTTCTCTTTTCCTGAGGGTTTCTGAATGGAACTTCCACTAGATTCACAGTGTTTGTCAATTTGACAATCCTCAGGATGATGGTCATTGAATCCACATAATGGGCAAGGTGGAAAAGGCTTGGCCTTTTGCTTCTGTTTCTGATTAGAATCAGAAGGGTAGTTCAAGCACTAAGCCTTAAGTCCTGAAAAGTTTGACATGACTGAGCATTTTTTATGATCAGAGGTCCTGTGATCTTCCTTTTTGCAAATCATGCAATAAAGGACTCTATAGCAATCATCAGTGAGATGATTTGTATAGTTGCACAGTTTACACTTTTTCAGGGGTTTGGTTGGTTTGGGTTTGGTCTTTGAGGAAGCTAGTTTTTGTTCCTTCTTTAATTGAGAAGGTTTTTCAGAAGATACAATCTTCTCACTTAGCTTCCTGACCATTTCAGTCAACTGATCAATTCTTGGATCAGGACTTTTGGTTGCTACTTCAGAAGGGACTGAAGTTGATGAGTCATCAGTATTTACTGAGACATCAAGGGTTGGTCTCTTCAGGATGGTTGTTCCCTTTCCTGATCTCTCCTTTGGAGAGTGTGGTGAGAAGACCATTGGTGGGAGGCCTAAGTTAGGTGCAGCACCCTGAAGGGTATTCAGTGGAGGAAGTGGTGGGTATGATTCTGATTCAGACTCATTCTCAAACTCAGTATTATTGAGTTGTTCAGTGAGTTCAAGCTTACTGAGTTGTTCAGTAAGTCCAAGCATATTTTTCAAGGCCTGACTTTCAGGAAGCAAGATCTTTCCAGTCTCAAAGTTTGGTAACTTACTGACTGGGTTGTCCCTGACAATCCAGTCATTAGACTTGGGAAGCATTTCTTGCTCAAAAGATATTCCAGCTGGAACAAAGTTTAGTTCATTGTGACACACATTTGGATCAACCATAAGAGGGTCAATTCCAATGGTTTTCTGAGAGATTAATCCCACAGTGTCAAAAACCTTGGGGTTCTTCTTGGTCCAGCATTGGATGACAGCCTTTTCTTTGTTAAGTTCAGTTTGAAGGGCTTGGTTTTGTTTCAAAATCTCAGTGTTCTGAATTTGTAGAGTTATTGTTTCTAGTTTAGCTTGCTTTAGTACAAGCAGTTCATCTCTACATTTATTCAATTCTGACACAATATTGTTATATTTTGAAAACAGGTTAAGCCTTTGTTCCTCAACAAACTTTAGATCAACACAAATATAATTCATGTAAGACTGCCAATCAGAATCATCATCCATAGAAAGTAAAGTATTTACCTTCTTCATGGTGATGTTGACCCACTCTCCATTCCTAGCATGGCTTTTTCCCACAGCCACCTAATCCTCTTCAGAAAGTGCCATCAGTGCACTAACTCTTATTTCCTCATCTGAGGAAGCCTCTTCTTCATCTCAGTCATATGCTTCAGCTACTAATACCTTGTTTTTTGTCTGAATAGGTTTAGATGTTTGAGCAGCCTGAGGCAATATGGGGTTAGTTTCAAGAAGTGCAAGTTTAGCTTTGATTTTCCTATACTTTGTTTCAAAATCCTTTTGACCCTTGTTTTGAAATTGTTGGGTGGACTGAAACATTTTTGGTTGAAACTTGCTAGTTCCTGAGGAACTGTTTCCTGAAAATTTGTAAGAGGGTTCTGAGATGGTTTTAGAATAACAGTCCCTAGCAAAATGACCCTTTTTACCACATTTAAAGCATTCAGTGGTCTCATTTGCTTTTGGTTTTGTAAAGTTGGACTGATTTCTTTTGATGAAACGTCTTGAACTAGCAAGGAGTGCCCTTTTTTGGAATTCCAAGTTCAAGTCGTTCAGGTACTCCTCACCAGTCCTTTCATCAATTTCATCTTCAGAATCCTCTTGAGAATCCTGCACAACACCATTAGAATAGAAAGCAGTTGATATGGGTGTGGAGGTTAAGGCCTTTTTGGACTCAAGAGCTTTTGAGTCAGGGTATCTCCTTGAGATCAAGTTGTCCTCATAGACAAACTTCTCATAAATTTCAGGGAGCTCAAGGGTCTGAATGTGGTTAGCATTCCTCAGGCCTTGTGAGAAGTTGAGCTACTTCTCAGGGAGACTATTGACAAAGCCAACATTAGTCTCATGCTTAGTCAGTACAACACCATCATTTGATAATTCATTTATCAAAGTCTTGTATCTGGTGTAGGTCTGTGAGAGACTTTCAGAGTCTTTTGCCTTGAAAGTATTATACTCAAGTTTAAGGTCCATGACCCTATTTTCCTTGGTATCTGAGGGACCCTCAAAGCTGTTTATCAAGTCATCCCAAGTTTGCTTGGCTGTTAGACAGTTGATGACTGATTCCATTATATCGTCAGGAAGACATGATATAAGGATGCTTTTCAGGCGTTGCTCTTGATTGACCACCCTCCTCTCATCAATGGTCCATTGGGCCTCAGGCTTGTTTAGCCCTGCGGCTGTCCTAGGGACAAATGGGCCATCCCTGATACAGGTGATGTAGTAGGGTTCCATACCAGTAAGATAGCAAATCATACGCTTCTTCCATTTGCTAAATTTCCCAGCTTCAAGTCTGGGTGCAACAGCGGAGTAGCTGCCACCCTTTTTGTCGACTAGCTGGGGCACATTGATATCAGCCATAGTAGGATCTTGGTTTTAAAAACCTAGAGCACTCTTGGTTAGTTTAAAAAGATTTTATAAACCAGAGGCTCTGATACCACTTGTTGGTCCCTTACACGCTTAGAGTTAACTAGAAAGTTAATCTATTTGTGTTTATGACTAATACAATGTTATGATTAGTTCTAACAGTTATAAAACGTGAATATAAAAACTCAAGGTAATTTTCAACGTTTAAATTCTTATTAGAAATGAATCGAAGAATCTATACTCAAGTGTTTTGCGGAACAAACACTTGGGATTGAATAGACAAGGTATGGTGGTGTCTCCTATCTAAACTCAAGTTTTGCTTGAGTGGTAACAATGCGACTTCACTGAGCTATCTCAGGGATACGTTACTCTTTGTAGGAGAGAAGTTGGTTTGCAAAAGACTAAGCTTTAATTGTACAAAACACACTCAACTTCTCTCCTTCTCAATCTATTTATACACAAGTAAACTGAGTAAAAGTAATTAAAATATTACAAGTTGTTGAGCAAACGTGTCTGACAATTACAACAGTAATTGTCATTTCTAAGAACCAATAGAAATGGCCTATTAAGTCTTTAGGAGTGGTTGGTCTGACACTCCAAGACTTTAAGCCGTCTTAGGAAGGATTTCTTCCTGACAAGATAAGATTTGATCTTATCTGTAACACCCCCATTTTCGGGATACGCAGCGGAATATAAGCTGGGGTGCTACTTCATGGTTCATAGTCATGGAAATAGAAAACGACTCGAAAAGAGACGTTTTTAAATAAAAATTGTTATCATTCATTTATTCAATATCAGAGTACATAAGATAGGTCCCAGAGGGAGGTTCGGAAAATACATTATGAAAGTTACATTATTCTGTTGAATGATAACAAAGTGGACACCCTTTTATTTTAAGAAGAAAGTCCACCGCCACTCCGTGCCAATAATCATACTTCTAGATACCTGAGATAAACATGCTTAAAAAGTCAACACAAAAGTTGAGTGAATCCATAGCGTTTAAAGTTATAATCAGTTTGAACACAAGCCAAATAAGAGAAATCAGTTATATCACAGTTCGGAATATTGCACTAAGCCTCATGACACACAAAGCGTTAACAGGTTAAAAATTACCCCATAATTAAATGTAGGTAACCTTGCCCCGGGTAGGAGTCTGCCTGAAACTCTTTATTAAACTCAAATATAATGCATTTGGTTACTTAACCAGCAACACAAATGGGACGTCAACTGCCAATAGATCTATTCACTATATTCGCGCTCACCCGCAGGTGATTAATGGTGCATGATAAAAGGGACTTTTAACATAAATAGGCAACAGTTAACTTATTGCAATAACAATCAGGAAAATACTTGTGTTCGGTTTAATAGCATGTATCTCCCCACATATTTAGAAAACATATAAGAAAAGTGGGACTATGAACTCACCTGATCAATCTGGATGGAAAACAAAGTTATTCAAAGTTGATAAACGTCTCCGGCTTGCAACCTGGGTTGTTATGTCAAGTTTCAGTAATCGTTTCTGAATATATATAAGTTTCCAGTGTTCGTTTCGTTATGTTTTGGTTTGATAGTTAAATATTTAATAGAGCCAATATGTAGTTTCAAAAGTAAGATTTTATCTTATGTTCTTATCTGTAAGTTTCGGTTCCGTCCGTTTGTTAAATAGATACTTCGTTTGTTAGTTACGGTACAAAACGTATATTAAGTTTAAAACTTAATAATAATAATAATAATATTAATATTAATTATAATAATAAATATTATAATAATAAGATTAGGGTTTATATATTTTCATTTTAAACCTTCAAGTTCTGAAAATAGACACTTTACACCCCTAGGCTTTCCTCGTTTGCAAAGAAGGTCCAAAACAGAAATTCTATAGAGTTTTGGCAAAAATGGTCCTTGTGTTTACTACCCGATCACACCCGATGTCCTTATTCCCCAAAAAATAATTTATATCTCGTGTTTTACCTCGAAACCTTTTACGACTTCTTTTCAAAAATGTTTATAAGTATCTTAAAAGTATTTTTGTAAAAGATTATGGCCTGGTTTGAACTCATGATCACGAAAACAATTTCAGAAAGTCGCAACCCATGTTACACGACACAGAAAAATACCACAACTTCTTTTGCCTCGTTCTCCCTCGTTTCTTAACGAAAAACGTTGATTCTTTTTCCTATAGTTAGCCCTTTGAAAGATCTTCAACCATGTCGAACACTATAATTTTATGACCTCGTTTACTAGTCTAAATTAACGACACAAACACAGGGTCTGCTGCTGTCCTTTAGAAGAATTCAGTTCTGAATTCAAATAAAACACCATTCTTTTTACGTTTTGTTGACTCGAGGTCTAAATACTTTTTGAAGGAAACGACGTTCCGGACAACTTTCGTGTTTTAAGTTTTCGACGAAACGGACCAGAAAGGCCTCGAATCGCGTGAAGTCGCCTGCTGTTACAGTAGGTATTCTAAGTTTATTTATAACTTAAAATCAACGTAACTTTTGACTCGTTTAACCGTTTTCGATGATTCAAATTGCCACGTTCTCATAAAAATAATCTCTTTAACAATATGTGAGTGTCCTAGTGCCTAGTGTTCTAGAAATATCGAAAAACAAATAAATAGGGTGTGTTTGTTTTAGTTCGACAAAATCAAAAGGAAAGAAAGAAAAATGATTTTGTTAGTTTTTGTGTTATCCTATTATTAGAGGTTACTTAAGTAGTATTTTAAGAGTATTTAGAGTATATTAAAAGAAATGAAAAAGAGTTAGAGCATACCTTGCTATGTTTGGTCGACTAGGGTATGATTTTATGAAATATGGTTCGAACTAGCTCTTCATTGATCCTAGCTTCTTCCTACTGCCTTCTTAGGTTTATTTGAACTTAGTTTAGGTTTGTGGGATCAGAAATGAAAGGATAGGGGCTGTGGATATGGGGTTCGATGGGTGGTGATGGTTTTTAGGGTTTACATGTGTGTTCTATTTATAGAGGGAGATTAGGGTTTTCATGTGGCTTCTAGGGTGTCTTAATGAAGAAGGTGATGAGGTGTATGGATATTATTGTGCCACAATGGTTAGGAGGGGGAAAGGAGATGTGCAAGGTTGTATGCCATACACATAATCTTGCTTCTAGAATGGGATGGTGTGGCATACTAGTGTTCTTTCAATTAGAAGCCTTAAGGTGGAAGAAATGCTAAGGTTTGGTTTGTTTCTAGTCCTAGTCGAACTAGATTTAGGAAACTAGGTTAGTTTAGTGTCGAATTGGGCATAGGGAGTAGTACCTAGGGCTTATCTAACTTGTACTCTAGGGTTTAAGGTAAAACTAGGGTTTAAGGTAAAACTAGAGTTAGGGTTTGGTTGGAAATGATTTTTAGATTTATGGGACAAAATTTTATATGTATCGATTTCCATATTAATAGGGAAAAATGATTTTTGGGCTTTAGGTGGTTGTACTCTAGGTTTACAAGACTTGTACTAATGTAAGAAAAATAAGAAAAATGTATTTTTAATTATTTCTTAATTTTCTATAATTTTATGTAATTTTTATTACACTTTAAATGCCATTAAATGAGTTTTTATATTTTTGTGCATAAAAGGGTTGTACCTTATGTTTATGAGGTTGTACATATGTTAAATAAATAAATAAATTATTTTTAGAATTTATTGTGTGAAAATATTACATAAAATGTCATTTAAATAATTATTTTTAATGTTTTTATAAGGTTTTTATGTTTATTTAGATTTTATGCTTAAAGGACTTGTACCTTGACTTAAAATACTTGTACATAATATTTTTATAAAAATATTAACTAGGGTTTGCAAATAAAACAATAGTTTCTGAGAAATTAGGGTTTTATCGGGAGTTATGGTGAAATTAGGGTTTTTGTGCTTTAGAGACTTGTACATTATTTATATGTTGCTATTTTTATGGTTTCGTTATCTTCACACATTGCTATGGTAGTTTAGAGTTTCATAAAACTCTTATTAGTTAAGAAACATTCAGTTTTAAACGTACGTTAGCGAAATAACGTAAAGTGGTAAGTGGGACCTCATAACGTTTTAGGTCAAAGATGTTTACATAGGTAAATACTAAATCAGTTAAGGTTGGGTTGCAAGCAGGGTTGTCAGGGATGTGATCTTCGTCACATAAGATAATAGTTATAATCAGGAAAGAAAAAAAAAATTCAACGTGGAAAAAGGATAAATATTCTGTAAGATGATTTATTATAATAGTGGGATTTTCACAGTGGTTACATTATCTTAAATCCTTCCTAGATATTTCTGCCTTTCTTCTCAGACACTTAGTTCTTCAGGACACGCTTCTCAGTTATCACTCTTAATTACTTCATTGTTGTTGAGGAGACTGGGGTTCAGTGAGCTCTTGTCAAACACTCACTGAACCATCATCTTCTTCTTTGGCTTAAGTGCTACATCAGGGAGTACCGCCTTCCTGAGTAGTGAATCCTTCTACTTGAATTCGCCTTAAGCATCCTGAAGATGACTCACTGAGAGGCTGTTCTCTCAGTGACTTGAATTGTTCTCGGTTTAAGATAACACTTAGTTAATTTGTGTCCAAATCATGTTTTAAGTATTCTTGGGTTTTTCTTGGCCCAAAAAAGATCAAATAGCCATTTTGGTCCTTGACCTTCTACATTGGATTTATCTTCCAAAAACTCCACATGTAGATTTTCTTCTACAATCATAGTTCTTGTGTTGTATACTCTAAATGCTTTGCTATTAAGAGAATATCCAACAAAGAATCCTTCATCTGCTTTACCATCGAATTTTCCTAAATGGTCTAAGGTATTGAGAATTGTCACATGACATCCAAAAGGTCTAAGAAATCCTATTGCAGGAGTTCTACCTCTAAAAAGTTCATATGATGTCTTATTGTGAGGCTGTACAACTAAAACTCTATTTTGAACATAGCAAGCAGTGTTGACTGCTTCAGCCCAAAAAGTTATAGGTAGCTTAGAATCAGCTAACATAGTTCTAGCAGCTTCAATTAGTGTTGTGGAATTCTAGCAACACTAAATTCTCTCCTAATACCTTTTTGTTTGCAGAAATCATCCATAACTCTATTCTTAAACTCTGTCCCATTATCACATCTAATGACTTTCACTTTCTTGTCTACTTGGTTTTCTATCTGTGTAATGAATGTCTTAAGGATGCTTGTAGTCTCATCCTTAGTAGCTAAAAAGAAAACCCATGTAAATCTGGTATAGTCATCAATTATAACAAGACAATATCTCTTATGCATTATACTACTTACTGAAACAGGTCCAAATAAGTCCATATGAAGCATAGACAATGATTGATTGATAGAGTTAAAAATCTTGGGCTTACAAGTGGCTTTGTGTTGTTTGCCTTTAAGACAAGCAATGCATGTTTGATCATTTTCAAATCTTTTGTGAGGTAAACCTCTTACCAAACCATTCTTAACAATCTGATTTATGGTTTTAAAATTAATATGACCAAGCCTTCTATGCCATTTCATTGATTCATCCAATGTGGCCTTTGCAACAAGACAAGTTAAATCCTTTTTAGGAACAATGTTCTTCATGTCAACACTGTACATATTGCCCTTTCTAGAAATTTTAAGAAGTACTTGACTTTCATCAGGCATCTTAAAATCAGGAGAAAGTACAAGACATTCAGTCTCACAGAAAAGAACTTTGTTCTTTTTGCCACACATTTGTGAGACACTAAAAAGATTATAATTTAGCTCTTGTACATAGTACACATCTTCAAAATCTAAATTTCCAGTTTTAATGGTACCTTTACCAAAAATTTTGCCACCAACACCTCCTCCAAAGGTAACATAGCCTCCATCTATTGATTGAAAATTTGAGATATAAGACTTGTTGCCTGTCATGTGCCTTGAACATCCACTATCTGAGTATCCTTGATCCTCTTGTTGATCAATTGAATGTTCCTGCACATAAATGAGAAGTATTAGTTTCTTTTGGGGACCCAAGCCATTACTGACTTGGATCTGCCTCTTGCATCAATGTAATTTAATCTTTTTAGAACAGTTGATGCAACATTGGATTTAGTTGAATTCCAAACCCAACATGCTGAGGCCTTAACAGCATTTGCCCTCTTTGCCCAAGCAGCAGACTTAACTACTTGCCTACCAGAATTAACTGCTTGCCTAGCAGAATTAACTGCTGGCTTAGCAGAATTAACTGCAGACTTTGTAGTTGTCCTCTTTTGTTTCCAAACTTATTTTTGGACCACTGCTTTTGTTTGAATGGGCCTTTGAACAGACTTTCGTGCATGTTTGTAAGATGTTTTTTCACCCTTAGCTGTTGATTTTGGGTAAACAGTCATATATGGTCTAGCAGAATTAACTTTATTGAATCCAGACTTAACAGAGACTGTTGTGGGTTTAGTTCTGTTAACCTTGGAACTAGAGTGAAAATGAGATTTAGGTGTTTGCCTTTTGTGGTTCACTCTATTGTTTTCATACCCAGATACCCAATGGTTGCAGAAAGCTGCAAGATGGTCAAAAATACCACATGTATAACAAGCTTTGTTGGAAAAAGCAAAGTCATCACCTAATTGGTTAGACTTGAGGTTATTCCAATTTCTTTGGTTACCTCTGGGCTTGCTAGTGGACCTGTATTGTTCACAATACCTAACTGGTTGCCTAATATGTTTAATGTTTGATTTAGGCCTATCAGTATCCCTTTTGACCACTTTAGGAACCTTTGTTCCTGCTTTCTTAACTTTTTCAGGTTTAGACATAACCTGTTCATCTTCATCACTTTCAGTTGTACAATCCTCAACAACTATAACATCTCCTTTCTTAACAAAGGACACCTTGTCCTGAAGAAGTGAAGTTTTATTTAAACTCTCACTTACTTTTTCTATCTTAGGACCCTCAGTAGACTTAGAACCATATTCCATTATTGGTTCTTGAAACTCAGCAAAACCTGTGTGTGCTAGGTCAATACCTAGAGGTGAAGGAACACCTCTGTATGGTGGAGGAACAGATTTGTATCCTAAACCAGACTTAGCTTTACTGATTACTTGAGCTTCCCAAATCTTATTCATTCCATCTGAGGCATAAGCTAAAGCATCTGTTGTTATCTTAACATTTTCACTGTTATTTAAGGCTTTAGCTAGAGCTGCTCTTTCCGAGCAAATTATTTCAGCTTGAAAATCTATTTTTCTTGGAAGGGCATTCATGTCATCAGCAAACTTAGACTCATTTTCTTGATAATGTATAAGCTGTTTTTCAACAACAGATATACCTCTTTTATGATTACCTAAGTTGGCTAATGCATCATATAATTGTTCTAGTTGATCATCAAATCTCTTTTTAAGATCTTCATAAGCTTTAAGAGCAGAACATGATTCAGTACATTTAATAATGGAATTTACCTCTGAATCAGAAAAGGCCATTAGAGCAGTCTCAGTGGCCACCAGTGCAGCATTTGTTGGTGCTTCCACTTCATCAGCCATGAAGCTCCAATCATAGTTGATACCATCTATGGTTAGCATAGCCCTTGGTTCTTCAACTGTGATTTCCTTCTTCTTCTGTTGCCTATACCATGTGCTTCTATTGTCCTGCTTCCTTGGGTTTCTACATTCTTTAGCAAAGTATCCTAACCTGTGACAGTTGAAGCACTCTACTTTCTTCTTATCGAACCCAGCAGTTTCACTACCATCAATGGTAATCTGCTTACCAGTTCTCTGCCAGAACTTCTTAGCCCTCATGCTAAGTAAAGCAACCTGCCATTTGATGTCCATCTCTTCCAAATCATTATCATCCAACTGATCAAGATCTTCATGAGTTAGAGGAGAACCACTAGTTTGACTAGACATGAATACATAGAATGCCGGATCTCCAAGTCCTGCAACATTCTTTTGTGAACTAGTAGAAGGACCACCATAGATAGCAGTAGAAACACCTACTTCTTCATCTACCTCATCTGACTTAATAATACTAGGAGATGACAAGAGTGCCACATTCCCAGAACTAGTACTATAGATTCCAGACTTCTTTAGACTTTGTTCAACAATTTTGAAGTTATTGAACAAATCATTGAGTTTCATGATTTCAATGTCTGGTTTGTTTATCCAGACAACCACATGAGTATGGAAGTCATCAGGTAGGCTTCTCAAAAACTTCATGTTGAGATCTTCCTTGGCTATCTCAACACCCAACACAGCTAACTGACTGACAAGCTTATGTAATCTTGAGAACAGCTTATCAAGTGATTCATTGCTATTTGAACTAAAGTTTTCAAATTGTTGTTTTAGCAATGTCTTCTGTGTTTTCTTGGTAGTTTCATTACCACCAAACCATGCAAAAATCTCTTCAAAAAGAGTTTTTGCATCTGGATACTTGCTAAAAGATAGCATTTGTTCACCAGGAATGGTCATAAGCAACAAGTTTCTTGCCTTTTGATCATTCCTCTTCTGTATCTTTTCATCATTGTTAGATGGTCCAGTATTCTTTTTTCTTTCAGTTTTGCCTTCAAGAATAACATCTGTATAACCTAGTGTAAATGAATCACCATACAGAATGATATCCCAAAGAGCATAATCTTGGACCATAAAATATTGCTCAATTCTTAACCTCCATAACTCAAACTCATTCTGTTTGATCATGGGCAACTTTGCAGCAACATTTGTAGCAGTATCTTGAACATCCATTTTTTTTAAGCTTCTTCTTCTAAATCAATAATATCAGCCTTGCTCTGATACCACTTGTTGGGATTTGATACACTATAAGGTGGTTAAACCTTTTGTACTTTGTGTATATGATATATTGAGTGAATATGATTAAGTATACGGAATCTACTTAATCACACTTAGAAGGTTATTATGGTTATGAAAATGGAACAGTTGTGTTTGTTATATGACAATGAACAATGAAAGCTTATCACCAAACGATTCAATATTATTAAGATAATAATACGAGTGATGTTGAGTTATCACTAGGGTTACAACCTTGAATCTTATGTTTCTATATCTTGTGATATTGTTTATGTTCTATGTTCTTGAGAGATATATTTTGCACTATAAGTTTAACACACACTTATATCTCTAGTCTAAGATCTTTCTTTTATAACATAAGAAATATCTTTACAATAATGTTAAGTCTTGTCAAACAACTTGCTAGCTTATCTTATGTGTGTCAGTAACTAAGATACAACATGTATCTATGTTTACAACTTGTTCTGTGAGTATAAGATAAAGACTGAGCACATGGGGTAAGATATTATCTACCGTGTATTATTGACTTTTAGTCAACCAGACTTAATATCTTCATCAAGCAGACTTAACTCTGATAGTCACCAAAATTAACACTTGACTTAACCACCAGACTTAACTTTAACGACCAGACTTAACCAGCAGACTTAACTTTGGAACTCATCAGACTTAACTCTACTGCTACCAGATTTAATCACTTGAGAGATTTTCCCGATACTTAAACTTCAGAATATTTAATTCCCAACATGAGTTATAAACGAAAAATGATAAAAGTTTGAAGATTAAACAATATTTAAAATATTAAATTATTAGCAGGTGTTGTTACCATTTTTAATCAAATGTGTTTTAGTAATTGAAATGATTTTTAAAGTTTTCAAGATTAAGGATTAAGGAAAATAATGTAAATGCTTTATAGATGGTATATAGATTAATGCAAAGGGATGAAAAGGAGAAAACTATTTTTGGGCATCACCTGCAACCACACGAAAGTTCTAACAGACCAAAGTGATGGCGGCCAACGCTGAATTCACTCTTTTTTAATATGCGTCACGGACCAACCACAAGGATGATACGGAGATTGAATACCCCAAGTAAATACTCTGGAAGCAAATGACAAACCAGAGAACGTTGATTCAACACAAATACTAAACCATCTAGTCTTATTGTCTTAAGAACAATTTTGCGACTATAAAAAAGTATCACATTATCGCACATTCAAACAGAAACCAAAGATAAAAAGTTAATGTTGATGCACTATTCACAATTTCACGGTCCCAACTCCTGTATGTACTAACCAGGTTTAATAACATTTAAAAATCAAGCTAACGCATGATACTGTACAATCTATTAACATAAGCTCCAATAGGTTAACTAACAATCCAGAAAAACAACTGACTAAAACCTTATATACATTTTCATTCTATCTCTTGCAAAACTCAGCTTACAAAACAAGATCTGCCTGCTTTTGTTACCAATGTTCTCAGATCCAGAAAGGACCTGAAACTTTGCATAAATCGCCAGGAACATGCAAAAAAATCACCATAAAATCTCACTGCCATTGCCATTTATGTTGCCATTGCCATTTATGCTTCCATTGCCATTTATGTTTCCATTGCCATTTATGTTTCCATAGCCATTTATGTTTCCTGATGCACATCCTATATCAATCACAATATAACAAACAATATCATTCATTTAACAATGTTAAATTTAGCCAGATTGACAAATATTTTCAGTTTTGTTGCCAACATAAAGGACTTGTTACAACTTCCACAAAATGAAGCAAGTAATTTGTTCCGTCTCACCAAATCTTCTTGATGAAAACATAAATTTTAATAAATAAATAAATAAAAAAAGTTACAATTTACAGGGGCAACATACCTTTGACAGTAGTATTTTTCTTTCCACGGCTGGGGAGTTTCTAACCTCAACTTCTGTTAATTCTTGACTACTCAATCGCTCCAACTTCCGTTTCTTGGAAGTTACTGAAGCACTACACGAAAATTAGAGCACCAATTCAGATTAGTTAACTACTTGCAACAAAAAGATTAGTGAGCACGGAAAAAATTACAATAATGACATAGTACCTACACTTGACAGCAAGTGATTATGTGAAATCAGATCATCTGAATCAGATTCTCTAGTAAAACGAAGTGCACGATATAGTGTTTGGATGTGCTTTTGCTGTGTGAGGTTGGACCAAGTGTTTGGGACTTTCTAATTATCGAATAAATCAATGGATAAACTAACAGCAATGACATTGTTATATGCTTGTTATAGATGGAAAACCTAGTCGTTGATACATATATATCATATCCAAACACAAAACTTATAGATAAGTAATATTAACAGACAGGAGAATGAAAAACCTAATCGTTTAACTAAGTGTTAGTTTGAGAGATAAAACTAACAAACCCCTATGAGCACATCATCATAAATAACTGGCCTCTTAAAGCAACTTATATAACTTGTGCACTTAATTACGTTTCATTTTGAGGGAGATGGAAAATATCGGAGAGTTGAGAGTGTGTATAATAAACATTTAACATGTGAAGAAAATGTACTAAAGATAATATAATCGTATAATCCCAATGTTTGCATAAGAGGGGTACAATACAACTTACTTGATAAACCTTGTCAAAATGTATACTGTCAAACAAGCAACAACTGCTACCATTGCGAAAAGAGTGTCCTTAGAGCTCTGAAAAGGAAGAACCAAAAGCCTAAATTCTGAGCCAACAAAACTCAATGTAAAATTCTAACATGGAAAAAATAAAATTTCAGAAAGAAAAGAAAAAGGTGATCAAGTTAATGACCATAATGACCTGAAAAATAAATGTCAATGCAATAGCACGCACAGCTAAAATTCTAACATTATTACTCGAATAGTCAAAGGGGAGACACTTGCTAGCAACGGGTGCCCAGAATAGTAAGGAAAAACCAATTGCAAGAAACATGTAGCGCCATCCCTGCGACACTGCAACACGACACAATTTTTCAAATCAAATGGTATACACATATCATATAATATAGAGACGCGGACAGGACAATGACCTCTTTCATTTCAAACTGACATACTTTTTTGTAAAAAAAATGGCAAAGAGACATTAACTGCACAAACTAAGAATTGAAAAAAGACGCAAAATTGGCAATTTTAAAATATAAAACTATAAATACAAATGTGCACAGATACCTTCATGAAGATAGACTGATACAAAACCGCTGGTCCCCGGAGACAGCTTCACATCAACAAATAGTTGCTCGTAAGGTGACATTACAAAGCTCCATTGCTCATCTTCAAGAGATCTCCAATCATCCTTCTCACATTGGCAAAATCCCAGTGAAGCATCCCTGAAAACAGCTTCCTAGTTGAATAGAGAGTTTTAACAAACAATATTTTACCTTTTAGCTATTAAGAGATCGATTTGGATTGTGTTTTATCTCACGCGGATTATATAGGTGGTATGAAGAAATTTAGCAGAAAGGGAAATTATTACACGTTTCTCTCATATAATACAGGGAAAACGTCGCTGATGTCATCATTTACTCAAAACAGCCTCGCTAAGCAATTCCAACCATGAATATCTTAAAATTTACACCTTAATTTTGTGCTCATGTCATAAATTCAAATGAATCCATATGAATAGCTTTGTTAATGTTATATTGTTATCTGCAAGAGGGTACCAAGTTGTAATCGGCACGTGCAATTCAATTGGGGTTTCATTCCATTGATCAGATAGTACAAATCCTAAATTTAACGAGAACCTAAAGTCTTGCAATTTTGCAGCTTTGTGAATGAATTATCCATGTTATATAAGGTTTCCTATTTATATAGTACAATATTAATATCTAGGAACCTATGAATCTCCTAGGCCGATAGTGTAACAAGACAAAAAACCAGTGACATTTATGAATCAATGGGTCTAAAGATAGTTATCATGGTACTTCCATTCAAATTTTAGGGGAATGTTTTACAAGGTTGTAAACGAGGATGATTGTCATGGGCCTTCTAACTTATACAAATCAACCACTGATGGAGATGCCAAATTATATGTATCTTCTACCTTGGTTTTGCTTTAGTTACTGCACACAAGGCAGGAACCTTGGAAAGAAAATAACTAAGCCAGGCTCAAGACTGCGAAAAAATTGGCTGATACTTACTGCCACCAATATCACTTAAGGGTTTGGAATAAAATACGACAGCACTAGAGGACTTTTTGGGCACTATGTGGAGACCTGAAAATTATGGTATGTTGAAGCACATGAGAAGAAGCAGGTCCTGAATCCTGATCTCATTCACAAAGGGTACACTAGGCTATTTTGTGTTAAAGCAAGAAGAGGAGCATTGAGTAGTGCTTTCTGTCATATGCCCTTAACAACACAATCATTTCTTAAAGAGATAAAAACATTAAACTATCACACTATATATAATACATCAATGTATGTTTTTAAATGCCCGTATATGCAAAGCTTAGTATATTGAATGCCCCATTTATACACGACTACTTAAATATGATAACCTCATATCTTGTTATCACAATTACTGCATTAAAAAAATGAAAGTGTGTATTTTGACACTTTACCCAACCTGAACATGCTGCCACCTAACACCAACAAAAGCATAAAAAGTGGAACCTAACAGCTTCTCTTACATACCTGTGAACACAAATTTGGGCCTCCTCGTCATGCCAATCCTCGTCTGATGGTTGTAACAAAACATGATATATTTTGGAAAAACTCCCAAGTTTCATTCTAGATACGCCTTCTACAGAAACACGTTCACAGTATTCTGAGGAGCCACGAACTGGTGCGGGCGCTAAACGAGTAATTGTTGGATTTTCCACATTAACAACTGTGGTTATAAACGATGAAAGAAACAATCAGTATTTACAAAATACTCAAAGCTAAGTAACTGTGACAAACGGTGTAAGTTATCATTTTAGTACTTCTTATTAACCTCTCATAAGAATTTCTTATAGAGAGTAACAACAAATGATTAGAAATCTAAGACAATCATCCATTAATCTGATTCAAAAAAATTATTTGCAGTGATATTCTTTTAAGCTACGTGCAAGTAAATACGTAATAAGTTCAAAAAACTATAACCAGGTCAAGTATTGGTAGTAAATTACCAAATGGATTGATTTCGTCCATGCCACAAGCAAAGGCTAATGCTTCCTTGATTGCTGCCTTGTCAACCGCGTGGTTACACATATTTGCAAACGCTGGGAAACGTCTAAGGCAGTGTTCATGTATACAACCGCAATGCTTGTAAAACAATTGCGCCTTCAAAGAAAGAATTCTAATTTAGTACAACAAACAATGACACAATACAAATTGAAAAGTAAATATGGATGTTTTAAGTTGGTACCGTAGACTCAAGGCATTGTAGGTCATCCACTAAGCCTTGCCCAGGGCCTCGAATTGAACGGATGATTGATCGGCCGTTCTCTGGTCCAAAGAGAATCAACCCAATCATATCGATTCTGCTATTTAAATACTCCCACTGTGTTAGTTCCTCGTTTATGTCCAAGATAATTGTGGGTTTTTCCAAAGTTGTTGACCTACGGTACTGTAGATACATACATAGATTAGATATATATACATGCATATAAGAAGAAGGTTTGTTTGAAATAAAGCAATATGATCAAGAAAATGAATATTGTCTGCCGGCTTGTAGTAAGGGAATATGATCAAGATAATTGTGGGTTTTTCCCACAACCAGTTACGTTTAACATCCCATTCTCTTATTTCAGTGTCCTGTAAGGGAATGCGGTTTGTGATGGCTTGTAGTAATTCCCAGGTGGTGGTATTGTCTGCCGGCTTGTGGTGTTCCAGATGTGACGGGGCATGAGCACGTACTTTACAGAGTAAAGTCGCCATAACAAGAAGGAATGGTATAAGAAGAGGAGAGTTCGTCTTCATTGATCCCCGAAAACAAACTGCTGTTTTTTATGATCGTTAGAAAAAGAAAAAAAAAAAAAAAAAAAAAGTTAACAGATTGGATGCATAGATTTGAATCCAATATATGACTAAAAACAGCCTACTAGTAAACGAAAAAAAAGAAAAGAAAAAGGTTTTGAGTGCGAAAAGGGAATATCTATACTACATATAAAGCATGAATGACTCTCTCTCCTCTTGGTCTTAAAATTAAGACTTACAAGCTATGATGCTTATTGTACAATACACAAAGCACTATTAATGATCTTTCTCATCAATCTTAATTTTAAGACTTACAAGTCTTAAAGCTTAATGTACAAAATACAAAGCACTATTAATTTGGTCAAAATATTTAATGTAGTCAATTAATTAATTGGTCAATAAATACAATTAATTTAGTTATTAAAACACCCATTACATAAGAAATACAAATTATCAAGCATATTGTACAACCAACTTAAACACAATTCCTACATTAAATGTTACTAATACAAATAATAAAGCACATTATACAAATATTCAAGCACGAACGGGCAACGGGCCAAACGGGCACGGGCCAAACGGGCTAGAATCCGAACGGACACGGGCTAAACGGGCACTTGCCAAATGGGCTCATGTTATACGAATGACTTTAAAAAAGACCCAAAAAGACGACATAAATTCCTTAGTTAAGGAGTTGAAATACGTCACATGAAATTCTTGATATCCGTAAATTTATTATTAAAAAGAACATAATAAACTAAAATACATGATTCACCGGAAAATATTATTTCAGGGTACCCGCCGCCGCAACGCGCGGGTACCCTGCTAGTACTCTTTAAATTATAGTGAGTCACTTTCGGTTTTCTAGAGAATCATATCCTGAAAATTCATTAAGGTAAATAAATATGTCCAACAACGACTAGGCCCAAGTTGGATAAACCGTTTGCTAGTATCAAGTACAGCCAAACTCTTGTAAGTGTGGGTGTTGAAAACAAAACAAAAAAACTTTGTGGACTTAGGGTCAAGGACGTAACCATGGTTGGTTAAAAAAATTTAAGGAATAGAAAGTATAATATTTTTTTTAAACTTTTATCTAGATAAAAAACAACAAATAATATTAATTCAAAGAATATTAATTCAACAAATAATATTATTGTGATATTGAAATTATCCGCTAAAATATGTAGTATTTGTAATACATATACTAACAGTTTTACACATTGGATATTTATATTATGTTTATGTATGTTAAAAAATTAAAAATTAATATTAGTATTTCAAACATCTAAGTAAACATACGATTGAAAAATCATCCCTCGTGAAATAATTATGATCATTATATGTTACGGATTATTATTTGAAAATAGCATGAATTTAGGAGGAGTGGGATCATGGGTAAAAAGATGCAAGTGGGTAATCAATTTTCAATACCCCCAATTTAGTGAGTAATGGGGTATTACCCACTTTCAAGGAATAGAGCATTGCATTATAGAAAACCAAGCAACACTTTTCATTATAAGGTATCGGATCTTTTGGAAAGGGGTGGATATTTAAAAAGTCTAAAAAGTGATGTGGTGGTGACACATGTCCCCCCACTTTTTTTACAGAAGGACATAAATGTAATTTCACCCCTACCTCTTCCTAATTCCGCCTCCTCTTTCCTCTTTCCATCTTTCTCATACTGCCTCTCTTTCTAATTCCGTTCAATAATCCATTTTTCCGTCCATATATAATCAAAATTTACACAATGATCTCCATTCAATTCATTCATTCATTCAATTTCACATTTTTTTCATTCTTTCATTTGTTCATATTTTACAAATTTAGGGTTTTTTTTGCTCTCAATTCATATTCTTCTATTTGAATCGTTAATTGCTCTTCAAATCGTTTTAATTGCTCATATCGGAAGAGAATTAGGGTTTTTAACCGTACGATCGGTTAATCGAAAAAAATTTAGGGTTTTTAACCGTTGAGGAAGAGAATTAGGGTTTATAATCATTCAATTGGTCAATCGAAAGAGAATTAGAGGTTCTAAGCATTCAATCGGTGAATTGGAAGAGAATTAGGGTTTTTAACCGTTCAAATTTGGGGATTTTCAACGTCAAATCGATTTCTAATGGCTGAAACTGATACTCATGTGTTTAATCAAGGTAATTTTATTTTTTGTTATACATTTGATGCGTGGTTTTGCAACCTTACAACAGGTTTTACCTCTCGAGGGATCTCAAGAGGCTTACAACCCCACCAGGCAGTGTACCTGACCGATGTAGTATAGTGTAGTGGTAAGTACGGGGGATTGATCGTTCTCCACAGGGAATAGTGTTCGTTAGGTATGAAAAACTACTCTAATAGGTCTAAGGGTGAGAGAAGATTCTTTTTTATGTTTTTATAATTTTATGAAAGCAAGTAAAATCTCGGGTTTGAAAGAGTGGGCGGAATTAGTTGCTAGTCAACTAACCCAAATAACTACGAATGCAAATAAAATAAAATAACTGAAAATGAAAAGGTGGTAAAACTTATATAGAGAGAAATGTGTTTACTTAGATTTCCTTACTCCCTAACTATCTTTTACCGGTCGATTAGTGTGTATTAGTTGCGTGGATGACGGGTGTATTCCTTAATACCATTTGTGGGGTGGCGTACGTACTTCCCCAACTCTACAAGCTCCTACTTCACTCCTATGTCGAGCCGGCTAGGAAGCTCCTAACATGGGATCACTAGAATTCGCTTGTGCATTAAATACAACCATAAAAACCTTTAGTACGTATTGGTTCATGTTTCTTAAGACGTTCAAGCAAGTTACCGAATAGGAAGTTAGCCAGTTTTCTTAAGCCTAACATAGATGAACAATCATCCAATACAACTAACAACACACTAATAACCAATAATCAATAGCTAGGTTTCATTAGATCTAAGCAAACACAAGATAAATCTAGCCTAGCATGTTAAACAAAAGACAAGAACAAGATAGAATCAAACAACACATAGACATATTGAATGATTAATTGATAACTTATCTTCAATGTAACATGGAAGATCTCAAGGCAAAAGCCTTGAAAAGCTGCTAAATTCGTCTTAGGGTTTTCACACACAAAGTTCCTCAATAAGTTCCACCACTAATGACAAAAAAATTGCAAAACTATATATAGACTTTCAGATCTGACGGCGTCACGTTATGGAGTGTGACGCTGTCACCTCGCCGCTTTTAGGGTTCCCGGATGACCTTCTTGACGCCGTCCCTCTTTAGCTCTCCAAAATCCGTTCTGGCTTATCAAGGCTTGACGCCGTCAGATTTAGTCGTGACGCCGTCCCTCTTTAAATTAAGTCGTGACGACCTTGATCAGATTAAAGGGTGACGCCGTCAGAATTCCCATGCAAATTTCACTGGCTTATCATGAGTAATTTTCACATCCACCATTTTCTTGCCAAGCCATGACGCCGTCTGGAGTAAATCCTGACGCCGTCCAGTGTACTTTTCAGCCGATTTTGAGACTTTGTCGTTTTCTTCACTTTTATGCTCCAAAAACGTCAAAAATGCTTCCTTTTTCAGATTTCTTCTCCAAAGTACCTAAAATGACAAAAGGAACGATTTAGGGCAATATTTGATCAAATAAATACGATTTAGGGCTTAAATGACCCCTTAAAAGCGGTACACTTTTCGCTTCATCAAATACCCTTACACTTGAGATTTGCTTGTCCTCAAGCAAATGCGCTTTTATTCTAATCAAAATACAAGTTAGAGGTCATTTAATGCTAACATAAAAGTAATTACAACAAATAATCGTTCCACTTTAATCATAATAAGCACGGAGATTACAAACTAGCACCTCACAAGTAGTGTTTAGATACTCACATCTCTCAAGTGTCATCAAAATAAATCTCATAAATGAAAACGGATAATATCTCTCACTACCTGTCATAGCAAATAGATTACCATAGGCTTGGGAAAGGATCAAAAACCTCCTCCACTAGGCGTAAGCACCTAAGATAAACTATCAAAGAGGGCTTTTACATGGGTTATAACGTTAGGTGTAGGGAAAAGGAAAACACGGTTTTGTTGGATAAAGGATATTTTACTGGTGGCGAGTTAAAGATCTTGATCAATTACATGTACTATACAATGTTGCTAAGCAAAGACTCGACTCAATCTTAAGCTAAAAGCAAAATAACAAAAACATAAAATAAACATAAAATGAAACGGGATGGTAGTCCGTATGTTTTTTCTACTTTTCTTTTTCTCATTTTTTTTGTATTTTTATTGATTTTTTCGATTTTTTTTTTTTTTTTTTTTTTTTTTTTTTTTTTTTTTTTTTTTTTTTTTTTGCATACACTTTTGCCCTACCATCCAAAATAATACATCATAGGGGCGTTGCATTCCCCTTACACTTAAACTTTTACATAACTTTACAATTAACTAATCTAATTACTCGAATTAAGATAATTAAAACACTTGGAGTACTTTTAAAATATTTAGCACATATGGGGGTAATAAATGATGTTCTTCCCCATTACTCCATTACACTAGTACTTTACCCATGAGTCCCAATTGTCCCAAAACAATATGTACAAGGATATGACTCGACTTAGCAACCATGTAATCAATTAGATAATTAACTTGGGTTTAAACAAATGTTGTAACAATAATGCACTAAAAATGAGTGCATACAAGGTAGGCTAAGGCGATTTGGGTGTACATTTTAGTGGGGTGTAAACAAATTCTTCCTTTAAGTAAAATGCTTAAAGGTCGAAACGAAAAGATAGGCTCTGAGGGGTGTACTAGGGGTATCGTGTACTAAAAATGAGTACAACGCAAAGGGTGTGGGAGAATTACTTGACCAATGTAGCCAAAGTAATTATAACAAAAACACAGGTGTAAAACAATGGGTTAATCCTAATGCCTCTTATCATGTAGTAAATCTAACTAAACGAATGTAGTCTCACTTGTGGCCTCGGAATGGTCCTAACGCAAGTTCTAGAATCTAAGTGCTACCGGTACACACATCATAGCATAAATGCTTTTCCTACCAATTCTAGGGGCGAACCTCACATATTTGGGGGTGGAAAATTTTTTTAGAGGTACGGTTTTGTGCTAGTCATATAACTCCTATCCGTGAGACGCTCATTAAGACCAAAGTTTCACTCCTATATGTTGTAAAAAATTTTAAATTTGGCACTAAAATTGCCTTAACAGGTATTTCTCTCAGTTTTATTACACATCTACCATTAAACAAACAAAATCAAGCGTAATTGTATTTTCTAAAGTATCGTACTTTTACCCCCCCCCCCCTTACACTTAAGATGAACATTGTCCCCAATGTTCAAATAACAAGATGTAAAAGTGAAAAGGTAAAAGAATAAAATCAAATACTCCCCTGATTCGTTCGGTGGATAAAGAGGTAACATGGTTAGATCTTCTTCCAAGGTAATGTAGAAGCTTCAAGACTAATGCATCGCCAAAAGCTTGATTCCACATACATCTCCTTGTCCAAAATAACCTGTTAATCCTGAGAAAACAAACAAGAAAAACCAAAGCATCAAACCGAACAAAGACAACTCACAACTAGGTGTAATTCCAGACTTAGAAATAAAACAATTAAAGATATAATGCTTGCGGAATGAATGTTTTGCAGATTCCTGGAGTTTATAAGTTAGAGATTTAATAAAAACTTTTTATGATTCCGGTAGAAAAACAAAACTTTCAAAAATTTCAGAAAATTAAAACCTGACGCCGTCAGGTTGTAAGGCCTGACGCCGTCAGAAATGATCTGACAGAATTCTCATGTTAAGTTTCCGGAAAATTTCTGTAAAAACCTATACCTTACTTCCTGGAATTCCTGCAAAACTTCATTATGACTCGATACAAGCATTTGACTCAAACAAATACTAATATGCATGCTTATATCTCATTGTTATCGTTCATGTTCAATCTTGTTCTTAAAAACAAATTTGGATTTCCCTTACACTTATCTTTTGCAAAATACCTTTATATGTAGTTAAGACGAAGTTAAAAACAAAATAAAGCATTTTCACAATTTATATTTGAGACATGAACAGTAAACAAAAAGAATAAGAAATGCATACGGAAACAAATAAAATTAAATAAACAAACAATCAAACAAATAAAGCAAATAAAGCTTGGGTTGCCTCCCAATAAGCGCTTGTTTTTGTTCGAGTCACGAGCCTGACTCTACCCTTATTTAACAAAAATAGGGGAGTTTTCCCTACACTTAGGATTAAGTGCGGGTGAAAGTAGCGATACACACCCTTAGGGTGTGAATATGCCACGTGAGGTGAAGGGGGTGAGTGAATGGCTTCCTTCATCCTAAAACTACCCGGATAATATTGGTTGATGGGTGGGTCGGTTCCTCTTTTTTCTCCTAGATGTAAATCTAAGGATGAAAAGTTGTGTAAAGGTTGAGGTTCCAATTCATCAACACAAGGAAATTCCCTAGAACTATGAGTAAGGTCATCACTAAAAGTGTGCAAACCTATATCCTCTAGTTGTGCTTGGTCCAAGGGTTCTACCTCCATCGGGATTCCTAAAGTCTCTTCTACTTCTTCCGGGTAAGTCACGGGCGGTGTGGGTGCCTCAAATGATGGTTGAGTATTTTGTGGGCTTATGGTGTTTACCTCATTATTCCACGTGTCAAGATCACCTATATCCTCGTCAATTGTTTTCTTAGGTAGTGATAATAACAAACCTAGTGCTTCATCCAACTTATGATTTATTGATACGGCTCAATCCACAATTCCTTGGCAAACTAGGTCGCTTTTCCTATTAGCCTCACTAAAACAAGATCCTAAACATGGAGGTTGTTCATAAGAATCTATCCTAGGTGAAGGCTCATATGATTCATAAGTGTCTCTAAATGAGGTATTTTGAACTTCTTGGTGTTCTAGCCACTCAACCATATCTTGCAATCTTAGAAATCTAAGTGAAAAGTCCATTTGAAGCAAATTACAAACAAAAACACAAAGAAAAGATAGACTACGAGAAAGCTACAAAATAAAAAGAAAATATCTTACTTGATAGGAATCTTGTGAGTAGATCTAATAAAAATAAAATTTCAACCTAAGCAATAACTACTCCCCGGGCTGCGGCGCCAAAAACTTGATGCGTGGTTTTGCAACCTTACAACAGGTTTTACCTCTCGAGGGATCTCAAGAGGCTTACAACCCCACCAGGCAGTGTACCTGACCGATGTAGTATAGTGTAGTGGTAAGTACGGGGGATTGATCGTTCTCCACAGGGAATAGTGTTCGTTAGGTATGAAAAACTACTCTAATAGGTCTAAGGGTGAGAGAAGATTCTTTTTTATGTTTTTATAATTTTATGAAAGCAAGTAAAATCTCGGGTTTGAAAGAGTGGGCGGAATTAGTTGCTAGTCAACTAACCCAAATAACTACGAATGCAAATAAAATAAAATAACTGAAAATGAAAAGGTGGTAAAACTTATAAAGAGAGAAATGTGTTTACTTAGATTTCCTTACTCCCTAACTATCTTTTACCGGTTGATTAGTGTGTATTAGTTGCGTGGATGACGGGTGTATTCCTTAATACCATTTGTGGGGTGGCGTACGTACTTCCCCAACTCTACAAGCTCCTACTTCACTCCTATGTCGAGCGGCTAGGAAGCTCCTAACATGGGATCACTAGAATTCGCTTGTGCATTAAATACAACCATAAAAACCTTTAGTACGCATTGGTTCATGTTTCTTAAGACGTTCAAGCAAGTTACCGAATAGGAAGTTAGCCAGTTTTCTTAAGCCTAACATAGATGAACAATCATCCAATACAACTAACAACACACTAATAACCAATAATCAATAGCTAGGTTTCATTAGATCTAAGCAAACACAAGATAAATCTAGCCTAGCATGTTAAACAAAAGACAAGAACAAGATAGAATCAAACAACACATAGACATATTGAATGATTAATTGATAACTTATCTTCAATGTAACATGGAAGATCTCAAGGCAAAAAGCCTTGAAAAGCTGCTAAATTCATCTTAGGGTTTTCACACACAAAGTTCCTCAATAAGTTCCACCACTAATGACAAAAAATTGCAAAACTATATATAGACTTTCAGATCTGACGGCGTCACGTTATGGAGTGTGACGCCGTCACCTCGCCGCTTTTAGGGTTCCCGGATGACCTTCTTGACGCTGTCCCTCTTTAGCTCTCCAAAATCCGTTCTGGCTTATCAAGGTTTGACGCCGTCAGATTTAGTCGTGACGCTGTCCCTCTTTAAATTAAGTCGTGACGACCTTGATCAGATTAAAGGGTGACGCCGTCAGAATTCCCATGCAAATTTCACTGGCTTATCATGAGTAATTTTCACATCCACCTTTTTCTTGCCAAGCCATGACGCCGTCTGGAGTAAATCCTGACGCCGTCCAGTGTACTTTTCAGCCGATTTTGAGACTTTGTCGTTTTCTTCACTTTTATGCTCCAAAAACGTCCAAAATGCTTCCTTTTTCAGATTTCTTCTCCAAAGTACCTAAAATGACAAAAGGAACGATTTAGGGCAATATTTGATAAAATAAATACGATTTAGGGCTTAAATGACCCCTTAAAAGCGGTACACTTTTCGCTTCATCAACATTCATCAGTCAGTTAGTGCTTATCTTATGTTCATCAATTTATGCTTATTTTTATAATATGTTCATCAATTTTTTTGTTATCTGCTTATTTTTATCTGTTGTGCTTATCTTAGCGGTTTTTGTTTTATGTTTGCTATTATGTTTTTTGGTTCATCAGTCATTGAGCTGTGTTATGTGTTTTTGGTTCATCAGTTTATTTTGCTGTGGTATGTGTTTTTTGGTTCACGAATTTATTGTACTTGTGTTATGGGTTTTGGTTCATCAATTGTTTTTGTCATGTGTTATGTGTATTAAGTTCATCAATTATTTGTGCTGGTGTTATGTGTTTTTGGTTCATCAATTTTGTCATGTGTTGTGTTTTAGGTTCATCAATAAATTTAATGCTACTATATTAGTGCTGCAAGCATTTGGTTCATCAATTATTGTCATATATTGTAGCATTAAATTTATTGATGAACCTAAAACACAACACATGACAAAATTGATGAACCAAAAACACATAACACCGGCACAAATAATTGATGAACTTAATACACATAACACATGACAAAAACAATTGATGAACCAAAACACATAACACCAGGACAATAAATTAGTGAACCAAGAATTTGGTTCATCAATTATTGTCATGTATTATGTGTTTTTGGTTCATCAATTATTGTCATGTTTTAGTAGTATAAGTTTCAACTGCTACTTGTATGCCCTGTGTCATGTGTTTTGGTTCATCAATTGTTGTTCATCAATATTCTTGATATTCTGTTGGTATTGTTTCTGAGGAGACGAGTGAGAAGTTGTGGATTCCTGATATTCCTGCTGGTGAGAAGCCGTGTATTGGTATGATGTATCATTCTTTGGAGCAGGCTTATGAGTATTACAAAGCCTATGCAAATAAAGCGGGTTTTGAGGTTCGTTTAGGTCAACAGTATGTATCTAAGAAGAATAAGGACAAAAATCTGGATTTGAAGTATTTTGTTTGTAGTAAAGAAGGTACAAATCCTGCCCCAAAAGTTGGAGCAAAGCCTAGTAATAGGAAACATCCGTCTAAGCGTACTGATTGTAAGGCTGTTTTACGCGTGAAGTATATTGAAGGAAAAGGATATTGGTGTTACGAATTTGTTGAGGCTCATAATCATAGCCTAGTTAGTCAGGAAGATAGCATTTTTCTGGTTTCTTCTCGTGATGTTTCTTATACTCAGCAAGTTTTTCTATATCAAGCATCGGAAGTGAATCTTGGTCCAGTGAAGGGTTTCAATTTACTTAGGCAGATTTATGGGGACAATGATTTTATTGGGGCAAGTTCGGTTGATTGTAAAAATTATAGGAGAGATGTGCTTGATTTCATTGGTAAGAATGATGCTCAGATGTTAGTTGAGATGTTGATGAACAAGAAGGATTATCTTCCTAATTTTTCATTTGAGTATCAAACTGGTGAGAATAATGCGTTGACGAACCTTTTTTGGGCTGATAAATATGCGAAGAGAAACTATTATGCGTTTGGCGATGTTATGTCATTTGATGCGACGTTCAGAACGAATAAGTAAGTTCATTTTTTATATGTTCATCAGTAATAAGTTAATTTAAATGGTTCATCAGTTAATTTAAATGGTTCATCAGTTAATATAAATTAAATGGTTCATCAGTTAATTTAAATGGTTCATCAATTAATTTAAATGGTTCATCAACTGTATGTGAGTGACAGGTTATGTTACTGTATGTGACTGTGACAGGTCACTGTATCTTATCTCTTTATCTTATCTGAAAATCCACCTTTTTATCTCTACACCAGGACAAATAATTCATGAACCACCTATCTTAACCTATCTTATCTTTTTCCTCTACCCCACCTATCTTATCTCTTTATCTCTTTTCTTATCTTTAAATACTGATGAAATGAATGTAAATAGGTCATGTTTCTAGCTTGAATTGTTTCCCCGGAGTGGTCGTTGGGTGACTGTGAGTAGCTTTTGAAACTCATTGATCAGCTCAGACACATAAACTTCGGCGCAACAAGATGATGTTCATCGGTATAAAAGTTAATTCACGTTGCCCATCATCTTGTTCTGGCAGTTTGTGTGTTTGAGCTGGTCGATGAGAATCAAAACCTACGCAAACAGTCACCAGCGACCATTTCTGGGGAAACATTTGAAGCTAGAAACATTTAAACAAAATTTGTATACCTTCTGTATTTGATTGTTATATGCTGATGTGATTGAAATGATGCACTTAATGTAAGTGGTTCATCGGTTATATAATAATGTAAATGGTTCATCAGTTATATTATATTGGTTCATCGTTTATATAATAATGTTTATCATTTATTTTTTATAGGTACAAAATGGTTTTTGTACCATTCACTGGTATTGACAATCATAATCATTGTGTTACATTTGGAGCTGCCTTGCTGTCATCAGAAACGAAAGAATCTTACATTTGGTTGCTTCAATGTTTTCGAAGAGCGTTTGTTCGAGCACCAAAGGTTATTGTGACTGATCAAGACGGATCAATGAAAATTGCAATAGAGACTGTTTTTCCGTTATCTAGTCACAGATTATGCATGTGGCATATCATGCAGAAGTTGACTTCCAAGGTATGTTTATCAATTTGTTTTTTTTTAATTATTTTTGTTTATTAGTTACTTCTCTTCATCAGTTTGCTTTTGTCCAATCGACTTTTTTCTTTATCAGTTAGTTTTATATAATAGTGTTAATCAATGAGTTCTGTTCATCATTAAAGTTGATCTTGATTTTGTAAGTTGGTCCCGTGTTAGCTAAAGATCGTACTTTTAAAAGAAGAATATCGGATATCGTCCATTTATTTATGTTCGTGAACGTCTGATTATGCGTTCGTTTATGTTCGTTTATTTATTCATGTTCATACATCATATCTTTTAATTGTATAATTTTAAAATTATTTTGTTCAAACAAAACAACACTTATAATACAATATTAGATGCATAATTTAATAAAGTTTATGTTTGTTTGTCAATGTTCATTTATGTTCAATCGTTTATGTCCGTTTAGCGTTCGTTTAGTGTCATAATGAACGAACATGAACAACTCATTTTCTTAATAAACGAACATGAACAAGAAAATTTGTCCGTTTAAGCGTTCGTGTTTGTTTATTTGTCCGTCTAAAATTAAATCAACGAACATGAACAACGCTCCGTTCGTGTTCGTTCGATTCGTTTATAGCCCTAGTAGTTAATGTTCAGTTTTTCCTCCAAAGATTCAAATTGGAAACGATAAATAGCCCCACATTTTGTGAAAGGAAGCCAAATAAAAAACAAAGTTGAATATTTGCTAGTAGTCGCAAATAATTTCGACCATCTTTTAGGTATTAACATAAGTAATAAACCCCCTTTTAAAAATCTTGATCTTTACTTCAGTAGGGGAAATTATTTTAATCATCTAAACACTAAAAATTAAAGTATTAACGCAACTTCGGCGGGTGTTCAAACGGTCAGGTTTTGGTTGACCGGAGATATTCGTTTAGGTTTATCCGGTTTTTGCAAGAAAAGAAAACACACCAAAAAACTAAACCGAAAATGAACAGACTCGAACCAAACCACCCGACTAATAATCAGTTATCAGTTTAGGACCTAATAAACAAACTGAAAAGTTACAGGTACAAATTACTGTACAAAAGACAACCACAACAAGTTAAATACGTAGTAATTTAATAATAAATAGACTAAACAAGATTAGGTTTAACATGAAACTTCAATACACTGGGAAAAGTATTTACTAATATTTATAGAAATCCAAAATAAAGTAATGAAGATGCATGAATTTTAGTTTAACATAAAGGTAAAATTCAAATTTACATGTCAATTAGCCTTCGAGTCTTCCCATGCCATATTTAAGATTTCATGCGCTTATCCCATATTTGGTTTTCGGGTGGGCTCCAATCATTGTCTTTAAAAACCAAATCCAAACCAAAAACCACAATTTAGCTTCGGTTGGATCCAATAAACCGCCCAACCCAAATAAGCCAAAACCGAATAAACCATATCACTTTGGATCGGTTGGTTTTTTGGGACCAACCCGTTTAATGAACACCCCTACCATAACATGGAACAAAGAAGTGAGGGTTAGTCCTATAATAGACGTTTCTTGATAGTGAAAGTCATGCTACACTTCTCCTACATGATGCAATGTGGACTGTACTACAAGACGCAATGAGAACTTTACAATCTGTTGAACTTTACCATGAGCTCCAATAGGAAAATAATCCAAGAAAAACAACTAAAACCTTAGACACGTTTTCAATCTTTGCTCTCATCATCGCCGCCGTCTCATCCATTAACAATCAAGTCCTTTCTGTTCAGGATTTATAAGTTTTTAGTGCAGAAAAAATTGTCAAAAGAGAAAGCAATCTCATTTTCTTACAACGGAAAGTCTTTAGTCAAATGTCAAATGTACCTATTATGTTGCTTAACGTAAACCTGAACTAATATCATCAACTATTGATTACCACGACAGTCATATAAATATACTTTTGTTCCAACACGTGTTTAAGGAAAAGGTTTCAATATTTACGGGAGATCAAGACAAGACACTAGACATGCCAATTTCGACCCATAAACAATCGGCCCAATCGCCCCTACACAAAAGTTACCCACTTTTCACCTCTAGTATCTCCACTATCAGATTATCAGGTATGGATCCAAAATAACATGATCAAATACATAATAATGGGAAAGTAATTTAGTGTAACAAGATTCCAGAAAAGAAAAGGATTGCAATTTTCAAGGGTAACGTACCTTTAACACTGGTAATCGTTTTTCCACGTCTAACTTTTGTTGTTTCTTGACCACTCCATCAACACAACTTTCAGTTGGATAATACTAGACCCCTACATAAAAAAAATACCACCATATTGATCAAATATTAAGCATGTGATTTAGATTATTCAACTCTATATAACAAAAAATTTAGTGATCAATTGATCATGGCAAACTTACAACAGTTTCATATCTTAAAGATGGAAACTAAGAAGTTGTTTTGATTAGCATTGTGAGAGTGATTATGTGGAATAGAATAATCTAAATCAGATGGATGCACCAGATTTAGATGTACTTTTGCTGCTTGAAGTTGGACTAATAATCAACTGTTAAGTGTTTAGAAAATTCAGAGTCTTTTTATATAAGTAGATAAATTTAACATGAACGTAGTTATATGTTTGTTAAAATATGAGAAATCTATTTGTTTAGATATACGTTTATAAGATAATACTAACAAAAAGGAGTTTATTTCATTCTTAATGAAATGCCTAAACTGTTTAGATACTTCTCAAAAACAACAACAATACCCAATCCCGTTAAATGAATAAAGACCAATGATTTCTACAGTATCATGGATAACTGGCCTCTAAAAGCACCATATGTACTTGTGATCTTAGATTACTTTACCTTTTAAGAAGTAGATCAAGTGTTATCTATATTACGACTATAAATACATTTAATGTTTAGAGAAATGTACTAAAATTGATAATTGATATTTGCATAATTGCACACGAGGGGGTTATGGGTAGAATAGAACTTACTTGTCACAATATACAGTCCCAAACAAGTAACAACTGCTACAACTGCAAGAGGAGTGTCAATAGAGCTCTGAAAAGGAAGAACCAAAAGCCTAATAAATACCAGAGGTAGCAAACTTAAATGCAGAAACTCAACATAGAAAACAGAAAATCGGAAAGAAAAAGAGAAGGTGGTCAAGTTAATGACCATAACTGACCTCAAAAATACATGTCAGTGCTATAACACGCATCACCCACTTGATATAGTAAAAGGGGGCCCACTTGCAAACAACGGGTGCCAACAATAGTAAAGAAATTCCCACAACAAGCAACGCATAGCGCCATCCCTGTGACACTACAATATGGCACAAATTGCCAAATTAAAAAATATAGAATGACATATAAAATATAGACAAAGACAGGACACTATGACGGAACCATCATTTTTCGCTTTTCAGTTCAAACTAACAGTATAATTTCCACACACTACCAATTAAGAAGAGACCACAAACATGAAATTGTTTATCCAAATTCGCCCATTTTTGCAAGCGCACTTGAAATTAAGATATAAATGAAAATGGATACCTTCAAGAAGAGTGACAGTTACAGAACCATAAATCCCGCTAGTATACTTCACATCAACAAATCTTTGCTCATAAGGTGACATAACAGAACTCCATGTTCCATTTTGAAGTGATCTCCATTCATCACTTCCACATTTGCATAACCCCCGTGAAGCATCCCTGCAGAATAAATAAAAATAAAAAATCTTAAAAGAAAACAAACCACTAAAATCTTCTGACCATTTAGTTAAGAGTGGGTCGATTGAGATTGTACTTTATCTCACAAAGGTTAGATACGTCAAATGATGGAATTAATCTTAAAAGAAAACAAACCACTAAAATCTTCTGACCATTTAGTTAAGAGTGGGTCGATTGAGATTGTACTTTATCTCACAAAGGTTAGATACGTCAAATGATGGAATTTAGCAGAATGGGGAAATGGCAGAATGTTGCCATGTAATGCATACAACCTCCTCAAGTGTTTTATTCATATAATTAGATTATTACTGTAATAAAGGTAGATTTTGTCATCAGAATTATGAATGCACAAAAATATTGACTCTACCTTTTTTGACTCGTTAGTCAACATGCCCATGTTGTTGTTTACGTGTGGTAATTGGGGTGAGATTGGTATCCTGATAGCAATTAGAAGTCACGAATTGTACGCTTTCAGATCGATTAAATTGGAGTGGATACCAATTAACGACCGGATAAAATCTAATTGATTCAAGTTTGTGAATGATGTTATGTTTGCAGAAAAACGTGATCAGAATTTTGTTGATCAGCCTTGTCTTTTCTCTATACGAAATAGAGAATATATAAGACGGTTTATAGGGGCAGTTATTAAAGCCTAATAACTGTAAAACACTAGCAGCAGGAACTGCACTATCGGCAGGAACCGTTCAGCAGGAACCATACACTATCAGCAGAAACGATCCAACTATCAGCAGAAACCATCTGCTATCAGCAGGAACCATCTGCTTTCAGCAGAAACCAAGCATTATCAGCAGAAACGAGCATCAACTTTATATGTTTTATTTGGTGAAAAAACAAATTCTAATGAATTTCTAACATAGCAATGTTATACCAAATAAAAAATTTTCCAGGTCAGCTGGCAGCTCGACCCCAGCCAGGGGCTCTGCCCCTTGGACCCTGCTTCTCTCAGGGGCGTTGCCCCCGAACCCCCACCAAGGGGGCTACGCCCCCTTGGAACCCCCGTTAGTCCAGTTAATATCCAAATAAGTGTCGACCCTTATTTGCATATTAAACTCAATCTATTTTACACTAAAATACCAACAAACCTCCCCCATTTTAGTGTAATCATAAATTAACTAACTAGTTCACAGCAAACAATCAAACTAATGCATAAATGAAATGTCGAGACGATTGAATTTCATCTTAGTATATTACACATTCCAAATATTCGAATATCAAGGTTTCCCGAAAGATTGAACCTTGTAATATCACTATTGAATACATGAAGATAATATACACATTAGTTTTTCATACACAATATCTTACTTGACACATTATTTTACTAGCCTATGTCCCTATCCTTTCTTTAAGTACATCGAAGCCAAGTCCCAACTTCTTGAAGCAGCTAAACTTCGTACTCAAATAGGTAATTCTTTTAGTCTTGCACCTGCAAATGCAATTTTTCAAAAGAATTATTAAGAAGAACTCTTCAACCTTCCTTATCTTGCAGTACCGAACACATACCTTTGGGATAATTTAATGTTGTGTTCCAAACTCTAGATGTTAAGCTTTCCACATTCAAAATTCAGCACCTAACGTCATATTAGGTGGTGAATTGGGTATCTCAACATGAGAGCTTTCATATGGACTTTAAACCCAATCCCACAGCTGACCCTTTCACGAGATCTCTACATAACCCTTTGGTTAAATGATCAGCTAAATTCCGATGAGTTGCAATCCACTCAACGGATATGACACCATGCATTATGAGCTCACGAACCATGCTGTGTCTCACACCTAAGTGTCTTGACTTGCCATTATACACTTGACTATATGCCTTAGCCAAAGTAGCCTGACTATCACACCTGATAGAAATAGAAGATATAGGCTTTGGCCATAATGGAATTTCATACACCAAATTCCTTAACCATTCAGCCTCATTACCAGCTGCTGCCAAAGCAACAAACTCAGACTCCATAGTTGAGTTTGTTATGCAAGTCTGTTTCTTAGATGCCCAACTAATGGCACCTCCCCAAGAAGGAACACCCATCCAGATGTAGAAGAATGATCTTCTTTATTGGATATCCAACTTGCATCACTAAAACCTTCAATTACCGAAGGAAATCCGATGTAAGTTAACTTATAATCGATTGTTCCTTTCAAGTATTGAAATACTCGATCCAAAGCTCGCCAATGAAATGTACTAGGATTACTAGTAAACCTACTAAGCTTTCCAACTGCATAAGCAATATCCGGCCTAGTACTTATCATTGCATACATTAATGATCCAATCCTTTTCGAGTATTCAAGTTGAGACACCGCTTTACCTTTATTAGGTAATAGCTTTACTTGTGGATCCATGGGAGTACTTGTGGGAGAACTTTCCTGGAAATTGAACTTATCCAAGATCTTCTCAATATAGTGTGATTGAGAGATTGAAATACCCTTTTTCTCACGTATGATCTTAATACCTAAGATCACTTCCGCCTCCCCCATATCTTTCATAGCAAATTTAGATGACAAGAATTCCTTTGTCTCATCAACTTGATCTTGGTTAGTACCAAAGATCAACATGTCATCTACATACAAGCATATAATGACTCCATTTCTAGAATCATCAAATTTACTATAAACACATTTGTCAACTTGATTTAAAACAAAACCACTTGACAACACAATTTCATCAAATTTTTGATGCCATTGTTTAGGTGCTTGTTTTAACCCATAAAGAGATTTAACCAATTTACACACTTTGTGTTCATGTCCAGGCATAACAAACCCTTCGGGTTGTTTCATGTAAATCTCTTCATCTAATTCACCATTCAAGAATGCAGTTTTCACATCCATTTGGTGAATTACAAGATTGTGTATAGCAGCTAATGCCAATAACAATCTAATAGTAGATATCCTAGCAACCAGAGCATAAGTATCGAAATAATCAATACCCTCTTTTTGTCTAAATCCTTAGATTACCAACCTGGCTTTATATTTATCAATAGTACCATCTACTTTCATCTTCCTTTTGAAGATCCATTTACATCCTAATGGTTTACACCCATGAGGTAAATCAGCCAATTTCTAAACTTTATTTTGCAAGATAGAATCCATCTCATCTTGGACTGCTTCCTTCCAAAAAGTAACGTCCCTTGAAGCCATTGCTTCACTATATGTCATTGGATCCTTATCAACATTGAAACAATATTGATATTGAAAATTAATTTCACTTCTAGATCCTTCAACTAAATATAGTTGAAAATCATCACCAAAAGCTTTGGCTTTTCTAACTCTTGTACCCTTTCTTGGTTCAGTGCTAGTCGATGGAACATCCTCGGTATTAACCGGTTCCTTCGAACTACGAATCATGTCCCTTGGCCTAGGTATAGATGTGAATCTTTCTTCATCAAAGATTGCATCTCGTGACTCTATTACTGAGTTCACAGAAACATACTCATTAGGTTCTAATACATAGAATCTATAAGCATATGAATTTTCAGCATACCCAATAAATATACAATCTATACCTCTTTCACCTAAAGTTTTTCTTTTAGGTTCCGTGAGCCTAACTACAGCCCTACATCCCCAAACCTTGATAAAATTCAAGTTTGGTGCTTTCTTGTGCCAAAGTTCATAAGGGGTTTTCTTGTTGCTTTTACCGGGAATACGGTTTAGCAAGTAACAAGCCGTTAACATGGCTTCTCCCCAAAATCCTTCACTTAACCCAGAATAAGATAACATTGAATTCACCATTTCCTTCAATGTCCTATTCTTTCTTTCAGCCACACCATTTTGTTGTGGTGTATATGGAGCTGTTGTTTGACGTATTATTCCGGTAGATTGAAAATATACCGGATCATAATACTCCCCTCCACGATCAGTACGTAAGATTTTTACCAAATCTTTTTGATGGAGCTCTACCTCTTTTTTATAAATACGAAATTTATCAAGAGCTTCATCCTTTGAATGCAATAAATAAATATAGCAATAACGTGATGCATCATCAATAAAAGTTATGACATATTTCTTGTTTCCTAGAGATGGAGTAGCATGCAAATCACATAGATCACTATGAATAAGGTCTAACAGTTTGGATTCACGATTTGCCTTTTTAAATGGTTTTCTAGTGATCTTAGTTAACATACAAGTTTTACACTTATTATGGTCCAATTCAATAGATGGAATCATACTCATCTTTGACATTTCTTTCATTCTTTTATGGTGAACATGTCCTAGTCTAGCATGCCATAGTTCCATGTTACTAAGTTTAACACTAGATATAGAATCAACCATACAAATCGAATTAAAAGTAGAAGGCATATCTAAATTAAGCATAATCATCCCATTACACAAATAACCAAATCCAACAAAAGAACCATGTTTCGACAAGATATACTTATCGGATTCTAACACTTGTTTGTACCCACAATTATTTAATAATACACCGAACAACAAGTTTTTCCGGATACCGGGCACATATAAAACATTACATAACGAAATTGTTTTTCCAGAAGTAAAAGTTATATCTACTAGTCCAATTCCAAGTATTGGTTCTGTTGCGACATTTCCCATAGTAAGAACACGTCCATCATTAATAGTTGCAAGTTCCTTAAACCATCTTCGGTCCTTGCACACATGACATGTCGCACCAGAATCATACCACCAAGCAATTTCATCATCCTGAACATAGAATGATTCACAAATTAATGATACATAATTCAAATCCGAATTATTATTAATTGTTAATATTGTACCTGCTTGTTTCGGATCTCCTTTGGATCCACCACTAGTACCAGCCTCGTTTTTGCCTTTTCCCGCACGGCAATCACGCTTGAAATGTCCAGGTTTTCCACATTTCCAACAGCCACCATCGTTGGACTGTTTTGCTTTCTTTACACTTCCCTTTTTGTAATCATTACCTTGAAACTTTCGTTTCTTATTCTTATTATTCGAACCCTTTTTGAAACTAGAATTAGTTTCCTCAACCATATTGACATTTGATCCGCCAATATCCTTGTCCTTTTCATTCACCCATGTTTTCTTCATCCTACGACACCCTTCCTCAATACTTATGGCACTTCCCAACTCGACCAAATTGTATTCTTCCTTCTTATGTTTCAAATTATTTTTGAAATCCTTCCAAGAAGGCGGAAATTTGTCAATAATAGATGCTGTCGCAATGGATTCATACATTTTTAAACCATGTTGGGTAAAGCGACCAAGTATACTAAGACACTCATTATATTGTTCCATAACAGAACGTCCATCTATCATTTTGTAATTCATGAAATCACTAACTAGGAATTTCTTACTGGATGAATCTTCTGCCATGTACTTGGCCTGAAGCATGTCCCATAATTCTTTTGCAGATTCAATGTTTTGATAAATATCAAAAAGAGTAACACACATACCGTTTAAGATTGTTCCACGACATATGAAGTCATCATTCCAGAACTTGTTGAGTTTTCTGATTTGATCAATGGTTTCACCCTCCACTTCCTCCGGTGCTGGTGTTGTCAAAACGTACACAACTTTCATAGTTGTTAGCAAGAATTGCATCTTTTTCTGCCATCTTCGAAAATCCTGCCCTTCGAATTTGGCTAACTTCACAAACTTTGATGTCATATCACGTACAGATTCGCCTGCCATCTTGTGAATTTAATCGATCTTTGTTGTTTATGTGTGGTAATTGGGGTGATATTGGTATCCTGATAGCAATTAGAAGTCACGAATTGTACGCTTTCAGATCGATTAAATTGGAGTGTATACCAATTAACGACGGGATAAAATCTAATTGATTCAAGTTTGTGAATGATGTTATGTTTGCAGAAAAACGTGATCAGAATTTTGTTGATCAGCCTTGTCTTTTCTCTATACGAAATAGAGAATATATAAGACGGTTTATAGGGGCAGTTATTAAAGCCTAATAACTGTAAAACACTAGCAGCAGGAACTGCACTATCGGCAGGAACCGTTCAGCAGGAACCATACACTATCAGCAGAAACGATCCAACTATCAGCAGAAACCATCTGCTATCAGCAGGAACCATCAGCTTTCAGCAGAAACCAAGCATTATCAGCAGAAACGAGCATCAACTTTATATGTTTTATTTGGTGAAAAAACAAATTCTAATGAATTTCTAACATAGCAATGTGATACCAAATAAAAAATTTTCCAGGTCAGCTGGCAGCTCGACCCCAGCCAGGGGCTCTGCCCCTTGGACCCTGCCAGGGGCTGCCGCCCCTTGGACCCTGCTTCTCTCAGGGGCGTTGCCCCCGAACCCCCACCAAGGGGGCTACGCCCCCTTGGAACCCCCGTTAGTCCAGTTAATATCCAAATAAGTGTCGACCCTTATTTGCATATTAAACTCAATCTATTTTACACTAAAATACCAACACATGTTGCCACCTACTACCAACTAAAGAATAAGAGTGGAACAAAAAAGCCTCTTACTTGCCTGTGAAAACAAATTTGAACCTCGTAACGCGACCTTTGATGGACCTCTGGTGACACGGCCAGCAAAACACGATATGGTCGGGCAAAGCTCTCAAGTTTCTTTCTCGATGTGCCATTTACAAAGATGCGTGCACAGTAGTTATCATGTGATCCCGAAAGCGGCGCGGGGGTAGCTTCAACTGATGGATTTCTAACATCAATGCCTGTGATTTCAAAGAATAAAACTAATGATCAGCAATTAATATTTTAACTATACTCATATCTAAGTGCCAAGTTGTAAATTGGATTACCATATTTCTTGGTTTTCGTCATGGCACAAGAAACGATAAGTGCTTCTTTTATTGCTTCCTTCTCAGCCACATAATTGCATATGTTTGCGAAAGCCCGTATGTGCCTCAAGCCAAGTTCAGGCAGCAAACAACAATGTTTCTCAAAAGATTCCAACTTCAACGAAAAACACTATCAGTTAGCAAAATGAACAGTTATACTATACAAAGCAGAAAAGTATATGAAATTGTACCGTAGACTTGAAACACTTCACGTCATCCACTATACGGTCGGGAGCTCTAACAGAACGAAGCGTTGATCTAGCTTTTTCAGGTCCAAAGAGAATCAGCCCCGCCATTTCTATCTTACTATTGACATACTCCGTATGTGTCAATGCTTTGTTTAAATCCTTGACAATTTTGGGTCTTTCCGAAGTTGTAGACTTACGGTACTGTAGATACGTATACATAGATTAGATATATACATATGAAAGGGAGGTTTGTTTGAAATAAAACAAACAATATGATGAAGAAAATGAAAACTTACTGTTTCCCACAACCGGTAACGTGCAAGATCCCATTCTCTTATTTCGGTAGTGTGTGAGGGAACGCGGTTTGCGATGGCTTGCATTAATTCCCAAGTGGTGTAGTTTTCCGGCTTGTGGTGTGACGGGGTGTGAGCACGTACGTTAGCGAGTAAAATCACCATAACAACAAGGAAAGGCATCAGAAGAGGAGAGGTTATCCTCATTGATCCCGGTAAACAAACTGCTGCTTTTGATGATGATAAGAAGGGAAAAAAGTTAACAAACTGTATGCATACCATAATGAGGAAGTAGAACAAGACGTGGTTAGAAAAAGTAGTAGAGTGAAGAGACTGCCGCAAAAATTTTAAGGGAATAAAAGCAAGTGGAAAGAAAAGAGTGGGTGCGGAAGTTATCTCATGTTTTCTCCTCTTGGGTTGCTTTCTGATAGGGTTAGAACAGTGAAGAAGAAGAACACAAGTTTAGAAAGAGTATTTGCTAATTTCCTGACTGATTTGATCAGCCTTTCATTCCAAATAAATAGCAAGGAAAAATACAATTTAGTCCCCATACTCAAACATAATTAAAAACAAACCCAAACAATAAACATAATGAAAAACAAACCCAAACAATAAAAAAAGATAAATATGAATCGTATCAATACTCCCCGCTTAACAACTTTTTGTCCTCAAAAAGTGAATCAAGGACCCTGGTCTTCATCTTTGTTTCTCTTCATCTGTCACCACAAGTATGTAAAGTTGTTTTTTTCGTGCCCCGAAACGAACCGTTCAGTACACCATTTGATTGTGCCTCCATCTTTGACCTGGACCCACATAATATTCTTGTTAATTAGAACTTGATCAATAGGCACGTGACAATCCATCCCACTCAAAACATCCTTATCCTCAAGGATGAAAACATATCTTGTGTTGGGTATAGACCATGGTGACCGCCACTCGGTTCTCCCCGTCATATTAGGAGAATTATTAACGGAGCACCAAGGCGGATGCCACTTGGGTCTCCCGGTAGCATTAGGAGACGTTTTGGTAAAACGCCAAGGGGGCCGCCACTCGACACTTCCGGCAGTATTCGGACCTGTTTTCATGAAACGCCACGATGAGCACCACTCGTATTCCAAGACTGAATCGTTGGCGGGTGTTGTTGGCAGCAAGTTTGGTGGTGGAACGGCTGTAAGGGATGGTGGCGAAGGTGTAGTAGGTGAAATTGTTGTTTTGGGCTTCAATTTTGTTAGTAGGAAAACGGGCGCAGACATTGGGGTTGATGACTGCGGCGGTTTCGATGCATGTGACGGTGCAAATGGTGATATTGTTGTTGGTGTAGTCGAAGGTGGTGTGAGTGCAGCGATTGGTGGTGGCATGATGGCAGCCATTGGTGGTGGGGGTATGATGGCAGTCGGTGGTGGTGAGGTGACGGCTGAAGCGGGTGACGGAACGGGTGGTGTAGAAAAAACAGCTGCTGGTGGAGGTGATGGTATGGTTGCGGAAGTGGGTTTATCACGAACCGCCTTCAAGATCTCCTCCTGTTGCTTGATCGACTGCTCCTGCTGCTTCATGAGGGCTGATAAGGCGGCTTGGATGTCGGTGATGGCCTTGTCATGGGACTTGAGGGTGTTGTCGATCTCCTGGTTGCGAGTGTTGGTCATGGCGGCGAGGGATTCCGATGAGAGATCGGAATGGATTTGATACCAATGATAGGGTTAGAACAGTGAAGAAGAAGAACACAAGTTTAGAAAGAGTATTTGCTAATTTTCTGACTGATTTGATCAGCCTTTCATTCCAAATAAATAGCAAGGAAAAATACAATTTAGTCCCTATACTCAAACATAATTAAAAACAAACCCAAACAATAGAAAAAGATAAATATGAATCGTATCACTTTCCCTTTTCTTTAATTCACAGTAATCCATGTTTTTCATTTTGAACTCAGTATTCTATCAGATTCTTTAACTTTCAGTTGGTGTGTAGTTTGTTCCGGTTTATTAGTGGTACGTTATAAAAATGTTATTGGTAAAAGCTGATAACTCACCCTCTAACAGGCACTCGACCTATTGCTCTAACCATATTTTTGAATCCCGTCTATTTATGTGTATCGTGTGACCATTTTAACCCCACCATGTTCCACCCTATTATTAACAAGGTAGAGGTAAAATGGTCACACACAATAAACGAAATTCAAAAGTATGGTTATATAAAAGCGCCTAAAAAAACTACACATAACTCAAAAAAGTGACAAGTTTCCACATAAAGATATAAGGTTTGAGTGTATATAGTCAGTCAGTCACCTATATCCCCAAAACTCGATTATATAAAACCCTAGTTTCAAACACTACTAAATCAATCAGAATAAACATAAAATTCAACTATAATAACAATTGTTCATAACATTTTACCTCGATTAGTATTTATTATAGATCTTTTAGAGTCACCACGCACAATTTTACTTTTTGGTGTATGTGGTTTGCTCATAATTGCACGTTTAGTCCCTGGCCAGGGACCAAAACGGAATCAAAAACTCCCCACAAGGAGGCCGCCTGCAATTTCGAAAGACCAGGGACTAAATATGTAATCTGAGCAAACCACAGGGACCATTTCTGCAATTTACTCTTTACATGGTAAACAAATACTTCATACTTCATAATATTATAACAGAATTTAAGATATTCTCATTAAATACACTCAATTCATACTATATACCTATTATAACAATCAACTCATTAAGGCTTGGAATTTGTTTTGCAACATACATAATTTGTTTCGCAATCAACTCAGCAGCCCAAGTTGCTAGGTATTTTTGGACACAGTTTACAAACTACATGGACTGCCTACTACTATTGTGTCAAACAGAGATAAAGTGTTTTTGAGCAGTTTTTGGAAATAGTTGTTTAAGCTTTTACAAGTTAAACTGCTGATGTCTACCTCATATCACCCACAAACTGATGGGCAAACAGAAGTAGTCAACAGATGTTTGGAATGCTATCTAAGGTACATGTCAGGTGAGAAACCAAAAGAGTGGGTAAAATGGCTGTCATTAGCTGAATTGTGGTATAATTCTAACTTCCATACATTCATATTGACCACACCCCTTTTGAGGCAGTCTATGGTCAAGCTCCACCAGTTCATATCCTATACATATGAGGCCTAAGTAAAGTTGATGTTGTGGATAGGACTCTAGCAGTCAGAGAACAAGCTATCCAGTTGCTTAAGTTTCATTTGGGAAGGGCTCAGAACAGAATGAAACATCAATCAGACAAAGGCAGAAGTGATAGAGTGCTTAAAGAAGGTGACATGGTCTTTCTGAAATTGCAGCCCCATCGACAAGTGTCCATTAGGCAAAGAAGGCAAAACAAATTTTCACCAAAGTACTTTGGCCCTTTTAAAGTCATTGGGAAGATAGGTCAAGGGGCATACAAGCTGGAGTTGCCTGCTCATAGCCAAATACACAATGTATTTCATGTGTCTCAGTTGAAGCTTTGCAAAGGAAATCCTCAATCATCACAAGTTATTGACCTTCCCAGCTGCAACCAAGAAGGATTAATAGCAGTACAGCCTATGACAATTTTGGATAGGAAAATGGTCAAAAAGAGGAATGTTGCTGTGGTGTATGGACTGATCCTATATATGCCAAGTTCCCAACTTTTGATTCCCATTCTTAAGGACAAGAATGATTTGAAGAAGGGAGGATTGTTAGGAACTGTTTAGTCAATAAGCTCTGATTAGCTAAATAAGCTGGTAAATTGGTTAAACCAAATGGCACGTGAGGCGCAGGTGTGCTAATGCACACTTGAGGTGCACATGACAAACACTCCTTTGGGTTAATCAACTTTCCCACTCATTTCCCTTTTTAATACTTGTAACTAGAACTCATTTGTTACCTTTTGATTGAATACAATTCCTTCTTTAATCTCTTTCTCACACTATAACAAACTTTTCACAAATATCCACAATTGATAATACTTTGATCTTTCGTTAATCTTTTCTAACTCTTTGATTGACAAAGTTCTTTGTTCCGTCTCACCAAATCTTCTTGATGAAAACATAAATTTTAATAAATAAATAAATAAATAAGGTTACAATTTACAGGGGCAACATACCTTTGACAGTAGTGTTTTTCTTTCCACGGCTGGGGAGTTTATAACCTCTTCTGTTAATTCTTCACTACTCAATCACTCAACTTCCGTTTCTTGGAAGTTACTGAAGCACTGCACGAAAATTAGAGCACCAATTCAGATTAGTTAACTACTTGCAACAAAAAGATTAGTGAGCACGGAAAAAATTACAATAATGACATAGTACCAACACTTGACAGCAAGTGATTATGTGAAATCAGATCATCTGAATCAGATTCTCTAGTAAAACGAAGTGCACGATATAGTGTTTGGATGTGCTTTTGCTGTGTGAGGTTGGAACAAGTGTTTGGGACTTTCTAATTATCGAATAAATCAATGGATAAACTAACAGCAATGACATTGTTATATGCTTGTTATAGAAGGAAAACCTAGTCGTTGATACATATATATCATATCCAAACACAAAACTTATAGATAAGTAATACTTATTAACAGACAGGAGAATGAAAAACCTAATCGTTTAACTAAGTGTTAGTTTGAGAGATAAAACTAACAAACCCCTATGAGTACATCATCATAAATAACTGGCCTCTTAAAGCAACTTATATAACTTGTGCACTTAATTACGTTTCATTTTGAGGGAGATGGAAAATATCGGAGAGTTGAGAGCGTGTATAATAAACATTTAACATGTGAAGAAAATGTACTAAAGATAATATAATCGTATAATCCCAATGTTTGTATAAGAGGGGTACAATACAACTTACTTGATAAACCTTGTCAAAATGTATACTGTCAAACAAGTAACAACTGCTACCATTGCGAAAAGAGTGTCCTTAGAGCTCTGAAAAGGAAGAACCAAAAGCCTAAATTCTGAGCCAACAAAACTCAATGTAAAATTCTAACATGGAAAAAATAAAATTTCAGAAAGAAAAGAAAAAGGTGATCAAGTTAATGACCATAATGACCTGAAAAATAAATGTCAATGCAATAGCACGCACAGCTAAAATTCTAACAGTATTACTCGAATAGTCAAACGGGAGACACTTGCTAGCAACGGGTGCCCAGAATAGTAAGGAAAAACCAATTGCAAGAAACATGTAGCGCCATCCCTGCGACACTGCAACACGACACAATTTTTCAAATCAAATGGTATACACATGTCATATAATATAGAGACGCGGACAGGACAATGACCTCTTTCATTTCAAACTGACATACTTTTTTGTAAAAAAATGGCGAAGAGACATTAATTGCACAAACTAAGAATTGAAAAAAGACGCAAAATTGGCAATTTTAGAATATAAAACTATAAATACAAATGTGCACAGATACCTTCATGAAGATAGACTGATACAAAACCGCTGGTCCCCGGAGACAGCTTCACATCAACAAATAGTTGCTCGTAAGGTGACATTACAAAGCTCCATTGCTCATCTTCAAGATATCTCCAATCATCCTTCTCACATTGGCACAATCCCAGTGAAGCATCCCTGCAAACAGCTTCCTAGTTGAATAAAGAGTTTTAACAAACAATATTTTACCTTTTAGCTATTAAGGGATCGATTTGGATTGTGTTTTATCTCACGCGGGTTATATAGGTGGTATGAAGAAATTTAGCAGAAAGGGAAATTATTACACGTTTTCTCTCATATAATACAGGGAAAACGTCGCTGATGTCATCATTTACTCAAAACAGCCTCGCTAAGCAATTCCAACCATGAATATCTTAAAATTTACACCTTAATTTTGTGCTCATGTCATAAATTCAAATGAATCCATATGACTAGCTTTGTTAATGTTATATTGTTATCTGCAAGAGGGTACCAAGTCGTAATCGGCACGTGCAATTCAATTGGGGTTTCATTCCATTGATCAGATAGTACAAATCCTAAATTTAACGAGAACCTAAAGTCTTGCAATTTTGCAGCTATGTGAATGAATTATCCATGTTATATAAGGTTTCCTATTTATATAGTACAATATTAATATTTAGGAACTTATGAATCTCCTAGGCCGATAGTGTAACAAGACAAAAAACCAGTGACATTTATGAATCAATGGGTCTAAAGATAGTTATCATGGTACTTCCATTCAAATTTTACTTACAATGGGGAATGTTTTACAAGGTTGTAAACGAGGAGTCGAGGATGATTGTCATGAGCCTTCTAATTTATACAAATCAACCACTGATGGAGATGCCAAATTATATGTATCTTCTACCTTGGTTTTGCTTTAGTTATGCCTCTTAATTCAGCTTATCTTGAATCTTTCTCAGTCATATATACCATGCAACTCACAAATGCCCGTTCATGGCAGTTACTGCACACAAGGCAGGAACCTTGGAAAGAAAATAACTAAGCCAGGCTCAAGACTGCGAAAAAAATTGGCTGATACTTACTGCCACCAATATCACTTAAGGGTTTGGAATAAAATACGACAGCACTAGAGGACTTTTTGGGCACTATGTGGAGACCTGGAAATTATGGTATGTTGAAGCACATGAGAAGAAGCAGGTCCTGAATCCTGATCTCATTCACAAAGGGTACACTAGGCTATTTTGTGTTAAAGCAAGAAGAGGAGCATTGAGTAGTGCTTTCTGTCATATGCCCTTAACAACACAATCATTTCTAAAAGAGATAAAAACATTAAACTATCACACTATATATAATACATCAATGTATGTTTTTAAATGCCCGTATATGCAAAGCTTAGTATATTGAATGCCCCATTTATACACGACTACTTAAATATGATAACCTCATATCTTGTTATCACAATTACTGCATTAAAAAAATGAAAGTGTGTATTTTGACACTTTACCCAACCTGAACATGCTGCCACCTAACACCAACAAAAGCATAAAAAGTGGAACCTAACAGCTTCTCTTACATACCTGTGAACACAAATTTGGGCCTCCTCGTCATGCCAATCCTCGTCTGACGGTTGTAACAAAACATGATATATTTTGGAAAAACTCCCAAGTTTCATTCTAGATACGCCTTCTACAGAAACACGTTCACAGTATTCTGAGGAGCCACGAACTGGTGCAGGCGTAAAACGAGTAATTGTTGGATTTTCCACATTAACAACTGTGGTTATAAACGATGAAAGAAACAATTAGTATTTACAAAATACTCAAATCTAAGTAAATGTGACAAACGGTGTAAGTTATCATTATAGTACTTCTTATTAACCTCTCATAATAATTTCTTATAGAGAGTAAAAACAAATGATTAGAAATCTAAGACAATCATCCATTAATCTGATTCAAAAAAATTATTAGCAGTGATATTCTTTTAAGCTACGTGCAAGTAATATGTAATAAGTTCAAAAAACTATAACCAGGTCAAGTATTGGTAGTAAATTACCAAATGGATTGATTTCGTCCATGCCACAAGCAAAGGCTAATGCTTCCTTGATTGCTGCCTTGTCAACCGCGTGGTTACACATATTTGCAAACGCTGGGAAACGTCTAAGGCAGTGTTCATGTATACAACCGCAATGCTTGTAAAACAATTGCGCCTTCAAAGAAAGAATTTTAATTTAGTACAACAAACAATGACACAATACAAATTGAAAAGTAAATATGGATGTTTTAAGTTGGTACCGTAGACTCAAGGCATTGTAGTTCATCCACTAAGTCTTGCCCAGGGCCTCGAACTGAACGGATGATTGATCGACCGTTCTCTGGTCCAAAGAGAATCAACCCAATCATATCGATTCTGCTATTTAAATACTCCCACTGTGTTAGTTCCTCGTTTATGTCCAAGATAATTGTGGGTTTTTCCGAAGTTGTTGACCTACGGTACTGTTGATACACACATAGATTAGATATAAATACATACATATAAGAAGAAGGTTTGTTTGAAATAAAGCAATATGATCAAGAAAATGAATACTCACTATATCCCACAACCAGTAACGTTTAACATCCCATTCTCTTATTTCAGTGTCCTGTAAGGGAATGCGGTTTGCGATGGCTTGTAGTAATTCCCAGGTGGTGGTATTGTCTGCCGGCTTGTGGTGTTCCAGATGTAATGGGGCATGAGCACGTACTTTACAGAGTAAAGTCACCATAACAAGAAGGAATGGTATAAGAAGAGGAGAGTTCGTCTTCATTGATCCCTGAAAACAAACTGCTGTTTTTTATGATCATTAGAAAAGGAAAAAAAAAGGTTAACAGATTGGATGCATAGATTTGAATCCAATATATGACTAAAAACTGCCTACTAGTAAACGAAAAAAAAAAAGAAAAGGTTTTGAGTGCGAAAAGGGAACATATATAGTGAGTCACCTACGGTTTTCTAGAGAATCATATCCTGAAAATTCATTAAGGTAAATAAATATGTCCAACAACGACTAGGCCCCAAGTTGGATAAACCGTTTTGCTAGTATCAAGTACAGCCAAACTCTTGTAAGTGTGGGTGTTGAAAACAAAAACAAAAAAACTTTGTGGACTTAGGGTCAAGGACGTAGCCATGATTTTCAAGAAAAAAAAAATTACACTTGATGACTCGAAATTGGACCATTACTGGAATTGGGGTGTCCAAAACCCTAATTTTTCAAACCCGAAAGTGCTAGTCTGTCAATGATCATATCCAAAGCAAGTTCAAGTTAGTGTGCGAAAGAGTAATGTCTATTCATGACTTGCCTAATTTCAATTCGCACGAATCTTTCAAACCCTAATTTGATTGTTTTTTATTAAGATGAATCATAATAACAGCAATTCAACAATTATAATAAAAGATTGTACCCCTCAATTATTTCAGAGCCGCCAATCGCAGTGTCTGTGTCTCTGTGTGTTTTACCCGACGGATCTTTTTTAGGGTGCGCTTGGTTAAAAATTTTCCAATGTGTAAATATCCAATGTGTATAGTAAGGAATACCAAAGAATATAATAAAAGTATTTCATTGCATTGAATTGCTTGGTTAAAAAATTTAAGGAATACAAAGTATAATATTTTTTTTAAACTTTTATCTAGATAAAAAATAACAAATAATATTATTTTGATATTGAAATTATCCGCTAAAATATGTAGTATTTGTAATACATATACTAACAGTTTTACACATTTGATATTTATATTATGTTTATATATGTTAAAAAATTAAAAATTAATATTAGTATTTCAAACATCTAAGTAAACATACGATTGAAAAATCATCCCTCATGAAATAATTATGATCATTATATGTTACGGATTATTATTTGAAAATAGCATGAATTTAGGAGGAGTGGGATCATGGGTAAAAAGATGCAAGTGGGTAATCAATTTTCAATACCCCCAATTTAGTGAGTAAGGGGGTATTACCCACTTTCAAGGAATAGAGCATTGCATTATAGAAAACCAAGCAACACCTTTCATTATAAGGTATCGGATCGGTTAATCGGAAAAAATTTAGGGTTTTTGACCGTTGAGGAAGAGAATTAGGGTTTATAATCATTCAATTGGTCAATTGGAAGAGAATTAGGGGTTCTAAGCATTCAATCGGTGAATTGGAAGAGAATTAGGGTTTTTAAATGTTCAAATTTGGGGATTTTCAACGTCAAATCGATTTCTAATGGCTGAAACTGATACTCATGTGTTTAATCAAGGTAATTTTATTTTTTGTTATACATTCATCAGTCAGTTAGTGCTTATCTTATGTTCATCAATTTATGCTTATTTTTATCATATGTTCATCAATTTTTTTGTTATCTGCTTATTTTTATCTGTTGTGCTTATCTTAGCTGTTTTTGTTTTATGTTTGCTATTATGTTTTTTGGTTCATCAGTCATTGAGCTGTGTTATGTGTTTTTGGTTCATCAGTTTATTTTGCTGTGGTATGTGTTTTTTGGTTCACGAATTTATTGTCCTGGTGTTATGTGTTTTGGTTCATCAATTGTTTTTGTCCTGTGTTATGTGTATTAAGTTCATCAATTATTTGTGCCGGTGTTATGTGTTTTTGGTTCATCAATTTTGTCCTGTGTTGTGTTTTAGGTTCATCAATAAATTTAATGCTACTATATTAGTGCTGCAAGAATTTGGTTCATCAATTATTGTCATGTATTATGTGTTTTTGGTTCATCAATTATTGTCATGTTTTAGTAGTATAAGTTTCAACTGCTACTTGTATGCCCTGTGTCATGTGTTTTGGTTCATCAATTGTTGTTCATCAATAAATTAAATGATTATGTATGTGTGTGTATATATATATATATATATTATAGACAATGATTATGAAGCTGTTCCATATTCTGTTGGTATTGTTTCTGAGGAGACGGGTGAGAAGTTGTGGATTCCTGATATTCCTGCTGGTGAGAAGCCGTGTATTGGTATGATGTATCATTCTCTGGAGCAGGCTTATGAGTATTACAAAGCCTATGCAAAAAAAGCGGGTTTTGAGGTTCGTTTAGGTCAACAGTATGTATCTAAGAAGAATAAGGACAAAAATATGGATTTGAAGTATTTTGTTTGTAGTAAAGAAGGTACAAATCCTGCCCCAAAAGTTGGAGCAAAGCCTAGTAATAGGAAACATCCGTCTAAGCGTACTGATTGTAAGGCTGTTTTACGCGTGAAGTATATTGAAGGAAAAGGATATTGGTGTTACCAATTTGTTGAGGCTCATAATCATAGCCTAGTTAGTCAGGAAGATAGCGTTTTTCTGGTTTCTTCTCGTGATGTTTCTTATACTCAGTAAGTTTTTCTATATCAAGCATTGCAAGTGAATCTTGGTCCAGTGAAGGGTTTCAATTTACTTAGGCAGATTTATGGGGACTATGATTTTATTGGGGCAAGTTCGGTTGATTGTAAAAATTATAGGAGAGATGTGCTTGATTTCATTGGTAAGAATGATGCTCAGATGTTAGTTGAGATGTTGATGAACAAGAAGGATTATCTTCCTAATTTTTCATTTGAGTATCAAACTGGTGAGAATAACGCGTTGACGAACTTTTTTTGGGCTGATGTATATGCGAAGAGAAACTATTATGCGTTTGGCGATGTTATGTCATTTGATGCGACGTTCAGAACGAATAAGTAAGTTCATTTTTTATATGTTCATCAGTAATAAGTTAATTTAAATGGTCCATCAGTTAATTTAAATGGTTCATCAGTTAATATAAATTAAATGGTTCATCAGTTAATTTAAATGGTTCATCAGTTAATATAAATGGTTCATCAACTGTATGTGAGTGACAGGTTATGTTACTTTATGTGACTGTGACAGGTCACTATATCTTATCTCTTTATCTTATCTGAAAATCCACCTTTTTATTTCTACACCAGGACAAATAATTCATGAACCACCTATCTTAACCTATCTTATCTTTTTCCTCTACCCCACCTATCTTATCTCTTTATCTCTTTTCTTATCTTTAAATACTGATGAAATGAATGTAAATAGGTCATGTTTCTAGCTTGAATTGTTTCCCCGGAGTGGTTGTTGGGTGACTGTGAGTAGCTTTTGAAACTCATTGATCAGCTCAGACACATAAACTTCACTGCAACAAGATGATGTTCATCGGTATAAAAGTTAATTCACGTTGCCCATCAATGCATAACCTGTAATGCATAACGTAAAATGCGCAAGTTACTTGTAAACACAAATCATCAATGCATACTTACATCAACACCTCTCGACATCTCAAGTATGCTTCAACAAAGTCGTAGATTTCCATCCCGACGTAAATCACTCAAGGTATGAACAAACAAATCTACTACTTGACAAATGATCAAATGATTATATTTTTCTCTAAACTTCACATTTTTAATGTGACAAAACATTTTTTCAAGAATACATTTTATAAATTATTTTTGAATTAAAAAGAAATGTTTTATTTTAAAAAATAAGTTTAAAAATCCCAACAGTCATTCCCCCCCCCCCCCCAAACAGCTCCAAACATTCTCAAATAAACCTTCCTCACTAAAAACAAACGGAGGAGCGTCCACGGTACCACTAAAGTACCGACGGTACCACTAAATTTAGTGGTGCCGTCTGACAATTAGTGGTGCCGTCCCTCTGTAACGGCTAGTTTTTCTTTGCCTATAAATAGTGGACCATTTTACACTTCCAACTTGATTTTTCCAGTCAGTTTTCTCTGGTCTAATCCCTCCTCACTTAGATCACTTTCATTGATCATTTAGAGAGTCTTAGTTTATTTAAGAGTGATCCTTTCATCCCACCAAGAGATCACCTTCATTCCTCTTCTAGTGCAAGAGAAGAACACATAGTATCACAAAGATACAAAGTGTTGTAGTTGTAGTTAGAGCACTTGTAACACTTGTTACATACTTGTTGTATCTTGTATACATCAAGTTCATTTTTCTTTTGAGAGGTTGTGAGAGAAGATCATTGTGATCTTATAGAGATATTGAATATCTCTTGTAGCTTGTGAGCTAGTGTGTTGATCAAGGGTAGATTGAGTCAAGTGAGGGTTGATCATTGTGATCTTGTCGAGATCTTGGAGATCTCTTGAAGCTTGTGGGCTTGTGTGATTGATCAAGTAGATCAAGGGTAGATCGGGTAGATCGAGTCAAGTGGGAGTAGATCATTGTGATCTTATTGAGATCTTGGAGATCTCTTGTAGCTTGTGGGCTTGTGTGTTGATCAAGAAGATCAAGGGTAGATCGAGTCAAGTGAGAGTAGATCATTGTGATCTTGGTGAGATCTTGGAGATCTCTTGTAGCTTGTGGGCTTGTGTATTGATCAAGTGGATCAAGGGTAGATCGGGTAGATCGTGAGTAGATCATGTGGATCGTGGAAGATTGGTACTAGCTAAGATTAGTACTCGACATTTAGATTAGTGTCAGAAATAAGAATAAGCGACGTTGTACGGTTTTCTCCGCCTGAAGGGAGCTTGTTGATTAGTGAAGTAACTCTTGAGTTGGGTACTCGGGGAGTGGAGTAGGGCGAAGAGGAGCTTCGTGACCGAACCACTATAAATCATCGTGTCCGGTTTGCGCCTTCTTACTTATCTCTTTACTTTTATTTTAGTCTTTATCGCTTTATATTTATATTTGCATTGCGTTTGTGTTTGTATGGTTTGTTGCTTATAATATGTTGATTATGCTTGTGTCATGGTTTTATTATGTTTGTGTTGTAGTTTACTTTATATCATCTATAGATATTGCATGATCATTGTTGACACTTTTCATATTACGTCACACTTGATCGGGTGTTTGATACAAAAAGTTTTAAGTTTTTAAATGGAAACGTATTCACCCCCCTCTACGGTTTCCACAAACTCTAAAACCGAGATGATGATTATCACTCCAAAGAGAAAGAGAGAAAACTTGTGTGTGAAACGGGTGAGAATCAATACTCCAAACCCTAGCTGATAAGATGAATATATATAGCTGATTTCCACTTAGCACCCTGCACTTACACAGACTAAACAAACATAGCTCAAACATAAGAGTTAGAGGATTCAGTTATAAACTATTTACATTTATAACCCTGAAGGTTCATAAGTTTGCTAATTTGTGTTAATAATTTGAACAACATGTCTACTTCAAGGATAATTTGTTTGGTTAATTTGTTTTATAAGATGATAAAAGTCATGGGAATAAGTTCATCAGATAATAATTATAAAAAAAAAAAAAAAAAAGGCACAACCCTTACAAGGCTATGATTCATAACAATCTTAACAGATTACCATGTCATCACAAAACGAGAATCGATTGTTTTGATTCTGAAATTTATCTTAATTATGTTTGTGCAACAACTTATTTTTTAGAAGATAACGCTATCTACATCCAAGCGGAAACCCTCACAAGTGGAGCCCCATTCCATTCCAACACCATTTCATCTCATTATCTCCTTCAAATCTGATTCCATATGGGCTTTCACTCTCCTTCACCAATTCCTTCATTTCATTTAGGCTTTCTTTGCTCTTTGGTCGTCCTTTTAAACCGAAATCTTTTAGGGAAGCCATGCTTTCTCTTCCTTCTGCCCACTTTTGGAACCAAGATTCTAAGGCTGTGTGTAATGGGGCGCTAAGAGCCCAAATTTTGCCCCATTCGCGCCCATTTCACGCCCCTGCCCATTACATATGGGCGCCAAAATGCAAAAAAACCCACTAGGCGCTAACCATTTCACGCCCTTGCCCCTTTGTATTTTCAAAAAAAAATTACAGTTTGTATTAATTTGGAGCCCTATTGGCGCCCTACCCTACTACACACAGGCGTGAAAGGGCAAAAAAAACCATGTGGGGCGTTAAGCATTACACATGGCCTAATGACATAAAAGGTGACACAAAAAGGGTCTCCATAGCTATCCTTGCTTCACTGAGATAACTTGGGAAACCCCATTCCATTGATTCATATAACGCTTTGTAGTGTATCAAACTATTGTTGAAAAACGAAGAATAATCAGTAAAATCTCTCATTTTTTCACATTCTTCTCCATCTCCAAAGGTTATGATCCCTTCATTTTTGTCTAAAACCGCTTTTGCTACTTTTACAAAGTTCATTACTTTAGTAGTGTTTAATTCCCTTCGCATGTGTGGAAGGTTAACCATAAAATTAAACGCCATAAATTCTCTCCCTAATTTTTCCCCTCCATTTTATTGACACTCTGTGCCATATCCATCTCTTGTACGTTCAAGTTTAGACCATAGCTTCTTGCAAATTCACAAAGTTGCCTTTTTGTTTGTTCAAATTGTGAGTCTTGATCTTGCTTAAGTTTGATACTTGTGATGATCAATGATTTCTTCATTTGTGCTATAGCTTCCATGACCGGAGGCCATTGACATCCTACATATAAGTCAAGGTCAAGTATGTGCACAGACTCTACATGGGTTGGAATTGCTTCAATGATGGCTGAATTTGCTGTGAAATGGGCAAACCGCCCATAAGGAAAGACCGCATAGAATGTTCTGAATGCCATCTTGAAGTTTCTTATTGATTCTTGTTTAAGGTACATTTCTTCTTGATTTTCACTGCATTATCTGAACAAGTTAAGTCCTAAGCGTTCGATGGCGGGACCAATTGGGCTAGCTTTTTGACATACACATTTCTGAATCACTTGGGCTAGTTTGTTTTGCCCTAATCCTGTGGCCTCTGCATGAGCCATGAGTAGGTTTTGGAGTCTTGTTTGGGACCCGATTTCTATGATATCATCTTTATGTACCATCATTGGCGGAGCTATGTGTACCCCAAGGGTAGCGCGCTACCCCTGAACTTTTACCCGGTAGTGGAATTTTTGGTTTTTTTTACGTTTTTCGTACTATCTTTCGTATTTCGCTACCCCTGAAACAAATTTTCGCTACCCCTAAACAAATTTTCGTATTCCGCTACCCCTGAACTTTAATCCTGGTTCCGCCACTGTGTACCATGGATGATTGTGTTTCATATGGAAAAAATGCACATGCATGACATGAATTCATGAACATACTTGGGCCCCATACATAGCTATCAGTGGGAATATCTTCCATCTGTTGATCATCGTCATCACATAACCATTTGCATATATCTTCAAAATCCTCCATATTGATGGGAGACTCGTGCTCAATTTCACTAGCACAGAAGTCAAATTTTATATCATCTTGAACTAATATTGAGTGATCATTAAAATTAGTTGACCTGGAAGGATGTAGAAAAGGTTCTGACTGCATTATGTAATGATTATATGATGATATAAAGCTACGTTTAGAGATAGAGATAGTGATAGAGCCTTGAGTTTCTTGAGCTATGATGTTTCTAGGGCGTTTCTTTATATGGATAAGAATGTCGCCATAAGAATTTAAAAACGGGTTTATAAATATAAAATTAGAATCAGGTAATCGTCGACATAGTGAAGTCATTCTTGGTCTTCTTTTCTAATATTATATTATTCTTATTTTCTTTATCAAGGTGAGCTTAGTTTCTAATAATTTCTTTAGGCCACAGGGAGTGGGATGCGGGTTAGCAAGCGGGTTTGGGCGGGCTTGCGGGCTTGGTGTTAGACCCGTTTCCCAGAATACAAATAGGCCCCACCCTAGATGAAGTTGACCCGAGCCTAAGTATGTTTGACTAAGAATATGTGGTTGAGTCTTTTAAGTGCATGTCTGATGAGGCTTAGATGCGGAGCATCTAAAATATAGATATGGAGCATCTAAGATGCGGAGCATCAGAAATGTAGATACGGAGCATCACTAGATGCGGCGTATCGACCTAAAATGGACAGAAATGACAGAATTACCCTTGTAGCTAGAAACTTCCCCATTTATCTATAAGTTTCCACACTCTCCTGTAAAAGAGAGTGTGTTTTCTGTGGGTGTCGAACCAAAAGAGAAAGAGAGGGAAAGATGATGAGATGATGATGGTTTAATGGTGATAATTCAAGGGTTAAGTCTATAGCTTGTTCCTAGCATGTTTATCAAGTAAGTATTGATGCTTAATTAGTGTTTAATTGATGATTAAGAATTTAGGGTTTGTGAACCCTAACTTGGGATTAAAGGGTAAATGGTGTTTTAAGATAATTAAGAGGTAATGATGATTATGTGATGAGTTTATAATGGGTTTAAGTTGGTAAATGATGGGATTGATTATCATATAATCAATATATGATTATATGATGATTAGAAGTGTTTAGAGGTTAGTTATGGTTGTATTAACCATGATTTTAGTTAATGATTATGTATTATATGTTATGTATGATTATGTGTTCTAGGATGCTTATGAAAGAAGGTGATGATGATGATGAAAGAATATGATGATGATGATGTCCTTGTTATGATGTAGCTTGGATTAAGGTAAGTAAACCGGTATAATGTAAAGTTATAATGATTTCTATGCATTATGTGTTATGTGGCTTATATGTTAAGGTTATTGTTGTTAGCATAGAGATTATAAGTCTAGTGGATGTGTTAGTATGATTGGATTAAGGAAAGGAAAAGGTTAAGGCTTGGTTGGTTAAGGTATGTGTTTATGCTCAATGATATGGGATTAATGGTTGTATAATATGTAATGTGTTGAATGAAGTATAATGTTAAGTTATACCCGTTTTACTTACTAAGCATTCGTGCTTACGGTTTAAGTGTTTAATGTTTTGTAGGCGAAAGTATTGAGATGAAGGCTTGGATAAGGATTAATGTTGGATATGCGATTGGTAGAAGGAATTGGTAAGAAAGTAGAGCTAGGTAGAATACCGAGCTCAAGTCAAGTTTGTACCCCCGTTGGTCTTTTAATGGATTGTGATGTAAAGTCAAGTGTCAAAATGTATGTTAAAGAAGTTATAACGTTTTGGTAGTTATTTGATGAGTCAAAGATTGGTTTATGTGTTTTGAGTAACGTTAAAGGGTGTTTGGTTTATGTAGGAAATTACCCATTTTGGGGTTGTAAACGGGTCAATTGCCGTGTATTACAGTTTGTTATGGTTTTGAATGTAAAGTGAGTGTTTTGATACAAGTTATAGTGTTGTATTGAGTTGTGGGTGAGTATTGAGTTTATGCAGGTCTTCCTGCTGATGTTCTGTGTCGGATGGGTAGATACGGCGTATCTAATATATTAGATGCGGCGTATCAGAAGTTTAAGGTGATGCGGCGTATCACTTTAGGTGGATACGGCGCATGGTCTCTCAGCTGTGATACGGCGTATCCCTCAAAAGGATACGGCGTATCGGTGGTCACAGAAGGATTGTCTGGTTGTGTTATAAAGTTTTATGTGAAATGTTTTGAAGGGTTTTCGAGTATATGTTCTTGCAAGTATTTTTAAAGGGTTAAATGTTATAGATTCTTGTCTTTGAAAGAAGAGTGAAAGTATGTATGCTTTAGTCAAATGTTTCCGCGTAAAAAGTCAAAGTTTTTGGTATAAACGGGCACGGGGCGTTACAAATTGGTATCAGAGCTTCGGTTTAAGTGAATTAGGTTTCCTTTAGGTTGCCTAGACTTAAACCACTCGTAGAAATGTTGGACGTAGGTGTAAGAAATGCGTAAGGTAAACGTTTAAGTTATAAGAAGGAATGTGTGATATGTTATGTGGACCAAAGTTGATGAATGATGAATGTGCCTTATGTGCTAATGTGTATGTGATGTAAGTCCAAGGAGGACTTGAAATGTTAAGTGATTAGTTAGCCGTACACCTTGGTCGGTGCCGGTGATTGTTTGTGATTACATAAACGTATGTTAGCATAACGGTAATGAAATGAGAATAGGAATGGTATTCGATATTAGAGATGGGCTAATAAGTAAATCTAAATGTTGATGTTTAAAGTATGGAACATTATAAATGTGCTAAACTATAACGTGAAAAGATAAGATAAGCTAAGAAACTAATGAAGTAGGGTTGGATGGTACGAAAGGTAAAGAATGAGACTAATGAATAACGACATGTAATGATTATGACCCGTAAGATGTTAACAGCCAATATATGGTCTTGTTATACATATACATGCATAATGAATGACATTAAGGTAGTATAGAGACGGGCTAAAGGTAAGTAAGGTACGAGAATCTAGGTATGAATGAAATTGCATAACGAGGATGAATGATATGATAGAACGTGATTGATGAAATTGAATGATATTGCTTAAATGCATAAATAACTAAGATAAGATAAGTCAAGGTATAAGAACAAGAACGAAATGAGTATGCATGAGGTTAAGGTATTGTCTTAAAATCATTATATTACGGCTAAGGCGATTAGCGGTAATTATTATAATGAAAGCATGTGTTGCAGTAAACGATATGTGTAAAGACTTGTGTAAAAGAGTTGAGTATACTAACGTGTGATGTAAAAAGATGGAAATGGCTAGCACGGGTTAAAGAATGTAAGCTAGAGTGAAAAGTGTAACGATGTAGAAAATGTGTGAGTAACTAAAACGCGAAAGAAGAACGAATGATACTAATGAACGAACGAAAGTTAACCTATGCAAAGTTTAAAAGTGGAAAGAGTCGGGTGGACTAAAGGGTGAAGTAAGAGGGTGAAAACGATTAAAGCGGAGTTAGAATGTAAGATGATAAACACATAAGAAGTGTGTATTTATAATAAGCAAGTTCATATGCACTATGAGCTTGCATTCACAAAATAAAATGAATGGAATAGTACGTGTGTGTTAAATGATTAATAGCCTGGATCCAATGTGATAATGTGAAAGTGATAAAGTTTGAATGATAAAGATCCTTCGGGATGAATGTTAATGATCCTTCGGGATGGATGTTAAAGGTGGTATCCTTCGGGATGACCAGGTCAAAGAATGTAAAGGAATCCTTCGGGATGTGTTAAAGATCCTCCGGGATAAAACGTATTGCCTTCACCGGCAAAGATTGCCTACATCCTTGGCATGTGTAATATTCCCTCCGGGGAAAATGTTAAAGTAAAGTGGATCCAAGCTAGGAAATGAAAAGTTTAAATAATAAATGGAATGAAAATGAAAATGAAAGGTTAAAACGTGAAATAATAATAATGCGAGTGTTATGTCGGAAGTGTATAAGTAGGATGGTTTATGGTTTCTTTATTTAAATGGATTGGGACGCCTTTTCATTTGAATAAAGAAGTCGTAAATCACCGAACCATGAGTTTGTATTTCTTGATTTACATCGTTTGGGACGCCTCTCCATGTAAATGAGGAAGTACAAATGAGTGGGCTTATGTGTTCCCGACATGGCATGAGTAGAGTGGAAGGGTAGAAGAAGGAGTCTAGGATGATTAGAAGTCATAAGGAGCTAAGATAGGTGGATAGACAATGAGTTGAATGACGACCCTAGGTGGGAAACGTCAAGTGAAGTATAGGACTTAGGTGCTTAAGTGTGAGTTGAAACGATTAAAGTTTGAAACGATATGCTTGTTGCAATATGAATTAAAGGAAAATGTGGGATAATGAAAGCCAATAAACGCTAATATGGATTAAAAGCTCTATGAATCTTTGAGAATAAAAGTAAAGGCAAACGTAAAGTGTAGTAAAATAGTAGTGAATTAGTGGTAAGGTTGCGATAAAAGTAGAAAGTTAACGAATAACCGACTTATAAAAAGTTAAAAAGGGGTATGTAATGTTCAAGTGACAAATAGTCCTTGACGAGAAAGTTAAATGGGGCTAGTTGGAAAGGTATGTGATAGACGTAGGAATGTTAAATGGCGTGTATTAGAGGCAATGATTATGTCTTGGGTGACATAATGACTAAAAAAAAATAAAAGAATTGATAAGTTAAGTTAGAAACGGCATGAGCTAGGGGTATGATGTATGTATAGTGGACTTTAAATTGCACGATCACGTAGATCGTGCAAACAAAGAAGGGAAGAAGAATGGAAAGTGCTAAGAATGGAGGTAAGGTGAAACTAAGTTTTGATTAGAAATAGACGAGAGATTTCGTGGACGAAATCTAAATAAGGGGGGTAGAATTGTTAGACCCGTTTCCCAGAAAACAAATAGGCCCCACCCTAGATGAAGTTGACCCGAGCCTAAGTATGTTTGACTAAGAATATGTGGTTGAGTCTTTTAAGTGCATGTCTGATGAGGCTTAGATGCGGAGCATCTAAAATATAGATATGGTGCATCTAAGATGCGGAGCATCTGAAATGTAGATACGGAGCATCACTAGATGCGGCGCATCTAAAAGATAGATGCGGCGTATCGACCTAAAATGGACAGAAATGACAGAATTACCCTTGTAGCTAGAAACTTCCCCATTTATCTATAAGTTTCCACACTCTCCTGTAAAAGAGAGTGTGTTTTCTGTGGGTGTCGAACCAAAAGAGAAAGAGAGGGAAAGATGATGAGATGATGATGGTTTAATGGTGATAATTCAAGGGTTAAGTCTATAGCTTGTTCCTAGCATATTTATCAAGTAAGTATTGATGCTTAATTAGTGTTTAATTGATGATTAAGAATTTAGGGTTTGTGAACCCTAACTTGGGATTAAAGGGTAAATGGTGTTTTAAGATAATTAAGAGGTAATGATGATTATGTGATGAGTTTATAATGGGTTTAAGTTGGTAAATGATGGGATTGATTATCATATAATCAATATATGATTATATGATGATTAGAAGTGTTTAGAGGTTAGTTATGGTTGTATTAACCATGATTTTAGTTAATGATTATGTATTATATGTTATGTATGATTATGTGTTCTAGGATGCTTATGAAAGAAGGTGATGATGATGATGAAAGAATATGATGATGATGATGTCCTTGTTATGATGTAGCTTGGATTAAGGTAAGTAAACCGGTATAATGTAAAGTTATAATGACTTCTATGCATTATGTGTTATGTGGCTTATATGTTAAGGTTATTGTTGTTAGCATAGAGATTATAAGTCTAGTGGATGTGTTAGTATGAGTGGATTAAGGAAAGGAAAAGGTTAAGGCTTGGTTGGTTAAGGTATGTGTTTATGCTCAATGATATGGGATTAATGGTTGTATAATATGTAATGTGTTGAATGAAGTATAATGTTAAGTTATACCCGTTTTACTTACTAAGCATCCGTGCTTACGGTTTAAGTGTTTAATGTTTTGTAGGCGAAAGTATTGAGATGAAGGCTTGGATAAGGATTAATGTTGGATATGCGATTGGTAGAAGGAATTGGTAAGAAAGTAGAGCTAGGTAGAATACCGAGCTCAAGTCAAGTTTGTACCCCCGTTGGTCTTTTAATGGATTGTGATGTAAAGTCAAGTGTCAAAATGTATGTTAAAGAAGTTATAACGTTTTGGTAGTTATTTGATGAGTCAAAGATTGGTTTATGTGTTTTGAGTAACGTTAAAGGGGTGTTTGGTTTATGTAGGAAATTACCCATTTTGGGGTTGTAAACGGGTCAATTGCCGTGTATTACAGTTTGTTATGGTTTTGAATGTAAAGTGAGTGTTTTGATACAAGTTATAGTGTTGTATTGAGTTGTGGGTGAGTATTGAGTTTATGCAGGTCTTCCTGCTGATGTTCTGTGTCGGATGGGTAGATACGGCGTATCTAATATATTAGATGCGGCGTATCAGAAGTTTAAGGTGATGCAGTGTATCACTTTAGATGGATACGGCGCATGGTCTCTCAGCTGCGATACGGCGTATCCCTCAAAAGGATACGGCGTATCGGTGGTCACAGAAGGATTGTCTGGTTGTGTTATAAAGTTTTATGTGAAATGTTTTGAAGGGTTTTCGTGTATATGTTCTTGCAAGTATTTTTAAAGGGTTAAATGTTATAGATTCTTGTCTATGAAAGAAGAGTGAAAGTATGTATGCTTTAGTCAAATGTTTCCGCGTAAAAAGTCAAAGTTTTTGGTATAAACGGGCACGGGGCGTAACACTTGGTGCTGCCGCCTCTGCGGGCTGAGCTTGCGAGCTGCCCTTGCGAGTTAAAAGCTCGCTTCGGGCTGAAGGAATGCAAGGTAAAAAAGATTTGTGAAGCTTGTGAATGTGTGTATTTTGTGCAAGACAATTTGTGATAATTTAAAAAAAGATTTGGGAGGGTTGAGAGTGATGGGCGCCAGTAAAAAAGGTTGGATTGAGGGTTGGAGGGTTGAAATGAGGTGGAGGGATTTGATTGGTTAAAGTTTGGGAGGGTTGGAGGGTTGGAAGCATGACTCCCTCCCCCCTTATGATTAATCTTTTTAGAGGGTGTAATTATCTTGAAGGATGAATGATGCTGTGCTGCGTCTTGTTTGTGGGCCCCACAAATCTTACATGGTTTTCTTCACTCTGAATATTTTTTTGACCTATCAAGACAAAGCTTACACAATCATGTGAACAGGCTCGGTCAGCAGCGCGCTTTACACCTCCCCACTGCACGCGGTTGTGTGATTTGGAATGTGGTTTTCCAATGCGAACCACCGATGCACAAAAATTTCCCAACGGCTATATTTAGGAAATATAATAAAATCTTTTGATTTAAAATTAAATTATTTATATTTACCCATAAATACCCCATACCCATTCATTTTTATTTATAGGGTTAATGACATGTAATAGCAACGTACTTTACCATTTGTTTCATTATCAGATACGAACAAAAAAAATTACCATAATCACCATCCAACTCTTTGCTCCGTTAGTCCTTTTGGCATGTAATAGCAACTTTCTTTCCCATTTGTTTCATTATCATACGTTTTGACTAACGACCGTTTGTAATTAACTAAAAAATATGTTTTCTTGCGTTTTCATACGTTTTTATATGTTTTCAAGCGTTTTCATACGTTTTTATCCGTTTTTAAACGTTTTCGCCCGTTTTCTTACGTTTTCATACGTTTTTGTTCGTTTGCACTGTTAGTCCTTTTGACTAACGACCGTTTGTAATTAACTCAAAAATATGTTTTTCTTACGTTTTCATACGTTTTTATATGTTTTCAAGCGTTTTTGTTCGTTTTTAAACATATTTTTGAGTTAATTACAAATGGTCGTTAGTCAAAAGGACTAACGGTGCAAACAAAAACATAAAGAAAACGGGCGAAAACGTATAAAAACGGATAGAAACGTATGAAAACGTAAGAAAACGTATGAAAACGTAAGAAAAACATATTTTTGAGTTAATTACAGATGGTCGTTAGTCAAAAGGACTAACGGTGCAAACAAAACGTATGATAATGAAACAAAATTTGAAAGTTGGATGGGTATTGTGGTATTTTTTTGGGTTCGTATCTGATAATGGAACAAATGAGAAAGTACGTTGCTATTACATGCCATTAACCCTTATTTATAACTTCAAATTTCTTCTTTGTCACTATCTACACAACTCAAACAATAAATATTTCTCATTATCGAAATGCACTCTGAATCTTTCATGTTCACAGGTGAAAGTTCGGCGTTGTAGATTAAGAAACGAAAAACTGAAAGTTTGCGAAGTACAAAAAAAGTAGCAAGTAGAGATTATTATGGTGCTCATGAAAGCTTTATAACCGCTTACTTTTCCAAACAGGCGATGTACAATGCATATACATTCCGAAAGAGGTTCTGAATGAGCCGAGAACTATTCACAAGCATAGTTGAAGATGTAACTAATCATTATGAATTCTTTCGTAAGAATATTACCTTTACTGGCTTATTTAGACTTATTGATGTATAGCCCTTGGAACAATATGACAAAGAAGCTACCCATAAAATCAACTCTTTTATGAGCCGGGCCAATACGAAGGCTTAATGTTTTAACAAACCCAATATAAATAATTGATTGACAAAACCTTACAGGTAAAATATTATGAAATAGTTTGCCAGGTATAAACGAGCCGAGTCTAGCCGAGCACTACCAAGCTCTAGCTCGAATCAACTATCAAAACTTGAGCTTGGTCGAGCTTTAAATTTCAAGCTTTAGATCGACTTGTTTATCATGTCAATTTCGAGTAGTTTACGAGTCAATCTCGATTAGCTCACGAGTTGTCTCTTCTCGTTTACACTCCTACTCTGCCTAATTTGGCAGTAATTTCTATGTCAAAATCTACTTACAAACATCTTTAATATGTCGCATGTTTCACAAAAATCATCATTTTAAAATAAGTAAAGATACAAACATTCGGCCAGGAGGAATACTTGCCAATAATATTTGACATTGGTCATTTTGCCAATTTAGCAAAGGTGATTTTCACAATGTACTTTTAAAATAGTGTAGGAGTCGAACCCGGAGTTGAAAATAACCCACGAACTAAGCCAAAGATTTATAACCAAGGCTTAAAATGCGTCAATCTAGAGCTTCTCAAGCTAAGCTCAGGCTCGATCTCGATTCTCGACGCTTACACCTTTCATGTTCCGTTCCCATTGAGCATAACACACATTTATTAGCTTCGGCTCTCGTGTCTTTAGAGTTACAATTACGTATAGAAAGAATTACATAAACATATTCTAGTTCCTTTTATGCTTAAAAGGTATAAAACAATCATATAATCACTTTGGTATTTTAATTGATTCTTAAGTCTATGTGTTAGCCGTTAAAAAGTCCGATTTTAATGTTAGTACTAATGTTAAAATTTATTAATAACAAACATATGACAGTTTGGCCGAGTGGTCTAAGGCGCCAGATTTAGGCTCTGGTCCGAAAGGGCGTGGGTTCAAATCCCACAGCTGTCATTTAGATTTTTAATAAAATTGCAAAAGTTGCTTAATAATCATATAAACCTCATTAAACAAAATTGTTTTTAACATCTAACACTAACAAACTAAACATAATAAGACCAAAGTCTTGACACAAAACAAATGATTGTTTCTATAATAGTCGCTACTCGCTATGACTACCTAATATCGCCATCTGATCCATAATTTGATAGGATTTTCACGGTTTACAGTGGAAAAAAGTGAGTTGCAGGCTTGCAGTCATGTTGACTTCTTGTTGACGGTCGGTCTTGTTATGCATTCACCGTTCCTAGATTAGAAACACGGTTAACGGATGAACCATTACTTAACAATAATGTATCGATAACTTTTCGCAATTGACAGATAAACAAATTTTCATTTAGTTGCCAAATAAAATACTTGTTACAACTTTCATGAGACGCTTAAGTAAACTGATAATCAATTGTTTGTAGTGGCATCAAATAGTTGAATAAGGATTTTAGCCGAAAATGAAGTTATGAAGATAAAAAGATTTAAGTCAATAAACATCCAAAGTTAGAACTTACTTGATACAACTAATCACAAAATATAGTGCCAAACAAGAACCGACTGCTGCCATAGCCAAAGGAGTGTCAATAGAACTCTGAAAAGGATGAACCAAGAGCTTTAAAAAGTCGAAGGTAATAAACTTCATCCAAAAAAAGGTGATCAAACTTATGGCCATAACTAACCTGAAATATACATGTTACAGTGATAACACGAATGGCCCATTTGATTAAGTAGAGGTCTACACCATCATCAGTATCTCTAGATAACATGTACCTGATAAAACAAGTATGAGCAAAACAACTAAAACTCAAATAGCTATAGAACAGGCTGGTTTAGTAAAAGGGGGCCTACTTGCTAACTTTGGATGCCGAGAATAGTAAAGCAATTCCCACTACCAGCAAAACATAGTGCCATACCTGTGTCGCTGCAACACACAACTTGTTTATTCCATAGAAAATAGAGACAAAGACGTGCTTAGGAATTCTTGAACCATCATATTTGGCTTTTGTTTCGACAAAAGATATTTCTTGTAAATATGCTGAAAAGAGAGTCTAATTTGCACATACTGCCAATTGAAAAAAGCCGCACAATTGACAATCATTAGAATATAAATACGAATGAAAACAGATACCTTCATGAAGATAGACGGATACAAAACCAGCAGTGCCGCGAGAAAATTTCACATCAACAAATAATTGCTCATAAGGTGACATTACAAAGCTCCATAATTCATTTTCAAGAAATCTCCAATCATCCTTTTCTCATTGGCATAATCCCAGTGAAGCATCCCTGCAAACAACTTCTTATGTGTAAAAAATCATGGTTCTGAAGAACTTTATCAGAGACACCTATTAGAGGTGGAAATTTGACTGTTTAGTGATTAATGAATCGATTGGGATATTGTTTATCGATGGGTTAAATGAGCCAAATGAAGAAATTTAGCATGAGTAAACAATTGAACATTGAAGTCACTGTAATGCATAATTCAAAATATATGATTTTCTATTAATGCAGTAAAAAGATGACTGTGTCTGTTTTGACACGTAAGCCGTAACCCGACCTGCCCATTTTGCCACCTATTACTAACAAAAGCATAAGAGTGGAACCTAAAAGCCTCTCTTACTTACCTGTGAACACAAATCTGGGCCTTTCCGTCATGCCACTCCCAGTCTGATGGATCCAGCAAAACACGATATCTCTTGGCAAAACTCCCTAGTTTCAATCTAGATATGCCTTCTACTGAAACACGTTCACAGTATTCCATGGAGCCACGAACTGGTGCCGGCGTGAAACGACTAATTGACGAATTTTTCACATTAACAACTGTGGTTATAAATGATGAAAGCTTCATTAGTATTAACAATCTATACTCAAATCTATGCAACAAGGAATGATTCCAAGTCTGAAATGAACATCCATTAATCTAGTGCAAACAAGTTATCAATTTGTAGTAATTAAACACTGTTAGTTTTGTAGACATAAAATAATAATAGTTGTGTGTTAGGATCGAACTCGAGATCATGGGATTGCACACTTTACGAATGAAGAATTACGATTAATAATTATTTATAAAATGTTATATTTAATTATTATATACACAAAACATTTAACGGATGTTAGTATTTAATGGATAATGACTAACGATCGTTCACTACAAAAAACTAGTTGAATTCTCCACATTTTAAGGGCCAAATGGCCACGTTTAAAAATATGTAAAATTATTGAGTCCACACTTGCTCATGTGTGGTAATAATGGGTGTGACAAATTTTTCTACACATATAAGTGTTGAGATATTATCCAAATTTCTATATTTAAAAGTGTGGAAATATTTTTTGAATGTCCACACCTAAAAGTGTGGCAAAATTGCAAAAAATGTTTATAATAAAAAGCGTGGAAACATTTGCTACACATATAAGTGTAGTTTTATTATAATTGTACACACCTATATATATGTGAAATAATTTTTTTAATATTTGTAACACTTATAAATGTAGCAAAACTATTATCCACATAAAAAAAAAAGTCCGCAGTTGACCATACCGTGACAAAATAAGTGTGAAGAATAGCACTATTTTTTGTAGTGGTTAACCGAGAAAAAGGAACAATTAAAGGGTGAATAATAGGAAAGTCGAGAAGGATCCGGAAGCCCCTAATGGGTGCAACCGATCGGCCTGTGGATTATGTTTCCTAATTCTAGGCTAACTTGTCCTCTAAGTTTACTCACCTATATAAACAAGGCTAGGATTCATTATATAGTACTCTTGTACACACTAATACCCTAAAACTTGTGTCTTCTCTTTTCTTGGTGATAAATCCGATCGAACAAAAACCCTTAAGGGTCAATCGAATTTTTTGAGTGTCAAAAAATTCTTGTTTTGTGTTCTTTACTTGCATAACGTTAATTTGGTATTAGTTCGTGTGTATAGAACGTGAATCAAACACATTATTGTTTGATTCTTGGATTGAATTGCAAAATCGGTTAGGGGCAATTCGTGTAATCCGTATAAACCCTAATTGGGTTCATCACTTCTATTGCTCGGATTGATTCTTGTTTTGCTAGAACCATTAAGGTACGCATACATTTAAATTCGGTTAATTAATTATGTGTTATTGTTCCTATGCTTTCGCATGTGTTCTTTGATGTTATTGTTTATATATGATTGTCACGATATTATAATTCCAACAGTGGCATCACGAGCCATTATAACGTGTAATTAATTACCGAAACACATAAAAACAAATCTTGATTGTGTTTTATACATGTTAGTCGATTTAGGGTTTAATTCCAAATCGAATTTATGGCCGATTTCCCTTTATTAATTTTTAGGGTTTATGTTTGGTTATTTAATTTCATTAGGAACCCTAGGATTAACATGTTTATGTGTTTGTATGCGATCTTGTGCCAACTTGCTAATTGGTAGGTAGAATCCATGCAAACGTGCTTATTTGGCATGGATTCATTGTTGTGATGTTTTAAATTATTTTTCACATGTAATTTAATTGATAGATGTCGAATTGGAGAACACTCCAATTAATTAAGTAATCAATTATGTGCTATGTGGTGTATATTTAACTATGACTAACGTAATCGATACGTCGATGCATGTGGCTCACTTACCTTTGTAAGTGATAGTCTTAGTTGAATATATATAATATAAACCTAGAATTGATTATTAATAGGTTTTATCGAATTCAGTTTGCATGTGGCTATTTGTTTACATAAATTAATTGTTAACTTATGTGCATTATTTAGTTGTTTATTTTTATTGTTACTTGAACGTAAACCTACATGCATGTTAAAATCGTAAACCGTTAAAGTAGTAAATTCATACGTGTGTTAAATTCAAAAACAAACTAAACCAACTGATTCTTAGTCATGATATATTAAAAGATGAATTAAGAATAATTAGACAAATACCCATGCATAGCAACGCGATTTTATAGCGGCAAACTTTTATAATTGCGTGATTATTCATTTTCATCAATTATGAAGTAACAAAATAATATGAAATTTGTACTTATGTAAGAAACAATATGAAAATTTGTGTATTCACGTCACTCAACCGTGATTGAAGGCGAAACAACATTACAAGAAGCAAGCATATAAACGATTCTTTGGTTATTTTTGTTCCTCTTTTAATGTGAGCTTACCTTAAATTGACGAAACAAAGGCTCCTTTATACGGACAAAAAGCCCGCGACGAGCCCAATCTGGTCTTCCATAAGTGCAGGCGGCGTCCCTGTCACGAAACCTTTTGATCATTTTGGTCCCTGGTTTTAACCGGCGTTAAGTGAATTCCATTAGCAGTTACACGTTAGCCTTTTTTGGCCAACGATCGTTGCAACGTTCATCCTTTAAACTAACGACCGTTAATAATTTAAATTTTTTTTTGTTTATTTTAAGTTTTTCGATTTTTATATACATTTTTTATAAAAAAAATATACGTTTTCATATACGTTTTTTTATACTTTTTATATATTATATACGTATTTATAAAAAGAGTATATTGCGTTTTTGGTCTCTAAGGTTTGGCCAAATTGCAGGTTTGGTCCCTAACGTTTCGAAAGTGCAACGGTGGTCCTCATTTTGAAGTTTTTGCTGCATGTTTCGTCCCTGATCAACATCAAATGACTAAATTACCCTCGCCTTCTTCTTTTTCTATTTTCTTTTCAGCTTTCTTACACAAATGGTCCCTGTGTTATGACACGTTTTACAAATTTAGTCAATTTTTTTTTTTTTTAATTTTTTTTTTAATTATTATTTTTTTTATCTATTAATATTAGTATTATTTTTTTAATTCAAAAATATTCAAAGATATTCCAAAAATATTCAAAAAATATTAATCCGTTTTCGTACGTTTTATTACGTTTTCATCCGTTTTTATACATTTTCGTCCGTTTTTTACGTTTTCGTCTATTTACATGCGTTTTCGTCCGTTTACGCGCGTTTTCGTCAGTTTACGCGCGTTTTTGTCTGTTTTCGCGCGTTTTCGTTCCTTTTTTTACGTTTGGGGATAATCTTTAAAAAAATATCTAACTTTACGTGAAAATCGGTTTCGCGTAGCGAACAAAAAATTGGTAAAAAGTGAGTAAAAAAATTTCATAAAAAGTGAGTAAAAAAGTTTTATTAATTTTTTTTCGAAAATAATTTTTTAGAAAAATTATATTTTTTTTCGAAATTAATTTTTTAGAATTTTTTTTTTTCGAAATTAACTTTTTTAGAAAAATTATTGTTTTTCGAAATTAATTTTTTTAGAAAAATTATTTTTTTTTCGAAATTAATTTTTTTAGGAAAATTATTTGTTTTTTCCTAAATTTTTTTTAGAAAAATTATTTTTTTTTTCCGAAATTTTTTTCCGAATTTTTTTTTCGTGAAATCATTTCTTTTTCTTAAATTTTTTTTTGAAATTAAATAAATTAAAAAAAAATAAAAAAAATGGACTAAGTTTGTAAAACGTGGCACAACACAGGGACCATTTATGTAAGAAAGCTGAAAAGAAAATAGAAAAAAGAAGAAGGCGAGGGTAATTTAGTCATTTGATGTTGATCAGGGGCAAAACATGCAACAAAAACTTCAAAATGAGGACCACCGTTGCACTTTCAAAATCTTAGGGACCAAACCTGCAATTTGGCCAAACCTTAGGGACCAAAAATGGAATTTACTCTTATAAAAAAATATATGTTATTATTATTATTAGAGTAAACTACACCATTCGTCCTTGTGGTATGCGTTGACCGACACATTTCGTCCTTTGACCAAAAAAATTGCACCGTCCGTCCTTAATTGCGAAACGTTATGCGTCGTTCGTCCCTCACACTAACTGGCTTACATAACGGGCGTTTGTTGAGGTCCATTCGAGGGTATTTTAGTCTTTTTATAATACATACACTTATATATATAAACAATACAAACAATTAACCAAAGACAAACACAAAACACTATCTCCTCATCATCTTTTTATCCTCCATTCCCACCACCGGACCCCACCACCCTTAATCTCCGCCACCACCATCACATCGCCTCCTACACCATCAAAACAACACCAAATCCACCACTAATTCTTGGTTGTGAACGTGTTTCCCACCTCTACGCGCGTTAAATCTCACCACACGCGCCACACCTCCGCCTCTTTTCTCTTGTCTTTGCACCTTGGTAAGCGTGTAGTCCGTATCTAAATAAAAAGGTAAAGATACCACCGATTCACAACTCCATGTGAATCGGTGAGGGTTAAGAAATCAAAGTAAATGGTTATAACTTGTTTAAAACATAAAGAAACTAATGGTTCATCGATCTTGTGTCTCATTTTGTGTTTGTGTCGTGTTTGGAATTTCGTTACCGATGGAATAAGCTCACTCACGAGCTTATTCGTGATTTGTTGGGTCAAAAGAGCTTATAACCGAGCTTATTGATAAGCTCACAAGCTTATGTGGTTTAGTTTTTGTTTAGTTTCGACTTTTGTTTGGATTTGGGTCGTTTTGGGTCACGGTGGAACCGAACCCACAAGTGGGTTTCGGTAAATTTTTAGTTGGTTAGGTTTTGAGTTGCTAAATCTTTGGTCCATTTTGCTTGTTTGGTTCGCGACATGGTTTGAGGCTGAGACCCCATGGCTCCGGCGAGGAAAGGTTTGAGACACCTTATTTTGGTCTCGTAGATGACAATCTTTAAACTAACAAGAAAATAGATTTTTTTTTTCATAAGATAAACATTAAACTAATCTTTGAAATACCACACTTTATTGATGGGTATGATTTATTCATGTGAATCTTGAACAAAAGAAAGAGAGGATATAACATTTTGGTGTTGTTGTTACCAGTTTTTTTTATTAACAGTGACTATTTGATCTTTCAAGTTTACGTCCAAGACTTCAAGGTGGTTGAGTTGAGATAGATAAGGTATCGATGAGTTGCAATCAATGATGTACCATTTGTTGATGGAACAACTTGCTCCGATTCCAAAAGGGTATGGAATCGTGACATTCCCGCATGTATCATTGCATCCTTGCTTGGCATAATTTTGAACTGCAATGGATGTTGCTGCTAAAGAAAGTAAGATACGTAAATGGTAAACTTGAAATAACTTCATTTTGTTAAGAAAAACTAATAATGCTAAATTATTTATCAAGGGCTTATATACACTTCTAATTAACAAATCAGGGGTTAGAAAATGGGCCAATACAATAATGAAGTTGCATAAAATTTATGAATTAGTCAGTCAAGAAATAAATGGGTATATACTAGATGAAATCAGAACAAAAATATCAACTATAGATACGGGTCAAAATAACATTTCAAAAGTATCCATTTCAACCTATAAAAAAAATAGTAAACTACACCATTCGTCCTTGTGGGTGAGAAAAGTAAAAAATACCCTCGAATGGACCTCAACAAACGCCCGTTATGTAAGCCTGTTAGAGTGAGGGACGAACGACGCATAACGTTTCGCAATTAAGGACGGACGGTGCAATTTTTTTGGTCAAAGGACGAAATGTGTCGGTCAACGCATACCACAAGGACGAATGGTGTAGTTAACTCTTATTATTATTATTATTATTATTATTATTATTATTATTATTATTATTATTATTATTATTATTATTATTATTATTATTATTATATATATACACACGTTTTTAACACATTTTATACACTTTTTATACGTTTTTATGTACGTTTTTGCATACGCTTTTATATACGTTTGTGTATACGTTTTTATATACGTTTATGTATATGTTTTTATATACGTTTGTGTATACGTTTTTATATACGTTTTTTTATATTTTTTATATATTATATACGTATTTATAAAAACATATATGTTATTATATACGTTTTATACACATTTTTATATACTTTTTATCAGCGTTGTAAAAAAAGGTCTACAAGGCCGATTAATCGCCGATTAGGTGCTACAAGGCCACCGACCTTGCCGATTTATGTAACTGGGTCAAACAAATAGGTCAACCGTGGTCAACGGTGGTCAATGGTCGTTAAACTTGCCGAAAACCTATAAATCTTGCCGGAAGTACCCAAAACTCAGTGTAAACTTATTTTGATCACTTATAGTAACTCTTTAAGTCTATTACAAGTTGTTTTTTAGAAAATACCATGCCGAAAATACCTAAAACTCACCGGAAATACACAAAACTTGCCGGAAATAACTAAAATTTGTCAGTAATGCCAATTCGATTAATCACCGATTAATCCCGCCTAGACCGATTACAAACTACAAGGTGGTCGACCGCCCGACTACCGATTCACGATTTTTGCAACCTTGCTTTTTATACGTTTTTATGGACGTTCTTGCACATTTTTATACACATTTTATACACTTTTTATACGTTATTATATACGTTTTTATACACATTGTTATATATTTATTATATCCGTATTTGTTGGGTCCGTCAGTACCCAAGAATACTTAAAACAAGATTTGAACACAAGTATGACAACACTCTTCCTCTCACTGAGAGACAATTGGTCAAGTTCCTGCTTAAGACCAACAAGGCTCTCTTCCAAGGTCTGACTGAAGAAATGTTTGACCAGCACACTGAAGCCGCTGTTCATTATGTAAACCTGAAGGAATCAGTGGAAGCCCATCATGATGATGAAAATGAGCACATGTCATCTATCTCCTTCTCCCTGACGAATCTTGATTACAACTTAAAACTGTTCAACGAGTCTCTCACCAACTTACAAAAGAGCATTGACACTATTCAAGAGTCAGTGAAAGATGACCCTGAGCTAAACAAAAAAGTTCTTCAGGCTTCAGAAACTTACCAGCAACAAACTTCTCAGTTGACTGAGCTGGTAACTGTGCTGAGATCCTCAAATCTTCAGGGACTCAACTCTTCAGTGGACTCCATCCGATCTTCCCTGGGTCTTATGGAGTCCCACATGGCTTCTTTGGCATCATCTTCTTCCTCCATGGCATGGAATCTTAGGCCAAGGATGACTGCATTAGAGGCTTCTCAGGCTTCTCTTGAGACTAAGGTCTCAACTCTTCAGGAGGACACCTCAGACATTGATGAGTGTGTAAATACTCATCATTTTTGTCGTATCTGAACTGCCAAAACATCCAAAAAACACTCAGAAATGCATCAAAATACTGAAAATATCCCAGGAGTGTGTTTTATAAGTTTCAAATACAAAATGTTTGAAAACAATTGAAAAACAAACAAATTTTGCAAAATTGGCAGTTTCAGTCCCTCAACTTTCAAAACATGTCAAAACTAGTCCCTGGTTATTCAAAACATGTAAAAATATCATTAAAAGTCCTTGGGAATTCACAAGTTGTCAAAAGAAATCCTTTAAAGTTAAAAATTGCAAATTGACAACTTTAGTCCCCCAAGTTTAAAAAATGTCATATTTGGTCCCCGGGTGTTCTAAATTGGAGAAAATGCATTTATGGTCCTTGGGTTATTATAATATGGCAAGATTGGTTCCTTGTGATACTTTGGGAAAGTTACAACTTCAGCCCCTCAAAATCCAAAAGTTACAAGAATGGTCCTTGTTATTTCATAAACCAAACCGGACCCCTAAATTAAAATAAACCTAACCCTTTTATTACTAAACCCAATCCAAAACACAACCAACCCAGCCCAATAATTAAATCCCAAGCCCAAACCATTTAACCCGACCCAACACTTGCCTGGTATTTAATACCAGGTTTGACTCTGGTCAAAACCTTCTTCTTCCTCACATCCCCGCCAAACCATCACTGCTCCAATACCACTTCACCTTTACACCTCAACCCCCCACCTCATCATCCCAGCTCACTAATCTCTCCCCTCCACCTCCACAAACACCCAAAATTCTTTAATTGAAAAAACCTGCTTGTGTACGTTTTGGCGCCAAAAGTCCAAGTGGACGATTATGATGAAATTGGCTAAATCAAAGGTCAAGATGTGGTGGGAATTACTCAGAGATGTCGACAATGGGATAAAAGTCTATAAAGAAAGAATGGAAAGCAATGTAATAGAGTATCTAGTGTAATTTTATTTTATTTAGGTCGTTTTTAATATTTTTCAAATTCCAGTGTTAAGTTAAGCTTTCAATCACTTTTATTAGTGTTATCAGTATGTACTAAATCTCTTGTAAGTTTCAATTTCAGTGTAACAATCAATTTCAGTTTATGCAAATTTCATGTTCAAAAATCTCATATAGTGTGAATGTTGTTCTTAGCATTGTTTCTGGACTCATAAGCCCACATAAGCTCCTATATAGCTTATAAAAGCTATTAGTAATCCTTAAAATCAGTTTAGTAATAAAAAATCAAAAATACAAAAAAAAGGTCAACAAAAGTCAAAGTTCAGGTTTCATGGTGTTCATGGCTGGAGCAGGGTGTATTATGGATGGCCTTGGTTTAGTACTCCATGGGGAGTGTTAGGAATAGTTCAGTGTTCTTTGGTTCATTGTTCTGTGTTCAGGATCCATTTGTAAGCCTCAATCTCAATTTTTTTCTTTTTACTGTGCAAGTTCTTATTTAACTGCTTCTCTTGTTGTTTCATGCTTCTTGGGTTTAGTTTAGTGAGATCACTGCTTAATATTGTCTGTTTGTGCATTGAATTCCTTAGTTGCTCTTTTTCACATTTCCATTGTCAAAAATGCATATTTATGATTCATGAATATTTGTGGTTATCAGTTGAGTTTTTGTGCTTAAATAAGTTCATGATGTCATATTATACACTTTGGAATCAGTGTCATGGCCTAAAACATCCTAATGCTTTGAAAATCTCAAATCAGTTTTTATAAAAGGGTGTTTGGTTCAGGTTGCTTCTCTGCATTAAAGCTTGTTTCAGTAGTGGCTTTTAGTCTAAACATGTTGCATTAGGTCATTTTAGCATAGGTCAATCATAAAAACCAGTGGTCCTTTGTTCAAAAGTCAAAATCCAAAGAACTCCCCTCAACAGTTAACTGTTGGGGTTTTTAGAAATCCAAGATCATTCAAATCCTTTCTATAGTTGTTAAAGTAGCTTTAAATCATCTCATTGTAGCTTATTACTTCCATTTCAGTAACCTAGAATCAGTAGAAGGTCACCAAAGTCAACTTTTTGTTTTACTGCAAAAGTCAAAATCCAGGTTCAATCCCAGTTCTGAGCTGCTGATCTAGGGCAAAATTGGACCTCAATTGGTGTGCTTGTCATAGGGCTTTTTGTGTTTTAGAGTACCTAGTAGTATAAGCTAGCTTTTGCCCCCATAAAATTGCATCTCAGAAGCTTATTTCACTGCTTAATCTACCTTGCAATTTAGCACTTTTCTGAAGTTTCTGTGGAAAGTTTGAAACAGATTTGGTGTTGATTGTGCATATTTGTTGGATTATCTGTTGGATTTAAGTTGTTTTGTGCTTATTAGAGTTGGATTAGCTTGTCCTGAGCATTTGGTTAGCTTTTGTGCTAATTAGCTTATTTTTAGCTTATTGCATCAACTGCTTATCTGCCCAAATCAGCTCTCCAGGCTTATTAAACTTTTGATTTTAATTTTCCTAGCCTTTTAATAATATTTTAGATTTATCTGTAAAATTTCATAATTTTATTTTGTCATTTTTAATCTAGGAAAAATATAATCTTATTTTTAGACCTTAAGAAAATCAAAAATAGAAAAATAGTGATAGCTTCTATTTAATAGAATTTATCTTTTTAAATTTTAATTAAGTAAGTTTCATTTTTATAATTTTCTTATCTTCTTGTCACCTTAAAGTATTTATAGAAAAAATTTCAGATTTTTCTTTGATCTTTTAGTATTTATTAGAATTTTAATTAGTTTAAATAATTATTAAATAGTTTTTAATTAATAATAATTAATTAATAAGTCAAATAAATAATTTTATTTTTCCAATAATTTTCTTTTATTATTAGGATTGTAAAAATATAATTTTCATATCCGTAGGCCTTTTATTTATCAAATCTCACTTTTTATTTTGTACGTTTACGTTTATTTAAATTTAAACGTACGTTTTTAGATTTTAGACGTTTTAAGTAATTTGATTCCCTGTATTTATTTCATTAGCTTGTTTTAAGCTATTCTCTTTTATTTCCTTAGTTCAATAATTCCAAAACCCTTTCCCATTCAATTACACTTGATCACAAGCCGTTTTTAAAGCACAATTTCACATCTCGCTGGGACTTAAACGACCCGGGGATAAAACTATACTCCTTGGTTAATTGTCCTCAATTGGTTTGACTTTGTTTGACCACATCCGTGGTTGATTTAAGTTGACTGTTTTAGGAGCAATCAGACATCAAGTCCATGATGACTGAGATCTATCAGGCCTTCAAAGGTCAAGCTCCCTCAACTTCAGTGAGCGAACCAACTCTTGCTCTCACTATGGGTCAAGCAACAGTTGAGGGGGAGAAAGTCACTGAAGAACCTCCACAACCTGAACAAGAACAACCTCCTTCTCACACTGAGGGGGAGAATCCTGAAGCCACCTCATCTTCATCCCATCAAGACAAAGGCAAGGGCATTCTCACAACCATTGAGCCTGAGCCCACAATCTTGGTACCTGCCTCAAAGGAAAGAAGGCCAGACCCTGATGAACCAGTCAGGGTTCCTTATGAAATCAATGGGGTGATGGAACTTCTCACTCATGCTGAAATTCAAGCTCACATAGAGAAAAAGGAGGCAATGAAGAAAGCTGCTGAAGATGAAAGGCAGAACAAGCTTGCTCTAATTCAGGTTGCAAGAGAAGAGGCTGAGAAGATTGGGATTGAGGCAAAAGACCTTGCAAAAAGGGAAGGTGGCAAGAGCTTTGTGGAAGCTCAGAATGCTCAGTTGGCTGCTCTTAGGCAGAAAAGAGAAGAAAGGGCGAAAAGGGCTGAAGAAATTAGGCAGAACAGGATTGAGAGATATCAGTGGGTCATAACAAGCAGGTTGAAGCCTGAACCCATCCTTGATATCAAGATTCACCAAAACTCCAACCCTGCCATTGTTACTGTCTACAGGAGTACTGACAAAAGAATTCTTCAGGTTCATAGCCCCTTCAGATTCGCAGACTTCGGGATCACTGAGTTGGATGAATTGGGTTCAATATTAGCGAAAAAATCTAATGTTGTGGTCCCTGGTCTGTTAAAATCCCTGAGCCTGAGGTATGAAAGATTGGCAGTAGCACCTCAGGAACTTGGTATTCCATCTCTTCTTCCTGCTTCAGCTGAACAGCCTGCCCCTTCTCAGTCTTCTTCAAGAAAGAGAAAGAAGATTGAAGCTGAGCCTGAGATCAAGGTTCCTGGTCTTGACTGTAATAGGGCTCTCCCTGAAGGTGTTCCATTCAGGAACAATGTGGTCATTGAACAACCTGAAAGAGGTATGTTCTTCATTGATGAGTTCGGTGACCAAGCCTTTCAGAGATGGAGTGATATTGATCTATCAGGGATCAAAGCCATGCTTGGCTTTCTAATGATGGCCTCCCCACTCAAAACTCCTGAAAATACGAGGTTTTGTCAAGATCTGAAAAAGAAAATCCGAGAGCACCCTGACCAACAAGAACTGCAGTCGAAGAAGCCTAAGCTTGAAGCCCTTGGGATTAAGTTGAACTGATGAATCTGCCTGACTACCACCACCACCTTTTGTACTTAGTTTTGATAGGACTTGTAATGATATTAATAAGATGATGTTTTTATTATTTCAGTGTCCTTATTTACATTCTAGTACATTCAGTATGAGTAGAAGTCATTAGCTCACTCATTACTGATCAAAACACTTAGGAATAATTTATATTCAAATAGGGGGAGATTGTTGGGTCCGTCAGTACCCAAGAATACTTAAAACAAGATTTGAACACAAATTAACTAAGTGTTAACTTAAACCGAGAACAATTCAAGTCACTGAGAGAACAGTCTCTCAGTGAGTCATCTTCAGGATGCTTAAGGCGAATTCAAGAAGAAGGATTCACTACTCAGGAAGGCGGTACTCCTTAAGTAGGACTTAAGCCAAAGAAGAAGATGATGGTTCAATGAGTGTTGTACAAGAACTCACTGAACCCCAGTCTCCTCAACAACAATTGTGATTAATAAATGAAGGCGTGTACTGAAGAACCTAAAGCCTGAAAGAAAGGCGGGAAGATCTGGGAAGAGTTTAAGATAATATCAAATCTTATCTTGTCAGGAAGAAACCTTCCCTAAGACGGCTAAAAGTCATGGAGTGTCAGACCAACCACTCCTAAAGACTTTTAGCCCATTCCTATTGGTTCTTGGAAATGACAATTACTATTGTAATTGTCAGACACGCTTGCTTCAACAACTTGTATTAGTTTAATCACTTTTACTCTTTATACTTGTGTATAAATAGGTTCAAATAGGAGAGAAGTTGAGTGTGTTTTGTACATTGAAAGCTTAGACTTTTACAAAGCAACTTCTCTCCTACAAAGAGTAACGTATCCCTGAGATAGCTCAGTGGGTCGAATTGTTACCACTCAAAGCAAAACTTGAGTTTAGATAGGAGACACCACCATACCTTGTCTATTCAATCCCAAGTGTTTGTTCCGCAAAACACTTGGGTAATAGATTCTTTGATTCATTTCTAATAAGAATTTAAACGTTGAAAAATACTTATGTGTTTTTACTTTTACGTTTCATTAATCTGTTAGAATTAATCATAACATTGTATTAGTCATAAACACGAATAGATTAACTTTCTAGTTAACTCTAAGCGTGTTAAGGGAACAACAAGTGGTATCAGAGCCTCTGGTTTATAAAATCTTTCAAAACTAACCAAGAGTGCTCAAGGTTTTTAAAACCAAGATCCTACTATGGCTGATATTAATGTACCCCAGCTGGTCGATAAAAAGGGTGGCAGCTATTCTGCTGTTGTACCCAGACTAGAAGCTGGAAAGTTTAGCAAATGGAAAAAACGTATGATTTGCTATTTAACTGGTATGGAACCTTACTACATCACCTGTATCAGGGATGGCCCATTTGTCCCTAAGACTGCTGCAGGGCTAAACAAGCCTGAGGCACAATGGACCATTGATGAGAGGAGGGTGGTCAATCAAGACCAGCGCCTTAAAAGCATCCTTATATCTTGTCTTCCTGACGATATAATGGAATCAGTCATCAACTGTTTAACAGCCAAGCAAACTTGGGATGACTTGGTTAATAGCTTTGAGGGCCCCTCAGATACCAAGGAAAACAAGGTCATGGACCTGAAACTTGAGTATAATACTTTCAGGGCAAAAGACTCTGAAAGTCTCTCTCAGACTTATACCAGATACAAGACTTTGATAAACGAGCTATCAAATGATGGTGTAGTACTATCTAAGCATGAGACAAATGTTGGCTTTGTCAACAGTCTCCCTGAGAAGTGGCTAAACTTCTCACAAGGCCTGAGGAATGCTAATCACATTCAGACCCTTGAGCTCCCTGAAATCTATGGGAAATTTGTCTATGAGGACAACTTGATCTCAAGGAGATATCCTGACTCTAAAGCTCTTGAGTCCAAAAAGGCCTTAACCTCCACACCCATATCAACTGCTTTTTATACTAATGGTGTTGTGCAGGACTTTCAAGAGGAGTCTGAGGATGAAATTGATGAAAGAACTAGTGATGAGTACCTAAATGATCTAAACTTGGAATTCCAAGAGAGGGCACTCCTTGCTAGTTCAAAACATTTCATCAAAAGAAACCAGTCCAATTTTTCAAAAGGAAAAGCAAATGAAACCACTGAATGCTTTAATTGTGGTAAAAAGGTCATTTTGCTAGGGACTGTTATTCTAAAACAACCTCAGAACCCTCTTACAAATTTTCAGGAAATAGTTCCTCAGGAACTAGCAAGTTTCAACCTAAAATGTTTCAGTCGACCCAACAATTTCAAAACAAGGGTCAAAAAGACTTTGAAGCAAAATATAGGAAAGCCAAGGCTAAACTTGCAATTCTTGAAACTAATCCCTCTATGTCTCAGGCTGCTCAAACACCCAAACCTGTTCAGGCAAAGAATAAGGTTTTAGTAGCTGAAGCTTATGACTGGGATGATGAAGAGGTCTCCTCAGATGAGGAAATTAGAGTGAGTGCACTGATGGCACTCTCTGAAGGTGATCAGGTGGCTGTTGGGAAAAGCCATGCAAGGAATGGAGAGTGGGTAAACATCACCATGAAGAAGGTAAACACTTTACTTTCTATGGATGATGATTCTGATTGGCAGTCTTACATGAATTATATTTGTGTAGATCTTAAATTTGTTGAGGAACAAAGGCTTAACATGTGTTCAAAATATAACAACATAGTGTCAGAATTGAATAAATGTAGAGATGAATTGCTTGTACTAAAGCAAGCCAAATTAGAAACAATAACTCTACAAATTCAGAACACTGAAATTTTGAAACAAAACCAAGCCCTACAAACTGAACTTAACAAAGAAAAAGCTGTCATCCAAGGCTGGACCAAAAAGAACCCCAAGGTCTTTGATACTGTGGGTTTAATCCCTAGGAAAACTATAGGAATTGACCATCACATGGTTAACCCCTATGTAAGTCCCAGTGAACTGACCTTTGTTCCAGCTGGCATATCTTTTGAGCAAGAAATGCTTCCCAAGTCAAATGACTGGATTGTCAGGGACAACCCAGTCAGTAAGTTACCAAACTTTGAGACTGGAAAGATCTTGCTTCCTGAAAGTCAGGCTTTGAAAAATATGCTTGGACTTACTGAACAACTTAGTAAGCTTGAACTCACTGAACAACTCAGTAATACTGAGTCAGTGAATGAGTCTGAATCAGAATCATATCCACCACTTCCTTCACTGAATACCCTTCAGGGTGCTGCACCAAACTTAGGCCTCCCACCAATGGTCTTCTCACCACACTCTTCAAAGGAGAGATCAGGAAAAGAAACAACCATCCTGAAGAGACCAACCCTTGAAGTCTCAGTAAATACTGATGACTCATCAACTTCAGTCCCTTCTGAAGTAACAACCCAAAGCCCTGATTCAAAATTTGATCAGTTGGCTGAAATGGTCAAGAAGCTGGGAGAGAAGATTGCATCTTCTGAGAAACCTTCTCAATCCAAGAAGGAACAAAAACCATCTTCCTCAAAGACCAAACCCAAACCCACAAAACCCCTGAAAAGATGTGAATTGTGTAACTATACCAATCATATCACTGATGATTGCTATAGAATTCTTTATTGCATGGTTTGCAAAAAGGATGATCACAGGACCTCTGATCACAAAACACATTCAGTCACATCAAACATGGCAAGTCTTAAAGCTCAGTCTTTAAACTATCCTTCTGATTCTAAACAGAAACAGAAACAAAAGGCAAAGCCTTTTGCACCTTGCCCTTACTGTGGGTTCAATGACTACCATCCTAAGGATTGTCAAATTGACAATTGTTGTAAAAATAGTGGAAGTTCCACTCATAACACCTCAGGACGTGGTAAGGCCATTCAGGCCAGTAGAGGTATGACAAAGTTAGCCTCTCAGTCCACTGAGTCTACATCAGCAATCAAATGCATAATATGTGGTAGCTCAGTTCACTCCACCACTGACCATAAATCACTTGAAAATGTTAATAAGACCATCAAAACTAAGCCCTCCAAAAAGTGGAGTCCTAGAAAGAACTGACCCAGTTTACCATTTGTGCAGAAACATGCCAGGGACCCTGTTTGGCATCTTGATAGTGGATGTTCAAGGAGCATGACTGGTGTGAAGGAGTATCTGCACAAGTATGTGGATGAATCAGGACCCAAAGTGATATTTGCTGATAACTCATCATGTCTCACTGAAGGTTATGGTTCAGTAAACTGCAATGGTATAGTCTTTACTAGGATAGCTTATGTAAATGGTCTAAAATACAATTTGATAAGTGTCAGTCAACTATGTGATGCAAAATACATAGTTCAGTTTGATGATAAACAAGGAATCATCTTCAATGCTAATAAGGAAGTTGTCCTTATTGCACCAAGAAGACATGATGTTTATGTGTTAGACATGTCCAGTCTGACTCAGAATGGAACTTGTCTCTTTACCAAGGCCACTGATACTCTCAACTGGCTTTGGCATAAGAGACTCTCCCACCTGAACTTCAAAAACATAAACAACCTTGTAAAACAAAACAAGGTCCTTGGCTTACCATCTCTTGTGTTTTCAAAGGATAAACCATGCTCAGCTTGTGAAAAAGGTAAACATCACAGAGCATCCTTTAAAACCAAAACCAACTTTTCCATCAGGAATTGCCTACATCTTCTCCATATGGATCTATTTGGACCAATTAGTCCTAGATCTATTAACCATGAGAAGTATACTCTGGTCATTGTGGATGAGTACTCAAGATACACTTGGGTATACTTCCTGATCAAAAAGAGTCAGGCAGCTGAAACAATTATGTCCTTTGTCAGGAACATTGAAAATCAGAATGACATCAAAGTCAAACAGATTAGAACTGACAATGGAACAGAGTTCAAAAATTATGAACTTGAATGTTTCTGTGATGAGAAAGGCATTTCACAAAAAATTCCTCACCCTACACACCTGAACAAAATGGGGCGGCTGAAAGGAAAAATAGAACACTCATTGAAGCAGCTAGGACAATGCTAAATGGATCAGTCCTTTCCAAACACTTTTGGACTGATGCAGTAAAGACTGCCTGTTACACACAAAACAGATCCATCATTGTTAAGAGACATAGTAAAACTCCTTATGAGTTATTCAAGGGAAGAATCCCTGACATCAGCTACTTTCATGTCTTTGGGTGTCCTGTGTTTATTCATAATAACAAGGATCACTTAGGAAAATTTGATGCCAAAGCTGATGATGGATACTTCCTAGGATACTCCCTAGTCTCAAAAGCCTTCAGGGTGTTCAACACTAGGAGACAGCATACTGAGGAAACATTTCATGTTACCTTTGATGAGAGCACTGATGCAATCAGTGTCTCTAACAACTCAGTGGAAGAGATAGGTATTGATGAATCATCAAGATACCCTCCTGATGAACATCATACTGATAATGGTCCTTCCACTCAGTACCATGCAAATGCTGACATCTCCTATTACATCATTCCCCACAACCTTCCTTACCCAACCATCACTGAGTTTATTGAAGCACAAAGTACTGATGAATTCATTCAGTCAGTACAAAGTGCTCAGGTACTAAACAATCACAGTGATGAGTCTACTGAAGGCATGCTCACAGAATATAGAACTTGTCAATATAATTGGTGAGCCTACTGAAGGCATGCTCACAAGAAGCATGGCTGCTGAACTGAGAGCAGCCTCAGCCAATGAATGCCTATTTGTGGACTTCATTTCCACAATTGAACCCAAAAGTGTTAAGGAAGCACTAAAACATCCAAGTTGGGTTCAAGCCATGAATGATGAACTGGAACAATTTGACAGAAACAAGGTAATGACCTTGGTCAAATGTCCTGAAGATGTTTCAGTCATTGGCATGAAATGGGTATTTAAAAACAAATCTGATGAAAATGGCATAGTCATTAAAAATAAAGCCAGACTTGTAGCCAAAGGCTATAATCAACAAGAAGGCATTGACTATGAAGAAACGTTTGCACCAGTAGCAAGGATGGAAGCCATCAGGATCTTCCTTGCTTTTGCTACATACATGAACTTAAAGGTGTACCAAATGGATGTTAAAAGTGCATTCTTAAATGGTTCACTGAAAGAAGAAGTTTATGTTCAGCAACCTCCTGGATTTGAAAGCCATGAGTTTCCTGACCATGTCTGCAAGCTTAACAAAGCCCTTTATGGACTGAAACAAGCTCCCAGGGCATGGTATGAGACTCTTTCAGCCTTCCTGATCTAAAACAAATTTGTCAGAGGCAAGATAGACAACACATTGTTTATCTACAAGACAAATAATGATGTCATACTTGTATAAGTGTATGTTGATGACATCATCTTTGGCTCAACAAATTATAAACTTTGCAAACAGTTTGAAAAACTAATGGCAAAGAAATTTGAAATGAGCATGATGGGAGAACTGACTTACTTCCTTTGTCTACAAATCAAGCTGACTGATAAAGGAACCTCTATCAGTCAAGAGAAGTATGTCAAAAGCCTACTGAAGAAGTATGAGCTCAGTGATTGTGCCTCAGTCAAGACTCCCATGGTACCCCCAAACAACCTTGGTCCTGATCTTACTGGAAAACCAGTTAATCAAACTCTTTTTAGAGGTATGATAGGATCACTGATGTATTTACTTGCATCAAGGCCTGATATCCAATTCTCAGTCTGCTTATGTGCCAGATATCAATCTGACCCAAGAGAGACTCATATCACTGCTTTGAAAAGGATATTCAGGTACCTGAAAGGTACTCCAAACCTTGGATTATATTATCTAAAATGTTCAGGCCTTGATCTTAAAGGATACTCAGATTCTGACTATGCTGGATGCAACATGGAGAGAAAAAGCACCTCAGGCTCTTGCCAAATTCTTGGTGGAAAACTAGTCTGTTGGAGTGCTAAGAAGCAACAATCAGTTGCCATGTCCTCAGCTGAAGCTGAATATGTTGCAGCAGCAAGTTGTTGTGCAAATGTACTCTGGATGAAAAGTCAACTCAGTGACTATGGAATTCAGTACAAGATGGTTCCCATCTTTTGTGATAACACAAGTGCAATTGCCATCTCAAATAACCCTGTTCTTCATCAGAGAACAAAACACATTGATATAAGATATCACTTCATCAGGGACCATGTCATGAATGGTGACATAGAATTACAATTCGTTCCTACTGAATATCAGCTAGCTGATATATTCCCCAAACCATTGGATGAACCAACTTTCACCAGACTGAAAGCTGAACTAGGAATGTTGGATATTGAAAATCAGTCCACTGATTGACTCCATCCAAATATGTGTAAATTCTGAATCCCTGACTCAGTGTGTTCTTCAGTGAGAAAGGTCACTGAACTTCAGGAACTAAACCCAAGTTCCTGAACCCTTAATCCTCAGGAATTAGACCCAAGTTCCTGAACCCTTGGTCGTCAGGAACTAAACCCAAGTTCCTGAACCCTTGAACCATCAGTGACTAAACCCAAGTTCTGACAATTAGGTTCACTGAATGAAAAGTCATTCAGGGTCCTCAAGAGACATTAAATACTGACTTAAATGCTCTAAGTATCTAGTTAGTAAATGTCTGAGGTTGGTAACTGAACTCATATTTAATTTAAGAATATTTGTTCTTTTTGCCTTTCTGGCTTCCACCTCTAGGCCACCACATTCCCACTTGGCATTAAATGCCTCTCCAATCACATTACAGATATGTGATGACTCATCTCTGCAAATTACACTTTTCTAGAACTGCTCAACTGTTCACCTTGACTGTTGCGCCAAACCAGGGAAAAGTAGAGTGTTGGCATTAAATGCGGATCCCAAAACATTTTATTCAAAATAGTTTCCAAAAATTCTTTTTGAATAAATAAAATCTGCTTAATGCCTAAAATACCCTCCACTTCACTTCCCTATAAATACCCCAAACAAAATTAACACACACACGTTTTTTAGAATACTAAGCAAAACTCTGCCATTTTTTAAACTCTCAAAATTTTGTGTGTGTGTTCATAAGCTTTAGAAACCCAAAAACCATATGTCAAACCCAGACTCACCTACACATATGGCTTCTTCCAAAGCTGTCATTTACGCCCCTAATGTGGAATACATATTAGAGGGTGTAGACCTCACCAAGAACAATGTGGTGGGAAACTTTTCCTATCCACAAAAGTTCCCTGCCTACAAGAACGTTATGAAATATCTTCAAAACTGTTTTCTTGCAAAGGCATTTACCAAGACCCCCTCAGTCATCTACCATGACTACCTGAGGGAATTCTGTTTTTCTGCTGTGGCCACTAGCCCAAAAGACACCAAAGAATCCATCATCACATTCACAGTGATGAATGGGAACATACCCCTTTCCCTGGATTACAACACCTTCATCAAGGCCACAGGTCTTGATTTTGCTGAGGCTTTTGAGCCCAATTGTCACACCCCCAAATTTCGTGACTTGCAGCGGAATAAGTCATTCAGAGTTATGACTGGTCCCAAAAGGTGAAACAAGTTTTCAGAAAACAAGTTCATACAATTCAAACGATGGATAAGTGCATAAAATATAAAGTGAGACGCGTCGACTCCGCGACTCCATGATGTCCATATGCAAGCCAACATGCGATACCTTAATTACCTGAAAATACATTGCTAAAAATGGTCAACAAAAATGTTGGTGAGATCATAGGTTTATGTAAATGAATGATTGTATGGAAACCACAAGTATAAAGTGTATGACAAATCCATGCCACATAAAAATGATACATTAGCTCTAAGCTCATGACCCTGAAGCTAGACTGAATGAAATGCCCCAACCGAGTGTTTGCCAATCACTCAAATATGACAGAAATGAAATGCGTTCGTTTGACCAGTTGGTGCTACCAACCCGAACGGAGGAGTCACCCTCAATAGATCTATCCACTCACTCTCGCTTACTAACAATTAACGGTTCATGATAATATAAGGGGACTTTAATCTGGGCAATGATGTAACTTAAGCAATGTAATGAGTTTGTATACTTTGGTCCGCATATAAAAATGGTGCAATGTATTCTCCCCCGAGAGTTTAGAAATCAATAAATAATTTAAAACGGGGCTATGAAAACTCACCTGATATGATATAGCAACAATGATCACAATGGATATGATGAAACAAGGCTTGGTTCCTAACCGCAACCTATCATGAATGATATGATCTAAGGTAAGCAAATGAAATGATGTTACTCATGCAAACACGTATGTTATCGATACCACTCGAAAGTTTTGAAAACAATGTTTATCGTCGAAAAATACATTTTGACGTCTTGTTAAGTTATAAACCACATTTCACGTAAATATGTTAAAACTACACTCCATGATCCTTGTTTGGTGTTCTATTGGCACATGTAATGTTTTCGTCGCAAAACAATACTTTTCATACTTGTGAAAATATATCCAAAACGGCCTCGCAAAACTAGTCGCGAATTAGTGCACGTTAAGTGTTGTGAATGAATTTGACGTCCTTGCAAATAAAACTTGTGCTTGCAAATAAAACGTTGTTACAAGTTTTTCGTGTCGTGTTATTGGACTTTTGATCATACGCGTCTTGAATAGATAGAAAACCGGCTATCAATTTAATGGCTTGTAAAAATGTTAACGTATATACTTAGAAAAATACTTTCTATTAGGGTTAAAAATAGAATAGAGTTCGTCGGCTTCGAACGTGTATATCTCGGTCGTTATAAGCTCGTTTTCTACGTTCTTTATATCCACGGATTCGTCATAACATGAACTAACATAATCTCAATGGGTTGGGTCGTCTAGATAATGTCTAACGCCTTGTTTGGTCCTTTAAAGTTCGGTTAACAGCACGCGTATTTTCAGAAAATTAGTTTTCGTCGTCTAACTTCGAACAATCATATCTCCTTCGTTATAAGTCGGATTTTAGTGATTCTTGCGGCCACGGTTTCGTTTTTGAAAGAAATTTCTGAATATGAAGGCCAAAATATGCCAAAAATTACTGAGTTTTCCAGTTTACACGATTTTGGACAGTAGGTATATATATGTTTTAAAAACTCATTTCTATGGTTCTAATCTTGATCATACAACCTCAAATCAACTCCACAAGTTCGAAAATCCTACCATACACCTTCTTAGGGTGTCATGGGGTCTTAAACATCACCAATATTGGTGAATCTCATGTGGTTATTAGTGAAACTTATAGATCTAGTGTTTGTGATAGTTTATAAACAAAATGGTATCAAAACATAAGTAACTTGCAAAAGTAACTAGTATAACCTTGAAAATACATGATCATATAAAGTAAATAAAAGAATGAAAAGATCAAAATGATGTTCTTGAAGTTTACTTACAATCTTGGAGTGATTTGATGAGAAAGGTGCAATAACTTGAGGTTTTGATCACAAGACTTTAACTAGGAAGGTAAATGGAGTATGTTTATGATTTGTTCTTGAAAAGTTGATGAATTTTTGGTGTGTTCTTGGTGTTGGTCGATTCTAGGAGTGAAGATGGAGAGAGTTTGATCTTTTGTGTTAGCTAAAATGATGTGTTATGTGTTTGTGCTAGTGGATTACTAAATAAATCAAGGAAATTCAATTAATGCATTTTGGATGGATTAGCTAAATGGGATGGTAGGGGGGGGGGGGGGCGGCACACATGGGTTAAAAGGGAAGGGTTTGATGTAATTGTGCCAAGTGTCCCATTAGTGTAAGTGTTTAGTTGTTTTGTGTATACATTGAGTGTTATCGGGTACCGAGTTAACTAGAAATAACTCGTGACGAGGTGAAATGAGATACGACGAAGTTGTAAAAATTGTAAAATCATGTTCCTTGCAAGAATCGGGTGTTAGAATGATAATCGGATTGAAATTTCGTAAATCGACGGAGTTATAAGCGTCAAATGAAAAATGTAACGATTGGTTTAAAAACACCGGGTAAAGTAATAATATAATCTCTATATCATTATAATTAGCTTGAAAATGTATTAGGATCATTGTCTGGAGTATTTGATTTACTGTTGATAGAAATGACTGAGTGGTAACGTTAATTAAACAATTATGCATACGTTAATGAAAATCACACAGACACATGCATGAACTGATATGGTACTGATATTACTGATGATATGCAGACTACTCTAGTCTGTATGATGTGTCCTTACTGATGATGCATGAATACGCAGCTAAACCTAACTGGTTACGCGCATTTGAATACTCGTAAACCTAGTTTACGACATGATGAATGATGCCCATGAATAGTGATTTCCCTCCGGGAATGAATAGTGTCATGTGAATAGTAAAATTTTTGACGACTTCTCAAAGTCTCAAACTGGCTTCAAAAATGATGAATAGTGAAATGATGAATAGTGTTTTATGAATAGTAACTCATGAATAGTAAATTGTCGGGGTTTGGAAAATGACCTGAAATTACGAGTTGTGACAGTCGACCACCCTAAAAGGAATTCAGTCCCTGAATTCAGCTGATGTTGTTCTCTGGAGTGGTCTCGGTGAAAAGATGTGGGTATTTGAGTCGCATCTGGTCTTCCCGTTCCCAAGTAAACTCAGGACCTCTGCGAGAATTCCAGCGAACTTTGACGATCGGAATTCGACTTTGCTTCAACTGTTTGACCTCCCGGTCCATGATTTCTGCTGGTTCTTCCACAAAGTTAAGCTTATCATCGATCTGAATTTCTTCCAATGGAATTACGAGACGCTCGTCTGAAGGACATTTCTTGAGGTTTGAGACATGAAACGTGCTATGTACATTGCTGAGCTCTGACGGAAGCTCAAGCCTGTATGCTATCGGACCAACCTTTTCCAGAATCTCGAATGGTCCTATGTATCTCGGGTTCAACTTACCGCGCTTCCCGAATCGTATCACACCCTTCCAAGGCGAGACCTTCAACATGACTTTGTCTCCAACTTGAAATTCTAATGGTTTACGTCGAACATCGGCGTAACTTTTCTGTCGACTTCTGGATGTTTGGAGTCTTTCTCGAATCTGAATTATCTTTTCTGTTGTCTCTCTGACCAACTCTGTACCTGTTAGTTGTACATCACCAACTTCGGCCCAACAAACTGGGGACCTGCACTTACGACCGTAGAGTGCCTCGAATGGTGCAGCTTTTATGCTCGTATGATAACTGTTATTGTAAGAGAACTCGATCAATGGCAAGTGGTTAGCCCAACCATTTCCAAAGTCAATGACACATGCCCTGAGCATGTCTTCCAATGTTTGAATCGTTCTCTCGCTCTGACCATCGGTCTGAGGATGATAGGCGGTACTCATGTCTAACTTAGATCCAAATGAGTCTTGCAATGATTCCCAAAAATTTGAAGTAAAGCGACTATCTCTGTCAGAAATGATGGAAATTGGTGCACCGTGCCTTGAGACAATTTCCTTGACATAAAGTCTGTCGAGCTGATCCATAGTGTAAGTCTCTTTGATTGGAATGAAATGAGCTGACTTGGTGAGACGATCAACTATTACCCAAATAGCATCGAAACCTCCTGATTTTTTGGGAAGTTTAGTGACAAAGTCCATTGTAATGCGTTCCCACTTCCACTGGGGAATCTTTGGTTGTTGAAGTAATCCTGATGGCTTCTGGTACTCGGCTTTCACTTTAGCACAAGTAAGGCATTTACTGACATACGTAGCTATCTCTGCTTTCATATTGGGCCACCAATAAAGCTTCTTGAGATCCTGATACATCTTATCAGAACCTGGATGAATAGAGTACTTCGACTTATGTGATTCGTGCATGATCAACTCTCGTATTCCACCATAGAGAGGTATCCAACTTCTATCCTTGAAGCATAATGTTCCATCTGATCTCCTTACTAAACCGTTTACATTATCTTGCATTCCTTTAAGTGTTTCACTTGGTAGGTTTTCTTCCTTGAGTGCTTCTACCTGAGCCTCTAGGATCTTTGATGGTAGTGGTGAAATGATTGTCATTCCCAATGATCTTACTCTCAAAGGCTTGAGTCGTTCTTTCCGACTGAGTGCATCTGCCACAACATTGGCTTTTCCTGGGTGATATCTGATTTCGCAGTCGTAATCACTAAGTAGTTCCAACCAACGACGTTGCCTCATGTTAAGTTCCTTCTGATCAAGAATGTATTGTAAGCTTTTGTGGTCTGTAAATACTACACACTTTGTTCCATAAAGATAATGCTTCCAAATCTTGAGTGCGAAAACCACGGCACCCAACTCTAAATCGTGAGTAGTGTAGTTCTTCTCATGCTTCTTAAGCTGACGAGATGCATAAGCTATCACCTTCTCGTTTTGCATTAACACTGCTCCAAGTCCTTTGTGTGAAGCATCGCAATATACCACGAAGTTTTCAATCCCTTCTGGCAATGACAAAATTGGCGTGCTACAAAGTTTCTGTTTCAATAACTGAAAAGCGGTCTCTTGCTTTTCTCCCCAATCGTACTTCTAGTTCTTTTGTGTCAACTTGGTCAGTGGCTTAGCTATTTTGGAAAACCCTTCAATGAACCTTCTGTAATATCCGGCAAGTCCTAAGAATTGACGAATTTCTGTGGGGGTTTTTGGCGTTGCCCAATCTTTAACTGCCTCAATCTTTGCTGGATCAACCTGTAGTCCCTGACTATCAATGACGTGACCAAGAAATTGTACTCTTCTGATCCAAAAATCACATTTTGAAAATTTGGCATACAGTTTCTCTTTCTTGAGCAGTTCTAAGATTGTTCTGAGGTGTTCTCGGTGCTCTTCTTCGCTCTTTGAGTAGATCAAGATATCGTCAATGAATACGATCACAAACTTGTCTAGATACGGCTTGCACACCATGTTCATGAGATCCATGAACACAGCTGGTGCGTTGGTTAATCCGAACGGCATTACCTGAAATTCATAATGACCATAGCGTGTTCTGAATGCTGTCTTCGGGATATCCTCCTCCCGAACCTTAAGCTGATGGTAACCCGATCTCAAGTCGATCTTGGAGTAATAACTGGAACCTTGCAACTGATCAAATAAATCGTCGATCCTGGGAAGTGGATAACGATTCTTCACCGTTAATTTGTTTAGCTCTCGATAATCAATGCACATTCTGAAAGATCCATCTTTCTTCTTTACAAACAAAACAGGTGCTCCCCAAGGCGATGAACTCGGCCTAATGAATCCTTTATCCAAGAGCTCTTGCAATTGGTTCGACAACTCTTGCATTTCTGAAGGTGCAAGTCGATAAGGTGCTCGCGCAATCGGTGCGGCTCCCGGTACTAATTCAATCTGAAATTCGACTTGGCGAGTAGGTGGTAGTCCTGGCAAGTCTTCTGGAAAAACTTCTGGAAAATCTCTAACTGTTGGCACATCCTCAAGTCGCTTCTCTTCCGACTTCTTTTCTGTGATATGAGCCAAGAATGCATAACAACCCTTCTTTATGTATTTCTCTGTTTTAATGCACGAAATGATGCTGAGTCTAGTCCCACTGCGTTCTCCGCGAACGACTAATGTTTCGCCATCATAAGGAAGATGAACAACTTTTTCATCACAGATGATTCTGGCATGATGTTGAGATAACCAATCCATACCGATGACAATATCGAAGCTTCCAAGTTCTACTGGCATGAGGTCTATATTGAATGGGTGATTGAGAAAATTAAGAGTGAAACCACGAATAATCGTGTCGGTGCCAACTAAACTACCGTTAGGTAGTTCAATGTGATATGGAGTGTCTAATGCGGTTGGTTCAATGTCTAGTAATGGTGCAAATGCAGTAGAAACAAAACTTCTATCGGCTCCTGAATCAAATAGTATGGATGCATAACGATTATTAATGAGGAACGTACCTGTAACGACACTCGGGTCCTCCCTGACATCTTCTCCTCCAAGGACATAAGCTCTTCCCCTAACTGTTCCACCTTGGTTATTGTTTCCCTGATTCTTTCCTTTCGGACATTCCTTCTTGAAGTGTCCAACTTCTCCACATCCAAAGCATGTTACTGAGGGCTTCTGATTATCAACCACAATCGGAGCTTTGCAATCCCTGGTCGAATGACCAACCTTTTTACAGTTTCAACACGGATTCAGACAATTTCCAGGATTATGATGGGTTTGACATTTGTTGCACTTGGGTAAAGTACCACTGTAACCTCTTTTCTCAGCTTGACCTGCAACATAAGCCTTTGCAGTTTCCTGTCTCTTGGGTGGTGGTTGAGTAACATTGCTACTCTGGTTGTTGTCCCGATTTCTTTTGTTGTTATTGTTATTGGAATTGTTTCGGTTGCTGTTATAGTTGTTGTTTCGGTAGTTGTTGTTGGAGTTACGGTTGTTGTAGTTACGGTTACTGTTGGTGTTGTTGTTGTCTGAAGCAGTTCCTTTCTTCACTATCTGAGCCATGAGTTTCTGAGATATTCTGATTGCTTCATCCAATGTTTGTGGGTCAAAAGAAATCACATCACCACGGATGTTGTGAGGTAATCCTCCAATAAAATTCTCCAATAACTTCTCAGTATCCGGAACCATTGTCGGACATAATGCTGCCAATTCCTGGAATCTCCTGATATAAGCCTCAATATCATTACCTGCTGTCACTAGCTCATAAAACTCTGTTTCCATCTTTTTCACTTCTGTTCGTGGGCAAAACTTCTTTGTCAGCAACTTCTTGAATTCATCCCATGTAAGGTTGTGAGCATTCTCCATTCCCATGGGCTTTGCATACGAATTTCATCATGACATAGCTTCCCCAACAAGTGTACTAGTAGCAAACTTAACCTTGCTGTCTTCCGGACAGTTGCATAGAAGGAATACTGATTCTGTCTTTACAAACCATCGGATCATGGCAGTGGCTCCTTTAGTGCCTTTGAATTTTTTTGGATCACCACTCTTGAAATCTTTGTACGTACATTTACGGCCATTTGTTCCATTAGTATCTGTTCCTGCGGCTTCCGCGGTTTCTGCCCGCGAAGCGGCTTCAGCAGCAGCTGCAGCTACGGCAGCTCTTTCAGTTACCAACGCTGCCTCAATACTGTCGGCAACAAGTCTCTTGATCTGGGCGGGTGTCATAGCAGGAGTAGCTCTTTTGGGTGGCATGATTCTTCACAATCACAAAAGAATACAACAATGAGAACTCACAATGGAATTGATCATCATACACAATATACACAACCACAACATGTATATACATCCACAATACGTATAAATACAACCACAGCATGTATAAATACAATGAAACCACAACGAAACATCATAAGTATAATCACAGCGCACATGAATATAATACATGAAAATTTTGGTTACGCAGACCGATATCATAAAATAGTACAACGAAAATCCTGCATAGTAGAGTCACACTTGATATATTTGTTTGTACTACAAGCAAAAGACAACAAGTACTAACTATGTCCCACACCCCGGGACTAGGATAATAATGTACAAGCTATATGATAACAGTCTAACACTAGGCACCTCCTCCGGGTGCTCCATCTAACCTGCGGAAAATCCTCTGAATATCCCTAGACATCGCAACAATGATCTCCTCTAGGTGCTGAACTTGAATCTGAAGGTCAGTCTCTCTAGTCTCTGATGCAGACAACCTAGCCTGAACTGAAGATAACTCATCGACCAGGCCGTGATGCTCATCCTGGAACCTCTGTGCTCTGTCAACTAACCCCGGCACCTCCTGCCTAAGCTGTGTGATATGCTCTGAACTCTCCAACTGACGAGCCTCTAAACCCTGGTGTGAAATATCAATGGCAACCCTGCCCTGGATCAATCCTTCGACCTCCTCCTCAATGGCCTCAGTACGGCTCACTGGAGTCTCGTCTAGATGGGATAATGCCCTCTCAATCTCTGCCTGAAGCTGATCTAGTCGTGAGTCACATGTAGCAGCAGTAATCAATCTGTCAGCAGCAACCCTCGAGCTCTCACCAACCTCGAATCTGCTGGGTGGTGCTGTCTCTGTGGCATCTGAAGTATCTGGAGATGAGATATCAAGACGAGCCCGCTTCTTGAGCGGTAGGTCTGACGTAGGAGTAGGATCTCTGATGTGAGCTGGTGTTGATGGCATCTGTGGTGCTGATAGGGATGGAAATGGTGGAGACAATGATGATAAGGATGGTAAAGGTGATAATGGTGGTGTACTGAATGTCACACTCCTCCTCGCTGTCAAGCGGCGACGGAGTGGCTGAGATGAAGTAAGTGATGATGGTGGTGGTAAAGATACAAATGCAGCTGGTGATCTGACTGTGAGGCGATGAACCCGCTTAGCAACAGTACGCTTCATGCGCGGCCCACCTGGATATGTACGGTAAACTCGACCATAGGGTATCTGCGGCCCCGGCTGAATGACCGGAACAACTCTGGGACCACGACGGATCACAGGTGAAACTGGTGGTGTAGGCACGACTTCCCCCTCCTCAAAGGGTTCTGTCTGGGCCTCTGACATAACTGGTGAAGACTGTGGAGTAGGCTCCACTGATGATAAAATGATAGTGGGTAGTGATGGTGATGAAACTGACTCTAGTATGATAGAGGGTAGTGAAGAAGTATCGTCCGCTGACTCAGAGTCAGACGAGATAACAATAGGGTGTGAATCCGAAGACATCACTGAAACAACAGATGTGAAATAAAAGTAAATAAACATCTACACAATGTAGGTTATGATGAAATGATATATGTACGAAATCGCAATCACTACATGTGATATAATGAATATGCACTTATGCCACAATGATGAGATGTTATGATGGTGCAGCTATAGTCTAGGGTATAATGAATAACCTAGTTCGCTATAACCTTTGCTCTGGTACCAATCTGTCACACCCCCAAATTTCGTGACTTGCAGCGGAATAAGTCATTCAGGGGCACGACTGGTCGTAGCACCAAAGTTGTAGTTATATTGAACGACCTAAAGTGTCGTTTAGAAAATACATCGTTTGATTATTTAAAAACATTCAGAGTTATAAAGCTAGGTCCCAAAAGGTGAAACAAGTTTTCAGAAAACAAGTTCATACAATTCAAACGATGGATAAGTGCATAAAATATAAAGTGAGACGCGTCGACTCCGCGACTCCATGATGTCCATATGCAAGCCAACATGCGATACCTTAATTACCTGAAAATACATTGCTAAAAATGGTCAACAAAAATGTTGGTGAGATCATAGGTTTATGTAAATGAATGATTGTACGGAAACCACAAGTATAAAGTGTATGACAAATCCATGCCACATAAAAATGATACATTAGCTCTAAGCTCATGACCCCGAAGCTAGACTGAATGAAATGCCCCAACCGAGTGTTTGCCAATCACTCAAATATGACAGAAATGAAATGCGTTCGTTTGACCAGTTGGTGCTACCAACCCGAACGGAGGAGTCACCCTCAATAGATCTATCCACTCACTCTCGCTTACTAACAATTAACGGTTCATGATAATATAAGGGGACTTTAATCTGGGCAATGATGTAACTTAAGCAATGTAATGAGTTTGTATACTTTGGTCCGCATATAAAAATGGTGCTATGAAAACTCACCTGATATGATATAGCAACAATGATCACAATGGATATGATGAGATGAGGCTCGGTTCCTAACCGCGACCTATCATGAATGATATGATCTAAGGTAAGCAAATGAAATGATGTTACTCATGCAAACACGTATGTTATCGATACCACTCGAAAGTTTTGAAAACAATGTTTATCGTCGAAAAATACATTTTGACGTCTTGTTAAGTTATAAACCACATTTCGCGTAAATATGTTAAAACTACACTCCATGATCCTTGTTTGGTGTTCTATTGGCAAATATAATGTTTTCGTCGCAAAACAATACTTTTCATACTTGTGAAAATATATCCAAAACGGCCTCGCAAAACTAGTCGCGAATTAGTGCACGTTAAGTGTTGTGAATGAATTTGACGTCCTTGCAAATAAAACGTTGTTACAAGTTTTTCGTGTCGTGTTATTGGACTTTTGATCATACGCGTCTTGAATAGATAGAAAACCGGCTATCAATTTAATGGCTTGTAAAAATGTTAACGTATATCTAACTATCTTATAATGCATAAAGGTCTACTATTAATAGAAATACTTAAAATTAAGCAATACAAGTTATAAAGCTAAAAGTACAAGTAATTAAAACACATTTTCTAACATTTACAAGTTCTAAAGCTCAAAGTACAACTAATTAAAATAGAAATACTAACATTAAATACAATAAATAAATCATTATGTACATTAAATACAATTAATTAACAGGTCAATAAATACAATTAATGCAGTTATTAAATAATTAAAACACCTCTTACATAAGAAATACAAATTATCAAGCATATTGTACAACCAACTTAAACACAATTCTTGCATTACATTTCACTAATACAAATAATAAAGCACATGATACAAATATTCAAGCCCGAACGGGCAACGGGTCAAATGGGCTCGAGCCCGAACGGGCACGGGCCAAACGGGCTCGAGCCCGAATGGGCATGGGCCAAACGGGATCGAGCCCGAACGGACACGAGCCAACGGGCTCAAGCCCGAACGGGCACGAGCTAAACGAAATTCTTGATATCCGTAAATGTATTGTAAAAAAAAACATAATAAACTAAAATACATGATTCACCGGAAAATTTTATTTTAGGGTACCCGCCGCCGCAACGCGCGGGTACCCTGCTAGAACTTAGAAAAATACTTTCTATTAGGGTTAAAAATAGAATAGAGTTCGTCGGCTTCGAACGTGTATATCTCGGTCGTTATAAGCTCGTTTTCTACGTTCTTTATATCCACGGATTCGTCATAACATGAACTAACATAATCTCAATGGGTCGGGTCATCTAGATAATGTCTAACGCCTTGTTTGGTCCTTTAAAGTTCGGCTAACAGCACGCTTATTTTCAGAAAATTAGTTTTCGTCGTCTAACTTCGAACGATCATATCTCCTTCGTTATAAGTCGGATTTTAGTGATTCTTGCGGCCACGGTTTCGTTTTTGAAAGAAATTTCTGAATATGATGGCCAAAATATGCCAAAAATTACTGAGTTTTCCAGTTTACACGATTTTGGACAGTAGGTATATATATGTTTTAAAAACTCATTTCTATGGTTCTAATCTTGATCATACAACCTCAAATCAACTCCACAAGTTTGCAAATCCTACCATACACCTTCTTAGGGTGTCATGGGGTCTTAAACATCACCAATATTGGTGAATCTCATGTGGTTATTAGTGAAACTTATAGATCTAGTGTTTGTGATAGTTTATAAACAAAATGGTATCAAAACATAAGTAACTTGCAAAAGTAACTAGTATAACCTTGAAAGTACATGATCATATGAAGTAAATAAAAGAATGAAAAGATCAAAATGATGTTCTTGAAGTTTACTTACAATCTTGGAGTGATTTGATGAGAAAGGTGCAATAACTTGAGGTTTTGATCACAAGACTTTAACTAGGAAGGTAAATGGAGTATGTTTATGATTTGTTCTTGAAAAGTTGATGAATTTTTGGTGTGTTCTTGGTGTTGGCCGATTCTAGGAGTGAAGATGGAGAGAGTTTGATCTTTTGTGTTAGCTAAAATGATGTGTTATGTGTTTGTGCTAGTGGATTTCTAAATAAATCAAGGAAATTCAATTAATGTATTTTGGATGGATTAGCTAAATGGGATGGTAGGGGGGGGGGGGCAGCACACATGGGTTAAAAGGGAAGGGTTTGATGTAATTGTACCAAGTGTCCCATTAGTGTAAGTGTTTAGTTGTTTTGTGTATACATTGAGTGTTATCGGGTACCGAGTTAACTAGAAATAACTTGTGATGAGGTGAAATGAGATACGACGAAGTTGTAAAAATTGTAAAATCATGTTCCTTGCAAGAATTGGGTGTTAGAATGATAATCAGATTGAAATTTCGTAAATCGACGGAGTTATAAGCGTCAAATGAAAAATGTAACGATTGGTTTAAAAACACCGGGTAAAGTAATAATATAATCTCTATATCATTATAATTAGCTTGAAAATGTATTAGGATCATTGTCTAGAGTATTTGATTTACTGTTGATAGAAATGACTGAGTGGTAACGTTAATTAAACAATTATGCATACGTTAATGAAAATCACACAGACACATGCATGAACTGATATGGTACTGATATTACTGATGATATGCAGACTACTCTAGTCTGTATGATGTGTCCTTACTGATGATGCATGAATACGCAGCTAAACCTAACTGGTTACGCGCATTTGAATCCTCGTAAACCTAGTTTACGACATGATGAATGATGCCCATGAATAGTGATTTCCCTCCGGGAATGAATAGTGTCATGTGAATAGTAAATTTTTTGACGACTTCTCAAAGTCTCAAATTGGCTTCAAAAACGATGAATAGTGAAATGATGATTAGTGATCGGTGAATAGTGATTTATGAATAGTAACTCATGAATAGTAAATTTTCGGGGTTTGAAAAATGACCTGAAATTACGAGTTGTGACACCAATCCTACTGACCAAGAGGTCAAAGCAGAGTTGATATTCTTAGGACCTCATGACCCAAAACGTCCTAAGGAGTCCGCTGGAGCCTTATTAGAAAAGGCTCCAATTGTCAAAACCTGGTTCCACCCAGTCTGGAGGATCCTGATGACATTCGTCATTCAGGTCCTTGGGGGGAATAAATCCTCCACTGAGCAATTGAACTCATCACAACAATTGATGCTGTTCAGTCTCTTGGAGGGTAGAGAAATTGATATCAGAGGTATCATCTTCCGTGACCTCGTTGCTAAGCTCTCAGGGAAATCTAGGCAAAAACACTTGTCTTATCCTAGGTTTATTTCCTGTGTGCTTCAGGACCTTCTTGGTTCTGACTATGTGAGGCCTGACGTCTTTGGTATGAAACCTGACGTCTTACACAAGACCAATTTCACTAGTGGCATCACTGAGGTACAACCCATTGCCCTGACTAACTACATCCAAGAGGTTATTCAGGGGGAGAACGCTGTTTCTCCAATACCTTCACCTACAAAGAAGGTGAAGAAGACAAAGAAGGGTCAGTCCAGTAAGGTGGTTAGACCCAAACCACTCGCCACTGAGACTGATGCCGAAAACCAACTCAACCTTAAAAAGAGGTTGAATGTTGCCCAGACCTCTGAGACACCCACTACAGAGACCCCCCTGACCACAAAACAAAGGCCAACGGAGGGCACTGAGAAATCATCCTCAGTGTCCTCGGGCAAACCCTTTCCACATGTTCCCACTGACATACACAAGTCTGAGGGATCAGGAACATTCACCATTTCACATCCTCATGAAGGAACAGACAAATCACAATCAGTTCCTGAGGGAGAAAAGGGTTCTAAATCCTCGGTGGGGCAGCACTACTCCACTGAGAAGGGGACCCACAACCTCTCACATCCCGATGAAGGAACTGATAAATCATAATCAGGGCCTGAGGGAGAAAAGGGTCCTAAATCCTCAGTAGGACAGCATTATCCTACTGGGAAGGGGACCCACCAACAATCACATCCTACTAACGTTCCTGAGCAATCACACTCAGGATCTCAGGGAGTTCAGGACCCTAAATCCCCAAAAGGACAGTACAATCCTGATGGGAAGGGGGTATGTCAATCATCACAATCAGTGCCTAGTGATACTACTGGAAAACACCCATCAGTAGTTGAAGGCGCTAAGGGGGACAAAGACTCAGAGGGAAAGAAACAACCCACTGATATGGAACCCATCACCCCCTCAGGCGGATCCATTCACTCAGGAACTGCCCCCAAAAGCCAGGCTGGTATTATCCCAGTTATTATGGCTAGTCAGGCTGAGCAAACCCACTCAGTTATTATGACAACGGGGTCAGGACCTGGCCAAAACAAAGTCAAGTCTTCTTATGAAGAGGAGCCGATTCAATTTTTGGGTATTGAGTCCATGGGGGACTTTAGGCTCTTCTTAAGTCTGATGATGAGCTCAAGGAAGAGAGTGATGAGGAAATTTTTAAGGCGGGTGAGGATATGGAAACTCATGTACAATCTGAACACTCTGAACAACCTGAACAATCACATCAGTCATCTCCACATCCAAGTGAAGAATCAGAATCTCAAGCTGCTGGTTCTTCGGATACTGACAACATCCTCACCAAGTATGACAACACTCTTCCTCTCACTGAGAGACAATTGGTCAAGTTCCTGCTTAAGACCAACAAGGCTCTCTTCCAAGGTCTGATTGAAGAAATGTTTGACCAGCACACTGAAGCCGCTGTTCATTATGTAAACCTGAAGGAATCAGTGGAAGCCCATCATGACGATGAAAATGAGCACATGTCATCTATCTCCTTCTCCCTGACGGATCTTGATTACAACTTAAAACTGTTCAACGAGTCTCTCACCAACTTACAAAAGAGCGTTGACACTATTCAAGAGTCAGTGAAAGATGACCCTGAGCTAAACAAAAAAGTTCTTCAGGCTTCAGAAACTTACCAGCAACAAACTTCTCAGTTGACTGAGCTGGTAACTGTGCTGAGATCCTCAAATCTTCAGGGACTCAACTCTTCAGTGGACTCCATCCGATCTTCCCTGGGTCTTATGGAGTCCCACATGGCTTCTTTGGCATCATCTTCTTCCTCCATGGCTTGGAATCTTGGGCCAAGGATGACTGCATTAGAGGCTTCTCAGGCTTCTCTTGAGACTAAGGTCTCAACTCTTCAGGAGGACACCTCAGACATCAAGTCCATGATGACTGAGATCTATCAGGCCTTCAAAGGTCAAGCTCCCTCAACTTCAGTGAGCGAACCAACTCTTGCTCTCACTATGGGTCAAGCAACAGTTGAGGAGGAGAAAGTCACTGAAGAACCTCCACAACCTGAACAAGAACAACCTCCTTCTCACACTGAGGGGGAGAATCCTGAAGCCACCTCATCTTCATCCCATCAAGACAAAGGCAAGGGCATTCTCACAATCATTGAGCATGAGCCCACAATCTTGGTACCTGCTTCAAAGGAAAGAAGGCCAGACCCTGATGAACCAGTCAGGGTTCCTTATGAAATCAATGGGGTGATGGAACTTCTCACTCATGCTGAAATTCAAGCTCACATAGAGAAAGAGGAGGCAATGAAGAAAGCTGCTGAAGATGAAAGGCAGAACAAGCTTGCTCTAATTCAGGTTGCAAGAGAAGAGGCTGAGAAGATTGGGATTGAGGCAAAAGACCTTGCAAAAAGGAAAGGTGGCAAGAGCTTTGTGGAAGCTCAGAATGCTCAGTTGGCTGCTCTCAGGCAGAAAAGAGAAGAAAGGGCGAAAAGGGCTGAAGAAATTAGGCAGAACAGGATTAAGAGATATCAGTGGGTCATGACAAGCAGGTTGAAGCCTGAACCCATCCTTGATATCAAGATTCACCGAAACTCCAACCCTGCCATTGTTACTGTCTACAGGAGTACTGACAAAAGAATTCTTCAGGTTCATAGCCCCTTCAGATTCGCAGACTTCGGGATCACTGAGTTAGATGAATTGGGTTCAATATTAGCGAAAAAATCTAATGTTGTGGTCCCTGGTCTGTTAAAATCCCTGAGCCTGAGGTATGAAAGATTGGCAGCAGCACCTCAGGAACTTGGTATTCCATCTCTTCTTCCTGCTTCAGCTGAACAGCCTGCCCCTTCTCAGTCTTCTTCAAGAAAGAGAAAGAAGATTGAAGCTGAGCCTGAGATCAAGGTTCCTGGTCTTGACTGTAATAGGGCTCTCCCTGAAGGTGTTCCATTCAGGAACAATGTGGTCATTGAACAACCTGAAAGAGGTATGTTCTTCATTGATGAGTTCGGTGACCAAGCCTTTCAGAGATGGAGTGATATTGATCTATCAGGGATCAAAGCCATGCTTGGCTTTCTAATGATGGCCTCCCCACTCAAAACTCCTGAAAATGCGAGGTTTTGTCAAGATCTGAAAACGAAAATCCGAGAGCACCCTGACCAACAAGAACTGCAGTCGAAGAAGCCTAAGCTTGAAGCCCTTGGGATTAAGTTGAACTGATGAATCTGCCTGACTACCACCACCACCTTTTGTACTTAGTTTTGATAGGACTTGTAATGATATTAATAAGATGATTTTTTTATTATTTCAATGTCCTTATTTGCATTCTAGTACATTCAGTATGAGTAGAAGTCATTAGCTCACTCATTACTGATCAAAACACTTAGGAATAATTTATATACAAATAGGGGGAGATTGTTGGGTCCGTCAGTACCCAAGAATACTTAAAACAAGATTTGAACACAAATTAACTAAGTGTTAACTTAAACCGAGAACAATTCAAGTCACTGAGAGAACAGTCTCTCAGTGAGTCATCTTCAGGATGCTTAAGGCGAATTCAAGAAGAAGGATTCACTACTCAGGAAGGCGGTACTCCCTGAGTAAGACTTAAGCCAAAGAAGAAGATGATGGTTCAGTGAGTGTTGGACAAGAACTCACTGAACCCCAGTCTCCTCAACAACAATTGTGATTAATAAATGAAGGCGTGTACTGAAGAACCTAAAGCCTAAAAGAAAGGCGGGAAGATCTGGGAAGAGTTTAAGATAAGATCAAATCTTATCTTGTCAGGAAGAAACCTTCCCTAAGACGGCTAAAAGTCATGGAGTGTCAGACCAACCACTCCTAAAGACTTTTAGCCCATTCCTATTGGTTCTTGGAAATGACAATTACTATTGTAATTGTCAGACACGCTTGCTTCAACAACTTGTATTATTTTAATCACTTTTACTCTTTATACTTGTGTATAAATAGGTTCAGATAGGAGAGAAGTTGAGTGTGTTTTGTACATTGAAAGCTTAGACTTTTACAAAGCAACTTCTCTCCTACAAAGAGTAACGTATCCCTGAGATAGATCAGTGGGTCGAATTGTTACCACTCAAAGCAAAGCTTGAGTTTAGATAGGAGACACCACCATACCTTGTCTATTCAATCCCAAGTGTTTGTTCCGCAAAACACTTGGGTAATAGATTCTTTGATTCATTTCTAATAAGAATTTAAACGTTGAAAAATACTTATGTGTTTTTACTTTTACGTTTCATTAATCTGTTAGAATTAATCATAACATTGTATTAGTCATAAACACGAATAGGTTAACTTTCTAGTTAACTCTAAGCGTGTGAAGGGAACAACAGTATTTAACAAAACATATACGTATATAAAAACGTATATGTTTTTATAAAAAATGTATAAAAACGTATACGTATATAATATATAAAAAGTATAAAAAAAAACCTATATAAAAACGTGTATATAAAAACGTATATAAAAGTGTATAAAAACATATATGAAAGCGTACATGTTAAAAAAATGTATATAAAAACGTGTATATAAAAACGTATATAAGAGCGTATATAAAAACGTATATGTTTTTATAAATACGTATATAATAATGTATTAAAACGTGTATATAAAAACGTATATAAAAGTGTATAAAAACATATATGAAAACGTATATTTTTTTATAAAAAATGTATATAAAAATCGAAAAACTTAAAATAAACCAAAAAAAATTAAATTATTAACGGTTGTTAGTTTAAAGGATGAACGTTGCAACGATCGTTGGCCAAAAAGGGTTAACGTGTAACTATTAACGGAATCCACTTAACGCCGGTTAATACCTGGGACCAAAATGATCAAAATGTTTCGTGACAGGGACGCCGCCTGCACTTATGAAAGACCAGGGATGATTTATGCAATTTTGACAAACCACAGGGATGGTTTTTGCAATTTACTCTTATTAAATTGTGTTAAATTTGGTTTAAATTATGTAATGTTTTTATTTGAATATGTTTGTTTAATAATGAAAATGAAAGAAAACTTTTGGAACCTATATCTTCTCTCTTGAAACTTGAAAATATCATATTTACTCAAATATTGATTTGAAAGATTTTATTTTTGGTATATACGTACATAATGGAAATCAAGTCTATAACAAACAGACGCGTGCTATTTACCAGTGGTTAATGTTCAGTTTTTGCTCCAAAGATTCAAACTGGAAACGATAAATAGCCCCACATTTTGTGAAAGGAAGCCAAATAAAAAAACAAAGTTGAATATTTGCTAGTAGTCACAAATAATTTCGACCATCTTTTAGATATTAACATTAACATAAGTAATAAACCCCCTTTTAAAAATCTTGATCTTTACTTCAGTAGGGGAAATTATTTTAATCATCTAAACACTAAAAATTAAAGTATTAACACAACTTCGGCGGGTGTTCAAACGGTCAGGTTTTGGTTGACCGGAGATATTCGTTTAGGTTTATCCGGTTTTTGCAAGAAAAGAAAACACACCAAAAAACTAAACCGAAAATGAACAAACCAAACCACCCGACTAATAATCGGTTTATCAGTTTAGGACCTAATAAACAAACTGAAAAGTTACAGGTACAAATTACTGTACAAAAGACAACCACAACAAGTTAAATAATTTAATAGTAATAAATAGACTAAACAAGATTAGGTTTAACATGAAACTTCAATATACTGGGAAAAGTATTTACCAATATTTATAGAAATCCAAAATAAAGTAATGAAGATGCTTGAATTTTAGTTTAACATAAAGGTAAAATTCAAATTTACATGTCAATTAGCCTTCGAGTCTTCCCATACCATATTTAAGATTTCATGCGCTTATCCCATATTTGGTTTTCGGGTTGGGCTCCAATCATTGTCTTTAAAAACCAAATCCAAACCAAAAACCACAATTTAGCTTCGGTTGGATCCAATAAACCGCCCAACCCAAATAAGCCAAAACCGAATAAACCATATCACTTTGGATCGGTTGGTTTTTTGGGACCAACCCGTTTAATGAACACCCCTACCATAACATGGAACAAAGAAGTGAGGGTTAGTTCTATAATAGACGTTTCTTGATAGTGAAAGTCATGCTACACTTCTCCTACATGATGCAATGTGGATTGTACTACAAGACGCAATGAGAACTTTACAATCTGTTGAACTTTACCATGAGCTCCACTAGGAAAATAATCCAAGAAAAACAACTAAAACCTTAGACACGTTTTCAATCTTTGCTCTCATCATCGCCGCCGTCTCATCCATTAACAATCAAGTCCTTTCTGTTCAGGATTTATAAGTTTTTAGTGCAGAAAAAATTGTCAAAAGAGAAAGCAATCTCATTTTCTTATAACGGAAAGTCTTAAGTCAAATGTCAAATGTACCTATTATGTTGCTTAACGTAAACCTGAACTAATATCATCAACTATTGATTACCACAACAATCATATAAATATACTTTTGGTCCAACACGTGTTTAAGGAAAAGGTTTCAATATTTACGGGAGATCAAGACAAGACACTAGACGTGCCAATTTCGACCCATAAACAATCAGCCCAATCGCCCCCACACAAAAGTTACCCACTTTTCACCTCTAGTATCTCCACTATCAGATTATCAGGTATGGATCCAAAATAACATAATCAAATACATAATAATGGGAAAGTAATTTAGTTTAACAAGATTCCAGAAAAGTAAAGGATTGCAATTTTCAAGGGTAACGTACCTTTAACACTGGTAATCGTTTTTCCACGTCTAACTTTTGTTGTTTCTTGACCACTCCATCAACACAACTTTCAGTTGGATAATACTAGACCCCTACATAAAAAAATACCACCATATTGATCAAATATTAAGCATGTGATTTAGATTATTCAACTCTATCTAACAAAAAATTTAGTGATCAACTGATCATGGCAAACTTACAACAGTTTCATATCTTAAAGATGGAAACTAAGAAGTTGTTTTGATTAGCATTGTGAGAGTGATTATGTGGCATAGAATAATCTAAATCAGATGGATGCACCAGATTTAGATGTACTTTTGCTGCTTGAAGTTGGACTAATAATCAACTGTTAAGTGTTTAGAAAATTCAGTCTCTTTTTATATAAGTAGATAAATTTAACATGAACGTAGTTATATGTTTGTTAAAATATGAGAAATCTATTTGTTTAGATATACGTTTATAAGATAATACTAACAAAAAGGAGTTTATTTCATTCTTAATGAAATGCCTAAACTGTTTAGATACTTCTCAAAAACAACAACAATACCCAATCCCGTTAAATGAATAAAGACCAATGAGTTCTACAGTATCATGGATAACTGGCCTCTAAAAGCACCATATGTACTTGTGATCTTAGCTTACTTTACCTTTTAAGAAGTAGATTAAGTGTTATCTATATTACGACTATAAATACATTTAATGTTTAGAGAAATGTACTAAAATTGATAATTGATATTTGCATAATTGCACACGAGGGGGTTATGGGTAGAATAGAACTTACTTGTCACAATATACAGTCCCAAACAAGTAACAACTGCTACAACTGCAAGAGGAGTGTCAATAGAGCTCTGAAAAGGAAGAACCAAAAGCCTAATAAATACCAGAGGTAGCAAACTTAAATGCAGAAACTCAACATAGAAAACAGAAAATCGGAAAGAAAAAGAGAAGGTGGTCAAGTTAATGACCATAACTGACCTCAAAAATACATGTCAGTGCTATAACACGCATCACCCACTTGATATAGTAAAAGGGGGCCCACTTGCAAACAACGGGTGCCAACAATAGTAAAGAAATTCCCACAACAAGCAACGCATAGCGCCATCCCTGTGACACTACAATATGGCACAAATTGCCAAATTAAAAAATATAGAATGACATATAAAATATAGACAAAGACAGGACACTATGACCGAACCATCATTTTTCGCTTTTCAGTTCAAACTAACAGTATAATTTCCACACACTACCAATTAAGAAGAGACCACAAACATGAAATTGTTTATCCAAATTCGCCCATTTTTGCAAGCGCACTTGAAATTAAGATATAAATGAAAATGGATACCTTCAAGAAGAGTGACAGTTACAGAACCATAAATCCCGCTAGTATACTTCACATCAACAAATCTTTGCTCATAAGGTGACATAACAGAACTCCATGTTCCATTTTGAAGTGATCTCCATTCATCACTTCCACATTTGCATAACCCCCGTGAAGCATCCCTGCAGAATAAATAAAAATAAAAAATCTTAAAAGAAAACAAACCACTAAAATCTTCTGACCATTTAGTTAAGAGTGGGTCGATTGAGATTGTACTTTATCTCACAAAGGTTAGATACGTCAAATGATGAAATTTAGCAGAATGGGGAAATGGCAGAATGTTGCCATGTAATGCATACAACCTCCATGTTTTATTCATATAATTAGATTATTACTGTAATAAAGGTAGATTTTGTCATCAGAATTATGAATGCACAAAAAATATGACTCAACCTTTTTTGACTTGTTAGTCAACATGCCCATGTTGCCACCTACTACCAACTAAAGAATAAGAGTGGAACAAAAAAGCCTCTTAATTACTTGCCTGTGAAAACAAATTTGAACCTCGTAACGCGACCTTTGATGGACCTCTGGTGACACGGCCAGCAAAACACGATATGGTCGGGCAAAGCTCTCAAGTTTCTTTCTCGATGTGCCATTTACAAAGATGCGTGCACAGTAGTTATCATGTGATCCCGAAAGCGGCGCGGGGGTAGCTTCAACTGATGGATTTCTAACATCAATGCCTGTGATTTCAAAGAATAAAACTAATGATCAGCAATTAATATTTTAACTATACTCATATCTAAGTGCCAAGTTGTAAATTGGATTACCATATTTCTTGGTTTTCGTCATGGCACAAGAAACGATAAGTGCTTCTTTTATTGCTTCCTTCTCAGCCACATAATTGCATATGTTTGCAAAAGCCCGTATGTGCCTCAAGCCAAGTTCAGGCAGCAAACAACAATGTTTCTCAAAAGATTCCAACTTCAATGAAAAACACTATCAGTTAGCAAAATGAACAGTTATACTATACAAAGCAGAAAAGTATATGAAATTGTACCGTAGACTTGAAACACTTTACGTCATCCACTATACGGTCGGGAGCTCTAACAGAACGAAGCGTTGATCTAGCTTTTTCAGGTCCAAAGAGAATCAGCCCCGCCATTTCTATCTTACTATTGACATACTCCATATGTGTCAATGCTTTGTTTAAATCCTTGACAATTTTGGGTCTTTCCGAAGTTGTAGACTTACGGTACTGTAGATATGTATACATAGATTAGATATATACATATGAAAGGGAGGTTTGTTTGAAATAAAACAAACAATATGATGAAGAAAATGAAAACTTACTGTTTCCCACAACCGTTAACGTGCAAGATCCCATTCTCTTATTTCGGTAGTGTGTGAGGGAACGCGGTTTGCGATGGCTTGCAGTAATTCCCAAGTGGTGTAGTTTTCCGGCTTGTGGTGTGACGGGGTGTGAGCACGTACGTTAGCAAGTAAAATCACCATAACAACAAGGAAAGGCATCAGAAGAGGAGAGGTTATCCTCATTGATCCCAGTAAACAAACTGCTGCTTTTGATGATGATAAGAAGGGAAAAAAAGTTAACAAACTGTATGCATACCATAATGAGGAAGTAGAACAAGACGTGGTTAGAAAAAGTAGTAGAGTGAAGATGATCATTATATGACATACCAACAAAGAAAACACGCATGATTTGAACAAGAAAGATATAAAACAAGAGATATACAATACCCTGCTGCTGTGTTTTGGTCGAACAAAAGGAGGAACAAGGAGCAGCAGATCGATCTTTTTGGAAGAGAGTTTTTAGGGTTTGATTTGGATAAAATAAATAAGGTTCGGTGTATATAATATACATATGGGGAACCGACTTTTTTTTTTTTTTTAGATAAATAAGGGAGGTTTTTTTTTTTTTTTTTTGTATTAGATAAATAAGGGAGGACCTAATATTATGGGATCATGATATCATTCAATTTTTAATGCATATTTCTTCTTTTAATTCCTTCCTTTTGGCCGAATTTTTGAGGTTATACAAGGAATGTCGAAATCTTTTAGTGTCTAGGGAAATTATTTGTTTGGGATTTCATATTATAATGTAAGGTTTTAATAGTTTAAATTATTAGGTAACTTAGGATTTTAATTAATTTAGGTTAAGTTCAAATAATATTACTTATATGATTTTATAATTTTTTCAAACTTTTAAAATTAAAGGGGTATTTTGGTCATTACAAGTTATGCTAATTTTAGGGTTTTACAACTCTTCCCCTCTAAAAAAAAATTTCGTCCTCGAAAATTGAAGTCGCAAGGTTAGACGAAGTCGTAGCAAGTCGCAGAAGATCGTCACGAACATTCTCACGCCCTGGGAGGTTCTTCCAAAAATAAAGCTCATATGGAAATACGAACAGGATTTCAGATCAAATTAATTGTATCAATAGTAGGGAGCTCTACAAGAGTTCAAGATTTATAACTGAGGTCGACAGAACACAAAACGAGAGTCCAAACTTATCCAAATATCTAATGAACGAAGGCAGAGTATACACATAGGTAGAATGAACCTACTAATCACGGATAAACCAACGGAGATCAAATTCTAACTTCTTAGGTATTCCCCAAGATATCCTATGGCCACAATGAGGGCACGTTATATGGTGTAAGTATTATCACGTTCATAATACCGGCACCACATAAATATGCCTTCATGATGATCATACTGTAGAGACAAAGATTCATGTATTTCGTGGTTCGGGTGGCCTTGGTTGGCTGTGAAGGATGAAGATGTTCATCTTAGAGAGAGAGAGTAGTGAGAGGGTGGAGAGAAATTTGTCAAATGTTTGCTTTAATAAAAGAAACAAATGAGATGAAACAATACTCCCACCCTCTCACTACTCTCTCTCTCTAAGATGAACATCTTCATCCTTCACAGCCAACCAAGGCCACCCGAACCACGAAATACATGAATCTTTGTCTCTACAATTGGTATCAAGAGCTAACCGGGTGGCTGCTCGTGGGTGTTTTTAAGGTGATAAAGGTGATTTTTGTTGTGTTATATCTCGGTTTTTCTTCATCTTCTTCATCAACCGAGTTTAGTGTTATATTTATGTTCGACTTGTGTTTGAAAGAACCCAACTGTTGCGTTTTTATCATAAAAAACGTGAGCTTTTGTGGTTTTTCTGGATTCATACGCAAGAACAAGGCAAAAAGTTGGTGTGTTCTTAGCTTCTTTGATCGAAAATCACATAATCTTTTATAAGATTTGTGTTTTTGGAATATATTGAATATCTTATTCATTGAATTATTGGTCAAAGTTGGTGGAATTGGTGAAAGACAGACTGGCAAAGCATGGGGAAGAGAAAATGTAGCTAAAAGTCAAGAGTGGTTGGAAAGTCTCGAAATTGGCCACTCTCTCGCAATTGCTACCTCTCGCAATTCAGGGCCTCTCGCATTCTTGTATAAGAATTGCGATGAAATGAAATTTCTCGCAATTGAGAAGTCTCTCGCAATTGCTCTGATACCAATTGTAGAGACCAAGAATCACTTTCGGGAGGTGGGGAAACACTAGATAACGATTAAACACGATCTTATTAATAGATTGGCGGAGGTGTATATGTTTTCTATTGAGAGAAGCAGAGAAAACATATACACCTCCAAAAGAACCTGTGAATCCCAACCCTCCAAATGAGGATAAGGAGGGTACTTATACAAAGATATCTATGCCTTATTGGCAAGACTAGTCCTCGTATTTACAAACTATGCAATTCCCTACATATGACAAAACTTTAAAGCTAACACATACTTTATCTCAAGTCACAACAATAACCTATCTTAATCCACCTAGTACTTCTACGGTCTCAGAGGTCAACAAAACAAATGTCATAGCAAGGCACGAATCAGAGTGATGCGGAAACACTAATACTTAAACCAATGCCTTATAGTCTACCCATTCCTCACTGGTCAATACTTAAGTTCATACCAAGAAATCCTAAAACAAGTCCTCAAGGTATTCTCCTATGTTCTTACAGTGAAAGCCTAATGGTCCTAAACGCACAGGACAGGGTAATGTATTACAAGTCGTCAACCTGGGCTCTGATACCATAAATTGTAACACCCCAACCCGAAAAGGGTAAAGATGTCACAACGATGGTTTCATATCAGAACAAACACAAGCATTTGACATTAATAATACAATAGAATTCAAAGGTTACAAAGAAAATCTGAAACTACAAGGTTACAATTCAATATCTTCTACGTCTAATTTACGGTTCTTCTAGTCAATCTTCAATAGCTAATAAAGTCTTCTAATGCCCAAGTACTCTCCACTCAAACCCAGCTTCCAAACTAAAACCTGCCGCAGGAAAAGAAATGCGGCTGAGCTACGAAAGCTCAGTGAACAGATATAACGGTACAAAGCAGTAATAATGGGATAATGGAGTAAGCGAAACAATGCAAGGTGTAACAAGAGTTATGAAAGAAAATAGAAAAGGTTATCAAGAATGGTTACAATAGGTAGGTGTAAAGGAAACCATAACCCACCACCAGCCCAATATTCAATTCAAGTCAATTCAAATATCGAATCATAGGGTAACAGAAACAGAAATCCTCTACGAGCCCAGAACATATCATATCAATCAAGTAAACAAGTATACATGTATACGGAGGGGTGACCTCGGTATGCCAAGTATAATATGAGGGGATACCTCCAAGGGTTGGAGTCGCGTGCTCCCAAGAGTGAATGACGTGTATCGCACACACCCATCATGTCACTAAACAATACAAGTAAATCAAGTCATGTACAATACAAATCTAGGATGCATCCATGCGCCCCTGTAGGCTGCCACAATGTCTTCATCTACGCGCAAGTCAAGTATCAAGTCATGGCAGGGACGGGATAGGTAATCACTTTCCTACCCAAAAGTCAAGCCATTGGTGCAACAATGACAAGGACATGAAACCCTCATGCCTAGTATGGCTCGTAGTCTCAAACTGTGGGTCAAGGTCAAGTATCAAGTATCAAGTATCAAGTTCAAGTTCCAAGTTCAAGTTCCATATCAAGTTGTTCAAGTCAAGTTTCCCATTTAAGTGTATCCAGGTTCAAGACAAAATTCAAGACAAGAGGTCATAGCAAAGGTTTATAGTAAGGGTTCAATTCAAAAGTTTAATTAAAAGAAATTCTTTAATCATGATTTTAGTTAAAATGATCTTCCAAAATAGTTTTCATAGAAATGGTCTTTTTAAAACGGTTTTCATAATGATAGTTTTAAAAATGGATTCCTTAAAACATTTTCATATATAATTAAAAAGGTTTTCTTATCAATTATCACATCAAGTAAATCGAGGTTCAAGTCAAGGTTCATGGCAAGGTTCATATTAAGGTTCATAGCAGGGTTCAAGGCAAGGTTCAAGGAAAAGGTCCAAGGCAAAAGATCAAGGCAAGGGTTCAAATCTAAGGTTCACAAAACAAGAGGAAACATAGCAATGGCTTGGGGAATCCTAAACGAATCAAAACAACAGATCAAGAGAACGAAGGCTCCTTACAAGAAGGGCAGAATATCTGTACCTTAGCGAGTGAATGGAAGCAAACAAATGGATGAACACAAGGACACACTGTCACACCTCTTCAACGAATCTACATAGATGATGATTCATAATATACTTATTAGCTCATTTAATTTCATAACGGATTTTAAATACTTGTTACTAATCACATTCTTATAGTTAGGGTTTATTAAGTAATTATAAATAGTTTAGGGATTATAGTGCAATTATTGTAAGATTAGGGTATGAAACATAAATATCATAAAGTTACATGTTTTAACAAGTTAAACCCTTTTAGTTTGAATAATGATAAGTTCCACCCTTAAGTTACACAATAAATCCTTATTTAGTCCTAATTAACTTCTTATCAGCTTTTAACCCTAAACAGACCACACTTGATCGAATTTATGAACCATATTAGAACTCAGAGATAAAATCCACAAATATTCCCAGAGCTACCTCAATGTCTTGAAAACCCACACTAATTTTCCCAGAATTTATTGATTAGTTTTACCCCACATGAAAAATACCACAACTCAGACTACCCAGAAAACATGTCTGCTGTAATACTCAGAAAGTAATCACTTAATTTACCCACAAATACCTCCAGGAAAAATCTACAAAAATTCATGACACTACTACACATATTGAAGTCACATAATGGAGAATTTCATGAGCTAACTCCTCATGGTTTGAAAATGAAAAATCGTCAAAACGGACTGATTTCCAGACTCCCCAAAAACAGTTTTGACATTCGAACTCGTAAAATCAAAAAGTATGCCTTCCCGACCTCTAAAAATTACATGGCTTAGTTTTCTAGAAAGCTATTTCCTTGAACCTAGTTTTAGACTCAGAAAACACCCAAAAACACGTTTTCATCAACAAGATAAGCTCAGTTCAATTTGACATAATTTTCTATCAGCATACTGTTTTTATGATTTCATGTGATTCCTCTTTAGGTTTTCATCCCGTGACCCATATATTGTTACTAGGTGAATATGAATGATATAGAACAGGTTTAGGTCGATTCAAGATGGTCATAACATGATCACAAAATCATCAAACACCACCATAACCTAGATCGATCCACATTAGGGTTTAAGATTATCCATTATTTTATGTAACATAACATATTCTTATATAGTTTGTTCTTATAGATTAAGATGATCATTATATGACATACCAACAAAGAAAACACGCATGATTTGAACAAGAAAGATATAAAACAAGAGATATACAATACCCTCGTAGCGTGATCGAAGAAGAAGAACAAAGTATGGATCGGTCTCTTTAACAAAATTTCAGCCGAGACTACCTCAATATACCTTCGAATGGAGACTCCAAGAACACCACTTGAACACCACGATGGACCACCACGGAAGCACCAAAGAACCCTTTTTGCTGCTGTGTTTTGGTCGAACAAAAGGAGGAACAAGGAGCCGCAGATCGATCTTTTTGGAAGAGAGTTTTTAGGGTTTGATTTGGATAAAATAAATAAGGTTCGGTGTATATAATATACATATGGGGAACCGACTTTTTTTTTTTCTTTTTTTTTTTTTTTTTTTTTGTATTAGATAAATAAGGGAGGACCTAATATTATGGGATCATGATATCATTCAATTTTAATGCATATCTCTTCTTTTAATTCCTTCCTTTTGGCCGAATTTTTGAGGTTATACAAGGCATGTCGAAATCTTTTAGTGTCTAGGGAAATTATTTGTTTGGGATTTCATATTATAATGTAAGGTTTTAATAGTTTAAATTATTAGGTAACTTAGGATTTTAATTAATTTAGGTTAAGTTCAAATAATATTACTTATATGATTTTATAATTTTTTCAAACTTTTAAAATTAAAGGGGTATTTTGGTCATTACAAGTTATGCTAATTTTAGGGTTTTACAACGGAACCGTTCTTCAAGTAAATACACAGTGGCCTATATGTCACTGTGTATAGATCGGCTCCTTGTCAAGTACAGTTGAAACACAGTGATTGGGGTGCTATAAATACCGCAACACATTCAATACACAGGCATTAACTTATCTCCCTCTCATTTACTACTCACTTACAACTCACATTTATTACTCCCATCCGGACTAATACTTATCCTCACATCGGAGCTTGGTCTTGGGATAAAACCCAAGGAGAGGCTAACGTGTGTCATCTTTGTTTCAGGTTCATACAAGTTCAAGAAGCAGACCTAACGAACCAGGGGTAAGATTTTACCTCAACAAACTGGCGCCATCCATGGGACCCAAGTTCAATCTGCTAGAAGCTTAGAATGAGTGGCCCCAACCCAACCACGCCCCCCCCCCTTTTACGCGCTCGGGGGAAGGCGAAGGGTCCGGAGGAGGAGGCCCCGTCCCCCGGACACTCGAGCCATCATGGAGGGCCACATATCAGCCCTCAAGGAATTGTTGAAACAGCAAGCCAATCGCGATCTGATAAAACCTATGCTCTTAAACTTTGAAGATGATCTAACGGATACGGAGGAAGAAAATGCCGAAGGAATGCCGAACGATAAAGGGTAGGCAGTGGTGAAGTACGACTTAAGCAAGCCATTCAAGGAGGTGATAAAGTGTCCGTTCATGAGATAATTCAGGTTGGGTTTCTTTTTAGTCCAGAGTTCATAAGGGGTTGTCTTGTTCCTTTTGTTGGGAACCCTATTTAATAAATAGCAAGCTGTTAACATAGCTTCACCCCAGAACCCTTGACTCAGCCCATAATAGGACAACATGGAATTAACCACCTCCTTAAGCACTCGGTTTTCCTTTCAGAAATACCATTTTGATGAGGAGTATAGGGGGCAGTCGTTTCATGGATTATACCAACTGACTGGAAATACATAGTATCCATGTACTCACCTCCCCTATCAGTCCTTAATCTTTTGATTAGAGACTCTTGTTGCAATTCAACCTCAGTTTTAAATACTTTAAATTTATCTAATGCTTCATCCTTAGTATGCAATAAATAAACATAACAATACCTAGAAGCATCATCAATAAAAGTCACAAAGTATTTCTTATTCCCCAAAGAGGGAGAAGCATGCAAATCACTTAAGTCACTATGAATCAGTTCCAATATCACAGTTTCACGTTTTACACTTTGAAATGGTTTCTTAGTTATCTTGTTCATCATACAAGTTTTACACTTTTCAGTGTCCATGTCAAATGCTGGGATTAACCCATCCTTAGACATATCTTGCATCCTTTTAAAGTGTACATGGCCAAGTCTAGCATGCCAAAGGGTTGAATCATTTAATCTAGATGACGACATAAAAGCAGAATCAACCATATCATGAACAATATTAAGTCTAAACATTTGATTACATAAATAACCAAAACCAATGAATACACCATGTTTAGATAAAACATACTTATCAGATTCAATTACTTGTTTATAACCACAATTATTCAAAACACTACTAGAAACCAAGTTTTTCCTAATATTAGGAACATGTAAAACATTAAACAAAGAAACAATCTTTCCAGAACTAAACTTCAAATCAACACATCCTTTTCCATGCACCAGGGCTGTTGACTCATTTCCCATATGAAGAATAGAACCATCATTCATTGACTCGTAGGTCTTGAACCAGCTTCTATCTTTACACACATGAATTGTTGCTCCAGAGTCAACCCACCACGCAACATCATCATCCTGCACAAAGTACACATCAGAGACATTAAATACTGACTTAAATGCTCTATGTAGGATATTCACTAACAAATAAACACACGTTTGGGAGTATAATATGGATCGAATAGAAGGATTCTAGAGAGAGGTAGGAGAGTTGGAACCTTGAGAGAGAAAGAGAAGTGAAATATATTAGATTGTGAGAAAAGGTCCAACCCTTCCCAAGTGTGGGAAGGGGTATTTATACTACATACATATTGTGCCCCTAGCGGGCTGTGGAGCGAGCTGACAGTGGGTAAAGACCCGACCCACTCCACAATACTAATAATAACTAAACTACTAATAATAATACTAATAATCCTACGAGCTATGATGTGCTAATAAGTACTCGGGGTGACCGAGTCTTCAACTGAATATTCATATTCCTAACAATCTCCCCCTAAGGGAGGTCACCCCGGAAGTAATGTTCTGAATTCTTGCACTTCATCCTTGGCTCTTGACTTCATAGCTCGTTGACTTTGATTCTTCAATATCATCAATCTTTGTGCCTTCAGCAGTGACCTTTAGATGACTGTTCTTCTATCTTGGATGATCTTTGATCATTCTTTGACATTATCATCCAACTTGTGTCTTCACGTCATCTTGCATCTTTGACTTCATGTGAAGTTGTGATCTTTGAGCTTTCTTAGAGATCATCAGTCACCGAAAATCTCTGAGCTTATCCACTGCAGTGATATTGCCTCCATGTGACTTGTTGTGACTGTTGGACTCACATACTTACACTTTTCTGGATCATGATAGATTTCATCAGAGTTGCGGAAGCATTGTTGTAGGTCTTTCAACTATCATGATGTCTTTGGTAATGAGTTGGAAGTGTGAGCATGGAGGGTGGATTGACACGTCTCAGCTAGAATCAGGAACCATCATCGCCATCTTTATATGAATCTGAAATAAAACAGTTAGCAATAAAGTCGGAGAACGAATATGGCTTTGTCATTCGTTCGATATGTGGTTGGATTTAACCTTCGGTTCTGTGAAGACCGGCCTGTGATCAGGTAGAATTCCCTTTAAAGAAGATTCTCCTTGACAGGAATTTCCAGCTTGTAGTAATGAGTCTTCCAACAAAATAATGTCAGAAACATCATACTAAGCATGTTCTCATACCGGAACATCTCAAAGCAGACAGCACGGTAGAGTGAATCAATGAATTAAATACCCACTGATTGACGAGAAATTGATTAGAAAAATCACTTGCGTGTCACCGAATAAACATTTTGTGCAACACGACAAGGGTTTTATAAATTGAAATCACATTTCTGTCAAAAATACTTTTGTTTGAAAGTTTTTCACAATCAATGTGCTCAAAACATTGTTGGTGAGCACATTGAAAGGTTTTCCAAAAGTATCCGTCAATCCATATCCTGGAACAAGTTTGATTCAAAATTGAATCGCCCCATCGTTTCTTTCCAGTTGTCACAAGCTTGATTCATGAAGGATCTCACATGTCACCCACCAAGAGCTTGTTAGATGTTGGCTCTAGAAGGATTTCCATCTTCATTGTGAATACTTTACGTATCACTCGGATGTTCTGGCAATACCACAAGGATAATGCGTAGGACTCTTCATATATATTTTCTTGCTTTTCACGGGGTATGAAATAGCAAGCATATTGGAAATGTGTCCTAATGAGATTAATTGATGATCTCTTGGCTCTAGACTCAATAGTGCGTTTTGATTTAGTGATCGGAGGCTGGAGAGAACTGCCATCTTTTCAATATCGTCAAACTCGAAGTGAGAGAGACGATAGCAATGTATTGATCTCCGTGACAAGTGAAACAAGAGTCCTTTGAGGGACCTTGAGTGGCTAGGGAGGGTTGTGTAGCGTATCACTGGGTCCATGATACTTTGTCTTCAATGCCAGCAATCAACTAAGTGATTCTGACAGCATATGTATTGACCCGGTTTCTGCCTAAGGTGTAAGGAGGGCTTCTTTCTTTTCACCCTTTATCTTTACATTTATTTTTCATTCTTCAACCCCTTCAGCGCTTACCGAGACTTCATTACTAGCTGATGCGTGGTTTTGCAACCTTACAACAGGTTTTACCTCTCGAGGGATCTCAAGAGGCTTACAACCCCACCAGGCAGTGTACCTGACCGATGTAGTATAGTGTAGTGGTAAGTACGGGGGATTGATCGTTCTCCACAGGGAATGGTGTTCGTTAGGTATGAAAAACTACTTTAGTAGGTCTAAGGGTGAGGGAAGATTCTTTTTGTATTTTTATATTTTTTTTATGAAAGCAAGTAAAATCTCGGGTTTGAAGGATTGAGCGGAATTAGTTGCTAGTCAACTAACCCAAATTACTACGAATGCAAATAAAATAAAATAACTGAAAATGAAAAGGTTGTGAAACTTATGTGGAGAGAAATGTGTTTACTTAGATTTCCTTACTCCCTAACTATCTTTTACCGGTTGATTAGTGTGTATTAATTGCGTGGATGACGGGTGTATTCCTTAATACCAATCGTGGGGTGGCGTACGTACTTCCCCAACTCTACAAGCTCCTACTTCACTCCTATGTCGAGCCGGCTAGGAAGCTCCTAACATGGGATCACTAGAATTCGCTCATGCATTAAATACAACCATAAAAACCTTAGTACGCATTGGTTCATGTTTCTTAAGACATTCAAGCAAGTTACCGAATAGGAAGTTAGCCAGTTTTCTTAAGCCTAACATCGATAAACAATCATCCAATACAATTAATAACACACTAATAACCAATAATCAATAGCTAGGTTTCATTAGATCTAAGCAAACACAAGATAAATCTAGCCTAACATGTTAATGAAAAGACAAGAACAATATATAATCAAACAACACATAGACATATTGATAGATTAAACAATTACTTATCTTCAATTAAACATGGGAGATCCAAGGGTATGAAAACCCTTAAAAATGGCAGAAATTCGTCTTTAGGGTTTCTCCTCACAAAGTTGCACACTAATGACAAAAGATTGTAAAACTATATATAGAGTTTAAGGGCTGACGGCGTCACGTTATAGGACTTGACGCCGTCACTTCGCTGTGTCTAGGGTTCCCGGATGGCCTTCTTGACGCCGTCCCTCTTTAGACCTCCAAAATCCGCTCTGGCTTATCAAAGCTTGACGCCATCAGAATATGGCTTGACGCCGTCCCTCTTTAAGTTAAACCGTGATGGCCTTGATCACTTCAAAGGGTGACGCCGTCAGAAATCCGTTGTAAAATTCTCTGGCTTATCATGAGTAATTTTCATATCCACCTTTTTTGCCAAGCCATGACGCCGTCAAGGGCAATCCCTGACGCCGTCAAAGGTACTTTCCAGCATAATTTTGAGACTTTGTCGTTTTCTTCACTTTTATGCTCCAAAAACGTCCAAAATGCTTCTTTTTCCAGATTTCTTCTCCAAAGTACCTAAAATGACAAAAGGAACGATTTAGGGCAATATTTGATCAAATAAACACGATTTAGGGCTTAAATGACCCCCTAAAAGCGGTACACTTTTCGCTTCATCAAATACCCTTACACTTGAGATTTGCTTGTCCTCAAGCAAATGCGCTTTTATTCTATTCAAAATACAAGTTAGGGGTCATTTAATGCTAATATAAAAGTAATTACAACAAACAGTCGTTCCACTTTAATCATAATAAGCACGGAGATTACATACTAGCACCTCACAAGTAGTGTTTAGATACTCACATCTCTCAGGTTTCATCAAAATAAATCTCATAAATGAAAACGGATAATATCTCTCACTACCTGTCATAGCAAATAGATTACCATAGGCTTGGGAAAGGATCGAAAACCTCCTCCACTAGGCGTAAGCACCTAAGATAAACTATCAAAGAGGGCTTTTAAATGGTTATAACGTGAGGTGTAGGGATATGATAAACACGGTTTTGTTGGATAAGGGATATTTTACTGGTGGCGAGTTAAAGATCTTGATTAATTACATGTACAATATGGCGTTGCTAAGCCAAGACTAGACTCGACTTAAGCTAAAAACAAAATAACAAAAACATAAAATAAACATAAAATGAAACGGGATGGTAGTCCGTATGTTTTTTCTATTTTTCTTTTTCTCATTTTTTTTTTCATACACTCTTGCCCTACCATCCAAAATAATACATCATAGGGGCGTTGCATTCCCCTTACACTTGAACTTTTACATAACTTTACAAATAACTATTCTAATGACTCGAATTAAGATAATCGAAACACTTGGAGTACTTTTAAAATATTTAGCACATATGGGGGTAATAAATGATGTTCTTCCCCATTACTCCATTACACTAGTACTTTACCCATGAGTCCCAATCGTCCCAAAACAATATGTACAAGGATATGACTCGACTTAGCAACCATGTAATCAATTAGATAATTAACTTGGGTTTAAACAAATGTTGTCACAATAATGCACTAAAAATGAGTGCATACAAGGTGGGCTAAGGCGATTTGGGTGTACATTTTAGTGGGGTGTAAACAAATTCTTCCTTTAAGTAAAATGCTTAAAGGTCAAAACGAAAGGATAGGCTCTGAGGGGTGTACTAGGGGTATCGTGTACTAAAAACGAGTACAACACAAAGGGTGTGGGAGAATTACTTGACCAATGTAGCCAATGTAATTATAGCAAAAACACAGGTGTAAAACAATGGGTTAATCCTAATGCCTCTTATCATGTAGTAAATCTAACTACACGAATGTAGTCTCACTTGTGGCCTCGGAATGGTCCTAACGCAAGTTCTAGAATCTAAGTGCTACCGGTACACACATCATAGCATAAATGCTTTTCCTACCAATTCAAGGGGCGAACCTCACATATTTGGGGGTGGAAAATTTTTTAGTGGTACGGTTTTTTTTGTGCTAGTCATATAACTCCTATCCATGAGACGCTCATTAAGATCAAAGTTTCACTCCTATATGTTGTAAAAATTTTTAAATTTGGCACTAAAATTGCCCTAACAGGTATTTATCTCAGTTTTATTACACATCTACCATTAAACAAACAAAAATCAAGCGTAATTGTATTCTCTAAAGTATCGTATTTTACCCCCCCCCTTACACTTAAGATGAACATTGTCCCCAATGTTCAAATAACAAGATGTAAAAGTGAAAAGGTAAAAGAATGAAATCAAATACTCCCCTGATTCGCTCGGTGGATAATGAAGTAACATGGTTAGATCTTCTTCCAAGAGAATGTAGAAGCTCCAAGGCTAATGCATCACCATAAGCTTGATTCCACATACATTTCCTTGTCCAAAATAACCTGTTAAACCTGAGAAAAACAAACACGAAAACCTGCATAACATCGGCGGGATAAATTATATATATAAGGATATAATGCTTGTGGAATGATAATTTTGCAGATTCCTAGAGATTATAAGTTAGAGATTTAATAAAAACTTTTTATGAAAACAAAACTTTCAAAAATTTCAGAAAATTAAAACCTGACGCCGTCAGGTTGTAACTCCTGACGCCGTCAGAAATGATCTGACAGAATTCTCATGTTAAGTTTCCGGAAAATTTCTAGAAAAACCTCTACCTTACTTCCTGGAAATCTTGCAAAACATCATTATGACTCGATACAAGCATTTGACTCAAACAAATACTAATATGTATGTTAATTTATTATTATTATGATTCATGTTTATTTGTGTTCTAATAAACCGATTTGGATTTCCCTTACACTTATCTTTTTGCAAAATACCTTTATATGTAGTTAAGACGAAGTTAAAAACAAGATAAAGCATTTTCACAATTTAGTTTTGAACATGAATCAATAATAATAAAAATTAAACACACATACGGAAACAAATAAAATCAAACAAACAAATAAATAAACACACAAAGCAAATAAAGCTTGGGTTGCCTCCCAAGAAGCTCTTTTCTTTATTAACGAGTCTTGTAGCTAGACTCAAAGTCAGGCTCATCTAGTGTCGTTTATGCTCACGTATCCGAGTGTGAGCCATCTAATTGTTGCCTCATATTTCTTGTACTCATCATTCAGCTCCAGACATCCTTGATAATATCTTTTATTTTTCTCATGTGGATATTTGAGCCCCTTTCTTTTATCATTCTCACTTAACAAGTCAATAGGCACAAGTCTATTGCAAGATTCAATGGAGTAGTTCTTAAACCTAGGATGTGATCGGGGCATTTGGTAAACAAAATCTTCATCCCCATCCGAGAATGTAATTAACCCGTCCACAAGTTTTTCGTCAAGGTTGGTCAACCTTTTGAAGGGTTTTCCAAAAATGACTTGGGTTAATTTGTTATCAATGAATTCTCCTAAGTTCTCCATAACCATAAAATCCACCAAATACACAAAACTTCCAACGAATACGTGTAGTGGCTTAATCCTAGCAACAATGTTATCTCCTTGATATTCTAGCTCATCTACCATGATTTTATTATAATTAGCGCGAGAGATAATGTTCATAGGCAAAGATGAGTTAAGATAAGCATAAAAATCATGATAACCAATCTTACACGGAAATTGCATGTTAAAGAAGCTATCCTTTTCGATCTTAGTCCTAGGGTCAACATACTTAAAGGGATCAATTTCCTCTTTTCCCCATTCCTCGTTAACTACTTCTCCATTACCAGCATCCTCATCGGAGTCTGAGTCGTAAAATGGACTAACATAGTTATTCTCACGGTCAGAATCCTCCATCTCAGAATTGTTACCAAAGTGGTGGTCGGGTGAAAGGTTGTTGTTTTCTACGATGGGGGCGGGAACGGGTAGTTGGAAATTTGCACGGCGGAAAATACGAATAACAGGGATCAAGCGATCACTATTACTCATGAGGTAGGTGGAAGGTGTCACAAACAAAAGTACAAAGAAATAAGATAGACTAAAGAAAAACCTAGAAAATTAAAATAAAGATCTCACTAGAAAGGAATCTAGTGAGTAGACCTAATAAAATAAAAATTCAACCTAAACAATAACTATTCCCCGGCAGCGGCGCCAAAAACTTGATGCGTGGTTTTGCAACCTTACAATAGGTTTTACCTCTCGAGGGATCTCAAGAGGCTTACAACCCCACCAGGCAGTGTACCTGACCGATGTAGTATAGTGTAGTGGTAAGTACGGGGGATTGATCGTTCTCCACAGGGAATAGTGTTCGTTAGGTATGAAAAACTACTTTAGTAGGTCTAAGGGTGAGGGAAGATTCTTTTTGTATTTTTATATTTTTTTATGAAAGCAAGTAAAATCTCGGGTTTGAAGGATTGAGCGGAATTAGTTGCTAGTCAACTAACCCAAATTACTACGAATGCAAATAAAATAAAATAACTGAAAATGAAAAGGTTGTGAAACTTATGTGGAGAGAAATGTGTTTACTTAGATTTCCTTACTCCCTAACTATCTTTTACCGGTTGATTAGTGTGTATTAATTGCGTGGATGACGGGTGTATTCCTTAATACCAATCGTGGGGTGGCGTACGTACTTCCCCAACTCTACAAGCTCCTACTTCACTCCTATGTCGAGCCGGCTAGGAAGCTCCTAACATGGGATCACTAGAATTCGCTCATGCATTAAATACAACCATAAAAACCTTAGTACGCATTGGTTCATGTTTCTTAAGACATTCAAGCAAGTTACCGAATAGGAAGTTAGCCAGTTTTCTTAAGCCTAACATCGATAAACAATCATCCAATACAATTAATAACACACTAATAACCAATAATCAATAGCTAGGTTTCATTAGATCTAAGCAAACACAAGATAAATCTAGCCTAGCATGTTAATTAAAAGACAAGAACAATATATAATCAAACAACACATAGACATATTGATTGATTAAACAATTACTTATCTTCAATTAAACATGGGAGATCCAAGGGTATGAAAACCCTTAAAAATGGCAGAAATTCGTCTTTAGGGTTTCTCCTCACAAAGTTGCACACTAATGACAAAAGATTGTAAAACTAGATATAGAGTTTAAGGGCTGACGGCGTCACGTTATAGGACTTGACGCCGTCACCTCGCCGTGTCTAGGGTTCCCGGATGGCCTTCTTGACGCCGTCCCTCTTTAGACCTCCAAAATCCGCTCTGGCTTATCAAAGCTTGACGCCGTCAGAATATGGCTTGACGCCGTCCCTCTTTAAGTTAAACCGTGATGGCTTTGATCACTTCAAAGGGTGACGCCGTCAGAAATCCGTTGTAAAATTCTCTGGCTTATCATGAGTAATTTTCATATCCACCTTTTTTGCCAAGCCATGACGCCGTCAAGGGAAATCCCTGACGCCGTCAAAGGTACTTTCCAGCATAATTTTGAGACTTTGTCGTTTTCTTCACTTTTATACTCCAAAAACGTCCAAAATGCTTCCTTTTCCAGATTTCTTCTCCAAAGTACCTAAAATGACAAAAGGAACGATTTAGGGCAATATTTGATCAAATAAACACGATTTAGGGCTTAAATGACCCCCTAAAAGCGGTACACTTTTCGCTTCATCACTAGCACCTTGTTGGGTTTGTTCTAGTACTAGCTCCATCTCAGTCGACACTTTTCCCTTATTCACTTTTCTCATTTTTAATCATTCCTAAGGACTTCTATTCTAACTAGAGGATTGTCCCTGGGAAGATCCCTCCGGTTCTGGCTGGATCATGGGAACTAATACCTAACCTTACCATCCTTATAACTCCAATACATAAAGTAAAATGGTCGGTCCTTGGTATTCTTTCACAATAGCCATCACAAATCATTCGCTCCCCCTCAATATGTGCATCGATATACGAAAAGGTTTAGCACATATGGGAGAGCCTACACTTGAGTTTCAAAGGATCACATTTTATATCAGAATTTCATATTTAAGTCACATTCTCTCCCCGATCAAAAATTTCAAACCATTTGAGATTTGTGATCCCAAGTGATTTAAATATATTTAGAAAATTTGGGAGAAAATGTGGTCAGGTTTAATATATTCTGATTATGAAGCATACAATGCTCCCCCTCAAACCAAGAGAGAGTGTCACTGCTGATGTTGCACAATGTTTAAAAAGGTGTCAAAAATTTGAACAAATAAACTCCCCCTCAATTAATGACCCGTTTTCTATTTAAAGAGCTGTAGTCATTCAATTGAGTGATAAGTATTTGTGAAATTTAAGTCCAGTTACCACCTTGTGAAACACCAAAACTCTCTTGAAGAATCATAGAACTGAAAGAGTTCATGGTGCAAAGAAGACTTCTCTTCTTATACGCGAAATGATGCACTGAACCGTACATCAAATCGGGGAAACATGGATATAAAGTAATCCATGCCCAGGTGAACATCACCCTGTTGGAGGAGCAACTGTCTTTTTGGCGACATGCTTTCCCCATTGTACAGCGCGGGTTGCAGTATGAAGTAACTGCAAGCCATTTAAACATGTTTTAACAATCCATTTTAACTTCTGCTCGAGCTTCATTTAAAGACCCGTGCCATTATTGAATGACATTTCTAAGTCCGTAAATGTTATCGATAAACAGAAGACATGCCTAGGTGAAACTATTTTTGGTATTTTCTATTTTCTATTTTTTATGGTTTTTCTTGGTTTTAATATTTTTCTATATACAATTTTCTGGTTCTATAATTTTCTATTTACAGTATGTTTTAAGATATGTACAAACTATATTATTCAGTTTAAGACGATGATGAAATGAATACCGAAATGAGGATACGTTCAGTATGTTGTAGAAATATGTGGTCAATCATCTCTTAAACTTTCACCACCAAAGCTTTCGAGGCTTCTGAAAAATCGACGGAACTTGAGCCTTCCCAATGTACAGCTTTGATAGCTTCCCCCCAAACCGACAATCTTCTTACTGAGCAGATTCTAAGCTCTCTTTCAAGCTTACATAAGGTAAGTGTACATCGGAAACCGTAGCAAACCACATCAAGTATTGCTGCTCCTTTTTAAGAATAATCATCGTGATTCTCCGTTCGGGGATCCTCAAATAGATCAGCAACGAATCATCTCACATTTGAATAATTCTTCTCACATTTCTTTCCGCTGAAGACTGAAGAAATGCCTACCAAAAGTATCCAGAGACCACTTCCCCCCAAGTAGTTGAAGAGATTCAAACAGTCTCATTGTATGAAGCCCGAAAACCCGAAGTACACACTCAATCCCATTAATGAAGTCGAAAACGTAACATCAAGATCAATTAAGACCTAGAAATCCCCTTTTCTCCCTTCAGGAAATTGCAGATGAGAATTGTTACACCAAATTTAACTAAGTCTCGAGTGTAAACAACTTATCCTGTATGTATTCTAAATGATAACACCAAGACAGTACCACAGAAGCACTGGAATCAAGTAAGTCCCGGATGAGCACATTTCCTTCTGTTGGATACCGACTAACCATAGGAACCATCATATAATTGTGTACCTTTTTTATCATCAGAAACTGACTTTCTCTTCCCCCACGTAGTTAGAGTGATACACCATAAGGAACGAGTTAGAGCACTGATTTTCTCTGCGGTTATGACATTAGTCTTCCCGGAATAACTTCATTTAAGAAGAAGTATAAAGTTTATCATGTGTACTCGTTGTGTGTTCAGATGTATGTCTCCTTCCCCCTTGCTGGTTTTGACACCTCAGAATTAGCAACACATTTTACGCACATATACTTGAAGACTCGTGAGAAGAACAAAATTGGCTCAAATGTATTCTGTGAGAATCAACAGCTACCGAAACCATCTCTGACTATCTTTGCCAACCCTCAAGTAGGCCTTTTGACGAGATGACTGATGGAGCAAACCCGATATACCAGACTTGATACTGAAGTAGAATTCTCCGTTCTTGTGACTTAAACTTGCACTACTGTTGGAAGAACGGTGTAGAGAATTAATGCTTCCAAGCAAATCTCTAAGTACTCAATACTCAACTAAAGTATGAGACATTAACACCTCTTGCGATTATCCACAACGTCATCGGTGGTGTGTGACACTGAGTACTACAACGTAACTCCTTTAAGTGATAGTTACCCCGACTGCTGGTAACTAGATAAACTAAGTCTTCAACTTGAATCTTGAGCACGAGCAAGTTATCATAGAAAGTCATGCATCCAACCAACCCCGACTTCAAGATAGGATAGGATCACGCCTTTGAGGAAGTCAACTTCAATCTCGAATAAGTGATACCTGATCAACTCCATGGTCACGATTAGATGCCCAACACAAGTGAGTGAACCAACAACCAAGTGTACATCGAATCACTTGTTCACACTTCTCCCCCTCAAAGATTGCATACGAGGATGCCATCTTTGATTGAACAAGTGCATATGAGGTTGATCCACTGTTCACACTTCTCCCCCTCAAAGATTGCATACGAGGATGCTATTTTTGATTGAACAAGTGCATGTGAGGTTGATCCACTGTTCACACTTCTCCCCCTCAAAAATTGCATTTGAAGTTGCCATTTTTGATTGAGTGAATAAACGTCCAATCGGATGGAAGTAGATCCACTTGATATCTGAATGAGCATGGAGCAAGTATGAAGCCTTTTGATGAGAATAGTCAGAAACATGGAGAGTCGTATGACCACTTCTCAAATCTCAATCACCATGTAGTTTATTCACCTTTCTCCCCCTCAAAAATTGCATATGACGGTCAACTGCCATTTTTGATAGACCGGGTGAATAAGAATACCATCGGCGGTAAGTAGATCCACTTGATGACTGAATGAGCATGAGAAGAACATGAAGCTTGATGAGAATGGTCATAAGTAAGAGGAATCCTCTTCTTCAGAAGATAAAGTGCACTCAAGCGTACACTTTTCTTTTCTTTGATGAACGGGGCCTGAAGAGTTGTCAGCAGACGCCATTATGAAAACATTGAGACCCGAGGCTTGAACTGCAATGTTCAAACGTTATTGCCAATGAAGAGCGAGGCCTGCACTGATGTGTACAGACGTCATTATGATTCCCCTCATATGTTGTAAGCAGCCTGAGTCCAAATGTCAAAGGATAATCCGTAAGACCTGCATTTGAAAACAGACAAAAATGGAGAGTTTGGAGTGCCGGATCCCCAATTTAAGTTGGGGTCCAGTTGGTTAGTGGGAACAGAAGCATCATTCGCCCGAGTCTCAGTAGGAGTTGGAATGCTAGTGGAAGTAGACCTAATTAAAGGGCACTGTTCTCCTTGAGGAAATTTCCTTCCAGTTGGCTTCCATTGACGTACAGGCACTACTTTAGATTTAGTTATCCTAGTTAAAGGGCACTGTTCTCCTAAAGTGAATTTCCTTCCAGTGGGCTTCCATTGGTAACCAACTTTAGCAAACCTATTTCCTGTTGCTTTCCAAGTTTGCTTAATTTCTCTAGCTCTCCAAACTTTCTTAACTGGGGGTTTGTTGGACAACTTCAGAAATTTCTCAACACATTTATCATGATTACGCGAAATTAAACATTCATTACATGTTTTGCAAAGTGAATTAGGGTTCGAATTATGATTCTTTTTGTTTAAATCTGACTTGTTGTTTCTCATGCGGTCTTCTACTTTCCTTTTAGGAACACTTTTAGCTGGTAAAATCCTAGAATTCTTTAAGTTTCTCCTAGGTTTTGACTCGCTAGCTTTAGTGTCACTATTAACTCCTGTAGAAGGACTGATGGGAATCTTAGTCTTTTTCACTTCTAGTTGCTGAACATGTTTTGATGTGTTGGGATCTGAAGTTTCCAAGGGTACCTCAAAGGTTACATGCTTGTTCTTACTTGTGGATGATGATGCACCTAATCTATCTCTTTGGTTGCTAGACTTGGGACCCGTGCCAATGGCATATTCTAACTGTTCCTGGATCCTTTTTGTGAGGACGCAGGCATAACCTACTGCCTTATCAAGTGGTTTTCCTATTCTGTCCTCTTCCACAACCTCACGAAGTGTGTCAAGTCCATCCCTAAGGTGACAAAGATACATTTGATGGACAGGTCTGTTGTTTCTCATGGGAAATGGAATAGGCCCCACATCAACATCATACATTTTACAAGCAGAGACCTTTGATGCAACACAATTACAAATGGTACATGGCATTTTTCCTTTCACCTGAGTCTTAAGATTCTCAATTTCATTTAACAAAGAGGTTATCTTTTCATTATGACTATTTCGTGTAACTTTAATTGAGTCATATAACTCTTTGTAATGCTGTTTAATCTTAGAATTTTCTTCTCGAAAACACTCATTTTCATAATGTAACTTGTTGATGGTGTTTTGATACTGAAAATTCTGAGAATCTGAAGACGAAGGTTTATTGGTGCCATATACATCACACTCGTTGGATTTCAATTGGGCAATTTGGGCCCTCAACAGTCGAATCGTGTTTGTGTGAGCTTGAATTTTTTCATCACGTTTGCTTAATTCAAAATATGTATCAAACTCAGGAGCATCCAAGGATGTCTTGACATTTGATATTTTGCATTTTTCTTCTAAGTGTTGATGTTTGAGTTGCAACTTCTGATAATCAACCTCTAGTTTTGAAAAACATTTAACCATGTTATCATGGTCATCATTTTGAATTTTTTCAAGCAATTTCAAATTCTCCCCCTCAAGCTCAACAACACGATTCTGGGTAACATTCAAAGCAATAGAATACTCATGAAATTGACAAGCAGATAATGCAGCATCAGTAGCAGTATAAAAGACATCTTGTGCAATGCATCTAGCAATCAAATTCTCATTGGCTATGAGAATGTTCTTTCTCTCAATCTCACGACTCTTAAGTTCTATCGCATTTTGAGCTACCTCATTTTCCATATCTTTAAACACTACTTTCATCTCATTTACTTCAGTATTAAGGGCAGTTTGCAACCCTTCAAAATGTTCTTTAAGTAGTTTAAAGAATGGCATGACCTCAGTCAAGTAACACCTTTTTGCATGCTCAAAACATCTTTCCCCCTCAGTAATTCCTGTTGGTGTGATTCTCTTCTTACATGTTTTATCAAAATCAGCAAATAGTTGCCAAAGCACGTATAAGCTAATTAAGGTTTTGCATTCAGTGGGAAGAGACAAAGGAACCAAATTCCTAGGTGTATTGGGAGGATACACCGTTATAGACGCAACTTTTCTAATGTATGGGGTGTTGGCTTTAAGTTTATCTTCCTTTAGCTTTTCTATATCTTGTGACCAAAATATTTGTTCAGGTGTTAACTTCTTTTGAGGTGCAAACACAGTCAAACGATTCTCCTCATAATAATCATGGGGCTTGACTATTACTCGTTTGGCTATGCACATGGGATCCCTCATTTTCTCATTCATTCTTTCCCTTGTTCTCTCACTTATCTCATCCTCCTCTTTAGTGTAGATATGCTCAGGCGGGTCATGATTAGGCATAAGCATCACATTACCATCATATAGGGCAGGTTGAGCTACTTTCATGTCCCTAAGGATGGTTGACTTGGGTTCACCTATCATGATTTTACTATGCTTATCACTCAACTTTCTGTTCTTATGAATCATTTGAGCAGTTTGTATGGTTTGATCTTGTGTGTACAACTTATCTTCAAGCTTATTTTTTAACGTCTTGAGTCTAGAGAAATCATTTAAGAATGTTGTTTCTTTTTCTTTGAATTCTAGCTTAAGTGTAGTTATACAATTTTGTACTTCCTGTTTCTGTTTGACAGACTGTTCTAGCTGATTTTTCAAAGAATTCAACTCTTGTTTTAATGTTTCTTCTCTTACTCTAGACTCTTTAATAAGTGTACTCATTTGACCTTCTAATTTCTGCTTATGTTCATTAAGTTCAAACTTAGCACGTTGTTCATACATGGCTACTTGTTCCTTATAGATGTTTAGTCTAGTGATCAAGTTATCATCAGGGACAAACACAGTGTTCTCATGCAGCACATAATCATCATTTAGAACAGAAGATGCACAACTAGGTAGAACAGACGCTTCGTTGTGATTCACATATTGTTCATATGGGAAAACATCACTATTTCCCATATAAGCAATATCTGACTCAACAACGTTTGTCTGTTGTACTTTGTCGGGAATCTTTTGTTCATGCAACACATTATCATTATTAATGACAGAAGATACCCCAATAGGTTCAGCCGACGCTTTATTGTGTTTCATGTGTTGCACGTTGTTCATTGCTGTATCTGACTCCCCAACATTTGTCAGTGGCTGATGAAGCTTGTTTTCTTGAGAATTCGGGCACACAAAGTCTCTATTAGCACCAACATAGTAAAACACGTTTATCTGTCGAACATCTTTGGGAATCTTTTGTTTGTCAATCATGTTGTACAATCTGAGTATCTCTGATATAGCAGAATCTGAAGTATTTCACATGATATTAACGTGCACGGGATTTTACAATTCTATGATTTAAACCGAGAAATAGATTCTTTCGCGGGGTTTTACAAAATCAAGAATAAACCGTGAAATAAAGAGTAACTTGCCACTAGAAATCACAATAGACAAATCGCCACAGACAAATTGTTAGGAATATGAATATTCAGCAGAAGACTCGGTCACCCCGAGTACTTATTAGATCATCATAGCTAGTAGGATTATCAGTAATATTATTAGTAGTTTAGTTATTAATTAGTATTGTGGAGTGGGTCGGGTCTTTACCCTCTGTCAGCTCGCTTCACAGTCCACTAGGGACATAATATGTAGTAGTATATATACCCCTTCCCACACATGGGAAGGGTTGGACCTTTTCAATCTAATATATCACAAGTTTCTTTCTCTCACTAAAGGCTCCCAAAACTCTCCTACTTCTCTCTAGAACTCTTACATATTCGATCCATATACAAGCCTCTCAAGAGTGTTTCTTGCTTAGTGAATACCCTACACAAATCGCCACAGACAAATCGCCACAGACAAATCGCCACAGACAAATCGCCACAGACAAATCGGTAGCTTTGGAAAGGACAAATCGCTGCTTTATGAACCTGGACAAATCGCTATCTTTGACACAAATCGCCAGACACAAATCGCTAAGTCGCTACAGGACAGAACAGTCACTATCAGAGACAAATCGCCAGCCACAAAACGCCAAACAAGTCACTATCGTAGTTGTTTGTCGTTTTTTTGCCAAATCTGGTAAAGGGACAAATCGCTATCTCGAGAAAACACAAATCGCCACTTTTTGTTTCCCACACGACACAAATCGCTGCGAAGAATGTTTTCCAGAGAGACAAATCGCCACTTAGAACAAGCTTCGAATCTTCCAAAACTCACCACACAAAGCCTAGATCTGTGATTCCAAACACCAAAAACTACTCCTATGTAATCCCTAAGCTATAAAGTACAAGATTTAACAACTTTTAACCACTAAACAAAGCACAAAATGGATTTTTAGGAGCTAAAATATTCGACCCAAAAACAATCCCCAATCTACTCGAATCTGTGAATATCAACACACATGGACCTAACCATGGCTCTTGATACCAATTGTAGGATATTCACTAACAAATAAACACACGTTTGGGAGTATAATATGGATCGAATAGAAGGATTCTAGAGAGAGGTAGGAAAGTTGGAACCTTGAGAGAGAAAGAGAAGTGAAATATATTAGATTGTGAGAAAAGGTCCAACCCTTCCCAAGTGTGGGAAGGGGTATTTATACTACATACATATTGTGCCCCTAGCGGGCTGTGGAGCGAGCTGACAGTGGTAAAGACCCAACCCACTCCACAATAGTAATAATAACTAAACTACTAATAATAATACTAATAATCCTACGAGCTATGATGTGCTAATAATTACTCGGGGTGACCGAGTCTTCAACTGAATATTCATATTCCTAACACTCTAAGTATCTAGTTAGTAAATGTCTGAGGTTGGTAACTGAACTCATATTTAATTTAAGAATATTTGTTCTTTTTGCCTTTCTGGCTTCCACCTCTGGGCCACCACATTCTCACTTGGCATTAAATGCCTCTCCAATCACATTACAGATATGTGATGACTCATCTCTGCAAATTACACTTTTGTAGAACTGCTCAACTGTTCACCTTGACTGTTGCGCCAAACCAGGGAAAAGTGGAGTGTTGGCATTAAATGCGGATCCCAAAACATTTTATTCAAAATAGTTTCCAAAAATTCTTTTTGAATAAATAAAATCCGCTTAATGCCTAAAACACCCTCCACTTCACTTCCCTATAAATACCCCAAACAAAATTAACACACACACGTTTTTTAGAATACTAAGCAAAACTCTGCCATTTTTTAAACTCTCAAAATTTTGTGTGTTGATGTAATATATTTTTATTTTTATTTTTGAATCCAAAGAAATTGTAACGAATACAATTCCCCCGGGTCGTTCTCCCAACGAAGGTTTGACGGCGAATAAGTCGAATCGGAGTCGTGAAAATGTGAAGTGAATAAGTGACGTGAAAGATTATTTTTTTTAGTATTGATTACACTAAAATTATGGAGAATTAAATTCAACTATCTACGCTATTAAAATAAATGCACACAAAAAGAAATCAAATAATGCAAATCCCGGGCTAATCCCGAGATTTATAAAACTAATAGTGAAATTATACTAAAATAAAAAAAAAATAAAAACCTAAGGGACTAAAAATAAAATTTATTAAAACTGATTGTATAAAAGAAAATTAAGAAAATAAAAGTTTTATAAAAGCCTAGGGACTAAAAATGTAAAAACTGAAACATTTATTGACTTAATAAAAGACAGGGACCAAATGGTACTTTTCTGAAACTTAAATAAAACTGAAATCGAATTTAAAAGAAAGAAAGGGACTGATTTAGATTTAAATGAAACTAAGGGACTAATTTGCAAATAATGAAAGTAAAAAAAAAAACAAAATCGATTTTAAACTAAAACAACCCAGGATCGAACCTGGGTGACTGCAAATTAACTAAACTAATTTTTTTTAAATTTTCTTCTTTCAAAATTCAATTAACAACTAACAATCACTACTTTTAATGAAAAAGATAGATCTCAAACAAGCTTAAATAAGCTGAAAATAGCTTATACTCAGTTCAGTTGAGTTTTTACACTTAACTTGAAAACAGCCTCAACAAGCTCACAATAAGACTCAATTAAGCTGACCAAATAAGCTAAGAAGTCAAAACCAAAAACAGAATCTGATTAACAGCTGGTCAGACTAGCTTTTGCCCCAAAATTATCACACTTACATCAAATAGATTTCAAGAAAACTGCTTATGAACATGAGCTAGTGACTGAGGTGCAGGGGAAATTTTCAGCAGATAATCAACTTTGAGCTTAAATTCAAATCAGTAAATAAGCTTCAAATGGAGATTTTCTTGTTGTCACAGATTCTAAAGCAACCAAATTACTCAAATCAACAAGCAAAATGCAATTCCCACAAGTATTGAATCCTACAGATTACCTAGAAGTTCTGTCCAATTCTGAGTATAAGATTTTTTTTACTTTTTGATTTTATGCAAACTTTGACTAAATTGAACTAGGAATGATCCTATGCTACTGGATATGTAATTTTAAGCTAAGATGAATCTAATTTAAGCTATACTAACTAAATTTAAACTAATATGTATGATATGCTACCCCAAATTTTCAACAGATTAAGAACTAATTAGAATGAAAAAATGATTTTGACTTTTTATGTATTGAACTACTGATTTTATGCTACTATTATCCTATATGAACCCTAAGTGACATGTCTAAAGTGAATACCACTACTGAATCACAAGCAATAACAGCAAATCTCATTGTACCAAACACCACTTAACCAACTGTTTTGCAATTTTTATGAAACCAACTAATGATTTAACCCATAATTCCAACACTTAAGCTTACATAATGATTCAACATACTGATTTAAGCACAAATATTCAGATCTCAAACACAATCAACCACAGATCACAGTATGCAATTGTGAGACAGAATTGAAGCAATATGAAGCAACAGACAACTAAACTGTTTCAAATCATCATTATATAAAGCAAACAACAATTATTAAGCAACAATTATACTAAATAACAACAATAAACAGTAAACAAACTAGCAAACACAGATCTACACTATTTGAAGCTACTGACGCAATAATTGAATTATAAGTGGAATTAGAACTCACAATGTAATAACCCCTCAGCTCAACAGAGGGGATCTCACTATGCTTGCCTATCTTTAGATAGGCCAATGGCTTCCTTTTCTCCACTTGGACTATCAAATTAAATCAGATTACAATAGAACCAATGCAGTTGACTTTTGTTGACCAGCAATGAATTATGAGAGTTTGATGTGTTTAAGCTAAAACATAAGCTCACAGAAGCTAAAAAGCTAAAATGAACTTCATCTAAATGTAATCAAACTAATTGAAACCTGTTTTTGAAATTTGAAGAACATTTTTATTATTTTTATGTATTTTCTGATTTTTTAAAGTTTTAGATGAATAACAATAACTATTAACTAAAATACTTGACTGAAATTGATTGCTTGATTATGATAAAACAGTAACAAGCTATTCAAACTCAAATTAAACTAAGAAGAGATTAAAAGTAAAATTCGAAGAAGCTTGGAATATAAAGAAGTAAACTACACTTTCATTAATTGAGAACTTGATTACATTTAAAAAGAAAATACAATTTGAGAAATAAAATTGACAGAGTTTCCCTACACTAAAATCTACTTACTGAAATGAAGAATCTAAGCCTCCTTTTATAGCCGAGGGTGAGAAGGTTGGGGTCTCAAATGCCAGGCTGGCAATCCGAGGGATTGTGTTACTTGAGAGCCAATCCAAGCCCTTAAATCCGTACCCAATGATTGAAAGCAATCAGAGCCCTTAGATCATTGATTTGTGACGTGTTGGAGCCAATAAGGGATTGCCATGTGGCCATTCGTGTGCTTCTTAGTCCCTGACACCATCTGACATGCTTCTAGAAGTATGTGATTAGACCAAAACACCCTCAATTGCTGTAATTTTGGATGACGGGTAATTAGGGTTCTAAGGTTCTGGGTAAATGGTGAATTGGGGGGCGGGAGTGGGATAATAATTTTTTATCTCGTTTTGACTATTGGTTAAGTGGTGTTTGACCGGGTTGTGGGCTTGGGCGGGTAATATAGATTTTAGGAGTTGGGCTTTTGGTGGTGGACTGGTGTGAGTATGGATTGGATTTAAGTTATTAAATGGGTGTTGGGTATAAGTTATAAATAGGATCCGGTTGTAGACTAGTGTGAAAACTAGGGACCAAAAGTGAGAGTTCTGAAAATATAAGGACCCAAGCTGCCAACTTCCAATAATATTATTCCAAGGGCTCTTTTTGACATTCTTTAATTGATGAGGGACCTCCTCTTCCATATCTCCAAAATTTCTTCATAAGGACCAAAAGTGAGAACTTTGCAAACTTGGAGGACCAAATGTATAACTTCATCAATCTTTCAATCTTGTCATTTCTGAAACTTTGAGGACCTTTTATGACTTTTTTTGAGCTTTGACTTTGACCACTAGCTTCCCCGGCTTCGGCTTTGATTCTTTTCCGTATCTCGTGCTCGTTTTCTTGATTTTCTTGTGTCTTTTGTCGGTTTTCACGATATCCATCCCTGCACATACAAAAAACACAAAAACACAATATCTTTTGGCATTTTGGTCGGGTTTTTGGTTATTTTGGTCCGGTTTTGGTCAAGAAAAGGTATGTGTTTAAGCACATACCAAATTCCCCCAGACTAAGCTATTGCAATGTCCTCATGCAATGTTATAAAAACACGTTTTTGAAACCGAAAATTTCCAATCTCTTTTTACTAACTTTGAGAAGTAGCAAAATTTTCAAAAGAGATCAAGAAATCTTAAGCTTTAAAAACTCCCCGATTTTCCTCTTATTCTATTTTTGTATTTTTTTCATTATTCATGTGACGGTTTTTTTTATGACAATCATTATCTATCGATAATTTTTAGGGTCATAGAGTAGAAACACAACTCATAGAGGAGTGACCATAAGGATAAAATTCATCGTCCTTGATTTTTCACATGCTCCCAAACTAAGCTTATAAACGAGATCACAACCTACTTAGAAATTAGATGCCAACACTACTCATAGAAGTTACTTGTGTAATAACCTCTTACTCCCATTTTCTTATTTTTGTTTCTACTTATTTTATTTTTGTGAGAGAAATGAATTTCTTCATAATCTTCTCGTTTTTATAATTATTATTCCGATAAAGATACCAAGTTTAAAACGCTAAGTAGTTTTCCATCTTCTTGCAAGAAAGTTTGCCTTAAAAATGAGGTCCAAATCAAGGTTATTACATACGTCAAAGACTAAAGAACTCATACAAACATGTAGACATTAGTTGTGGAGAAACATCACGTGCACCTCATGTGCCCGATCTAGGGTCATTCACATGCACCTCACGTGCCATCAACTTGTCTAACATATTAAGCACAAAATCCATACATCTCAACATACATTTTTTTTCAACTCAACTTTTCTTCACTCAATAACTTAATACCACGGGATTACCGGGTGTTTCCAAAACATCAAACATTCAATAGTAACCCTTAGAAAATGAACCTTCACGGTTTAAATCCAAGACCTTACCGCCTTTAGAAGTAAGGATCCAAGGTCCGATCTCAATCCGAAATCTAAGAGCACTTTACAACTTATTCACTCCAAACGGAACCTTGATGTGTACCCAATCTTTAGAGCAAAAATTCTTTTAAGAAGATGGAGAACTAAATTTCGTTCTAAACCTAAATATCTTTAATTATTTATACAATATATGGGGTGAAACAATTTTACGGGAGCAAAAGGCCACAAGTACCTACAACGAGCTCTAAAGAGAACCAACTACTCCACGTTTGACATCTAACTTCTAAATAAATTCTATCATTTCTCGCTCTTCGCACATTTAAAAATCTCAAATAATGAAATTGGCGAATACTTAGCCGATAATCAGCCATGCATATATAAAGTCAGTTACAGAAACTTGCAAATTCTTGAAAAGAATTCGCGTTTTCTAGCTTCTTATGTAAAAGACTAGCGAAAGCTTTTAAAGCCATGCATGTATAAAGTCAAGTACGGGAACTTACAAAAGAGCAGCTCCTTGTGTACAAGACTAGCACAAGCTTTTATGATCATCATTGGTTAAGAGAACAAGCTAGGGCTCAACACGCCCGGTCAAGTCAAAATTTTATTCCTACCCTACCCAGCGGAAAGTCAACAAAATGTCAAAACTTATTATATTTTTGCACAAAATTTTTAAAATTTTTCTCATTTTTCATTTTTTTTTTTTGGATTTTTTCAATTTTTGAGGAAAAACGGAGTTGCATGAGAAAATAGCAAAAATGCAAGGCAAAAATCAAATCGCAAGATTACCCCCCCAGACTAAAACGAGACATTGTCCTCAATGTCTTAAAGGTAAGGGTTCTCCTACATAAATCTAAGGCCGTTTATTAATTATGCCAAAAGATAAATGTAAAACGATAAGATTTTGGATATTGGATAAGCAGCGGATGATGAAACTCGAGTAGCGTGAAGGAACTACGAGCACGAGAGTCTTCATCATCGGGCATTCCTGGACACATCACAGAAAACAACGAGGCACAAGATATGGAAAAGGAATCCCTCCTCATGTTTTATTAGAAAAGAGATAAGAAGATAGAAGGATAAGCATGGGGTGCCTCCCACGAAGCGCTTGTTTTTGTTAACCGAGTCACATGAGCTTGACTCGACCCCGAATTTAGTTGTCCATGGGGAAAGTTTGGAGATCCGGGACAACCATGGATGGTACGTCCCCTCCAAAATAGTGCTTCAACCTATGACCATTCACCTTAAAGTTTGGACCGTCATTTTGAGCTAACTCGACGGTTCCATATGGAAAAACTTGAGTGATGGTGAATGGCCCAGACCAGCGGGTTTTGAGTTTGCCCGAGAAAATCTTTAGCCGAGAATTGAAAAGGAGGACTCGATCACCAACGTTGAAAATGCGGTTCTTAATCTTTGAGTCATGAATCCTTTTTGTTTTCTCTTTGTAGATCAAAGAGTTCTCGTAGGCTTGATCCCGAAGCTCATTTAATTCATTAATTTGGAGCTTACGGTGATCACCCGCGGTCTTAAGGTCAAAATTGGCATGTTTCAAGGCCCAATATGCCTTATGCTCGAGCTCGATGGGTAGATGGCAAGCTTTTCCGTAGACCAGCTTGTAAGGAGTACACCCGATGGGTGTCTTGAAAGCGGTTCGGAAAGCCCATAAAGCATCATCTAATTTGTCGGCCCACGAGGCTCGATTTTCACCAACGGTTCTTTCAAGGATACGTTTCAATCCACGATTCGAAACCTCGACTTGTCTGCTTGTTTGCGGGTGATACGCGGTAGAAAGTTGGTGAGTGACACCATACTTGAGCATAACTTTTGCAAATTGATCATTGCAGAAGTGAGTACCGCGATCACTGATTATAGCACGAGGAGTTCCGAATCGGGAGAAGAGATTTTTCAAGAACTTAACAACCACTCGGGCGTCATTAGTGGGGAGTGCTTTAGCTTCAACCCATTTTGACAAGTAGTCGACGGCCACGAGGATATACTTATTCCCTCGTGAAGACGGGAATGGCCCCATGAAATCGATGCCCCACACGTCAAAAATCTCACAGACTTGAATTGCATTTTGAGGCATTTCGTCTTTTTGCGAGATTTTTCCTTGACGTTGGCAAGAGTCACAAGACTTCACCAAGTCGTGGGCATCGCGGTAGATTGTCGGCCAATAGAATCCAGAATCAAAGATTTTTTTAGCGGTGTAGCTGGCACCATGATGTCCCCCCGTGGGTCCATTATGGCAGGCGTTGAGGATGTCAACGGCTTCTTGGCCATGCACACACCGTCTTATCACTTGATCGGCACATATCCGGAATAAGTAGGGGTCGTCCCAGAAATAATGTTTAACATCTTTGAAAAACTTCTTTTTCTGCTGGGACGACATCCCTTTCACCACAAAATTCCCCGCATGGTAATTTGCGTAATCAGCAAACCATGGGGTACTCGGATCATTTTTTAAAGATATTTTCCCAAGTGTCTCGAGAGGAAATGTTTCGGTTATTTCTTTTTTCTCGAGATCACTTTGATGGGGATTTTCAAGTCTGGAAAAATGATCAGCGGCTAGATTCTCTGCTCCTTTTTTATCACGAATGATAATGTCAAATTCCTGAAGCAGAAGAATCCACCGAAGTAATCTCGGTTTAGCATCTTGTTTTGCTAAGAGATACTTTAGAGCAGAATGGTCCGTATACACTATGCTTTTTGATAAGACAAGATACGCTCTAAATTTCTCAAAAGCGTAGACAACGGCCAACAACTCTTTCTCAGTAGTAGTGTAATTAGATTGAGCATTGGTCATTGTCTTGCTAGCATAGTGTATCGGTTGGAAGTATTTGGACTTGCGTTGCCCCAGGGCTGCACCGATAGCATAATCGCTTGCATCACACATTAGCTCAAAGGGCAAGTCCCAGTCGGGGGCAACCAAGATCGGTGCTTCAGTCAGTTTCTTTTTAAGAACCTCGAATGCTTCGATGCATTCAGGAGAGAAGATGAACGGAGCATCTTTTTCAAGAAGATGGGTCAGAGGCCGGGCGATTTTTGAGAAGTCTTGAATAAATCGTCTGTAGAAAAACCCGGCATGACCAAGGAAACTACGGATTCCTTTAACGGTTGTGGGATGAGGTAGCTTAGCGATAACATCGACTTTAGCTCGATCGACCTCAATCCCAGATTTGGAAATCTTATGGCCGAGGACTATGCCCTCTTTAACCATGAAGTGGCACTTCTCCCAATTTAGAACGAGATTGGTACTTTCACACCGTTCAAGCATTTTCTCTAAATGGGAGAGGCATGAGGAGAAAGAATTTCCATAAACCGAGAAGTCATCCATAAAGACCTCCATTGTCGTCTCGATCATATCATGGAATATGGCCATCATGCACCTTTGAAACGTGCCCGGAGCATTGCACAAGCCGAAAGGCATGCGTCGGTAGGCAAATGTTCCATAAGGACACGTGAAGGTGGTCTTTTCCTGATCTTGGGGATCAATTGGTATTTGAAAATACCCGGAAAAGCCATCGAGAAAACAATAGAACTCATTTCCTGCCAAACGCTCAAGCATTTGGTCCATAAATGGTAGAGGGAAATGGTCTTTACGGGTAGCATCATTGAGTTTTCGGTAATCGATACACACTCTCCATCCGGTGACGAGACGTGTGGGGATTAACTCATTTTTGTCGTTTGTAATGACGGTCATTCCACCCTTTTTAGGCACACAGTGGACGGGACTAACCCATGAGCTATCTGAGATCGGATAAATCATCCCTGCGTCAAGGAGTTTAATAACTTCCTTTTTTATGACATCATGGATTTTTGGGTTAACCCGCCTCTGTTGCTGAACAGAGGGTTTGAAATTATCTTCCAATAAGATCTTATGGGTGCAGAATTTAGGGTCAATACCCTTTATATCAGAGATCTGCCAAGCAATGGCACTTTTATGCTTTTTAAGCACGTCTAAGAGTTTTGTCTTCTCCTCATCTTTAAGAGCTTTTGAAATGATGACGGGAAATGTATCGGAATCTCCCAATAAAGCATATTCAAGATGAGAAGGTAAATCCTTGAGCTCAAGCTCCGGAGGATTCTCAATAGACGGCTTAATTTCCTTAACGTCGGCCATTTTAAGGTCCATCGGAGGGGAAAAAGGGGTAGGGTCTTCATTCAAAAGTTGTTCAAGCATAAGAATATCCCCCTCCGGATCATAATAAGAACCATCATCTTCCGGTGAAGAAGATGTTTCGGTAGCAAGAAACTCATTGACCTCTTCCAAAAAGAAATCACCTCCCTCAAACGGAGTGAAGGACGGGGAAGAGTCGGAGATGATCGGTGAAGAAATAGTAGACGAAGAAGAATCATCAATAGAGGCAGAAGAAGAATCCAAAGTGGGATTGCCACTAGCAAAACCGAGAATCTCTTGAGCATACTCCTCCGTAGTAACGTCAATAATATCAATACGGTTCACGGACATGCAATTATCGTTGGAGGAGTATCTCGCGGTTTGATCCAAATCGAAAGTCACGGCTTCATTACCAACTCGCAAGGTAATCTCTTCATCATAAACATCAATCAATGCGCGCCCGGTTCTTAAGCATCCTCTCCCGAGAATGAGCGGAACTCGTGGATCGGCATCAAAATCGACAATCACAAAATCGGCCGGAAAATGGAACTTTCCCACATTAACATAGACATCTTCGGCTATGCCAATTGGACGAGTGATTGATCGATCCGCGAGCTCGAGAGTCATGCGGGTCGGAGTGAGAGCGGGGAGAGATAATTTTTCCCAAACGGACTTAGGCATTAGGTTAATGCTAGCGCCAAGATCGGCCAAGGCGAAACATTGAACCATCCCCGGAAAATTGCACGGAATAAGGAACTTTCCGGGATCTCCAAGCTTTTCCGGAAGCTTTTTAAGGAGAACCGCGAAACATTGTTCATTTAACGGGGTTGTTTTTGCCATCTCAAACAATTTATCTTTGTTGCTCAGCAAATTCTTCACCATCGATGCAAACTTCGGCATTAAGAGAGCAGCATCCGCAAAGCTAATTTCGAAGCTCATATCTTGAAAAATTTGGTAGAATTTCTCCATCTGATGCGTATTCTTATCATGGTGCTTTTGTTCATCAAGTCGCGACGGATACGGAAGTTTTATCTTAACGGGAACCTCTTGTTCAAAATCAACTTTCCCTTTTCCTTTTGACGATTGGACAACCGGAGGTTGGATGTCTTCGGTCCTTCCGTTATTAGTAGGAAGTGCCGTATCCGTTGTCACCTCGGTTTCACGGGCGACTACCTTGGGAGGAAGAGAAGAAGAGGTAGTCGGAGCCGTAGGTCCATCATAAAAAACACCACTACGTGTTGTGATCGCTTTAACGTCGCCCCTCGGGTTTGCGATCGTGTTGCTTGGAAGAGAAGTAGTACCCGAGCCCGAGGGTTGATCATTTAAACGTTTCTTAATCTCACTCATTTCCTTAGTTAACAACTCTTGAGTTCTCATCATATTTTGATTTTGAAGCATTAATTGTCGAAGAATCTCATCCGAGGGTGGCGGATTTGGAACAACATTTTGATTTTGATTAAAATTTTGCCCTCGGTTGTTGTTATTGAAACCTTGATTATGAAAATTTCCTTGATTTTGATTCATATTTCCTTGATTAGCATTGAAATTCCCATAAAAATTCCCTTGATTTTGATTTCCTTGAAAACCCCGGTTTTGATGTTGATTAAAACCATTGTTTTGAAAACCATTATTTGCACGATTTTGATTATTGTTAACTTGATTACGGTTTTGACCTTGATTTTGACTTTGATTATTGAATCCCGGTGGTGGTCCAAGTGAATTGTTTGAACGGTAGCTAAGGAGATTACGATCACCTTGGGGTTGGTAACCATTACCACCCGAATTAGTAGCATACACATTCTCGTGTCCATAAGCCCCGGTGGCCGGACACTCGAAATAAGAATGAGGACCACCACATATTTCACAACCATGGTTAATAACATTGACTTGATTAGGTGTTTTCTTAATAACAAATGAATCGAATCTCTTAGTAAGTGCGGCGAGAGCATTCATAACTTCTTCATTGTTCTTACTACTAGCACTAGACGTTTGAAGCTTGCTCCTTGAATTTCTCACACGGGCTTTGTTTTCAATTATTCCGAACGCCTCTCGAGTATTACGAGCCAATAAGTTTCCACCGGCCGCCGAATTGAGTGAATCTTGATCGGCAAGACTCAAACCATTATAAAAGGTATCGATTTGATGAAGCTCCGAAAAACCGTGGTTCGGACATTTCCTCCAACAACTCTTTAAACCGATCCCAAGCCTCGCTGAACGATTCATCAAAGGCTTGTTGGAAACGTAAGATTTGAGCGCGGAGATTAGAAATCTTAGAAGGAGGATAGAAATGGTTCACGAACTTTGAAGCTAGGTCACCCCAAGTATAGATCGAGTTCGGGGGTTCCTTCTCAAGCCAAGTTCGAGCCGCTCCCTTAAGGGAGAAAGGAAATAACTTCATCTTGATCGCATCATATGATACTTGGTTAAGCTTAATTGTCTCAACTATATCCGTGAAGTTCCTAATGTGAATGTGAGGATCTTCACTCTCGAACCCGTGGTAAGAGATACTAGTGATGAGGTTCAATAACCCGTGATTGATTTCAAATTGATTAGCAAGTATGTCGGGAATCACAATGGCCCTTCGCACACCATTAAATGGTGTTTGAAGTTGTTCCTCCATCGGACGGAGGTCGGGGCCCGGTTGTGCTCCTTGATTAGGCTCCACCGGAGGAGCTTGATCGTCGTGATTCATTTCCTCAACGTTTGGGAAATGAATACGGTGTGTGTGTCGGATTACCCTTTCGGGATTTGATAATGGAGAAATAAGATTTTGAGAAGATGAGCGGGTGTTCATACACCAAAAAGGAAACAAATAATGAAAATCAAAAATCTTTTTGTATTTTTGGTTGGGAATTATTTTTGGTTTTTTTAATATATTGAAAAACAAAAGACTTTATTATCTTTTTGGTAACCGTTACGTTAACCGTAACCGTTTCCTTTAAAACTACGCGCAGCGTGGCGGGAAGGCAAAGGTAGCTCCGAAGATGCTTAAAAACCCGCCTTCTTCAGCTCGACAATTTAATGTCAAGCTTCCTTAAACCCCGTAATTAGGTTGTAGTAATAAAGTAATCCGATAACGATCAATTTCACGATTTGTTTTGTTGTAATTTGGAATGGTTTACAACCGCCCTCCTTCAACGGAAGACCGAGGATGTTTATTAAGATGTATTAATGAAAACACTTTAGGAAAAGTGTTTTATTTATTATATTTTTGTATTTTATTTTTTTTTATAAAAAACAATAACTTCCAAAGAAGGATCTTCAAATCACAAAAACAACGGACGAAATCGACGCACTCGTTTCAAGCCTTCCCCGGCAGCGGCGCCATTTAATTGATGTAATATATTTTTATTTTTATTTTTGAATCCAAAGAAATTGTAACGAATACAATTCCCCCGGGTCGTTCTCCCAACGAAGGTTTGACGGCGAATAAGTCGAATCGGAGTCGTGAAAATGTGAAGTGAATAAGTGACGTGAAAGATTATTTTTTTTAGTATTGATTACACTAAAATTATGGAGAATTAAATTCAACTATCTACGCTATTAAAATAAATGCACACAAAAAGAAATCAAATAATGCAAATCCCGGGCTAATCCCGAGATTTATAAAACTAATAGTGAAATTATACTAAAATAAAAAAAAAAAAAAAAAAAAAAAAAACCCTAAGGGACTAAAAATAAAATTTATTAAAACTGATTGTATAAAAGAAAATTAAGAAAATAAAAGTTTTATAAAAGCCTAGGAACTAAAAATGTAAAAACTGAAACATTTATTGACTTAATAAAAGACAGGGACCAAATGGTACTTTTTTGAAACTTAAATAAAACTGAAATCGAATTTAAAAGAAAGAAAGGGACTGATTTAGATTTAAATGAAACTAAGGGACTAATTTGCAAATAACGAAAGTAAAAAAAAAACAAAATCGATTTTAAACTAAAACAACCCAGGATCGAACCTGGGTGACTGCAAATTAACTAAACTAATTTTTTTTAAATTTTCTTCTTTCAAAATTCAATTAACAACTAACAATCACTACTTTTAATGAAAAAGATAGATCTCAAACAAGCTTAAATAAGCTGAAAATAGCTTATACTCAGTTCAGTTAAGTTTTTACACTTAACTTGAAAACAGCCTCAACAAGCTCACAATAAGACTCAATTAAGCTGACCAAATAAGCTAAGAAGTCAAAACCAAAAACAGAATCTGATTAACAGCTGGTCAGACTAGCTTTTGCCCCAAAATTATCACACTTACATCAAATAGATTTCAAGAAAACTGCTTATGAACATGAGCTAGTGACTGAGGTGCAGGGGAAATTTTCAGCAGATAATCAACTTTGAGCTTAAATTCAAATCAGTAAATAAGCTTCAAATGGAGATTTTCTTGTTGTCACAGATTCTAAAGCAACCAAATTACTCAAATCAACAAGCAAAATGCAATTCCCACAAGTATTGAATCCTACAGATTACCTAGAAGTTCTGTCCAATTCTGAGTATAAGATTTTTTTTACTTTTTGATTTTATGCAAACTTTGACTAAATTGAACTAGGAATGATCCTATGCTACTGGATATGTAATTTTAAGCTAAGATGAATCTAATTTAAGCTATACTAACTAAATTTAAACTAATATGTATGATATGCTACCCCAAATTTTCAACAGATTAAGAACTAATTAGAATGAAAAATTGATTTTGACTTTTTATGTATTGAACTACTGATTTTATGCTACTATTATCCTATATGAACCCTAAGTGACATGTCTAAAGTGAATACAACTACTGAATAACAAGCAATAACAGCAAATCTCATTGTACCAAACACCACTTAACCAACTGTTTTGCAATTTTTATGAAACCAACTAATGATTTAACCCATAATTCCAACACTTAAGCTTACATAATGATTCAACATACTGATTTAAGCACAAATATTCAGATCTCAAACACAATCAACCACAGATCACAGTATGCAATTGTGAGACAGAATTGAAGCAATATGAAGCAACAGACAACTAAACTGATTCAAATCATCATTATATAAAGCAAACAACAATTATTAAGCAACAATTATACTAAATAACAACAATAAACAGTAAACAAACTAGCAAACACAGATCTACACTATTTGAAGCTACTGATGCAATAATTGAATTATAAGTGGAATTAGAACTCACAATGTAATAACCCCTCAGCTCAACAGAGGGGATCTCACTATGCTTGCCTATCTTTAGATAGGCCAATGGCTTCCTTTTCTCCACTTGGACTATCAAATTAACTCAGATTACAATAGAACCAATGCAGTTGACTTTTGTTGACCAGCAATGAATTATGAGAGTTTGATGTGTTTAAGCTAAAACATAAGCTCACAGAAGCTAAAAAGCTAAAATGAACTTCATCTAAATGTAATCAAACTAATTGAAACCTGTTTTTGAAATTTGAAGAACATTTTTATTATTTTTATGTATTTTCTGATTTTTTAAAGTTTTAGATGAATAACAATAACTATTAACTAAAATACTTGACTGAAATTGATTGCTTGATTATGATAAAACAGTAACAAGCTATTCAAACTCAAATTAAACTAAGAAGAGATTAAAAGTAAAATTCGAAGAAGCTTGGAATATAAAGAAGTAAACTACACTTTCATTAATTGAGAACTTGATTACATTTAAAAAGAAAATACAATTTGAGAAATAAAATTGACAGAGTTTCCCTACACTAAAATCTACTTACTGAAATGAAGAATCTAAGCCTCCTATTATAGCCGAGGGTGAGAAGGTTGGGGTCTCAAATGCCAGGCTGGCAATCCGAGGGATTGTGTTACTTGAGAGCCAATCCAAGCCCTTAAATCCGTACCCAATGATTGAAAGCAATCAGAGCCCTTAGATCATTGATTTGTGACGTGTTGGAGCCAATAAGGGATTGCCATGTGGCCATTCGTGTGCTTCTTAGTCCCTGACACCATCTGACATGCTTCTAGAAGTATGTGATTAGACCAAAACACCCTCAATTGCTGTAATTTTGGATGACGGGTAATTAGGGTTCTAAGGTTCTGGGTAAATGGTGAATTGGGGGGCGGGAGTGGGATAATAATTTTTTATCTCGTTTTGACTATTGGTTAAGTGGTGTTTGACCGGGTTGTGGGCTTGGGCGGGTAATATAGATTTTAGGAGTTGGGCTTTTGGTGGTGGACTGGTGTGAGTATGGATTGGATTTAAGTTATTAAATGGGTGTTGGGTATAAGTTATAAATAGGATCCGGTTGTAGACTAGTGTGAAAACTAGGGACCAAAAGTGAGAGTTCTGAAAATATAAGGACCCAAGCTGCCAACTTCCAATAATATTATTCCAAGGGCTCTTTTTGACATTCTTTAATTGATGAGGGACCTCCTCTTCCATATCTCCAAAATTTCTTCATAAGGACCAAAAGTGACAACTTTGCAAACTTGGAGGACCAAATGTATAACTTCATCAATCTTTCAATCTTGTCATTTCTGAAACTTTGAGGACCTTTTATGACTTTTTTTGAGCTTTGACTTTGACCACTAGCTTCCCCGGCTTCGGCTTTGATTCTTTTCCGTATCTCGTGCTTGTTTTCTTGATTTTCTTGTGTCTTTTGTCGGTTTTCACGATATCCATCCCTGCACATACAAAAAACACAAAAACACAATATCTTTTGGCATTTTGGTTGGGTTTTTGGTTATTTTGGTCCGGTTTTGGTCAAGAAAAGGTATGTGTTTAAGCACATACCAAATTTTGTGTGTGTGTTCATAAGCTTTAGAAACCCAAAAACCATATGTCAAACCCAGACTCACCTACACATATGGCTTCTTCCAAAGCTGTCATTTACGCCCCTAATGTGGAATACATATTAGAGGGTGTAGACCTCACCAAGAACAATGTGGTGGGTAACTTTTCCTATCCACAAAAGTTCCCTGCCTACAAGAACGTTATGAAATATCTTCAAAACTGTTTTCTTGCAAAGGCATTTACCAAGACCCCCGCAGTCATCTACCATGACTACCTGAGGGAATTCTGGTGTTCTGTTGTGGCCACTAGCCCAAAAGACACCAAAGAATCCATCATCACATTCACAGTGATGAATGGGAAAAGACCCCTTTCCCTGGATTACAACACCTTCATCAAGGCCATAGGTCTTGATTTTGCTGAGGCTTTTGAGCCCAATCCTACTGACCAAGAGGTCAAAGCAGAGTTGATATTCTTAGGACCTCATGACCCAAAACGTCCTAAGGAGTCCGCTGGAGCCTTATTAGAAAAGGCTTCAATTGTCAAAACCTGGTTCCACCCAGTCTGGAGGATCCTGATGACATTCGTCATTCAGGTCCTTGGGGGGAATAAATCCTCCACTGAACAATTGAACTCATCACAACAATTGATGTTGTTCAGTCTCTTGGAGGGTAGAAAAATTGATATCGGAGGTATCATCTTCCGTGACCTTGTTGCTAAGCTCTCAGGGAAATCTAGGCAAAAACACTTGTCTTATCCTAGGTTTATTTCCTGTGTGCTTCAGGACCTTCTTGGTTCTGACTATGTGAGGCCTGACGTCTTTGGTATGAAACCTGACGTCTTATACAAGACCAATTTCACTAGTGGCATCACTGAGGTACAACCCATTGCCCTGACTAACTACATCCAAGAGGTTATTCAGGGGGAGAACGCTGTTTCTCCAATACCTTCACCTACAAAGAAGGTGAAGAAGACAAAGAAGGGTCAGTCCAGTAAGGTGGTTAGACCCAAACCACTCGCCACTGAGACTGATGCCGAAAACCAACTCAACCTTAAAAAGAGGTTGAATGTGGCCCAGACCTCTGAGACACCCACTACAGAGACCCCCCCTGACCGCAAAACAAAGGCCAACGGAGGGCACTGAGAAATCATCCTTAGTGTCCTCGGGCAAACCCTTTCCACATGTTCCCACTGACATACACAAGTCTAAGGGATCAGGAACATTCACCATTTCACATCCTCATGAAGGAACAGACAAATCACAATCAGTTCCTGAGGGAGAAAAGGGTTCTAAATCCTCGGTGGGGCAGCATTACTCCACTGAGAAGGGGACCCACAACCTCTCACATCTCGATGAAGGAACTGATAAATCACAATCAGGGCCTGAGGGAGAAAAGGGTCCTAAATCCTCAGTAGGACAGCACTATCCTACTGGGAAGGGGACCCACTAACAATCACATCCTGCTAACGTTCCTGAGCAATCACACTCAGGATCTCAGGGAATTCAGGACCCTAAATCCCTAAAAGGACAGTACAATCCTGATGGGAAGGGGGTCTGTCAATCATCACAATCAGTGCCTAGTGATACTACTGGAAAACACCCATCAGTAGTTGAAGGCGCTAAGGGGGACAAAGTCTCAGAGGGAAAGAAATAACCCGCTGATATGGAACCCATCACCCCCTCAGGCGGATCCATTCACTCAGGAACTGCCCCCAAAAGCCAGGCTGGTATTATCCAAGTTATTATGGCTAGTCAGGCTGAGCAAACCCACTCAGTTATTATGACAACGGGGTCAGGACCTGGCCAAAACAAAGGCGAGTCTTCTTATGAAGAAGAGCCGATTCAATTTTTGGGTATTGAGTCCATGGGGGACTTTCAGGCTCTTCTTGAGTCTGATGATGAGCTCAAGGAAGAGAGTAATGAGGAAATTTTTGAGGCGGGTGAGGATATGGCAACTGATATACAATCTGAACACTCTGAACAACCTGAACAATCACATCAGTCATCTCCACATCCAAGTGAAGAATCAGAATCTCAAGCTGCTGGTTCTTCGGATACTGATAACATCTTCACTAAGTATGACAACACTCTTCCTCTCTCTGAGAGACAATTGGTCAAGTTCCTGCTTAAGACCAACAAGGCTCTCTTCCAAGGTCTGACTGAAGAAATGTTTGACCAGCACACTGAAGCCGCTGTTCATTATGTAAACCTGAAGGAATCAGTGGAAGCCCATCATGATGATGAAAATGAGCACATGTCATCTATCTCCTTCTCCCTGACGAATCTTGATTACAACTTAAAATTGTTCAACGAGTCTCTCACCAACTTACAAAAGAGCGTTGACACTATTCAAGAGTCAGTGAAAGATGACCCTGAGCTAAACAAAAAAGTTCTTCAGGCTTCAGAAACTTACTAGCAATAAACTTCTCAGTTGACTGAGCTGGTAACTGTGCTGAGATCCTCAAATCTTCAGGGACTCAACTCTTCAGTGGACTCCATCCGATCTTCCCTAGGTCTTATGGAGTCCCACATGGCTTCTTTGGCATCATCTTCTTCCTCCATGGCTTGGAATCTTGGGCCAAGGATGACTGCATTAGAGGCTTCTCAGGCTTCTCTTGAGACTAAGGTCTCAACTCTTCAGGAGGACACCTCAGACATCAAGTCCATGATGACTGAGATCTAGCAGGCCTTCAAAGGTCAAGCTCCCTCAACTTCAGTGAGCGAACCAACTCTTGCTCTCACTATGGGTCAAGCAACAGTTGAGGGGGAGAAAGTCACTGAAGAACCTTCACAACTGGAACAAGAACAACCTCCTTCTCACACTGAGGGGGAGAATCCTGAAGCCACCTCATCTTCATCCCATCAAGACAAAGGCAAGGGCATTCTCACAACCATTGAGCCTGAGCCCACAATCTTGGTACCTGCCTCAAAGGAAAGAAGGCCAGACCCTGATGAACCAGTCAGGGTTCCTTATGAAATCAATGGGGTGATGGAACTTCTCACTCATGCTGAAATTCAAGCTCACATAGAGAAAGAGGAGGCAATGAAGAAAGCTGCTGAAGATGAAAGGCAGAACAAACTTGCTCTAATTCAGGTTGCAAGAGAAGAGGCTGAGAAGATTGGGATTGAGGCAAAAGACCTTGCAAAAAGGGAAGGTGGCAAGAGCTTTGTGGAAGCTCAGAATGCTCAGTTGGCTGCTCTCAGGTAGAAAAGAGAAGAAAGGGCGAAAAGGGCTGAAGAAATTATGCAGAACAGGATTGAGAGATATCAGTGGGTCATGACAAGCAGGTTGAAGCCTGAACCCATCCTTGATATCAAGATTCACCGAAACTCCAACCCTGCCATTGTTACTGTCTACAAGAGTACTGACAAAAGAATTCTTCAGGTTCATAGCCCCTTCAGATTTGCAGACTTCGGGATCACTGAGTTGGATGAATTGGGTTCCATATTAGCAAAAAAATCTAATGTTGTGGTCCCTGGTCTGTTAAAATCCCTGAGCCTGAGGTATGAAAGATTGGCAGCAGCACCTCAGGAACTTGGTATTCCATCTCTTCTTCCTACTTCAGCTGAACAGCCTGCCCCTTCTCAGTCTTCTTCAAGAAAGAGAAAGAAGATTGAAGCTGAGCCTGAGATCAAGGTTCCTGGTCTTGACTGTAATAGGGCTCTCCCTGAAGGTGTTCCATTCAGGAACAATGTGGTCATTGAACAACCTGAAAGAGGTATGTTCTTCATTGATGAGTTCGGTGACCAAGTGTAAAACCCAAAAATCTAAAACATGCAAAATTACCAAAATGCCCCTGAAAACTTTAAAATTTAATTAAAGCTTAATTAAAGTTTCGAATTAATCCCGAATCTCTGGAAACGAACTACAAATCAAGCAAGATAATTTTGAGGCAAGCTCTAATATTTTTACAAAGTACAAAAATATATTATTTCACCACAAAAACACTTGGGTCTAATTATTTGACATAATACATGATTATGATTAATTAAAAACCTTATAACATGAAAGTAATTAAGGAAAAAATAAATAAAATTGGTGAATTGATCCTTGGGCCATTTAAGGCCGGTTCTTAGCTTTTATCCCTCCCCAAAAATCCGGTCAATCACATTTATATCAATCCATAACATTTTCTCTCCCATTAAACCCTAAAAACAATTAAGCCGCCACTCTTAAAAATCACCCACACCACATCCGAATTTTCTGAAGCAAAGAGGCATTTTTCTGGAGTTCCTCATAGTGCCAAGAAGGTGGGAAAAATTGCCACAAAGTCCTGGAGTCGATCGTTTGGCTGTGGTGATTTATTTGGGTCAAAAAAGTGCAATCGAGCAACAATAATCCATAGCGTGTGAATCCCTTGATCTATAAATTTTATGGTATTTTTCTAAACCTCTCCTAATCATATATAATGTGGGAAAAATACTTAAATCGAACCATGCATTGTATTTTGGCCGAATAGAAAATAATGGGTTTATAAACCCTAAAATCAAAATCGAATTCTTATTAATTCATGCGATTTTTCCTGAACATGTAAATAATTTTCATGGGTTCTATATGCTTCGTATAACATGAGAAAAATGGTTTTTTGATTTATTGAAGTCGAATGCATGATTTATGGAATTTTAGTTATAATCGGTTTTAGAACAAAAAAAGGAAAATCGTGGAACAAATATGAAACCAATCGAATTAGGGTTTTAAAATTATGAAATCTGGAAGTAAACACTGTACAATGATGATAAAATGATGGTATAATGATTGGGGATTTTAGAATTGAATTTTGATATGATTTTATGGTTACCGATTGAATAATTAATTGTTAAGGGGGTGTTTTGTAATTTTTAAAACTTGGGGATATTTTTGTAATGTTTTATAGATCAGGGGGAAGATATAAAAATTATAAAATGAGGGTCTTATATGTAAATTAGGCAAGAAAAGGATTTAATTTGTAATATTAATAGCGATTTGAAAATAAATATAAAGTGAGGGACTAAATGTGTAATTTCTGGAAAATGGATGGGTCTCGAAGTAAATAATAGTATGAAGGGTAAAGTGTGTAATTTTTAGTATTTATGGACTTAATATGTAATTATGGTTAATTATTTAAATCGATGTGTAATGTAATAAGTACAAGGACTAAATATGTAATTTACCGAAAGTTTAAGGGTTGTTTGTAACATAATAATATTGAGGGTTACTTTCTGTAATTTGAAGGAATAAAAGGACTTGATGTGTAATATGAATCTTGTGAAGGTTAATTTGTAAATTATATAAGTATAAGGTTTAATTTGTAATTAATTAATTAAAAGGGTGTAAATCGTAAATTACGAAACTTGAAGGCTAAATGTGTAATTCTGGAAAGTATAAGTGTTTGAATGGTAAAATGATGATAATTTTAATGTGGACCTTTAACTTTGGTAAATTTACACTTATAACCCTGAACTATGAAAACTTGTCATAACTAACCCTGAACTTGTGTAACTTGTTAAAATGAATGTTATTTCCATAATAAGCTAATTAAAGACTTGACTTGAATTATATCACTTGAATCTTGCTAAATGTGGTAACTTACTAATTATGGAAACCTGCTAAAAATAGAAAGTTACTAAAAATGGAAGTTACTTATAATGGGAAGATAACTGAACCCCTTTCATATTTCTATCTTCTACTCCTTTAGGTTCGAGGAGGGAGTGATCTTGATCCCTTTCAGCTACTCTTTTGTTTGTGCTTGCTATTTGAATAAGGTACAGATATTCTGCTCTTCTTGTAAAGAGCCTTCGTCTCATTTCTGATTCCTGATTCATTGTTATGTTTCCCTTGTATTGTGAACCATATATTTGGACCTTTGCTTTAACCATTTGTCTTGAACCTTGTCATAAACCTGAACTTGAACCTTGATACACTTGATATGAACCATTTGACTTGAACCTTTGACTTGAACCCTGATATGACACTTGACATGACTTGTTCACCCTGATAACCTGGATAATTAAGACCTTGGGTACTTGAAGGTTCATAGGATTTTACAACTACTTTTTAGATATATATGAAGAGGTTTTGAAACATTTCTTTAAAGGACTTTTATTATGAAACTGTTCTAAGGACCATATTATTAAAACCATGTAAAAAGGATTTTCTTATAATAAACTATTATGAACCTTCTAGTATTGGACCTTTCTGATATTGACCTCCTGATAATGAACCTCTGCATTGATCTCCTGTCTTAAATCCTGATATGAACCCTGATATGAACCCTGATATGATACCTGATATTTGATACCTGAGACTTGACACTTGATACCCGAGACTTGATACTTGACCTTGACCCACAGTTTGAGACTACGAGCCATCCACTAGGCATGAGGGTTTCATGTCCATGTCTGTGATGCACCACCGGCATGACTAGTGTGTAGCCCTAGTGATTTGGTTACACCGTCCCCGACCTGATTTGAATTGTTATGAAAAGGAAGACCCTGTGGCCTGCGGGGGCGCATGGATGCATCCTAGACCTGTCCTGATTTGTTATATTTCCTGTTATATCCTGGTGACTGACGAGTGTGTGCGATACACGTCTTTCACACCCCTGGGAGTTCGCGACTCCAACCCCTGGAGGTATCCCCTCACCCTGTTTCCTGGTATGCTGAGGTCACCCCTCCATACACCCTGATATATGTGATGTGATTTGATATGTTTGGGCTCGTAGTGGATTTCTGTTCTCCTGAAACCTTGTAACCTTGTGACCTGTTACTTGACCTGACACTTGACCTGACTTTGGACTTGACTTGATTTAACTTGGGCTGGTGGTGGGTTCTGGTTTCATTTACTTTCACCATTGTAACCATTCTAAATTCCTGGTATGTCTGCATAACTCTCTTGTATTCCTTTTCTTGACTCTTGTTACTCCTGGTATTATTCCTTTTACTTTATATTTCCGTTACTACTGCTTTGTTTCCGTTATATCTGTTCACTGAGCTCTCGTAGCTCAGCCGCATTTCTTTTCCTGCGGCAGGTACATTTAAGCTAGGAGCTGGGTTTTTAGCTTGGAATGAGAGCCACTTGTGTGAAGTTTAGACCCTGTCATTCTAGTGTGACCATTTGGATATTATTTCTGTTATGCCATTGTTTGGGCATTTGGATTCAGTTTTGTACTTCGTTATTCCTGTCTTGCACTTGACATAAGTCGTGTTGACTTATTTTCCTTGGATTTTTAATGTTAAAACTTCCGCTATTTTTATTTCTTGAATGCTTGTATCTGATATGAAACCATGTACTTGTGACACCTTTACCCTTGTCGGGTTGGGGTGTTACACCAAGCCTTTCAGAGATGAAGTGATATTGATCTATCAGGGATCAAAGCCATGCTTGGCTTCTAATGATGGCCTCCTGATGCGCGTGATGTGTCGTTGCGGTTTAGCAGTTTTAATGCCTACTCAAGTTTTAAATTTATATTTAGCCGACTTATCAATAACACACACACTTAACGAGCAGTGTACCCGGTCAGTATGAAGATAATGGTAAGTAGAGTGTCGATCACTAAGAGTGGAACGTATTATCTAGTTATTCTAATCAGTATTTTAATATCCTAACGCAAGGGGGTTTCAGCCTGAGAGACTGGCACAGTTTTGTAGTAATTAAATGATAAAATAAACCAATAGGCACGAATCAGCAAGTAGCACACACGTACACAGATAGATACTCGAGACAATAAGAGGGCTGTCCTTATGATTAAGTAGATTGTCACTTGTTTTATTGATAGCTTTATATGAAGTGTATGTAATTAACCCTTTCTCGTTGGTCCTATTCTCATCGGCGAGTAAACCCTTAATGATTACTTATGTCTAAAAGTTATTCCTAAGTGATCAATTTAGAAACAACCGTGGGAGCCACATCTTGTCCCGCAGTCGGATGCCCGCAAGCCACTAATAAACACAGAGGTTATCAATGCACTAATAAGTAGTAACCAAAGACATCAACATATAAACTTTAATTGATGGGAAAGCAAGTATTAAAGGGAGTGCAATCTTTCGTTGTCACATTACACAAGCCACCAATCCTGATGAATTAAAGTTTGCTAACACAATAAAACAAAACTACTTAATGAATTAAATACATGCAGCACCTTCTTACAGCTCTTGTATCTTCGATTTGGGTGTGTCTTGTGCTGCCTCCTTGACTGAATTCGTCCTTTTGCTCTGCTGTCCGAACTTCGGTTTTAGGGTTTCGAACTCTTTTTCACGTCTGGTCTACGGGGTATTTATAGTTTCTGTCTGAGGGAAGATGCGGCGCATCTACTTAAGTAGATGCGGCGTATGTACTTAACTTCGCGTGGGGTCCAAGATTATAATATTCAGGAATATTCGTACACCGCCAGAAGATGCGGCGTAACTCTTGATTAGATGCGGCGCATGTCCTCTTGTATCTTGGATCGTATCTGGTGATATCTTGATAGAGATGCGGCGCATGTCGAGAGTGAGATGCGGCGCATCTGGAGCAGAATTGACTTGATCTTGTCCATGTCAGTAGACTTCCACTTTATGCACGTTTTGCTCCATTATTAGTCCATAATCGCTAAGTTTCACCAAATGCTTGTTTTTACCTGAGAATTACAAAAGTAAACGATTAAGTATCAATCCTCATACATAATATAGTCAAACAAGTCAAATTAATAGGATAAATGATAGTAATAAAATGTACTTATTTGAGTTCATCAAATATCCCCCCACTTGAACTTTACTTGTCCCCAAGTAAACCTTAGAATTTCATTTATGAAAATTTATCCTAAAAGATGTATTAGGATTTATTTTTATATTTAAGCATGTATTCGTTTATTTCATAATCACACAACTAAACACTTAACGAATTAGAAGTAAAATAAAATAAGTCGATAAAAGCAAATCTAATCGTTTAACTGTCCAGTCGCGACGAATATTCTATCATAAGCTTGGCAAGTATACACATCTCCACCACTAAAGCTAAGGAATAACAAGTCTAAAGCGGTAAAAAGGGTTTTTAGGCTTAAGGGTTAATTATTCTTTTTTACACTATCGATCTCAAATTCCAGAAAAGGCGACAAAATCACAAATACATGATCGAATCCACGAACACGATACTTGCAATTGCTCAAATCCTTAACTCGAATAGGCTAAAGATAGGTCCAAACTTCACCAATAATAATATATCAAAAAGGGCGACAAAATCATAAATACATAGCCGAATCCACGACTACGATACTTAAGATTGCTCAAATCCCTAATCTCAATAAATCAAAGGTTCGGTTGGATAAAGAACAATACAGGGTATGGATAATATTTGGGATATAAATTGGTGTAAAAATAAAAATAAACAAAACAAAACAAATAAATTAAAATCCTAAGTGTGGTTAATCACTATCCCAACCATCCCATGAATAAGACTCATATCATTGAATAACTCACGCTTTAACACTTGAAACACACGCTTTTGGTAGACACGAATTATACTCAACAAAATCTTAATCAAAGAATAAACCTTAATCGGCATTCCCATAACTGCCAATTCCCATTCAATCCATAAATATAGTATAACAAATAGTGGTGATATCGACCACTTACATAACTCTACATCGTTGGCTTAAAATAAACATCCAACTCTTTTTTCTTTCTTTTTCTTTTCTCATTTTTTCGATTTTTTTTTTTTTTTTTTTTTTTTTTTTTTTTTTTTTTTTTTTTTGAAATCAACATATATGTGTAAAATTTCACCACATCACTACAACTTTCTTTCCGGATAATTTTTTTTCATACTTTTCATACTTTCAGAAATAACGGTAATAGTGAAAGTAGTAAACACACGAAAAATAAACTCAAAAATATACAATATTTACTTTCACTCCAATTTGCATTGTGCAATTTCCCGACCTAACCAAAGATAATGAATTACGCACGCGAACACAGGTAATGTAAGGAAACACACTCTGCCTATAGCAATTAACCAACCACGGATTCTAATCTACAGGGTAGGCTAAGGTGTAAGGGTGTAACGAAACATTTTAAACATAGGTGTAAGAAACGAAAGGAATGGCTCTGAGGGTTTTTCTAGGGGTATCTTACTCTAAAAATGAGAGTAACAAAAGGGTTTTATACGGGGGTTAACTAACCAGTGTAGTTAGCTAATAACACATAACATATAAAGGCTATTTGGTGTAATCCTAGAATTTTACCAAGTTAGACAAGTCATTCCAATTATATAAATAATACTCATTATGGTGGTCTCGAATAGTATACAAGCCAAGTTCTAAAGTTTACAAGTCACCGGCACACTCATAGATTTGTGAATTTTGGAAAAATCACAAATTTTGAAAATAACGTCATGTGTGCAGTTATGTAACTTAGATCTTAAACAAAAACATGCTAAAAAAATTTTTAAGTTTGATATATTAAGCACATTTTAAGCATAATTTTTGAAAAAGTAGGACAAGTAATTGTTAAGTGTTCTAATTCTCCTATCCCCCCACTTAAGTTAAACAACGTCCTCGTTGTTTGTATAAAAGGTTAAAAACTGGAAATAAAAGAATTAGAACGGAAAAACTCCCCTGAGATTTGCTCGGTATGATCCTCCATTAGTGTAAGAGCAAAAATCATCTTTCTTGTGGATTAGAACGTTAAAGCTTCATACTTGATGTATCCACAGGAAATCCAGGAAACTATAATACCACCAACACTTTAAAACACACCTAAGATAAGAAAGGTTCAACTTGCATAACACATTAGTAGTTAGGAAAAATAAAACTTAAAAATTAAAACTGAAAATCATCAGGTCAGTCGATGCGCCGTATCTTATTGAAGAAGATACGCCGTATCGAGCCTGGAATAAATACGGATCAGAATAAAGATGCGCCGCATCCTTAACCAGGGATGCGCCGCATTAAAATAAACTGATAAAAAGTTTTAAAGTCGAAAAATAAAAATGCAGAAAAAAATAAAATAAGATATGACCATTGCAGAGGATGCGTCGCATCTCAGGACTGAGATGCGCCGTATCTTTGTGCGGCCTGGACTGACTCGACACAGAAAACAGAATAATAAAAGATAAATCCGGGTTGTCTCCCGGTAAGCACTTGTCTTTATTCCAGAGTCTTCAAGTTAGACTCACGTTCAGCTCTTTAGTATCGATCATTGAAGGAGTCGGAAACATCACGCTCCTTCATCGCCAATTTAGTAATATTGAACACTCCTTGCTCGTCCTTAATTTCCACGCCGTTCTTCTTCAATATCTGTATAAACAAAGTCCTGTCCCTTACGGGCAGAGATGACAAAATGATAGACGGGAAATTCTTATTATCATATAGGCACAGATAAGCAAGGTGGGGTGGTAGTTCAATAAACACATCATTGTTCAAATTCGTTTTCTCAACTACTCTCCTACGTTTATTAATTACTACACAATCATACCACTCATCATCAGAATCACTAACAATATCTCGTCTAAGTTCCGTAGGTACATTAAGGTCAATGAATTCCTCAAAGTCTTCATGATTAGGATTAGTTGAGTTGTTTTGAATCAATGTTTCTCCCATAAGTCTAGCTTCAAGATCGAGGTCCATACGCTCTCTTAATCCTAGCACATAAACACCTCTAATTATGCTTTTAACCGGATCTTGGCACTTATAGACTAGTTTATTATTCCCTACCCTTAATGAAATTTTTCTCTTAAACACATCAATCTTAGCATGGGCAGTAGACAAGAAAGGTCTTCCGAGGATTAAAGGAATCTTAACATCCTCGGGCATGTCTAGTATAATAAAGTCTACGGGAAAAATAAACTGCTCAATCTTAACTAGCACATTATTAGCAATCCCTTCAGGTCGTTTTACTGTTTTATCAGCCAATTCAATAAGTAATTTAGTTGGTGCTAATTTTCCTAGTCCTAGGGTAGCGAATGTCTTAAGAGGCATAACACTAACACTAGCTCCTAAGTCAGCCAACACATTATTGAAGGATATATTATTAATAGAACAAGGTAGAGTAAAACTTCCTGGGTCTTTTTCTTTATGAGGCAAGGCATTTGAATCGGTTGCAGGGCTCTCTTCTTTCATTGTTGCCTTGATCTCCTCTTCAATTTTTGTCTTCTCTTTTAGTAGTCTCCTTAAGCTGATTGAAGAGTTAAAGAAAAATTCGGGTCTTGCACCATCATTACCATTCATCGACCTTCTAGGTATATTAGGAGTGACTTCTTCGGTGGTGCTTATGGCCTTGACATGATCCCTTGGGTTGGTTTCAGTTGAGCTCGGTAAACTTCCATATCCCCTTTCTTGAAGAACTTTGCTCATTTGACCAATTTGTTGTTCCAATGCTTTGATCGAAGCTCCTTGATTTCTTGTAGTAGTGTCCGTTGAAGCTCGAATTTCCTTGATCATAGCAGTATTCTCTTCATGTCTTTTAGCAGCATCGGCCATAATTTGCTTTAAAGTATCGTCTAAAGTCTGCCTCCTCTCTTGATAAGCGGGATTGAAGTTGTTTCTTTGATAGAATCCCGGACTAGCTTCCCTAAATCTTGCTGAAGGTCGGAACGGTTGTCCAAATTGGGTGTAATAAGCTTCTTCAAATGTCTCACTTTCATTCTTGTTCGGGCAATCTTTAGTGTAGTGAGGTCCTTCGCACTTTTCACATCCAACTTGGGCAGCATACGCTCTTTCATCTCGCTTCTTCATCTCTCTACTAATTTTATCCAATTGAGCTTGAATAGCAGCAATCCCGTCAAAATTAGTGCTGCTCTTAGATCTAGTAGAGGTCCCATCGTGCCATTTCTGAGAATGATCAGCAGCTTCTTGGATCGCCTTCCTAGCATTAGTTGCACTCATCTGAGGTACAGCTCCCTTAGCATCCAAAATCTGTCTTGTAGGCACGTCCAATCCCTGATAAAACAATATTATTTCCTGCATAGGGGTTAGATAGTGTTGAGGACATTTTATCAATAAATCTTTAAATCGTTCCCAAGCTTGATAAAGGGTTTCATCAGGCTCTTGCTTGAAACTATTGATAGCCTCCATCTTCTTAGCAGTCTTAGCAGGTGGACAATATCTCTTCAGGAATTTGCTCTTCAAACCTTCCCACGTAGTGATTGAACTAGCAGGTTCATTCCTTAGCCACTTGTTAGCAGCTCCTTTTAGTGAGATTGGGAAGATTCTTAGCATGAGTTGATCGGTATTGACACTTTCTGTAGTAAACAAATCTGCAATCTCCAGGACCTTTTCGACATGCTCATTAGCATCCTCTTGTTCCGTCCCACTGAAAGCATTCTCTCTGAGCTCTTTGAGAAATTGTCCCTTCAACTCAAATTTTGACTTGTCATCAAACTTTGGTCTAGCAACTCCTGAAGTGTAATCAGCACGGGTATTGTTCATGTATTCCTCCATAGTAGTGTTTTCGCCCATTGTTCCTGTTTCAACTTCCTCTTTTTCTTCAGAAAAGTAATCAAGCTCGAGTGAACTTGAAAGATCAAAGCTTCTTGTGTTGAAAAGCCTCTTAAGCGAATGCAGGGCTCGTTCAGGATCTTCAAAAGGTTGAATCAAGTTCCTCGTAGAACTCCTGGTCATGCACTTCCTGAAATCAATCACAAAAGCATCAGTAGGGTATGCTCGAGAAAGTAATATATCAGATAATTAATAACGAAAACGGAATACGAAAAATTAAAGTTACTGATATCTGCAGACGATGCGCCGTATCCAAAAAGTTGGATACGCCGTATCTTATAATCGTTAAAATTTAATCAGACTTTATTCAGAAAATAGATACGCCGCTTTAGAATTTAAGAATGCGCCGTATCGAATTAATTAATCAAAAATCAACTTATCCAATTAAAATTAAATGCGTCGTATTAACGAAAGTTAATGCGCCGTATTTTCGTTACGTTTAAAAATAAAAGATTTTTGATTCAGTAAAATGCGCCGTATCGACAGAGATCGATACGCCGTATCTGTTTAATAATTCGCAAACTGTTTTTAATTAAAATAATAGATACGCCGTATCTTCAAAAGAAGATGCGTCGTATGGCGTTAACGTTTTAGAAAAATTTTTTATCAAAAACAGATACGCCGTATCTGCAAAAGCAGATGCGTCGTATTACTTTATCGCTTAGAAAAAATTTTCTTATTAAAAACAGATACGCCGTATCTTGGGGAAAAGATGCGTCGTATCGAATTAATTAAACGCGTTGTATATAAAAAAATTGAACGCAATACGCCGTATCTGAGAGATCAGATGCGCCGTATCGTTTGATTTAGCACAGTACAACGATAGCAGAACACACAAAAAACGAAAAATAAAACAAAAATAAAACACACGAACAAAAACAAATAAAAGCAAAAATAAAAGAAAACAAATAGCACACAATACAACAATTATGCAAAATAGTACAATGATGCAATTAATCTAATAAAAAGAAAAACCTAATTAAAATACTAATCAAATTAACAGATAATAACAATTCACTCCCCGGCAGCGGCGCCAAAAACTTGATGCGCGTGATGTGTCGTTGCGGTTTAGCAGTTTTAATGCCTACTCAAGTTTTAAATTTATATTTAGCCGACTTATCAATAACACACACACTTAACGAGCAGTGTACCCGGTCAGTATGAAGATAATGGTAAGTAGAGTGTCGATCACTAAGAGTGGAACGTATTATCTAGTTATTCTAATCAGTATTTTAATATCCTAACGCAAGGGGGTTTCAGCCTGAGAGACTGGCACAGTTTTGTAGTAATTAAATGATAAAATAAACCAATAGGCACGAATCAGCAAGTAGCACACACGTACACAGATAGATACTCGAGACAATAAGAGGGCTGTCCTTATGATTAAGTAGATTGTCACTTGTTTTATTGATAGCTTTATATGAAGTGTATGTAATTAACCCTTTCTCATTGGTCCTATTCTCATCGGCGAGTAAACCCTTAATGATTACTTATGTCTAAAAGTTATTCCTAAGTGATCAATTTAGAAACAACCGTGGGAGCCACATCTTGTCCCGCAGTCGGATGCCCGCAAGCCACTAATAAACACAGAGGTTATCAATGCACTAATAAGTAGTAACCAAAGACATCAACATATAAACTTTAATTGATGGGAAAGCAAGTATTAAAGGGAGTGCAATCTTTCGTTGTCACATTACACAAGCCACCAATCCTGATGAATTAAAGTTTGCTAACACAATAAAACAAAACTACTTAATGAATTAAATACATGCAGCACCTTCTTACAGCTCTTGTATCTTCGATTTGGGTGTGTCTTGTGCTGCCTCCTTGACTGAATTCGTCCTTTTGCTCTGCTGTCCGAACTTCGGTTTTAGGGTTTCGAACTCTTTTTCACGTCTGGTCTACGGGGTATTTATAGTTTCTGTCTGAGGGAAGATGCGGCGCATCTACTTAAGTAGATGCGGCGTATGTACTTAACTTCGCGTGGGGTCCAAGATTATAATATTCAGGAATATTCGTACACCGCCAGAAGATGCGGCGTAACTCTTGATTAGATGCGGCGCATGTCCTCTTGTATCTTGGATCGTATCTGGTGATATCTTGATAGAGATGCGGCGCATGTCGAGAGTGAGATGCGGCGCATCTGGAGCAGAATTGACTTGATCTTGTCCATGTCAGTAGACTTCCACTTTATGCACGTTTTAATCCATTATTAGTCCATAATCGCTAAGTTTCACCAAATGCTTGTTTTTACCTGAGAATTACAAAAGTAAACGATTAAGTATCAATCCTCATACATAATATAGTCAAACAAGTCAAATTAATAGGATAAATGATAGTAATAAAATGTACTTATTTGAGTTCATCACCTCCCCACTCAAAACTCCTGAAAATGCGAGGTTTTGTCAAGATCTGAAAAAGAAAATCCGAGAGCACCCTGACCAACAAGAACTGCAGTCGAAGAAGCCTAAGCTTGAAGCCCTTGGGATTAAGTTGAACTGATGAATCTGCCTGACTACCACCACCACCTTTTGTACTTAGTTTTGATAGGACTTGTAATGATATTAATAAGATGATGTTTTTATTATTTCAGTGTCCTTATTTACATTCTAGTACATTCAGTATGAGTAGAAGTCATTAGCTCACTCATTACTGATCAAAACACTTAGGAATAATTTATATTCAAATAGGGGGAGATTGTTGGGTCCGTCAGTACCCAAGAATACTTAAAACAAGATTTGAACACAAATTAACTAAGTGTAAACTTAAACCGAGAACAATTCAAGTCACTGAGAGAACAGTCTCTCAGTGAGTCATCTTCAAGATGTTTAAGGCGAATTCAAGAAGAAGGATTCACTACTCAGGAAGGCGGTACTCCCTGAGTAGGACTTAAGCCAAAGAAGAAGAAGATGGTTCAGTGAGTGTTGGACAAGAACTCACTGAACCCCAGTCTCCTCAACAACAATTGTGATTAATAAATGAAGGCGTGTACTGAAGAACCTAAAGCCTGAAAGAAAGGCGGGAAGATCTGGGAAGAGTTTAAGATAAGATCAAATCTTATCTTGTCAGGAAGAAACCTTCCCTAAGACGGCTAAAAGTCATGGAGTGTCAGACCAACCACTCCTAAAGACTTTTAGCCCATTCCTATTGGTTCTTGGAAATGACAATTACTATTGTAATTGTCAGACACGCTTGCTTCAACAACTTGTATTATTTTAATCACTTTTACTCTTTATACTTGTGTATAAATAGGTTCAGATATGAGAGAAGTTGAATGTGTTTCGTACATTGAAAGCTTAGACTTTTACAAAGCAACTTCTCTCCTACAAAGAGTAACGTATCCCTGAGATAGCTCAGTGGGTCGAATTGTTACCACTCAAAGCAAAGATTGAGTTTAGATAGGAGACACCACCATACCTTGTCTATTCAATCCCAAGTGTTTGTTCCGCAAAACACTTGGGTAATAGATTCTTTGATTCATTTCTAATAAGAATTTAAACGTTGAAAAATACTTATGTGTTTTTACTTTTACGTTTCATTAATCTGTTAGAATTAATCATAACATTGTATTAGTCATAAACACGAATAGATTAACTTTCTAGTTAACTCTAAGCGTGTGAAGGGAACAACAAGTGGTATCAGAGCCTCTGGTTTATAAAATCTTTCAAAACTAACCAAGAGTGCTCAAGGTTTTTAAAACCAAGATCCTACTATGGCTGATATTAATGTACCCTAGCTGGTCGATAAAAAGGGTGGCAGCTATTCTGCTGTTGCACCCAGACTAGAAGCTGGAAAGTTTAGCAAATGGAAAAAACGTATGATTTGCTATTTAACTGGTATGGAACCTTACTACATCACCTGTATCAGGGATGGCCCATTTGTCCCTAAGACTGCTGCAGGGCTAAACAAGCCTGAGGCACAATGGACCATTAATGAGAGGAGGGTGGTCAATCAAGACCAGCGCCTTAAAAGCATCCTTATATCTTGTCTTCCTGAAGATATAATGGAATCAGTCATCAACTGTTTAACAGCCAAGTAAACTTGGGATGACTTGGTTAATAGCTTTGAGGGCCCCTCAGATACCAAGGAAAACAGGGTCATGGACCTGAAACTTGAGTATAATACTTTTAGGGCAAAAGACTCTGAAAGTCTCTCTCAGACTTATACCAGATACAAGACTTTGATAAACGAGCTATCAAATGATGGTGTAGTACTATCTAAGCATGAGACAAATGTTGTCTTTGTCAACAGTCTCCCTGAGAAGTGGCTAAACTTCTCACAAGGCCTGAGGAATGCTAATCACATTCAGACCCTTGAGCTCCCTGAAATCTATGGGAAATTTATCTATGAGGACAACTTGATCTCAAGGAGATATCCTGACTCAAAAGCTCTTGAGTCCAAAAAGGCCTTAACCTCCACACTCATATCAACTGCTTTTTATACTAATGGTGTTGTGCAGGACTTTCAAGAGGAGTCTGAGGATGAAATTGATGAAAGAACTAGTGATGAGTACCTAAATGATCTAAAATTGGAATTCCAAGAGACGGAACTCCTTGCTAGTTCAAAACGTTTCATCAAAAGAAACCAGTCCAATTTTTCAAAAGGAAAAGCAAATGAAACCACTGAATGCTTTAATTGTGGTAAAAAGGGTCATTTTGCTAGGGACTGTTATTCTAAAACAACCTCAGAACCCTCTTACAAATTTTCAGGAAATAGTTCCTCAGGAACTAGCAAGTTTCAACCTAGAATGTTTCAGTCGACCCAACAATTTCAAAACAAGGGTCAAAAAGACTTTGAAGCAAAATACAGGAAAGCCAAGGCTAAACTTGCAATTCTTGAAACTAATCCCTCAATGTCTCAGGCTGCTCAAACACCCAAACCTGTTCAGGCAAAGAATAAGGTTTTAGTAGCTGAAGCTTATGACTGGGATGATGAAGAGGTCTCCTCGGATGAGGAAATTAGAGTGAGTGCACTGATGGCACTCTCTGAAGGTGATCAGGTGGCTGTTGGGAAAAGCCATGCAAGGAATGGAGAGTGGGTAAACATCACCATGAAGAAGGTAAACACTTTACTTTCTATGGATGATGATTCTGATTGACAGTCTTACATGAATTATATTTGTGTAGATCTTAAATTTGTTGAGGAACAAAGGCTTAACTTGTGTTCAAAATATAACAACATAGTGTCAGAATTAAATAAATGTAGAGATGAATTGCTTGTACTGAAGCAAGCCAAATTAGAAACAATAACTCTACAAATTCAGAACACTAAAATTTTGAAACAAAACCAAGCCCTACAAACTGAACTTAACAAAGAAAAAGCTGTCATCCAAGGCTGGACCAAAAAGAACCCCAAGGTCTTTGATACTGTGGGTTTAATCCATAGGAAAACTATAGGAATTGACCATCACATGGTTAACCCCTATGTAAGTCCCAGTGAACTGGCCTTTGTTTCAGCTGGCATATCTTTTGAGCAAGAGATGCTTCCCAAGTCAAATGACTGGATTGTCAGGGATAACCCAGTCAGTAAGTTACCAAACTTTGAGACTGGAAAGATCTTACTTCCTGAAAGTCAGGCTTTGAAAAATATGCTTGGACTTACTGAACAACTCAGTAAGCTTGAACTCACTGAACAACTCAGTAATACTGAGTCAGTGAATGAGTCTGAATCAGAATCATAACCACCACTTCCTCCACTGAATACCCTTCAGGGTGCTACACCAAACTTAGGCCTCCCACCAATGGTCTTCTCACCACACTCTCCAAAGGAGAGATCAGGAAAAGAAACAACCATCCGGAAGAGACCAACCCTTGAAGTCTCAGTAAATACTGATGACTCATCAACTTCAGCCCCTTTTGAAGTAACAACCCAAAGCCCTGATTCAAAATTTGATCAGTTGGCTGAAATGGTCAGGAAGCTGGGAGAGAAGATTGCATCTTCTGAGAAACCTTCTCAATCCAAGAAGGAACAAAAACCATCTTCCTCAAAGACCAAACCCAAACCCACAAAACCCCTGAAAAGATGTGAATTGTGTAACTATACCAATCATATCACTGATGATTGCTATAGAATTCTTTATTGCATGGTTTGCAAAACGGATGATCACAGGACCTCTGATCAAAAAAAACATTCAGTCACATCAAACATGGCAAGTCTTAAAGCTCAGTCTTTAAACTATCCTTTTGATTCTAAACAGAAACAGAAACAAAAGGCAAAGCCTTTTGCACCTTGCCCTTACTGTGGGTTCAATGACCACCATCCTAAGAATTGTCAAATTGACAATTGTTGTGAAAATAGTGGAAGTTCCACTCATAACACCTCAGGACGTGGTAAGGCCATTCAGGCCAGTAGAGGTATGACAAAGTCAGCCTCTCAGTCCACTGAGTCTACATCAGCAATCAAATGCATAATATGTGGTAGCTCAGTTCACTCCACCACTGACCATAAATCACTTGAAAATGTTAATAAGACCATCAAAACTAAGCCCTCCAAAAAGTGGAGTCCTAGAAAGAACTGACCCAGTTTACCATTTGTGCAGAAACATGCCAGGGACCCTGTTTGGCATCTTGATAGTGGATGTTCAAGGAGCATGACTGGTGTGAAGGAGTATCTGCACAAGTATGTGGATGAATCAGGACCTAAAGTGATATTTGCTGATAATTCATCATGTCTCACAAAAGGTTATGGTTCAGTAAACTGCAATGGTATAGTCTTTACTAGGATAGCTTATGTAAATGGTCTAAAATACAATTTGATAAGTGTCGGTCAACTATGTGATGCAAAATACATAGTACAGTTTGATGATAAGCAAGGAATCATCTTCAATGCTAATAAGGAAGTTGTCCTTACTGCTCCAAGAAGACATGATGTTTATGTGTTAGACATGTTCAGTCTGACTCAGAATGGAACTTGTCTCTTTACCAAGGCCACTGATACTCTCAACTGGCTTTGGCATAAGAGACTCTCCCACCTGAACTTCAAAAACATAAACAACCTTGTAAAACAAAACAAGGTCCTTGGCTTACCATCTCTTGTGTTTTCAAAGGATAAACCATGCTCAGCTTGTGAAAAAGGTAAACATCACAGAGCATCCTTTAAAACCAAAACCAACTTTTCCATCAGGAATTGACAACATCTTCTTCATATGGATCTATTTGGACCAATTAGTCCTAGATCTATTAACCATGAGAAGTATACTCTGGTCATTGTGGATGAGTACTCAAGATACACTTGGGTATACTTCCTGATCAAAAAGAGTCAGGCAGCTGAAACAATTATGTCCTTTGTCAGGAACATTGAAAATCAGAATGACATCAAAGTCAAACAGATTAGAACTGACAATGGAACAGAGTTCAAAAATTATGAACTTGAATGTTTCTGTGATGAGAAAGGCATTTCACAAAATTTTTCCTCACCCTACACACCTGAACAAAATGGGGTGGCTGAAAGGAAAAATAGAACACTCATTGAAGCAGCTAGGACAATGCTAAATGGATCAGTCCTTTCCAAACACTTTTGGACTGAAGCAGTAAAGACTGCCTGTTACACACAAAACAGATCCATCATTGTCAAGAGACATAGCAAAACTCCTTATGAGTTATTCAAGGGAAGAATCCCTGACATCAGCTACTTTCATGTCTTTGGGTGTCCTGTGTTTATTCATAATAACAAGGATCACTTAGGAAAATTTGATGCCAAAGCTGATGATGGATACTTCCTAGTCTCAAAAGCCTTCAGGGTGTTCAACACTAGGAGACAGCATGCTGAGGAAACATTTCATGTTACCTTTGATGAGAGCACTGATGCAATCAGTGTCTCTAACAACTCAGTGGAAGAGATAGGTATTGATGAATCATCAAGATACCCTCCTGATGAACATCATGCTGATAATGGTCCTTCCACTCAGTACCATGCAAATGCTGACATCTCCTATTACATCATTCCCCACAACCTTCCTTACCCAACCATCACTGAGTTTATTGAAGCACAAAATACTGATGAATTCATTCAGTCAGTACAAAGTGCTCAGGTTCTAAACAATCTCAGTGATGAGTCAACCCACTCAGACACTCAAGATGCTGAAGAACATCATGTGTCTGATCCTGATCCTACCCAACATGCCTCTACAAGTTCTAATCAGATTCCAAGACCTCAGGACAGTTGGACTAGGTCTCAGGATATAGAACTTGTCAATATAATTGGTGAGCCTACTGAAGGCATGCTCACAAGAAGCATGGCTGCTGAACTGAGAGCAGCCTCAGCCAATGAATGCCTATTTGTGGACTTCATTTCCACAATTGAACCCAAAAGTGTTAAGGAAACACTAAAACATCCAAGTTGGGTTCAAGCCATGAATGATGAACTGGAACAATTTGACAGAAACAAGGTAATGACCTTGGTCAAATGTCCTGAAGATGTTTCAGTCATTGGCATGAAATGGGTATTTAAAAATAAATCTGATGAAAATGGCATAGTCATTAAAAATAAAGCCAGACTTGTAGCCAAAGGCTATAATCAACAAGAAGGCATTGACTATGAAGAAACATTTGCACCAGTAGCAAGGATGGAAGCCATCAGGATCTTCCTTGCTTTTGCTACATACATGAACTTCAAGGTGTACCAAATGGATGTTAAAAGTGCATTCTTAAATGGTTCACTGAAAGAAGAAGTTTATGTTCAGCAACCTCCTGGATTTGAAAGCCATGAGTTTCCTGACCATGTCTGCAAGCTTAACAAAGCCCTTTATGGACTGAAACAAGCTCCCAGGGCATGGTATGAGACTCTTTCAGCCTTCCTGATCCAAAACAAATTTGTCAGAGGCAAGATAGACAACACATTGTTTATCTACAAGACAAATAATGATGTCATACTTGTACAAGTGTATGTTGATGATATCATCTTTGGCTTAACAAATTATAAACTTTGCAAACAGTTTGAAAAACTAATGGCAAAGAAATTTGAAATGAGCATGATGGGAGAACTGACTTACTTCCTTGGTCTACAAATCAAGCATACTGATAAAGGAACCTCTATCAGTCAAGAGAAGTATGTCAAAAGTCTACTGAAGAAGTATGAGCTCAGTGACTGTGCCTCAGTCAAGACTCCCATGGTACCCCCAAACAACCTTGGTCCTGATCTTACTGGAAAACCAGTTAATCAAACTCTTTTTAGAGGTATGATAGGATCACTGATGTATTTACTTGCATCAAGGCCTGATATCCAATTCTCAGTCTGCTTATGTGCCAGATATCAATCTGACCCAAGAGAGACTCATATCACTGCTGTGAAAAGGATATTCAGGTACCTGAAAGGTACTCCAAACCTTGGATTATATTATCCAAAATGTTCAGGCCTTAATCTTAAAGGATGCTCAGATTCTGACTATGCTGGATGCAACATGGACAGAAAAAGCACCTCAGGCTCTTGCCAAATTCTTGGTGGAAAACTAGTCTGTTGGAGTGCTAAGAAGCAACAATCAGTTGCCATGTCCTCAGCTGAAGCTGAATATCTTAGTGGCAGCACTGAGGTACAACCCATTGCCCTGACTAACTACATCCAAGAGGTTATTCAGGGGGAGAACGCTGTTTCTCCAATACCTTCACCTACAAAGAAGGTGAAGAAGACAAAGAAGGGTCAGTCCAGTAAGGTGGTTAGACCCAAACCACTCGCCCCTGAGACTGATGCCGAAAACCAACTCAACCTTAAAAAGAGGTTGAATGTGGCCCAGACCTCTGAGACACCCACTACAGAGACCCCCCTGACAACAAAACAAAGGCCAACGGAGAGCACTGAGAAATCATCCTCAGTGTCCTCGGGCAAACCCTTTCCACATGTTCCCACTGACATACACAAGTCTGAGGGATCAGGAACATTCACCATTTCACATCCTCATGAAAGAACAGACAAATCACAATCAGTTCCTGAGGGAGAAAAGGGTTCTAAATCCTCGGTGGGGCAGCACTACTCCACTAAGAAGGGGACCCACAACCTCTCACATCCCGATGAAGGAACTGATAAATCACAATCAGGGCCTGAGGGAGGAAAAGGTCCTAAATCCTCAGTAGGACAGCACTATCCTACAGGGAAGGGGACCCACCAACAATCGCATCCTGCTAACGTTCCTGAGCAATCACACTCAGGATCTCAGTGAGTTCAGGACCCTAAATCCCCAAAAGAACAGTACAATCCTGATGGGAAGGGGGTCTGTCAATCATCACAATCAGTGCCTAGTGATACTACTGGAAAACACCCATCAGTAGTTGAAGGCGCTAAGGGGGACAAAGACTCAGAGGAAAAGAAACAACCCGCTGATATGGAACCCATCACCCCCTCAGGCGGATCCATTCACTCAGGAACTGCCCCCAAAAGCCAGGCTGGTATTATCCCAGTTATTATGGCTAGTCAGGCTGAGCAAACCCACTCAGTTATTATGACAACGGGGTCAGGACCTGGCCAAAACAAAGGCGAGTCTTCTTATGAAGAGGATTCGATTCAATTTTTGGGTATTGAGTCCATGGGGGACTTTCAGGCTCTTCTTGAGTCTGATGATGAGCTCAAGGAAGAGAGTGATGAGGAAATTTTTGAGGCGGGTGAGGATGTGGAAACTGATGTACAATCTGAACACTCTGAACAACCTAAACAATCACATCAGTCATCTCCACATCCAAGTGAAGAATCAGAATCTCAAGCTGCTGGTTCTTCGAATACTGACAACATCCTCACCAAGTATGACAACACTCTTCCTCTCACTGAGAGACAATTGGTCAAGTTCCTGCTTAAGACCAACAAGGCTCTCTTCCAAGGTCTGACTGAAGAAATGTTTGACCAGCACACTGAAGCCGCTGTTCATTATGTAAACCTGAAGGAATCAGTGGAAGCCCATCATGATGATGAAAATGAGCACATGTCACCTATCTCCTTCTCCCTGACGAATCTTGATTACAACTTAAAACTGTTCAACGAGTCTCTCACCAACTTACAAAAGAGCGTTGACACTATTTAAGAGTCAGTGAAAGATGACCCTGAGCTAAACAAAAAAGTTATTCAGGCTTCAGAAACTTACCAGCAACAAACTTCTCAGTTGACTGAGCTGGTAACTGTGCTGAGATCCTCAAATCTTCAAGGACTCAACTCTTCAGTGGACTCCATCCGATCTTCCCTGGGTCTTATGGAGTCCCACATGGCTTCTTTGGCATCATCTTCTTCCTCCATGGCTTGGAATCTTGGGCCAAGGATGACTGCATTAGAGGCTTCTCAGGCTTCTCTTGAGACTAAGGTCTCAACTCTTCAGGAGGACACCTCAGACATCAAGTCCATGATGACTGAGATCTATCAGGCCTTCAAAGGTCAAGCTCCCTCAACTTCAGTGAGCGAACCAACTCTTGCTCTCACTATGGGTCAAGCAACAGTTGAGGGGGAGAAAGTCACTGAAGAACCTCCACAACCTGAACAAGAACAACCTCCTTCTCACACTGAGGGGAGAATCCTGAAGCCACCTCATCTTTATCCCATCAAGACAAAAGCAAGGGCATTCTCACAACCATTGAGCCTGAGCCCACAATCTTGGTACCTGCCTCAAAGGAAAGAAGGCCAGACCCTGATGAACCAGTCAGGGTTCCTTATGAAATCAATGGGGTGATGGAACTTCTCGCTCATGCTGAAATTCAAGCTCACATAGAGAAAGAGGAGGCAATGAAGAAAGCTGCTGAAGATGAATGGCAGAACAAGCTTGCTCTAATTCAGGTTGCAAGAGAAGAGGCTGAGAAGATTGGGATTGAGGCAAAGGACCTTGCAAAAAGGGAAGGTGGAAAGAGCTTTGTGGAAGCTCAGAATGCTCAGTTGGCTTCTCTCAGGCAGAAAAGAGAAGAAAGGGCGAAAAGGGCTGAAGAAATTAGGCAGAACAGGATTGAGAGATATCAGTGGGTCATGACAAGCAGGTTAAAGCCTGAACCCATCCTTGATATCAAGTTTCACCGAAACTCCAACCCTGCCATTGTTACTGTCTACAGGAGTACTGACAAAAGAATTCTTCAGGTTCATAGCCCCTTCAGATTCGCAGACTTCGGGCTCACTGAGTTGGATGAATTGGGTTCAATATTGGAGAAAAAATCTAATGTTGTGGTCCCTGGTCTGTTAAAATCCCTGAGCCTAAGGTATGAAAGATTGGGAGCAGCACCTCAGGAACTTGGTATTCCATCTCTTCTTCCTACTTCAGCTGAACAGCCTGCCCCTTCTCAGTCTTCTTCAAGAAAGAGAAAGAAGATTGAAGCTGAGCCTGAGATCAAGGTTCCTGGTCTTGACTGTAATAGGGCTCTCCCTGAAGGTGTTCCATTCAGGAACAATGTGGTCATTGAACAACCTGAAAGAGGTATGTTCTTCATTGATGAGTTCGGTGACCAAGCCTTTCAGAGTTGGAGTGATATTGATCTATCAGGGATCAAAGCCATGCTTGGCTTTCTAATGATGGCCTCCCCACTCAAAACTCCTGAAAATGCGAGGTTTTGTCAAGATCTGAAAAAGAAAATCCGAGAGCACCCTGACCAACAAGAACTGCAGTCGAAGAAGCCTAAGCTTGAAGCCCTTGGGATTAAGTTGAACTGATGAATCTGCCTGACTACCACCACCACCTTTTGTACTTAGTTTTGATAGGACTTGTAATGATATTAATAAGATGATGTTTTTATTATTTCAGTGTCCTTATTTACATTCTAGTACATTCAGTATGAGTAGAAGTCATTAGCTCACTCATTACTGATCAAAACACTTAGGAATAATTTATATTCAAATAGGGGGAGATTGTTGGGTCCGTCAGTACCCAAGAATACTTAAAACAAGATTTGAACACAAATTAACTAAGTGTTAACTTAAACCGAGAACAATTCAAGTCACTGAGAGAACAGTCTCTCAGTGAGTCATCTTCAGGATGCTTAAGGCGAATTCAAGAAGAAGGATTCACTACTCAGGAAGGCGGTACTCCCTGGGTAGGACTTAAGCCAAAGAAGAAGATGATGGTTCAGTGAGTGTTGGACAAGAACTCACTGAACCCCAGTCTCCTCAACAACAATTGTGATTAATAAATGAAGGCGTGTACTAAAGAACCTAAAGCCTGAAAGAAAGGCGGGAAGATATGGGAAGAGTTTAAGATAAGATCAAATCTTATCTTGTCAGGAAGAAACCTTCCCTAAGACGGCTAAAAGTCATAGAGTGTCATACCAACCACTCCTAAAGACTTTTAGCCCATTCCTATTGGTTCTTGGAAATGACAATTACTATTATAATTGTCAGACACACTTGCTTCAAAAACTTGTATTATTTTAATCACTTTTACTCTTTATACTTGTGTATAAATAGGTTCAGATAGGAGAGAAGTTGAGTGTGTTTTGTACATTGAAAGCTTAGACTTTCACAAAGCAATTTCTCTTCTACAAAGAGTAACGTATCCCTGAGATAGCTCAGTGGGTCGAATTGTTACCACTCAAAGCAAAGATTGAGTTTAGACAGGAGACACCACCATACCTTGTCTATTCAACCTTAAGTCCTTGTTCCGCAAAACACTTGGGTAATAGATTCTTTGATTCATTTCTAATAAGAATTTAAACGTTGAAAAATACTTATGTGTTTTTACTTTTACGTTTCATTAATCTGTTAGAATTAATCATAACATTGTATTAGTCATAAACACGAATAGGTTAACTTTCTAGTTAACTATAAGCGTGTGAAGGGAACAACAGTATTTAACAAAACATATACGTATATAAAAACGTATATGTTTTTATAAAAAATGTATAAAAACGTATACGTATATAATATATAGAAAGTATAAAAAAAAACCTATATAAAAACGTGTATATAAAAACGTATATAAAAGTGTATAAAAACATATATGAAAGCGTACATGTTAAAAAAACGTATATAAAAACGTATATGTTTTTATAAATACGTATATAATAATGTATTAAAACGTGTATATAAAAACGTATATAAAAGCGTATAAAAACATATTTGAAAACGTATATTTTTTATAAAAAAATGTATATAAAAATTGAAAAACTTAAAATAAACCAAAAAAAATTAAATTATTAACGGTTGTTAGTTTAAAGGATGAACGTTGCAACGATCGTTGGCCAAAAAGGGTTAACGTGTAACTATTAACGGAATCCACTTAACGCCGGTTAATACCAGGGACCAAAATGATCAAAATGTTTCGTGACAGGGACGCCGCCTGCACTTATGGAAGACCAGGGATGATTTATGCAATTTTGACAAACCACAGGGATGGTTTTTGCAATTTACTCTTATTAAATTGTGTTAAATTTGGTTTAAATTATGTAATGTTTTTATTTGAATATGTTTGTTTAATAATGAAAATGAAAGAAAACTTTTGGAACCTATATCTTCTCTCTTGAAACTTGAAAATATCATATTTACTCAAATATTGATTTGAAAGATTTTATTTTTGGTATATACGTACATAATGGAAATCAAGTCTATAACAAACAGACGCGTGCTATTTACCAGTGGTTAATGTTCAGTTTTTGCTCCAAAGATTCAAACTGGAAACGATAGCCCCACATTTTTTGAAAGGAAGCCAAATAAAAAAACAAAGTTGAATATTTGCTAGTAGTCACAAATAATTTCGACCATCTTTTAGATATTAACATAAGTAATAAACCCCCTTTTAAAAATCTTGATCTTTACTTCAGTAGGGGAAATTATTTTAATCATCTAAACACTAAAAATTAAAGTATTAACACAACTTCGGCGGGTGTTCAAACGGTCAGGTTTTGGTTGACCGGAGATATTCGTTTAGGTTTATCCGGTTTTTGCAAGAAAAGAAAACACACCAAAAAACTAAACCGAAAATGAACAAACCAAACCACCCGACTAATAATCGGTTTATCAGTTTAGGACCTAATAAACAAACTGAAAAGTTACAGGTACAAATCACTGTACAAAAGACAACCACAACAAGTTAAATAATTTAATAATAAATAGACTAAACAAGATTAGGTTTAACATGAAACTTCAATATACTGGGAAAAGTATTTAACAATATTCATAGAAATCCAAAATAAAGTAATGAAGATGCTTGAATTTTAGTTTAACATAAAGGTAAAATTCAAATTTACATGTCAATTAGCCTTCGAGTCTTCCCATACCATATTTAAGATTTCATGCGCTTATCCATATTTGGTTTTCGGGTTGGGCTCCAATCATTGTCTTTAAAAACCAAATCCAAACCAAAAACCACAATTTAGCTTCGGTTGGATCCAATAAACCGCCCAACCCAAATAAGCCAAAACCGAATAAACCATATCACTTTGGATCGGTTGGTTTTTTGGGACCAACCCGTTTAATGAACACCCCTACCATAACATGGAACAAAGAAGTGAGGGTTAGTTCTATAATAGACGTTTCTTGATAGTGAAAGTCATGCTACACTTCTCCTACATGATGCAATGTGGATTGTACTACAAGACGCAATGAGAACTTTACAATCTGTTGAACTTTACCATGAGCTCCACTAGGAAAATAATCCAAGAAAAACAACTAAAACCTTAGACACGTTTTCAATCTTTGCTCTCATCATCGCCGCCGTCTCATCCATTAACAATCAAGTCCTTTCTGTTCAGGATTTATAAGTTTTTAGTGCAGAAAAAATTGTCAAAAGAGAAAGCAATCTCATTTTCTTATAACGGAAAGTCTTTAGTCAAATGTCAAATGTACCTATTGTGTTGCTTAACGTAAACCTGAACTAATATCATCAACTATTGATTACCACAACAGTCATATAAATATACTTTTGGTCCAACACGTGTTTAAGGAAAAGGTTTCAATATTTACGGGAGATCAAGACATGACATTAGACGTGCCAATTTCGACCCATAAACAATCGGCCCAATCGCCCCTACACAAAAGTTACCCACTTTTCACCTCTAGTATCTCCACTATCAGATTATCAGGTATGGATCCAAAATAACATAATCAAATACATAATAATGGGAAAGTAATTTAGTGTAACAAGATTCCAGAAAAGAAAAGGATTGCAATTTTCAAGGGTAACGTACCTTTAACACTGGTAATCGTTTTTCCACGTCTAACTTTTGTTGTTTCTTGACCACTCCATCAACACAACTTTCAGTTGGATAATACTAGACCCCTACATAAAAAAAATACCACCATATTGATCAAATATTAAGCATGTGATTATACAACAGTTTCATATCTTAAAGATGGAAACTAAGAAGTTGTTTTGATTAGCATTGTGAGAGTGATTATGTGGCATAGAATAATCTAAATCAGATGGATGCACCAGATTTAGATGTACTTTTGCTGCTTGAAGTTGGACTAATAATCAACTGTTAAGTGTTTAGAAAATTCAGTCTTTTTATATAAGTAGATAAATTTAACATGAACGTAGTTATATGTTTGTTAAAATATGAGAAATCTATTTGTTTAGATATACGTTTATAAGATAATACTAACAAAAAGGAGTTTATTTCATTCTTAATGAAATGCCTAAACTGTTTAGATACTTCTCAAAAACAACAACAATACCCAATCCCGTTAAATGAATAAAGACCAATGAGTTCTACAGTATCATGGATAACTGGCCTCTAAAAGCACCATATGTACTTGTGATTTTAGATTACTTTACCTTTTAAGAAGTAGATTAAGTGTTATCTATATTACAACTATAAATACATTTAATGTTTAGAGAAATGTACTAAAATTGATAATTGATATTTGCATAATTGCACACGAGGGGGTTATGGGTAGAATAGAATTACTTGTCACAATATACAGTCCCGAACAAGTAACAACAGCTACAACTGCAAGAGGAGTGTCAATAGAGCTCTGAAAAGGAAGAACCAAAAGCCTAATAAATACCAGAGGTAGCAAACTTAAATGCAGAAACTCAACATAGAAAACAGAAAATCGGAAAGAAAAAGAGAAGGAGGTCAAGTTAATGACCATAACTGACCTCAAAAATACATGTCAGTGCTATAACGCGCATCACCCACTTGATATAGTAAAAGGGGGCCCACTTGCAAACAACGGGTGCCAACAATAGTAAAGAAATTCCCACAACAAGCAACGCATAGCGCCATCCCTGTGACACTACAATATGGCACAAATTGCCAAATTAAAAAATATAGAATGACATATAAATATAAGACAAAGACAGGACACTATGACCGAACCATCATTTTTCGCTTTTCAGTTCAAACTAACAGTATAATTTCCACACACTACCAGTTAAGAAGAGACCACAAACATGAAATTGTTTATCCAAATTCGCCCATTTTTGCAAGCGCACTTGAAATTAAGATATAAATGAAAATGGATACCTTCAAGAAGAGTGACAGTTACAGAACCATAAATCCCGCTAGTATACTTCACATCAACAAATCTTTGCTCATAAGGTGACATAACAGAACTCCATGTTCCATTTTGAAGTGATCTCCATTCATCACTTCCACATTTGCATAACCCCCGTGAAGCATCCCTGCAGAATAAATAAAAATAAAAAAATCTTAAAAGAAAACAAACCACTAAAATCTTCTGACCATTTAGTTAAGAGTGGGTCGATTGAGATTGTACTTTATCTCACAAAGGTTAGATACGTCAAATGATGAAATTTAGCAGAATGGGGAAATGGCAGAATGTTGCTGCCATGTAATGCATTCAACCTTCTCAAGTGTTTTATTCATATAATTAGATTATTACTGTAATAAAGGTAGATTTTGTCATCAGAATTATGAATGCACAAAAAATATGACTCTACCTTTTTTGACTCGTTAGTCAACATGCCCATGTTGCCACCTACTACCAACTAAAGAATAAGAGTGGAACAAAAAAGCCTCTTACTTGCCTGTGAAAACAAATTTGAACCTCGTAACGTGACCTTTGATGGACCTCTGGTGACACGGCCAGCAAAACACGATATGGTCGGGCAAAGCTCTCAAGTTTCTTTCTCGATGTGCCATTTACAAAGATGCGTGCACAATAGTTATCATGTGATCCCGAAAGCGGCGCGGGGATAGCTTCAACTGATGGATTTCTAACATCAATGCCTGTGATTTCAAAGAATAAAACTAATGATCAACAATTAATATTTTAACTATACTCATATCTAAGTGCCAAGTTGTAAATTGGATTACCATATTTCTTGGTTTTCGTCATGGCACAAGAAACGATAAGTGCTTCTTTTATTGCTTCCTTCTCAGCCACATAATTGCATATGTTTGCGAAAGCCCGTATGTGCCTCAAGCCAAGTTCAGGCAGCAAACAACAATGTTTCTCAAAAGATTCCAACTTCAATGAAAAACACTATCAGTTAGCAAAATGAACAGTTATACTATACAAAGCAGAAAAGTATATGAAATTGTACCGTAGACTTGAAACACTTCACGTCATCCACTATACGGTCGGGAGCTCTAACAGAACGAAGCGTTGATCTAGCTTTTTCAGGTCCAAAGAGAATCAGCCCCGCCATTTCTATCTTACTATTGACATACTCCGTATGTGTCAATGCTTTGTTTAAATCCTTGACAATTTTGGTTCTTTCCGAAGTTGTGGACTTCCGGTACTGTAGATACGTATACATAGATTAGATATATACATATGAAAGGGAGGTTTGTTTGAAATAAAACAAACAATATGATGAAGAAAATGAAAACTTACTGTTTCCCACAACCGGTAACGTGCAAGATCCCATTCTCTTATTTCGGTAGTGTGTGAGGGAATGCGGTTTGCGATGGCTTGCAGTAATTCCCAAGTGGTGTAGTTTTCCGGCTTGTGGTGTGACGGGGTGTGAGCACGTACGTTAGCGAGTAAAATCACCATAACAACAAGGAAAGGCATCAGAAGAGGAGAGGTTATCCTCATTGATCCCGGTAAACAAACTGCAGCTTTTGATGATGATAAGAAGGGAAAAAAGTTAACAAACTGTATGCATACCATAATGAGGAAGTAGAACAAGACGTGGTTAGAAAAAGTAGTAGAGTGAAGAAACTGCCGCAAAATTTTTAAGGGAATAAAAGCAAGTGGAAAGAAAAGAGTGGGTGCTGAAGTTATCTCATGTTTTCAGTTTTCTCCTGTTGGGTTGCTTTCCCTTTTCTTTAATTCACAGTAATCCATGTTTTTCATTTTGAATTCAGTATTCTATCAGATCCTTTAACTTTCAGTTGGTGTGTAGTTTGTTCCGGTTTATTAGTGGTACGTTATAAAAATGTTACTGGTAAAAGCTGATAACTCACCCTCTAACAGGCACTCGACCTAGTGCTCTAACCATATTTTTGAATCCCGTCTATGTATGTGTATCTTGTGACCATTTTAACCCCACCATGTTCAACCCTCTTATTAACAAGGTAGGGGTAAAATGGTCTCACACAATAGACGAAATTCAAAAGTATGGTTATATAAAAGCGCCTAAAAAAAACTACACTTAACTCGAAAAAGTGACAAGTTTCCAAATAAAGATATAAGGTTTGAGTGTATATAGTGAGTCAGTCACCTATATCCCCAAAACTCGATTATATAAAACCCTAGTTTCAAACACTACTAAATCAATCAGAATAAACATAAAATTCAACTATAATAACAATTGTTATAACATTTTACCTCGATTAGTATTTATTATAGATCTTTTAGAATCGCCACGCACAATTTTACTTTTTGGTGTCTATGTGTTTATACCAAACGAGTCTTTTTTTAATTCATATTTGACCCGTCTTTTTTTTGTTTTTCATTTTTCTTTTCTTGATTTACTAAACTCTTTTAATTTGAAATCTTTTAAGTTTACTATATTACCTTTAATTAAAATTGTTAATTACAAAACTATTTACGTATGCTATGTAAATCGGTATTAAGAGCGGATTGAGATGGTTGTGTTGTTTGGCTTCCGTGTTGAACGGTAAGGACCCGATGAGTTGATAAAAATCAAGAAGCTCGGGTAACACTTAAACAAACCATTTGAGAACTGTGTGTGAGACATTATTTTGCCCAAGTGTGTGAGCTTTTGAAGTTTGTGTAGGATGCCTTCTATACTATAGAGAGCCATGTAGGGTTTACAGATAAACCCTTGAAGGATGATCAACAGTTATGGGGAGGCCAAGCGTTAATCATCTGATGACCAGACAAGAATGATAGGTGGCCTCCCCTCCTTTGCTCGTACAGAAGAGTGCTTTTGCTTCCTATAATGTTGGTCGTGTGTCTCCCACTGCCCACTGTTAAAATTGTACATCTTAACCGTTAGTGACAGTTGTCTCATGCGACATGTACTATGCGGCCTGAAAGATGTTACCAGGTCCATCGTGGCCTGGGTTTGCATGGTTCTCGTCATGGGTTGACTCGTGAACCTTGATTAATGAGCTTGATCCGAGCGTGTAGTTAAATAACTCTTTAAAAGGTAAAATTGTCCTTTTATGAATTTTGCAAAGCTGTAATAAATGCATTTTTCTTTAACTATATGTTTTTTTTATGCCAACAATAATTTTAGGACAGGGGTAATAAAGTTTTAAATTGACCATATCAAGTCAATTCTAAATTTAATTATATCACCTTAGTTATAAAATTATCCATATCTTTTAACTTTTATAAGTCTAAGAATTTACAATAAATTTCCTGCCAATTTAGACTTTTAGAAGCAACAACCTTGTTACTTTATATTAAATTAAAGTTACCACAACCCATAAACATACGAGGTTATAAATATACAAATGAAAGCACGGATTATAAATTGATTTTTATACCAAACGTCGTGTCACCCAGTAATAACCAATACAAAAACCGGCATGTACGCTTGAGCTTATAATAAAACGACTGATGATAATTATCGATCGTCTTCATTTTTTAAGTTTAAGTAAAGGTATCTTACTTTGCGACGCAAGTCCAAAAACACCATATACACACGGAGTTAATATTACACAAAAATCTAAAAAGTTTAAAAGATAAATTGATTTTAATACCCTAAGCTCATGTACGTAGAATGTTATAAACTAGTTTCACCATGGGAGTAAAATGCAGAAATGGTCCCTATGGTTTGCTCAGATTGCATGTTTAGTCCCTGGTCTTTCGAAATTACAGGCGGCCTCCCTATGGGGAGTTTTTGGTTCCATTTTGGTCCCTGGCCATTGCAGAAATGGTCCCTGTGGTTTGCTCATAATTGCACGTCTAGTCCCTGGCCAGGGACCAAAACAGAACCAAAAACTCCCCACAGGGAGGCCACTTGCAATTTCAAAAGACCAGGGACTAAATATGCAATCTGAGCAAACCACAGGGACCATTTCTGCAATTTACTCTTTACATGGTAAACAAATACTTCATACTTCATAATATTATAACAGAATTTAAGACATTCTCATTAAATACACTCAATTCATACTATATACCTATTATAACAATCAACTCATTAAGGCTTGGAATTTGTTTTGCAACATACATAATTTGTTTCGCAATCAACTCAGCAGCCCAAGTTGCTCAGGTATTTTTTGACACAGTTTACAAACTACATGGACTGCCTACTACTATTGTGTCAAACAAAGATAAGGTGTTTTTTGAGCAGTTTTTGGAAGGAGTTGTTTAAGCTTTTACAAGTTAAACTGCTGATGTCTACCTCATATCACCCACAAACTGATGGGCAAACAGAAGTAGTCAACAGATGTTTGGAATGCTATCTAAGGTACATGTCAGGTGAGAAACCAAAATAGTGGGTAAAATGGCTGTCATTAGCTGAATTGTGGTATAATTCTAACTTCCATACATTTATATTGACCACACCCCTTTTGAGGCAGTCTATGGTCAAGCTCCACCAGTTCATATCCTATACATATGAGGCCTGAGTAAAGTTGATGTTGTGGATAGGACTCTAGCAGTCAGAGAACAAGCTATCCAGTTGCTTAAGTTTCATTTGGGAAGGGCTCAGAACATAATGAAACATCAATCAGACAAAGGCAGAAGTGATAGAGTGCTTAAAGAAGGTGACATGGTCTTTCTGAAATTGCAGCCCCACCGACAAGTGTCCATTAGGAAAGGAAGGCAAAACAAATTTTCACCAAAGTACTTTGGCCCTTTTAAAGTCATTGGGAAGATAGGTCAAGTGGCATACAAGCTGGAGTTGCCTGCTCATAGCCAAATACACAATGTATTTCATGTGTCTCAGTTGAAGCTTTGCAAAGGAAATCCTCAACCATCACAAGTTATTGACCTTCCCAGCTGCAACCAAGAAGGATTAATAGCAGTACAGCCTATGGCAATTTTGGATAGGAAAATGGTCAAAAAGAGGAATGCTGCTATGGTGTATGGACTGATCCAATGGACTAATGGGACACAAGAGGATGCCACTTTGGGAAAACTTGGAAGAGCTATATGCCAAGTTCCCAGCTTTTGATTCCCATTCTTGAGGACAAGAATGATTTGAAGAAGGGAGGATTGTTAGGAACTGTTTAGTCAATAAGCTCTGATTAGCTAAATAAGCTGGTAAATTGGTTAAGCCAAATGGCACGTGAGGCGCAGGTGTGCTAATGCACACTTGAGGTGCACATGACAAACACTCCTTTGGGTTAATCAACTTTCCCACCCATTTCCCTTTTTAATACTTGTAACTAAAACTCATTTGTTAGCTTTTGATTGAATACAATTCCTTCTTTAATCTCTTTCTCACACTGTAACAAACTTATCACAAATATCCACAATTGATAATACTTTGATCTTTCGTTAATCTTTTCTAACTCTTTGATTGACAAAGTTCTTTGTAAAACACTCTTATCGATCTAAATGTTTATGAGTTATAAACGAAAAATAATAAAAGTTTGAAGATTAAACAATATTTAAAATATTAAATTATTAGCAGGTGTTGTTACCATTTTTAATCAAAGGTGTTTTAGTAATTGAAATGATTTTTTAAGTTTTCAAGATTAAGGATTAAGGAAAATAATGTAAATGCTTTATAGATAGTATATAGATTAATGCAAAGGGATTAAAAGGAGAAAACTATTTTTGGGCATCACCTACAACCACACGAAAGTTCTAACAGACCAAAGTGATGGCGGCCAATGCTGAATTCACTCTTTTTTAATATGTATCACGGACCAACCACAAGGATGATAACGGAGATTGAATACCCCAAGTAAATACTCTGGAAGCAAATGACAAACCAGAGAACGTTGATTCAACACAAATACTAAACCATCTAGCCTTAAGAACAATTTTGCAACTATAAAAAAGTACACATTATCGCACATTCAAACAGAAACCAAAAATAAAAAGTTAATGTTGATGCACTATTCACAATTTCACGGTCCCAACACCTGTATGTACTAAACAGGTATAATAACATTTAAAAATCAAGCTAACGCATGATAGTGTACAATCTATTAACATAAACTCCAATAGGTTAACTAACAATCCAGAAAAACAACTAACTAAAACCTTATATACATTTTCATTCTATCTCTTGCAAAACTCAGCTTACAAAACAAGATCTGCCTGCTTTTGTTACCAATGTTCTCAGATCCAGAAAGGACCGGAAACTTTGCATAAATCACCAGGAACATGCAAAAAAATCACCATAAAATCTCACTGCCATTGCCATTTATGTTGCCATTGCCATTTATGCTTCCATTACCATTTATGTTTCCATAGCCATTTATGTTTCCTGATGCACATCCTATATCAATCACAATATAACAAACAATATCATTCATTTAACAATGTTAAATTTAGCCAGATTGACAAATATTTTCAGTTTTGTTGCCAACATAAAGGACTTGTTACAACTTCCACAAAACGAAGCAAGTAATTTGTTCCGTCTCACCAAATCTTCTTGATGAAAACATAAATTTTAATAAATAAATAAATAAAAAAAGTTACAATTTACAGGGGCAACATACCTTTGACAGTAGTATTTTTCTTTCCTCGGCTGGGGAGTTTATAACCTCTTCTGTTAATTCTTCACTACTCAATCGCTCCAACTTCCGTTTCTTGGAAGTTACTGAAGCACTACACGAAAATTAGAGCACCAATTCAGATTAGTTAACTACTTGCAACAAAAAGATTAGTGAGCACGGAAAAAATTACAATAATGACATAGTACCTACACTTGACAGCAAGTGATTATGTGAAATCAGATCATCTGAATCAGATTCTCTAGTAAAACGAAGTGCACGATATAGTGTTTGGATGTGCTTTTGCTGTGTGAGGTTGGAACAAGTGTTTGGGACTTTCTAATTATCGAATAAATCAATGGATAAACTAACAGCAATGACATTGTTATATGCTTGTTATAGAAGGAAAACCTAATCGTTGATACATATATATCATATCCAAACACAAAACTTATAGATAAGTAATATTAACAGACAGGAGAATGAAAAACCTAATCGTTTAACTAAGTGTTAGTTTGAGAGATAAAACTAACAAACCCCTATGAGTACATCATCATAAATAACTGGCCTCTTAAAGCAACTTATATAACTTGTGCACTTAATTACGTTTCATTTTGAGGGAGATGGAAAATATCGGAGAGTTGAGAGTGTGTATAATAAACATTTAACATGTGAAGAAAATGTACTAAAGATAATATAATCGTATAATCCCAATGTTTGTATAAGAGGGGTACAATACAACTTACTTGATAAACCTTGTCAAAATGTATACTGTCAAACAAGTAACAACTGCTACCATTGCGAAAAGAGTGTCCTTAGAGCTCTGAAAAGGAAGAACCAAAAGCCTAAATTCTGAGCCAACAAAACTCAATGTAAAATTCTAACATGGAAAAAATAAAATTTCAGAAAGAAAAGAAAAAGGTGATCAAGTTAATGACCATAATGACCTGAAAAATAAATGTCAATGCAATAGCACGCACAGCTAAAATTCTAACAGTATTACTCGAATAGTCAAACAGGAGACACTTGCTAGCAACGGGTGCCCAGAATAGTAAGGAAAAACCAATTGCAAGAAACATGCAGCGCCATCCCTGCGACACTGCAACACGACACAATTTTTCAAATCAAATGGTATACACATGTCATATAATATAGAGACGCGGACAGGACAATGACCTCTTTCATTTCAAACTGACATACTTTTTTGTAAAAAAATGGCGAAGAGACATTAATTGCACAAACTAAGAATTGAAAAAAGACGCAAAATTGGCAATTTTAGAATATAAAACTATAAATACAAATGTGCAGAGATACCTTCATGAAGATAGACTGATACGAAACCGCTGGTCCCCGGAGACAGCTTCACATCAACAAATAGTTGCTCGTAAGGTGACATTACAAAGCTCCATTGCTCATCTTCAAGAGATCTCCAATCATCCTTCTCACATTGGCACAATCCCAGTGAAGCATCCCTGCAAACAGCTTCCTAGTTGAATAAAGAGTTTTGACAAACAATATTTTACCTTTTAGCTATTAAGGGATCGATTTGGATTGTGTTTTATCTCACGCAGGTTATATAGGTGGTATGAAGAAATTTAGCAGAAAGGGAAATTATTACACGTTTTCTCTCATATAATACAGGGAAAACGTCGCTGATGTCATCATTTACTCAAAACAGCCTCGCTAAGCAATTCCAACCATGAATATCTTAAAATTTACACCTTAATTTTGTGCTCATGTCATAAATTCAAATGAATCCATATGACTAGCTTGTTTTAAAGTTATATTGTTATCTGCAAGAGGGTACCAAGTCGTAATCGGCACGTGCAATTCAATTGGGGTTTCATTCCATTGATCAGATAGTACAAATCCTAAATTTAACGAGAACCTAAAGTCTTGCAATTTTGCAGCTATGTGAATGAATTATCCATGTTATATAAGGTTTCCTATTTATGTAGTACAATATTAATATTTAGGAACCTATGAATCTCCTAGGCCGATAGTGTAACAAGACAAAAAACCAGTGACATTTATGAATCAATGGGTCTAAAGATAGTTATCATGGTACTTCCATTCAAATTTTACTTACAATGGGGAATGTTTTACAAGGTTGTAAACGAGGATGATTGTCATGGGCCTTCTAATTTATACAAATCAACCACTGATGGAGATGCCAAATTATATGTATCTTCTACCTTGGTTTTGCTTTAGTTATGCCTCTTAATTCAGCTTATCTTGAATCTTTCTCAGTCATATATACCATGCAACTCACAAATGCCCGTTCATGGCAGTTACTGCACACAAGGCAGGAACCTTGGAAAGAAAATAACTAAGCCAGGCTCAAGACTGCGAAAAAAATTGGCTGATACTTACTGCCACCAATATCACTTAAGGGTTTGGAATAAAATACGACAGCACTAGAGGACTTTTTGGGCACTATGTGGAGACCTGGAAATTATGGTATGTTGAAGCACATGAGAAGAAGCAGGTCCTGAATCCTGATCTCATTCACAAAGGGTACACTAGGCTATTTTGTGTTAAAGCAAGAAGAGGAGCATTGAGTAGTGCTTTCCTGTCATATGCCCTTAACAACACAATCATTTCTAAAAGAGATAAAAACATTTAACTATCACACTATATATAATACATCAATGTATGTTTTTAAATGCCCGTATATGCAAAGCTTAGTATATTGAATGCCCCATTTATACACAACTACTTAAATATGATAACCTCATATCTTGTTATCACAATTACTGCATTAAAAAAATGAAAGTGTGTATTTTGACACTTTACCCAACCTGAACATGCTGCCACCTAACACCAACAAAAGCATAAAAAGTGGAACCTAACAGCTTCTCTTACATACCTGTGAACACAAATTTGGGCCTCTTCGTCATGCCAATCCTCATCTGACGGTTGTAACAAAACATGATATATTTTGGAAAAACTCCCAAGTTTCATTCTAGATACGCCTTCTACAGAAACACGTTCACAGTATTCTGAGGAGCCACGAACTGGTGCGGGCGCAAAACGAGTAATTGTTGGATTTTCCACATTAACAACTGTGGTTATAAACGATGAAAGAAACAATTAGTATTTACAAAATACTCAAATCTAAGTAACTGTGACAAACGGTGTAAGTTATCATTTTAGTACTTCTTATTAACCTCTCATAAGAATTTCTTATAGAGAGTAACAACAAATGATTAGAAATCTAAGACAATCATCCATTAATCTGATTCAAAAAAATTATTAGCAGTGATATTCTTTTAAGCTACGTGCAAGTAATATGTAATAAGTTCAAAAAACTATAACCAGGTCAAGTATTGGTAGTAAATTACCAAATGGATTGATTTCGTCCATGCCACAAGCAAAGGCTAATGCTTCCTTGATTGCTGCCTTGTCAACCGCGTGGTTACACATATTTGCAAACGCTGGGAAACGTCTAAGGCAGTGTTCATGTATACAACCGCAATGCTTGTAAAACAATTGCGCCTTCAAAGAAAGAATTTTAATTTAGTACAACAAACAATGACACAATACAAATTGAAAAGTAAATATGGATGTTTTAAGTTGGTACCGTAGACTCAAGGCATTGTAGTTCATCCACTAAGTCTTGCCCAGGGCCTCGAACTGAACGGATGATTGATCGACCGTTCTCTGGTCCAAAGAGAATCAACCCAATCATATCGATTCTGCTATTTAAATACTCCCACTGTGTTAGTTCCTCGTTTATGTCCAAGATAATTGTGGGTTTTTCCGAAGTTGTTGACCTACGGTACTGTTGATACACACATAGATTAGATATAAATACATACATATAAGAAGAAGGTTTGTTTGAAATAAAGCAATATGATCAAGAAAATGAATACTCACTATATCCCACAACCAGTAACGTTTAACATCCCATTCTCTTATTTCAGTGTCCTGTAAGGGAATGCGGTTTGCGATGGCTTGTAGTAATTCCCAGGTGGTGGTATTGTCTGCCGGCTTGTGGTGTTCCAGATGTAATGGGGCATGAGCACGTACTTTACAGAGTAAAGTCACCATAACAAGAAGGAATGGTATAAGAAGAGGAGAGTTCGTCTTCATTGATCCCCGAAAACAAACTGCTGTTTTTTATGATCATTAGAAAAGGAAAAAAAAAGGTTAACAGATTGGATGCATAGATTTGAATCCAATATATGACTAAAAACTGCCTACTAGTAAACGAAAAAAAAAAGAAAAGGTTTTGAGTGCGAAAAGGGAACATATATAGTGAGTCACCTACGGTTTTCTAGAGAATCATATCCTGAAAATTCATTAAGGTAAATAAATATGTCCAACAACGACTAGGCCCCAAGTTGGATAAACCGTTTTGCTAGTATCAAGTACAGCCAAACTCTTGTAAGTGTGGGTGTTGAAAACAAAAACAAAAAAACTTTGTGGACTTAGGGTCAAGGACGTAGCCATGATTTTCAAGAAAAAAAAAATTACACTTGATGACTCGAAATTGGACCATTACTGGAATTGGGGTGTCCAAAACCCTAATTTTTCAAACCCGAAAGTGCTAGTCTGTCAATGATCATATCCAAAGCAAGTTCAAGTTAGTGTGCGAAAGAGTAATGTCTATTCATGACTTGCCTAATTTCAATTCGCATGAATCTTTCAAACCCTAATTTGATTGTTTTTTATTAAGATGAATCATAATAACAGCAATTCAACAATTATAATAAAAGATTGTACCCCTCAATTATTTCAGAGCCGCCAATCGCAGTGTCTGTGTCTCTGTGTGTTTTACCCGACGGATCTTTTTTAGGGTGCGCTTGGTTAAAAAATTTCCAATGTGTAAATATCCAATGTGTATAGTAAAGAATCTATATATATAAGAGTTAATTGCAAAAATCGTCCTTAAAGTTTGGCGAAATTGCAGATTTAGTCCAAATACTCGAAAATTGCAAATATGGTCCCAAAATGAAACTATTTTGCAAATTTTAGTCCCAAGTGACTAACTCCGTTAACCGGCATTATCTTTTCCGTTAACATGTGGCAACGTTAGTCCATTAACCAAAAAAGCATTTGCAACGTTAGTCCTTTAACTAACGGCCGTTTTATAAAAATTCAAAAAAACTTATAAAAATTCCAAAAAATTTATAATAATTGGAAAAAATTTAAAAAAATTCAAAAATTTATAAAAAATTCAAAAAAAATTTAAGAATCCGAAATTTTTTTAAAAATCCGAAAAATTCGAAAAAATTTATAAAAATTCTAAAAAACTTATAAAAATTCAAAAATTTCAAAAAATTTATCAAAATTTTTTTATAAACCCTAAATCCTAAACCCTAAAAATTCGAAAAAATTTATAAAAATTCGAAAAAATTTTAAAAATCCGAAAAATTCGAAAAAATTTATGAAAATTCTAAAATATTTATAAAAATTCGAAAAACTTATAAAAATTCAAATAAACTTATAAAAATCCGAAAAATTCGAAAAAATTTATAAAAATTCAAAAAATTTATCAAAAATTTTTTATAAACCCTAAACCCTAAAAATTCGAAAAAATTTATAAAAATTCAAAATTTTTTAAAAAATTCGAAAAAATCGAAAAAATTTATAAAAATTCAAAAAATTTATAAAAATTCAAAAAATCTATAAAATTCAAAAAATTTATAAAAATTTATACAAAATTTCAAAAAATTTATAAAAATTTATAAAAAATTCAAAAAATTTATAAAAATTCAAAAAATTTATAAAAATTTCAAAAAATTTATCAAAAAATTTTTATAAACCCTAAATCCGAAAAATTCGAAAAAATTTATAAAAATTCTAAAAAAAATTTAAAAATCCGAAAAATTCAAAAAAATTCTAAAAGTTTACAATAAATTTCCCGAAGGTATTTTGATAAAAATCACAATAGAGTTTGCAAACTGATAAATCTGTGTATAGTTTAAAACTAGCTCCACAAAAGTGGAATGAAAATTGAGTTCTGTGTTACTTGAACAAGATTTTATACAAAGAAAAATGATTTTTCAAATCGTGGGTAAAACAAAGAGAAATGAAACTATGCAGACACACTTTTATCCTTGATTTTATACGACTTTAGGAAATTTTTTCGGATTTTTATAGGTTTTTTAGAATTTTTATAAATTTTTTTGAATTTTTCGGATTTTTAAAAAAATTTCGATTTTTTATACGTTTTTTTTGAATTTTTATAAGTTTTTTTTTTCGATTTTTTTGAATTTTTGAATTTTTAGGGTTTAGGATTTAGGGTTTATAAAAAAAATTTGATAAATTTTTAGAATTTTTTTGAATTTTTTCGGATTTTTAAATTTTTTTTTAGAATTTTTATAAATTTTTTCGAATTTTTTCAGATTTTTAAAAAAAAATTTGAATTTTTATAATTTTTTTCAAATATTTAGGGTTTAGGGTTTATAAAAAAAATTTGACAAATTTTTTGAAATTTTTATAAATTTTTTGAATTTTTATAAATTTTTAGAATTTTTTATAAATTTTTTGGATTTTTATAGATTTTTTGAATTTTTATAAATTTTTTGAATTTTTATAGATTTTTTGAATTTTTATAAATTTTTCGATTTTTTTGAATTTTTAAAAAAATTTTGAATTTTTATAAATTTTTTTGAATTTTTAGGGTTTAGGGTTTAGGGTTTATAAAATTTTTTTGATAAATATTTTGAATTTTTATAAGTTTTTTTGAATTTTTTATAAATTTTTTAGAATTTTTATAAAATTTTTAGAATTTTTAGGATTTTTAAAAAAAATTTGAATTTTTTTAAATTTTTTTCGGATTTTTAAAAAAATTTCGGATTCTTAAATTTTTTTGATTTTTTATAAATTTTTGAATTTTTATAAATTTTTTCCAATTTTTCTAAATTTTTTTGAATTTTTATAAGTTTTTTTGAATTTTTATAAAACGGCCGTTAGTTAAAGGACTAACATTGCAAATGCTTGTTTGGTTAATGGACTAACGTTGCCACATGCTAACGGAAAAGATAACGCCGGTTAACGGAGTTAGTCACTTGGGACCAAAATTTGCAAAATAGTTTCATTTTGGGACCATATTTGCAATTTTCGAGTATTTGGACTAAATCTGCAATTTTGCCAAACTTTAAGGACGATTTTTGCAATTAACTCTATATATAATAAACCAAAGTTTTTTTGAAATTGTCCATGTCATTAAAGCCAGCTCAACAAATCCACGTCATCATTTATCTTCAGTATTCAACTCAACGCGCCTCACTTTCCCAAACTTTATTATAAGCTAACCTACTGAAGCTGTGAGATACGCAGAACCAAATCCCCCTTTGACTTAAACCCGCCTTCAATGGCACTTTCCCAAAATCAGAACCCAAATCCCGCCGAAGTTGCTACTGAAAATCAAGGAATATCAACAAATTGCCACTTTCCCAAAACCCCTTCAATTGCAATAGAAAATCAAGGAAGATCAAGGTATAATTCAATCTATATATTTTTTTAGTTGTTAGACATCAATACCTACCGAAAATCAAGCTAATTCTTTTGACTTTCAAGTTTTATTATTCATTATCAGTTTTTACAATTGATTTATGGTATGATTCACCATCGATTTGAAATCCGTGGTAGATGATTTGCGGGCTAATGGAAATTTGATCAATGGGTTATATTACAAGGTAACTTGGATGTGTTCACTGTCATTTTTTCATTGTTATTTGCAAATGTAACCAGTGTATCTTTTTTTTTTTTCTTTGTTGTTGTAATGATTTAGAACTTGCTCAAGCTTTATTTCTAATACTCCTTTCAAAATGGAGGGAGTTTTGATTGTAAAACTAGCAATAAAATTTAATTGTGTTGTAGCAAATAATGTGAAATTTATGTGCTTTCTAGATTATAATTCTTTAGAAACAAGTTATATTAGAGGAAATATTGTATGAGATGGATCCTTAGTTCAATGCATGTATTCAGTTCTGGAATTTGCATCTCACCTTTTGAGTCGTTGGGGCACAACCGAGTTACAAATTGAAATGTTTATACAATTTGAAAATAAATCTTCGAAAGCATCTTAAATGATATATGGCCACTTCCTAGGAAATGATTCCTTGTGTTCAGCTATAACTCTTACTGTATCATGATCGTGTCGATTGCTCATTTAAGCATTTTTGAGTGTATCATGATTGAAAAGCTTGATCTTTTGTCTTGCAGATTAACTTAAACTTCAGTTTAGAATATAGAATTGTCATATTGTTCAAGTGGTACAATAAAAACCAATATCTTAATTGTTTTTGTTTTGATTAGTTTTTGGAACATAATGACATGATAGAAGAGTTTTTGTTTGATATCATTTGCTTATTTCTACAGTGTCGGTCCCCATTTTTCTTCCTGTTACGTCAACCAAATTGGACCCATAAACGTTTTCTGTTTGGTATTGCGTCTAAAATTGACACAAAAAATTTATTTTTCGTATAGGCTAAAAAAAATTGGAGTGTGTGTTTGTGGTTAATGCAACATTTCGCACTCAACTGTACATTGTTCAACTTTTTGAGGCTTTTCTAAGACGTGTCAGGGAAAGTATTCCCGGGTGGATAAGAAGTCATCATGCTCTGCTGCAACTGTTTTGGTTGTGATTGGTGTTTGTTTAGTTTGTGTATGGATAAGAAGTCATCATTTGCTTATTTCTACAGTGTCGGTCCCCATTTTTCTTCCTGTTACGTCAACCAAATTGGACCCATAAACGTTTTCTGTTTGGTATTGCATCTAAAATTGACACAAAAAATTTATTTTTCATATAGGCTAAAAAAATTTGGAGTGTGTGTTTGTGGTTAATGCAACATTTCGCACTCAACTGTACATTGTTCAACTTTTTGAGGCTTTTCTAAGACGTGTCAGGGAAAGTATTCCCGGGTGGATAAGAAGTCATCATGCTCCGCTGCAACTGTTTTGGTTGTGATTGGTGTTTGTTTAGTTTGTGTATGGATTTTTATGTTAGCACCTGTCATCCCGGGTCAGAATCCAAATATTCCTGTTCCAGGTTTCACAACAGACACGAAAGCAAAGGTGTCAGAGAACCCGTCTTCCCAGTTTGAAGACACTGTCCGGCTGAATCCCCCACGTGTCTGGTAGCTCTTCCTAAAGGGTACAAGATCCCAATCAGGTGGCCTAGAAGTCGCGACCAGGTAATGTCTTACTTGAACATTTTTACTTACCATATCTTATGGAAAAAGTTTGACCTTAAAAGAATTCTTGAATTTGATGGAGTTTATTGTTACTTTTCTCGACCTTACAAGTTGAACACTCCAACTGCTTTGGTTGTTTCTTCTAGGCTTTGATAAGATAGGTGGTGTATCATAGAGCTAGGAATGGGCTTCCGTAAAACCTTCAAACTTTCAAAAAATTGTGAACTTGAGGTAATCCATACACATTGATGGGTTAACACGCTGATATGGCTAATGACATACTATTACCTCTAAAAACGTTTACTTGTCTTTGACTAGGCACTGAGTAACTGATATTTCGTTGTGACGGTTAAAATTATTATATATGATACTTGTATTTGACTATATAGACATATAGTAGTGAGTAGCAAGGAGGCTTACCTTTTGGACATGATCGATATCGTGAAGAGCACCATTCTTGAACTGAGTACCACCTCCAGGAAAAGTAAGATACTCTCCAGTGACTTTGACCCAGTTTTGATTTCCTTTGACTTCAGCCAGTTTGGTGTGGGGAACGTTATTGAACCATATCTGAAAATAATAATAGGTAGCAGAATCAGAAAATCTACGTTGAGGGAACACATGTGCTTATTTCAAGTTATGAATTCACCACTGTTTAAAAATAAGATAAAGTGTATAAAAAGGCAACCAACTTTGTTATCTTGGAGGGTACATTTTTGAGTGTGATGTAATTGCAATGTCGTTTGCTCCAAAAGATAAGCATGAAGCTCAAGTGCAATTTGCACTAGAAAGGGGTATTCCTGCCATTTCAGCTGTCCTGGGTACCCAAAGATTGCCTTTTTCAAGTATCATTTTTGATGCCATTCATTGTGCACGTTGTAGAGTCCCGTGGCATGTTGAAGGTGATACTTCAAAACTCTTTCACTCAAGTTATTTCATTTTAGTGAATTGGAAAATTATTATATTGAATGCATTGAATTTCTATTGAATGCATTGACATATTCAAACAATCGGTTACATTCAATCAAATTAATTGATTCCTCATTTAATGTCTTCTATACACTCCTCCTTCTAAGATGATAATAATCAGTTTTGATTCCTCATTTAATATCAATGCATTCCAAAAATCATCCAAAAGTAACCTACGATTTTGTGTGGATATCTCTGAATCAGATGATTTCATCGTTTTATTTTTGGAGAAGATAATTGAACGGAAAATCAAGACCTCAAAGGTATGTGTCTTGCTTTATTGTTTATGTTTCCATCATCAATCGTTTGTAGCATTCAAATGTTATCTCATGATCCGGTCAAAGTAATTGAGCGGGACAAACTTGATGTTGGCCATATTGGGACTTGGTTAATGTGGTAAACGAAACTTTCAACTCAAAGTTATAGTGTAGTGGAGGCATTATTGTTCAGAAAATGCTTCATTTTTCTATACCATGTAAGTTCATTGAAGACTTTGTACATCTCTATTGTAGCAAGAAAGAGGCTGGATTCAAATTTGGAGGGTTGTCAACAAAGTCATGAAAATTTACTAAGTTCAAAATTGTAAAGAAAAGTTTTGTCACACCTATTTGTGTTGAGATACTCTTTTAATTGTTGTGTACATTTTCACTTATTGTTTGAAAATTAAGATTATTTGCTTCAACTATCTGAACAAGGATTGTATACGTCACCCTCTTTTGTTCTTTAACTGTTTAAGTGATTCTTTATTGTTTATTTCATACACTGTATATAGATAAGCAAAGATGCACAATTAATCAGATTAAAAAGAATTGGAAGATGGGTTCTTATGGAATGTGTGTTAAAAAGTGTGAACAAGTCTATTTCATACTTTTTATAAGCCACCCGTGATTTATCACGGGTTTATAGGCTAGTACTAACGAATATAATAAAAGTATTTCATTGGATAGGTATTGGTTGGTTAAAAAATTTAAGGAATACAAAGTATAATATTTTTTAAACTTTTATCTAGATAAAAAACAACAAATAATATTAATTCAAATAATATTAATTCAACAAATAATATTATTGTGATATTGAAATTATCCGCTAAAATATGTAGTACGAGGCTTTGGCAAACCCGTGCGTTGCACCAATTGTATCTAAGTGTTCATAGCTTAATGGTTGGTACTAATTAGGTTTACACTATTTAAAATAATTACTTCACTTTAAAAGAGTACATATGAAGAAGTTTTTTACAAGATGTTATATTTAAATGAGGCTTTTCACACATAATTAACCAAAAAATAAAAACCTTTTGCAGATTTGTGTTTTGTTCTCAAGTTGACATTTTTAAATTTTTCCACACCTGCAAATTTAACACCTCGTTAATTATTGTTAACTAATAAGTGCGACCGAAACAACCTTTTTCCAATTAATCTGCATGTAAACTAACTAACCTTTCATATTTTTGTATTTGGAACTTGAAGTCATTCCCTGCTGATCCGTTTACAAATTCGAATACAAATATGGGTACATGAAATGCAAACAGATGACTATAAAAGTAAATGAAGATGAGAATTCAATGTGTTTTGGGGAAATGATTCTTTGTATTAATAGTTTCTCTCTAAAACAAAATTACACACTGACACTTCTCTTTGTTTACAATGTGTAAGTTGGTTTAGGCTACTTGACTCTCCTCTATGCATGGAAGGCTTCTTTTTTACCGTTTTATTTTTTCCACAACTCTAGTCAAAGATCGTCACGAATCACCTGCACACATCAACCAAAACACAAAAATATATAAGCAAGCCTATGACTTTACTTGGATTGACCTTATAATCTATACCTTTAAAATAGTAACCACATTATCCTATTTATAATTATTCTTGCTATAAAATTGGTGTTACACTAAAAAGTATGTTAAACACTTGTGTGTTTTCGCATCATATGACTTGTAGGACGAAAATAGAATTTATCAACATCAACATCTAGTTTTCATATTTCTGTGTCAACTACAACAAAGAATCATCATAATATTCGTTTGGAACATCAATTGCTACATTTACTATATGCTTTGAAACTACTACATTTTTTTTCCAGATATATGTACATATGAGAAATGTGAACAGTTTGGCTTGAGTGTTTACGCTGACCTTGGTTGACTCATACACCCCCTAATACAACAGTGTAGCGTTTAGTTGTTCTTTATCTTCATCACACTCCCCTCTTAATGCACCAACTAATACTTTGTCATTTTTCAGCACAACGTGCATGTTCATCTTTTGTCATGTTAACAATGGTAGTCTAGAACTTCTTTCATTGAGTTCTCAGCTTCTGCTAGTTCATGATCATGCTGTATAACCTGCACACGAAAAAAAAATCAGGAATGAAGATTTGAACTTTTGAAAATCAAGAATGAAGATTCGAACTTTTGTGTTTGTGCATGTGATTTTGGCCGGTTTATATAGGCATGGATTAGGTTAAATCATAAATTATTCTTGCAACCCTTTCACTTCATCTAACCAACTTTTAATTCTATACTAAATACCATGTGATCAATTCCGGAAACCCTTGCACTTCATCTAGCCAACTTTTAATTCTATACTAAATTACATATAATCAATTCCGGCAACCCTTGCACTTCATCTCCTTTCATGATTGTATACTTATTATAAGGTTGCATTGATAACATTTTATTTCGGTATATATTTTTGAGTTTAAGCATGTTGCACCGTACAAATTTTTGTGCACAAATCCTCTTCCACATTAAATTAAGCACTTGAATCTTTATATAGTATAGATTTGTAATACATATACTAATAGTTTTACACATTGGATATTTATATTATGTTTATGTATGTTAAAAAATTAAAAATTAATATTAGTATTTCAAACATCTAAGTAAACATACGATTGAAAAATCATCCCTCGTGAAATAATTATGATCATTATATGTTACGGATTATTATTTGAAAATAGCATGAATTTAGAAGGAGTGGGATCATGGGTAAAAAAATGCAATTGGGTAATCAATTTTCAATACCCCCAATTTATTGAGTAATGGGGTATTACCCACTTTCAAAGAATGGAGCATTGCATTATAGGAAACTAAGCAACACTTTTCATTATAATTACCTTTCCTTGCCCTCTAAAACCCTCAACCAAGCACCCCCTTAGTTCATATTTGACCCCCTTTTTTGTTTCAAATTATATAAAGAACATTATTTTGTCTTTAGTTAAAATATATATATGTTGCATTTAGTAAAGGAAAAATGGGTTGTTTTTTAGAAAGTTTTTCTTTGAAAATCTAAAAAAATAGAAAAAGCCTTCGAAGTGGGTTTTTTCCAAAAGTCTTCTTGGAAAGATAGAAAACTTGTTTTCTAAGTTTATGACTAATATTTATAAAACTCTTTTTATGAGTTCTCCATAACTTCTCCAAAAATAGCTTCCCCATCTAAACACGTTTTCAAGTGTTCTCTAGAGAAAGAATATCTCTTCCGTTCTCAAGAAAACTAAAAAATGAAAACTAAGAAAACTTTTCCATTACTAAAATGTGGTTCGGCGAAAAATGTTCCCCAAAACTATTACTTGCGAAAAATGACTTTGTGGTTTCTAGTTTGATGCAAATCGTCTCTTTTGGCTAAAGATCGTTAAAAATCCCCGTTAGTCGCCATGTGAAATGACTAATTTACCCTCCTTATCTTCAAATATTAACCTCGTTTATACGTTCCCGCAAATATAAGGACAAAATTTGCGTTAAAACTTTCATACCAAAGTGCTTCATTTGAGGGCAGTTTCTTCACCTAAAAACTGACACAAAACATAAACACATTGTCAGTTCGTCTATACACACACACAAACATAAACCCTAAATGCTTGTTTAGCCTGCACAAACCCTATTTTATTTATTTTTTATTATTATTTTTTAACATGGACAGTGGTGGAACTAGAAGCAGGAATGAGGTTGTGCTAAAGAAAAACAGGGGGAGAGGGAGGCCTAGAAAATACGGACCACTACCTACACCTTCAGTTGCATCCCCTAACCCGAGTACACCCACATGGCCATACAACAAATGAAGAGGGGAAGCCCTATTGGTAGTGGGAGTATGCAACGGGTTTCAGATTTTGGTAGTTTTATGTTTTTTTAGTTCCTTTATGTGTTTTACTTTGATTTTGCTAATTGTACCATGTTGTACTAATGTGTTTTTATGCATTATGGTTTTGGGAGGGTGTCCCTCTATCTGCTTTGCTCTATTTTCTTATGTATGAGGATGAAAACTGTATATAGGTTGGCATAATTTAGGAAGATTACAAGGAAATCTAGTCATAGGTTGGAATTATTCATGGGCTAGTATTGACTATGAGTGATGCCCATTGTTCGGTGAGAGGATGATTCAATACACTATAAGGTTGTTAGACCTTTGTTGCTTTATGTATATGATATATTGAGTTAATATGATTAAGTATGCGGAATCTACTTAACCACACTTAGAAGGTTATTTGGATATGGAAATGGAACAATTATGTTTGTTAATAGAACAATGAACAAAGAAAGTTTGTCACCAAACGATTCAATATTATTCACAATAATACGAGTGATCTTCACTATCACTAGGGTTACAAAACCTTGAATCTTATGTTTCTATTACTTGTGATATATTGTTCTAGTTATTTGTTCTAAGCATATGAATTAAGCACTTAATTAGACACACATATATCTAGTCTAAGATCTTTCTTTTATAGTTCAAGAAATATCTTTACAATATTGTTAAGTCTTGTCGAACAATTGCTAGCTTATCTTATGTGTGTCAGTAATTTAGATACAACATGTATCTATGTACACAACTTGTTACTGATCACTTTGTCCAAAGATATTATCTACCGTATATTCTTGACTTTAGAACAAAATATCTTCGTATACTTATCCATCCAGCAAGCAGACTTAACATTCGAAGAGCAGACTTAATTTTGGTACTCACCAGAATTAATCACTAGACTTAACCACCAGACTTAATATTCAAAGACCAGACTTAACCAGCAGACTTAACCAGGTACCAACCAGACTTAACACTACTGCAACCAAAATTAATCACTTAAGAGAATTTCCTGATACTTAATCTTCAAAATATTTAATTCCCAACAATCCTCCCCTAAACATGTGAACCCTTTTCAACATGTTTTCTGAATTAAATGAGGAATTGTGAAGATCTTTCAAATACTTCATAGTCAGACCCTTGATCTGAACTTTCTTCTGTTCTGTGAGATTGAATATCTTTCTCAGTAACTCATCTGCCTTCTTTTGACTTCAACAATATCAATACACATCTTCAGGCTTCAAACATGACCTAAAAGATGGTACAATTTCCTTGGATGGAGGAATTATAAGAGGCAATGGTGCTGTGTATCTTGGATGCTTATTTCAACAAGTGAAATCATCTATCAGCATGCCTTTGCAAGTGATGAACAAACGTAGTGAACTGAAATTGAAACTTTTCTCCGTTTGACCTAGATAGAACTTTCTCCTTTTGAATGCTTCATCCCTTCTGAATATACATAATACTCCAGAATCTTGTTCATGAAGAAGAGATTATCAGATCTATTCTTGTCATTTTCAACCTCTATGTCATCATCTTGTATGCTCTTGTCTTTTCCTCCCTTTCATTGGTTAATCTTCCTTCTTTTGGTTTTATTTCCTCCCCTGAGATGCAAATAACATTTCCTCCCCTGTTTGGAAGATCTCTCACAATGTACCAAAATATTTTATCTCCCCATCATCTGATCTATCAATTAGAACTTGTTATCAGACAATGTTGTACATGTAGCCATCAATTCCTTAAGAGTTTAATTTGCTGCCCTCATCACTTCTAGGTGTGTTAACTCCTATGAGAGGTAATTCATGGGACATTTGACTCATGGTCCATCATTTGATGGTTTTTGTGAGTCTCTTTGAAAATCCTTTTTAAGAAACTTTTGCCATTAGCAGTATGTACATGATTTTATTATGAAAAATCATACTGCTTACAACCATTTTGAAGGGATTAAGTGTATAACAGACACTTGATCAAAATTTCGGTTTAAAGCAACCTCTGGTTGTGTGAGAACCAATGTTTTTCAGTTATAAATAACTGCCTGTGTAAAGATAAACCTATTCAAAAGGCTTTCTTGACAGGGTTTCCAGCTCATAGCAATTGTTACCTCTAACACAAGTGTTAGATTCACTGTTGCTAGCTGTTCTTTCTATCAGATGTCCTTAGACTTGCTCATTATACTTAAAAGTATAAAATGATAGAAAGTGAGTTGTATCAGTTACTTTCTGATCAACTAAGTTATCAATTCAATGTGAAATTTCATAATCAGGTTTCAAGAAAGAAGTTTTAAGGAGGTATAAATTCCCAAACTCTTTCTATCATGAACCTATTATGTCAGCAACTGTATTATGATTCTGCTGCTCACACATTTCACTTGAAACATCCTTTGTGTTCACATGTTCATACCTGAAATTGTTAGTCTAAAACCAAAAGAACAATGTACAAAGCACTTGTCTTATATTAGAATAAACATATGACTAACTGTATGAATAACACAATTCAAATTTGTACTAATTGATAATACTAGCAGTAGAAATCCATTTCATATATACAAAGACACACAGTTTTAAATCATTGAGGATTAAGCATTCCAATACTTGCTACCAAGTACTGAAACCTTCCAACATCAAAAGTTTTTGTTAGCAGATCTGCAAAGTTGTGTTCTGAAGCAATTTTAAGAACTTGAATTAATCTTTTCTCATTGCAGTCTCTTATAAAGTGATGTCTAATTTCAACGTGTTTTGTTTTAGAATGTTGTACTGGATTTTTAAATAATGCAAATTGTACTACTATTATCAATATAACTAACAGTGTTCATAAAATTGTACCCATAGTCAAGAAGTTGGTTTTGAAGCCATAGGACTTGAGCACAGCAACTTGCAGCAGCTACATATTCAGCTTCAGTTGTTGAAGTAGCCACAATTGTTTGCTTCTTACACTGCCATGAGATAAGTCTACACCTAAGGAATTGACATCCTCCAGTTGTTGACTTTCTGTCCAAGCTAGCACCAGCATAATCACTATCCGAAAATGCTACCAAGTCAAAAGGTGACTCTCTAGAATACCATAGTCCCAACCTAGGTTGACCCTTGAGATATCTAAAAATCCTCTTGACTGCTGTTAAATGAGAAACCTATGGAGTTACTTGAAATCTTGCACAAGCACAAACAGAGAACATGATATCAGGTCTTGATGATGTAAGATACATCAAAGAGCCTATCATAGATCTGTATGTGTGTACATCCACATTTTCTCCATCTATATCTTTAAGAAGTGGCTTCTCAGAGTCCATTGGTGTGCTTGCTATTCTTGAATCAGCAAATTGAAATTTTCTAAGTATCTCAGCAACATATTTGTCTTGAGAGATAAAGATTCCTTCTCTAGATTGTTTAACTTGCAGACCCAAAAAGAATGTAAGTTCCCCCATGGAACTCATCTGAAACTTATCATGCATAAGCTTCTCAAACTCCAAACACATCTCCTTCCTTGTAGATCCAAAGATGATATCATCCACATACACCTGAACTAGCAAAAGATCCTTCTGTTGCTTCTTGATGAAAAGTGTCTGATCAATCTTGCCTCTTTGAAATCCATTCCTTTTTAAATAGGAAGCCAGTGTTTCATACCAAGCTCTTGGTGCCTGATGTAGGCCATATAGAGCTTTTACAACTTTGTACACTTTGTCTGGATTGTCAGGATCAATGAAACCAGGAGGTTGTGAGACATATACCTCTTCTTCAATAGTACCATATAAAAAAGAACTCTTGACATCCATTTGATAAACTGTGAAGCCTAAAAATGAAGCATAAACTAAGAAAAGCCTAATTACCTCAAGTCTTGCTACTGGAGCAAAAACCTCATCATAGTCTATCCCTTCTTGTTGTGTGTACCCTTGGGCTACTAATCTAGCCTTATTCCTAATCACTATTCCCCTTTCACCCCTTTTATTCTTGAAAACCCATCTAGTGCCAATTACCTTTTCATCCTTAGGTAAATCAACTAGCACCCATACCTTCTGAATCTTGAACTGAAGAAGCTCCTCTTGCATAGCCTCTACCCAGCTTGAATCATCTAGGGCTTTAAGAATGTTCTTTGGTTCATCTTGTGAGAGAAAACATACAAACTATAGGTGATGTAATAATAAAATAACATATCAAATATAAACGCAGCGGAAAAACATCACCAACAAAGGATCCATATAGCCATATGATCAATCAATTAAAATACAAACAAGTATTTATACCTTTGTAGCGTGATCGGTAGAATCGTATGGTCACCATCACCAATATACACGAACCACCTATGAAACCAAGTGACCAAAGGAGATCACCTCTATGCTTGATCCACACTACACGTCATCGATCACCACCCGATGCTAGTCTTGAACACGTAACACGCGATCTAGCCTTGAACTACACTAGAATAAGGTTAGATTGGATCAAAAACCACAAACCCTAATAAGGGTGTGTCTAATTTCGTGGCTTTTGGGGAGAGGAAGGAGGAGAGACATTTGGTAAGTTGTTATTCTCATTAATCTCCTTAATTGACCAAATCAATAGGAGGTTATTTTAAATAATGTTACACTTAACCCCTTGCTCTTATTCCCTCTTGTTTCCCACCATGGCCGGCCATATGGGGGCCCTAAATGGGCTTGCCCATTTGTTGGTCCACTTCAAAAATGCTAAGTCAAACTTAGTATTTAATGTCCCGTTATAAATCCCGAGTTACGTAGTCGATTATATATGGTAAATACGATAAATACAATCTATAAAATGATGTCTCTGTGTATAAGTGTGTGACCCCATAGGCTCACATATGTCTAGCCATATAATTATTAATTATGACACGAGCATACTCCAACAGCTCCCACTTGCGACGTCATAATAATCAAGTAATTATACAAGCAATGGTTAGCGTCTAGCAACACGCCAATGCCCCTAGAAATATGTGAGGTTAGTTTCTTAAACGTCTCATTTTAGATGGTTTATATGTCATCTATCCTTTTGTTAGACCCGTTTCCCGGGTATTGGGACCCCACCCTAGATGAAGTTGACCGAGCCTAAGTATGTTTGACTAAGAGTATGTGGTTAATGGTTATAGTGTTAAGTGTTAGTCTGTTATAGCCTAGATGCGGCGTATCCAAGAAGTTACATGCGGCGTATGGTAGAATGGAAAGTAGAACCGACTTGTTATAGTCCATGCGCCGTATTGGAGAAGGAGATACGGCGTATATAAGGGGTAGCATGGATGCGGCGTATCTATGAAGATAGATACGGCGCATCGACCTTAAATAAGCATAATTGACTAAATTGCCCTTGTAGCTAGAAACTTCCCCATTTATCTATAAGTTTCCACACTCTCCTGCAAAAGAGAGTGTGTTTCCTGTGAATGTCGAACCAAAAGAGAAAGAGAGGGAAAGAAGATGGGATTTGATAGGTGATGTTGATGCTGAAGATTGTAATTCCCTAGCAAGGATCCTAGCATGTTTATCAAGTAAGTAATGATGTTTAATTTGAGTTTAATTGATGAATTAAGAATTAGGGTTTATAAACCCTAACTTGGGATTAAAGGGTAAATGGTGTTTTAAGATAATTAAGAGGTAATGATGATTATGTGATGAGTTTATAATGGGTTTAAGTTAGTAAATGATGGGATTGATTATCATATAATCAATATATGATTATATGATGATTAGAAGTGTTTAGAGGTTAGTTATGGTTGTATTAACCATGATTATAGTTAATGATTATGTATTATATGTTATGTATGATTATGTGTTTTAGGATGCTTATGAGGATGATGATGATGTTGATGATATCGATGATGATGATATTGATTTTGTGCTTAGCGTGGAGCTAAGGTAAGTAAAATGATGATGACATGTTATTATATGGATTTCTAACATATATGTGTTATGTATGTTTTGTGCTAAGTGATGAAGAATTTAGATATGCTTAAGTGATGTAATGAACGTGGCCTATGTGATGATTTGATGTTATGGTATAAGTTGAGATTATGTGTTAGAAGAGACTCGGAGTAGTAAGCCCGTTAAGTAAGTGTTTAATGTATGTGATGCTTATGTGTGGATTGATGTATAACGGTATGTTATGGTCGTTTTACTTACTAAGCCTTTGTGCTTACGGTTTAGTTGTTTAAACCGTTTTGTAGGTTGACGTGTTTATATGGATGGCTTGGAATGACGGAATAAGGATTTGGTTAGGCGAGAATGAAGGTAGTTTGTATTTAGGAGCTTAGTTAGAATACCGAGCTCAAGTATAAAGTTTGTACCCCCGTTGGTCTTCTAATGGTTTGCAAAGTGGAGTCAAGTGTGGAATTATATATTTATGGAGTCATAACGGCTTGGAAGCGTAATGGTGTGTCAAAGTGTTATTTATGTGATTGTAGTCAATGTGAAAAGGAGCGTTTGGTAAAGGTAAGAATGTACCCATTTTGGGTTGTAAACGGGCCAATTTCCGTGTATTACAGTTTGATATGGTTTTGAATGAAAAAGTGAGTGTTTTGATACAAGTTATAGTGTTGTATTGAGGTCAAAATGAGTTGTGTGTGAGTATTGAGTTTATGCAGGTCTTCCTGCTGATGTTCTGTCTCAGTGGTCGATGCGGCGTATCTAATACATTAGATGCGACGCATCAGAAGGTCCAGGTGATGTGGTGTATCACTTCAGGTTGATACGGCGCATGGTCTCTCAGCGTTGATACGGCGTATCCCTAAAAAGGATACGGCGTATCGGTGGTCACAGAAGGGTTGTTTGGTTGTGTTATAAAATTGTGTGAAATGTGTTGAAAGCTTTTCGAGTACATGTTCTTGCAAGTATTTTTAAAGGGTTAAATGTTATAGATTCTTGTCTTTGATCGAAAAGTGGACGTATGTATGCTTTAGTCAAGCGTTTCCGCGTAAAAAGTCAAAGTTTTTAGTATAAGCGGGCACGGGGTGTAACAACTTGGTATCAGAGCTTCGGTTTAAGTGAATTAGGTTCTCTTTAGGATTGCCTAGACTTAAACCACTCGTAGACGTGTTGAGCTTACGTTTAAGTAATGCCGGCTAATATTGTGAAAGTTATAGGATTTGAATGTTGAATTATGAAATGGATTATGTGCTTTTATTACGAGTTTAATGATGAGGATTTATGAATATATTTTATGTAATCTGGGTGGTGAAGGGCTTGATGTGTAAATGATAGGATAACCGTGCACCTCGGGTTGTGTCGGTAATTATTATCTGATTATGCGAATGCGCATTATAGAAGTAGTAAAGAATGTGTATAGAAAGGATAAGTAGTATGCTTGCTATAGAATGACGAGAATAGAATGTCGTACTAGTGAGAAATTATAATTGGGCATAAGATGTTATCTGAGAATGTGTCCATGGCAAGGACTTAGGTGTTGAGTAAAGCGAATAGTTGAAATAAGTAATTGCAAGATATTAAAGAGACGTACGAGTAATGAATGACGCCTAAGTAGCTATTGCATCAATTGTTAAAGTAAAGTAGTAAGTACCTTAACTATAATAGACAAATGGTATGTCATAGACGTTTTCAAATGTTTTAAATCATAAATAGAGAATAGATTAATGAAGTGTGAACGTTTAGTGACGTTATTCTCTTATGGAAAGAACGATCGAATGTGGGTTAAAGGTATGAATGAGATAAGTATGTACTAATGTGTTGTCGTTTATATGAAAAGTGTTATTTTGTCATAGGCAGTGTGAGTATGAATGCGAGTATAATGTGATGTATAGACTAAGTGGAAGAAGTAAATTGCAAGGGAACTTGAATTAGATAAGTCACGCTTAGAATTCTTGTTGTGTCATAAAGTGTTAGAAACGGGATAGAAGAACGAGTTTTAGATTACAAGGTAAGACCAATATATGGTCTAGGAAATAATTCATGTTTAACATTGGGATAAGTCATGTTAAGATTTAAGTAAGTCAAATGGGATTGGAATAGACAACATTAAAAGGATGAACGTGTGTAAAATGGAGTAAGAGGATAATGTGAACCTAACAAGAAAATGATAAGCGTAAAGTGACAACCCGGACGAAATATAATATATATATATATACTCAAATGTGCGAGGGTATGAAAAAGACGAATATTACTAAGATGGTGTCGAGTAATGAAGGGTAATGGGTGAGTAACTAAAAATGCGTAAACCAAAGGGAAAAGAATACGAAAAAGTATAGTCTAAGAAGTACTTGGGCAATGAATAATAAGTGAGCGTAGAATTAGTAAAGTAGAAGCGATTGATTTGTAGTGACACGTAGCGAATGGTCTACCGTGCACTTGATTTGTGCCGGTGATTACATGGTGATTAAACGAATATATAATTAAGTAACGGTAATGGGATATGAATATGAACGATAATTGGTGTTAGAGATAGGATCAATAATTAACTCAAGGTGTTAACTCATAAATAATGGAACGTGATGACAAGAAGTGTACTAAATTATAATGTGTAATGATAAGATGAAATTGACACGCTAACTGTTAGCGGATGTTGACATGAGAAGAACGAATAAGATTAAACAATGACGTTTTAAGTGTAAATCGTAATGATATTAAGCGTATTAAGGTAAAGTGCGAAAAGATAAGATGAAACTAGCAAATCAATGATTAAGCGTTTAAAGACTTGAAGATTAAAAGAACGAGGATGGGGAATGATGGCATAAAATGTGACCAACACATGGTCTTATTATATTTAACGACTAAGGGCAAATGTTAAAGTGGTATAGAGACGGGGTAACGGTAAGGTAAAGTACTTGAGGTTAGGTTTTAACGTAAAGTGACGATACGGAGTGTTGATATGTAAAAGATGGAAACTTAACGAAACAGTATGAATACTAAAAGCTAATTGCAATAAATCAAGAATGAAAATGAGAAAAAGATGAGTAGGTAGGGGGATTGAGTATGTACATGAACGTATAACAAAGATAACGATGTTATGGTAATAGATGAGGAAAGCGAACATGACTTGACATATTGATTTATAAATGTCTAATAAAACAAAGGTTATAAAATGAGATTTAAGCAAAATGACATGGAAATGATGACCAGAAACGGATTTGCTCTAAATGCTTAGATAAGTAATGAGATGAGTTAAGTAAGAAAGCCAAAATGTAATAAAATTTGGTGTGGTAACCGTAATGAACTTATGTGATGGAAAGTGTACGAAGAAAAGGTGACGCTAATAAGCTTGTTATAGATAATGACCCATGAAGGGTAGATATGTGAAGGGGCGAGATAGAACAATATCGCTTGAATACATAAATAATTTAAGAAGCGAGATAAGGTTATGAGAATAAGAATGCGATGAGTCAAAAATGTAAGATAGAACGAGACAGGTATGCATGAGGCTAAGGTATTGTCTTAAAATCATTATATTACGGCTAAGGCGATTAGCGGTAATTATTAATAATGAATGCAAGTGTTACAATTGACGATATGTGTAAAGTCTATAAGTAAAAGAGTTGAGTAGACTAATGTGTAATGAAAAAGGGGTGGAAATGATTAACGCGGGTTAAAGAACGTAAGCTACTGTGAAAAGTATAAAGACGTAGAAAATGCGTAGATAACTAAAATGTACAAGAATAACGAATAGTACCAATGAACGAATATAAGTTAACCTATGCAAGGTTTAAAGGTAGAAAGAGTCGGGTGGACTAAAAGAGTAAAGCAAGAATGTGAAAATAACTAAAGCGGATTAAGAATGTAAGGAGTGTGTATGAGATAAAGGCGTTGTTCTAAAATTATCATATTACTAAGGCGATTAGCGGTAATTACTATACTAAACGAATGTAATGATGTATGTAAAATGTTAATGGCTTGGATCCGATGTTAAAATGTGAAAATGGTAAAGTGATGAGTGTTAATGATCCTTCGGGATGAATGTTAAATGTGGTATCCATCGGGATGACCAAGTAAAGGAATGTTAAGGAATCCTTCAGGATGAATGTTAAAGATCCTTCGGGATAAAATGCGTTGCCCTCACCGGCAAAGATTGCCTACATCCTTGGCATGTGTGAAAGTCCTTTCGGGAAAAATGTTAAAGTAAAGCGGATCCAAGCTAGAAAATGGAAGAATTTAAATATCAAGTGAAATTACCAGTTTTATTAAACCACAAAAAAAAACGCTGCCGTTTAGCACTGTTTCATTTTCCCGCCAAAAAAATTGCGGGCTCTTCTTAGCCTGTTTTTGTGGGCCACCGTTCTTCCGTTAGCCCGTTCCGTTCCTTTGTCTGGCCCAGATCGTGCCTTTGGTGTGTTAATAATTCATCGTTGGTTTGTTGTGCTAATTATTGGTGCTTGGTTTGCTGCGTTTCTCTCGAACCTGCCGTTCTCTGTGCGTATCTTTTCGGTCGGTGTCTCCAACTTTGGGGCTTTTGATTTGTACAAGGTTTAGTGGCCGATTGCCTGCTGATTCAGGATTCCGGTGGTGAGAATTGTTGTTAATTAAATGATTGGCTGAAAAGCCTAATTTTCCGATTGATGTCTGTAATTAGTGTCCGTTTGCCTTTAGCCCTTTTCATTTTTATGGGGTTTACTTACCGGTTGCCTGCTGATTGATGATTTAAAATGATTAGTTGGAAACCCTAATTTTTTTTTTTTTTTTTTTTTTTCCCTACGATTTGTGGTTTAATATACATAGTAATGCCGTTTACTTGCCGTTTGGCTGCTAATTCATTATTTAAAATCATTAGTTGAAAACCCTAATTTTTGGGTTTTCGTTCTTGCTGTGGTTGTTTATTTGTTCGTTGTGGATATTCGTCAGCATTTATTTTTTCCTCTGTTATGAACTCATGTATTTGTCCTTCATTAATAAAAATTATTTGTTGCTATATCATGGCAGGGCATCACGGTAACGTGTTTGCAGCCGGGGGGTCGACTAATGTTGCCATGGCAACTTAGTTGGTTTGCGGCCATGTCGTGCGTAGTTTAGATGAATGGGTGTGGCTTTGTAAAAAGTTGAGGAATGTCCATGTCTTGGCGGGGCAACATGCTATGTTTGCAGCCATGCCGGATACCTCGACGGCTGCAGTTAGGCCATCATTGAATATGTTTGTATCCATGTACTGCAGTCTGTGTTTTGAAAATGAGGCTGACCTGGCCTTGAATGAGTTGGATTAAAAGACGAATTCCCCGTATCTTGGCATGGCAACGTGTCGGTGTTGCAGCCATGTCCGGTGAAACTTCTTTTTACCGTTTGCTACTATATCTGAACATACCTTAGAAGGCTTGCTGGTATAATGTTTTTGCAGCCGTGGTGAGGCTATCATTCGTGTTAGCAACCACATGCTGCAATATTTATTATGAATATGAGTTCTGATATTGGTACTGCATTTTGATATTGCCGTTTGTTGATTGTGGTTGATAGTTGGTCTTGAATATGTTTGTAGCCATGTGCTGCAGTCTGCGTTTTGAAAATGAGGCTGCCCTGGCCTTGAATGAGTTGGATTAAAAGTCGAATTCCCCGTATCTTGGCATGGCAACGTCTCGGCGTTGCAGCCACGTCCAGTGAAACTGCTTTTTACCGTTTGCTGACATATCTGAGCATACGTTAGAAGGCTTGCTGGTATAATGTTTTTGCAGCCGTGGTAAGGCTATCATTCGTGTTAGCAACCACATGCTGCAATGCGTGGTCAATATAATTGAGATCGTCCATATCTTGGCAAGGCAGTTTATTACTTCTGCAGCCAAGGCGGATGTATTTTATTTTTCAATTGTATCCTTATCTCAGCCTATGATTTCAGTTAAACACCATTGGTAAACGACATATTGACTAATATGGGTTGCAGACGACCATTGGTTTGTCTGTTAAGGCGATGACGATCGTTTTCTGAAATATATCTTGGCACGGTAACCACACATGAAATGTGGTTGCAGCCATGGCAGATCTGAGCCTTATTGTTTTCTATAACGAAAAGGAACAAACTGAGGGTTTAAGGATCAAAGTATGAGGGTATAGAATGTTTAAAGTCTACTTCTTTTCATTAAATGAAGCATGGCATGTATCTAAAGAAGTATGGTATTAGATTATGGAACAACTGATATTTTGTAAATTGTCAATATTATCAGTACCTAACCAAAGCAAAAGGAGATTGTATTTGTATTTGCATTATTTGTATTTGCATGGGTATGATTCTATTTGTAATTTGCATGTGTATATACCATATACTATGGATGGGCTGGACACACAAAACAGCCTAACCCAGCAACTGGGCACAAAACAGGCTAACCCAGCAACTGGCCTTTTGGCGGGAAGGATTTTTGCCGGGAAAATGAAACAGTGGAAAACGGTGTCGTTTTTTCCCCCGGTGTTCACTGATGGATTCCAGATTTTAACGATGGTATTCTATTTCATTCCTGCTTCTACTCAGGTTTGTCTTTTTCTTCAAATTCATGTTAACCCAATTGTGCCGCTTCAAATAGAGACTAATTATAGTTCAGTTAAACTAGAGTATGCACAGTCCGATATAGTCTTTTATATGTAGTGAAGATCCGTTTTCTCTTTGGCACTTATGTCTTCTTGGTTTTTGGCAGAAGCTTGGGCAATGACTTGGGAAAGGTCATTGTGTATACTGTGACGAAATGTAAGAAATGGAAACGGTAAAGTTTTTGCATTCAAATATGGTATAAGAGATGACAAAAGCCAAACGTGTAGGTTAAAGAAAAAGATTTCTCGCAAATTTTTATTTTTATCATACGCGTTAGGGTTTTTGTTATCTCCTCTACCATCTTTGAATGCAAAAAAAAAATCGTATACTTTAAAGAAATTCCCTTTTTTAAATACAGTTGGATGGCAAAATTTGGATGTGTAATAAAGTGTACTTCTTTTCATTAAATAAAGCATGGCATGTATCTAAAAAAGTATGCAATTGGATTATGGAGAAACTGATATTTTGTAAATTGTCAATATTATCAGTACCTAACCAAAGAAAAAGGAGATTGTATTGATAGCAATCTTGGGCCTACGATATGTTTTAAGCTCTCTGTAAATGTGAGATAAGCCATATGTTGGCAGGGCAGCGTATTCCAGTTGCAGCCACGTTGGTTATATCCACTTTTTCCTGACTGATATTGTCTGTTAAGGCGATGACGATTGTTTTCTGAAAAATATCTTGGCATGGTAACCACACATGAGCTGTCGTTGCAGCCATGGCAGATCTGAGCCTTATTGTTTTCTATAACAAAAAGATCAAAACACGAATGCAACCTGTAAAAAAAAAACAAAACCCGGTGTTCACTGATGGACTATTTGATTCCTGCTTCTACTCAGGTTTGTCTTTTTGGTCAAATTCATGTTAGAGCCTAATTATAGTTCAGTTAAAGTATAATATGCACAGTCCAATATAGTCTTTTATATATAGTGAAGATCCGATTTGTCTGTGGCACTTATGTCTTCTTGGTTTTTGGCAGAAGCTTACTGATGCTGGGTATACCAAACATAGTACATTGCAAAAACAAAAAGAATGGCATACCTTGCCTCTAAATTATGGCCGTTGTAAAGAAAGTGCCATGTTGTTGCACAAACCTTTAGAACCTATGCTCACTCACACAGATACAGAACAGCCTACGCAAATGCATGATGCACCTGCAGAGATACCAGGTATATTTATTTCTTGCAATCAGTTTTTAATATCAATCCAATGATATCTATTTCTGAATTTATCTGCAGGTCGAACTCAAATAATGTAAAACTTAAGATTGTAAAAAAAACGCACACAATATCAATGATAGATGTATGCCAACCAGTCACGGTTACTGCATATATGCAGCTATAACCAGTTTCATATGGTGTACCTACACTCAACATTCATACTTTTTAAATCTTTGCGTAGTCATTGTCTTCATATACATAATTTATTTATATTTTTTATTCTCCAGGTTTCTGTTCTTGCATATGCCGATGACCAGAAGTTAAGGCCAACTTATATTTCACAACCTGCAAGTAAGGAGTAAAAAACAAAGCTGCAGACCAACACTATTTAGGCAATGATGATACGTTTGCACATTCACATTTTTCCACCTATGCATTCGTTGGCAGGGCAACCACAATATCAGTTGCAGCCACAATGCACAATTCATGCTGATTACAGACGTGCATATCTGAGCCTGTCAAAATCTCTAGGTCCTCCTCAGTCAACTGCGACCCCTGATCTGAGGTATATTGGATTGATTTATCTGACGGTAACCATTTACTATCCATCAATTGATTGCTAATATCCTTTATTAAGTTAAGAAAAAAAAAATAGTTAATATTCATTATGGTTTACCATCGATTTTCACTTCAGGAATACTACCAGCTATTAATATGGCATCTTTTTCTATTTCCAGATATCGACAATTGAACTTACACAGCAACCATACATTGTTTTTTTTTTTGCATACTCATAACTGTAGTGACACAAATGCTTTTGGTCAAAAATATACTTCAATTTGGAAAGAAGGATGAGAAGCGGAAGAGAATGGTGTGATAAGTAGTTTGATCCAAATTGCTTCTTCGCAGCATTCTCTTCCGTTTCCCATCTTTCTTTCAGACTTGAAACATATTCTTGGGCACAACCAATTGTGTCACTACACATCCGCCTATGCAAAAAGAAAATGTTACCTTTTACTGGCACATAACATAAACCTTTTGTATCCGTCCTTTACCAGGTAAATAAATTGTTTCCTCCTATCTCTTGCTTCGAACACTGATTTTTCCTCAATACAGGTTATTGCTTTTTGTGCCTTTCTAAAATGCCTTTTTCTGAATGGTATGCAGCCGCAGTGTTTAGGCGATGATGATAACTTTGTGCATTCCCATTTTTCCAGCTGTGCGTTCGTTGGCAGGGCAACTACGGTGTCAGTTGCAGCTACAACGTACATTACAAGCTGATTACAAACGTACATATCTGAGCCTCGCTAACATTTAAACATGTGGCACTTCGCTCGACTACGACTCCTGATCTGAGGTATATTTAATTTATTTATCTAAAAGTAACCATTTGCTGTCCATCAATCGTAACTTTATATACATTTTACCCAGATTTTTTCATCTGTGAATATCTGTAACAGGTCATGTATTCAGCGGCACTACTACGCACACCTGATTAATACAATCACGATTATTAATCTGACCTTCACCTCGAATTCCTTTTGCTATTTTAATTGTCTATCAATATGTCTGGTGCAGGCTATTGTCTCAAGACTATTTCAATAACAAAAGGGGTTTGAGGTGGAGATCAGATTTTCCACCTGTATGTCGATTAAAAAAAAAAAAAAAAAAAACATAAGAAACAAAGACTATTTGGTACTTTTTTTTTTTGGCTGATAGTAACAATACATGTCATATGTTTACAATTCTTGAAGAAAGGTGGGAAACCGAAGAGGATAGTGTGCAATATACTTTGCCACAAATTACTTCTATACACTATCCTCTTTTGTTTCCCATCTTTCTTCAATAATTGACCCATACTGCTCATCACCATCTTTTCTCCAGCTCCAGTTGTCGATAGGCAACAACAAGTTAACTTTCGCATGCACATGACATTGACTTTTACTATCACCAAAAAAAAAGAACTAATAGATGGCATTTGTTTCTTATGGTAAAATTCTAAACTTAAACATAGTTATTCATTCTAAGTTCCCATACAGTTCCTTTTGTTCTTTCAACAACCTAGCAGCTCGCTTGGTGCAAGCAGTTGCACAAAGGAAGGTGAAACGACAAATGGAACTGTAAGGGGATTTAGAAAATTTAACTAAATTTTTGAATGAAAAAATGAACTGGGTGCGACATGATTAGCAATCTGGCAAGGCAATGACGATTGTTTTCTGAAATATATCTTGGCAAGGTAACCACACATGGAGTGTGGTTGCAGCCATGGCAGATCTGAGCCTTATTGTTTGGTTAGGCACTGATAATATTGACAAGATTTGTCTATTAAGGCGATGACGATTGTTTTCTGAAATATATCTTGGCACGGTAACCACACATGAGGTGTCGTTGCAGCCATGACAGATCTGAGCCTTATTATTTGCTTAGGTACTGATAATATTGACAATTTACAAAATATCAGTTCCTCCATAATCTAATTCCATACTTCTTTAGATACATGCCATGCTTCATTTAACGAAAAGAAGTGCACTTTAAACATTCTATACCCTCATACTTTGCATCCCTAAACCCTCACTTTCTTCTTCTACCCAAACCTGTGCAACTGGAACAACAAGACTACAACTTTTCTGGATATGTATGTGTCTGTGGCTTTGTTTTTTGACCTCTGCTTGCAACCATGGCAGATCTGAGTCTTATTTGTTGTAGTTTTCAGCCTTTATGTTATTCAAGAAGCCCTTTGAATGGCTGATTATTAGGCGATGACGATTGTTTTCTGAAATATATCTTGGCACGGTAACCACACACGAATTGTGGTTGCAGCCATGGCAGATCTGAGCCTTATTGTTTTCTACGGTTGCATGCGGTACTGTACTTAAACATAGTTACTCATTCTAAATTCCCATACAGTTCCTTTTGTTCTTTCAACAACCTAGCAGCTCGCTTGGTGCAAGCAGTTGCACAAAGGAAGGTGAAACAACAAATGGAACTGTAAGGGGATTTAGAAAATTTAACTAAACTTTTGAACAAAAAAAATAAGCTGGGTGCCACATCATTAGCAATCTGGGAAAGGCTAAAAGAAGAGATGGAACAAACAAAAGGCAAAAAACAAGAGCCTGTATCCACTTTTTCCTGACTGATATTGTCTGTTAAGGCGATGAGATCTGAGTCTTATTTGTTGTAGTTTTCAGCCTTTATGTTATTCAAGAAGCCCTTTGAATGGCTGATTATTAGGCGATGACGATTGTTTTCTGAAATATATCTTGGCACGGTAACCACACACGAATTGTGGTTGCAGCCATGGCAGATCTGAGCCTTATTGTTTTCTACGGTTGCATGCGGTACTGTACTTAAACATAGTTACTCATTCTAAATTCCCATACAGTTCCTTTTGTTCTTTCAACAACCTAGCAACTCGCTTGGTGCAAGCAGTTGCACAAAGGAAGGTGAAACAACAAATGGAACTGTAAGGGGATTTATAAAATTTAACTAAACTTTTGAACAAAAAAAATAAGCTGGGTGCCACATCATTAGCAATCTGGGAAAGGCTAAAAGAAGAGATGGAACAAACAAAAGGCAAAAAACAAGAGCCTGTATCCACTTTTTCCTGACTGATATTGTCTGTTAAGGCGATGACGATTGTTTTCTGAAAAATATCTTGGCATGGTAACCACACATGAGCTGTCGTTGCAGCCATGGCAGATCTGAGCCTATATATATATATAAGACAATATTGTGACACGATAAACTTGATGATTCCTGTTCTTCAGGTTCGCATACCCATTCCCATTATTGCATTCATCTATTTTACATTCTTCTTTTTTCTGACTTTCTAAAATCGCTTTTTCTCAATGGTTTACATCTACATTCTATAGGCAATGATGATAACTTTGTACACCTCCATTTTCCCAGCTGCATGTTCGTTGGCAAGGCAACCACACTTTTTGTTGCAGCTACAACATGCATTTAATGCTGATTATATATGTGCATATCTGAGCCTTACTAAGATCAGAACATATAGCCCGTCGCTCAACTACGCTTGCTGATCCAAGGTATATTGCATTTGTACCTTTTCATGATCCAATGTATATTTATTAATTATATGTTCCTATAGTAAAAACTGTCTATTCAGTTCAGCATAGACGCTTATTCTAAGATCCTGTGGTACACCCAATTGTGCAAAGACAGTCGAAACAACAAAACAGCCTGTACAGATTCTCAAACCAGCTGCCTGCATTCCTTTTTTACTTTTATTCAAGCTACATCCTTATAAAAAGAAGCTGGAAATCAAAAATATACAAAATATCAGTGATGGATGTACCGACACCGAACATAGCTGCTGGCACATTTGCATGGTGTCTGCATCCATCATTGATATTTTGTTACTATTTTTGTCCTGTCAAAGAATCGATACTCACATTCTCAATATATTTTATTCCCTACGACCAAAAGATAAGTGTTACTTATATCACTATGATAAATTTAAAATGCAATTGCTATTCGCATAGATAATCTCCTTAAACATTCTAACCATTACTACTGTACTGCTTAACTTATTTTCCTTTTTTTTATACCAGCAAATGATGCATACTTATCTATTCCTGCTGCCATTTGTCAAACAGTTACAAAACCTGTAACGAATGGTGGCCAACCACCCAGAACACACAGAACTCATGTTAACTGCCAACACACAGGTACTATTAATTATGTTTTCTTGCTATATGAGACTTTTAACTCTAACTAATGTTTGTTGCTCTTTTCATGATTCAAACTGACCCTGCTCCTACTGCATCTTCTAACTATAATCCTCTATCTCAAACTTTTGCAGCTACATTCTATAGGCAATGATGATAAGTTTGTACAGTTCCATTTTCCCAGCCGCATGTTCGTTGGCAGGGCAACCGCACTTTAAGTTGCAGCCACACCATGCACTTAATGCTGATTACATATGTACATATCTGAGCCTTACTAAAACCAGAACATATAGCCACATGGTCAACTGTACCTGCTGATCAGAGATATGTTGCATCTGCACCATCTGGTACTACACATGATCTCATGCAACTGTTTCATTTTCCTGCCAAAAATGCTTACCTCCAAAAGCCCAGTTGCTGAGTTAGCCTGTTTTGTGTGTCCAACCCATTCATAGTGTACGGTATATATGCATGTAAATACAAATACAATCATACATGTGCAAATACAAATACAATCTCCTTTTTCTTTGGTTAGGTACTGATAATATTGCCGATTTACAAAATATCAGTTAAACACCATTGTTAAACGACGTCGTTTACCATAATCAGTTACAAATTGACTAATATGGGTGGCAGACACCCATTAATTTGTCTGTTAAGGAGATGACGATTGTTTTCTGAAATGTATCTTGGCACGGTAACCACACATGAGGTGTAGTTGCAGCCATGGCAGATCTGAGTCTTATTGTTTGCTTAGGTGCTGATAATATTGACAAGTTTTTTCTGTTAAGGCGATGACGATTGTTTTCTGAAATATATCTTGGCACGGTAACCACACACAAATTGTGGTTGCAGCCATGGCAGATCTGAGCCTTATTGTTTTCTAAAATATATGTTCAGTTAACATTGGCCAAATTGTGGTGCGTTCAGTTTCATACTGAAATGGGCAACGTTAAATGGATATGCAGGCATCCTCGCTTATACTCATCTTAATAGTCCGTTCCATTGTATTCTGCCATGAATGAAGATCTGCTCAAAATATGCACCCTGGAATGACGGCTTAGCAATATTCTAGGTTTACACCTGCCTTTTATGTATAAATAAACAATGCAGGCAAATCATTAAGATGAGTATAATTGAGGATCGTTGCGCAACAAGACGAGGCAATGATGAATGTTACTGCAACCTTGCTTTTCCGCGAGTAAATGTGGATCTGAGCCTCTGTCCATTGCCACACACCAATTAATGCCGCACTATTGCTCCGACTAAATATTGCTTGATACAAGGTATGCAACCCTTTCTTTGTGTAAACAAATATTCAGATTGAAATCTCCTTTTTCTTGCCCTTATTAGTTATCTGTCTTTTTTGCAGGAACCGAGAAAGGTCGTGTGATAGTGATCATGGTTGTGTTGTTTGTGGGATGATTTGAAGAAAGACCAAGCACGTCGTTTTGGGTGGTTTGGTTCTGATGGTTTGAAACCGAATAATTACTTGAAGAACTTTTATGTTTTACCCATTTTAAGTATTTGTATGTGTGTATTTTTGGTGAGAAAGATGAAAGATACTGTACAAAATTATAGTACTTCCTGTTTTACACTCTTTTTTTTTTGGTTAGTAAAAAAGGTACAGTTCAAATTAATAAAAATGTTAAACTACGTCATTTTAGAAGAAAATGTGATGCAATGGAATCAGATCCTATATGTATATATATGTATATATATATGTGTATATATGTGTATATATATATATATATATATATATATATATATATATATATATATATATATATATATATATACATATACATGTCACAGACCAATGTTTTAGGATAAAGAAAATCTAGCGGAACTTTATTAAACCATAAAAAAAACGTCGTCATTTGCCACTGTTTCATTTTCCCGCCAAAAAAATTACGGGCTCTTCTTAGCCTGCTTTTGTGGCCCACCCTCCTTCCGTTAGCCGGTTCTCGGTTGGTATGTTAATAATTCACGGTTGGTTTGTTGCATCAATAATTTGATGGTACAGGCTCTTCTTAGCCTGCTTTTATGGCCCACCCTCCTTCCGTTAGCCGGTTCCCGGTTGGTGTGTTAATAATTCACGATTGGTTTGTTGCATCAATAATTGATGGTTGGTTTGCTGTTCTCTGTGCGTATCTTTTCAACCTATATATCTCCTATTATACATGCATATATTTTGCTTTTAAACGCGCTCGCCCGCATCGCGGCGACCAGCGCCATTCTCGTATAAAATGAAGATGAAATAATAAAAGTTAGATTGGGAATTAGGAGTACTAGTGTTATGTCGGGAGTACATAACCACAAGTTTATATTTCTTGACTTACATCAATTGGGACGCCTCTCCATGTAAATGAGGAATTATAAACGAGTGGGCTATGGGTTGCCGACACGGCACGAGTAGGGTTAGAGGAGTAGAAAGCGAAGGTTTAGAGTTAGTTAAAAGTTGTAAGAACTAAGATAGGAGTATTAAGATTTGAGTACGCCTTTTAGTGAGAACTTATGAGGACCTATGCTTGAGTGTTAAGTCTAAGTTAACGAAACTAAGGAATTGTAATGATGTTTCAAAATGTTATCATACGTAATTGTGTCGTGGTGCAAGGTATGAGTAATGGAAATAGTTGATGATAAATATCAGATGTAATGTGAAGATAAATGTTAAAGTATGACGCTATGAAGCCATTTCATGTGGTAGTCTTTGAGACTCGTAAGATAAGTGAAAATGACGTGAAGAAACGAGAAGAATAAATGAGAAATTGTAAAAAAAAAAACTTAAAAGAAGTGATTAAGTAGTGTTAATAGAACGTGAAAGCATTAGCCAAATGTAATTATGTAAAGTCAAATAACGCGAGTTCTTAAGTATTAAGTAGCCAAAGAATAAGAATAGAGGATAAAGCAAGTGAGAATGTGGTGTAACGGTAATAGAACGGACTAAAATGATAGCTAACCTTAGTGAGTATGCCACGTTTTGTGTAATAGACAAGGTAAGAGTTGTATGGTTATAAGGTAAGCGGAATGTAATGCGAATTAAGACCAGGTGATGTGTTTTAGTGTATATGGAGTTGCAAGATCACGTAGATCGTTGCACTATATTAACTAAGAGTTGAGGTGTTTGGAATGAGATGAATTATGTGACTAAGTGTAGGATAGTAAAGAACGACAGATTTCGGGGACGAAATCTAAATAAGGGGGTAGAATTGTTAGACCCGTTTCCCGGGTATTGGGACCCCACCCTAGATGAAGTTGACCGAGCCTAAGTATGTTTGACTAAGAGTATGTGGTTAATGGTTATAGTGTTAAGTGTTAGTCTGTTATAGCCTAGATGCGGCGTATCCAAGAAGTTACATGCGGCGTATGGTAGAATGGAAAGTAGAACCGACTTGTTATAGTCCATGCGCCGTATTGGAGAAGGAGATACGGCGTATATAAGGGGTAGCATGGATGCAGCGTATCTATGAAGATAGATACGGCGCATCGACCTTAAATAAGCATAATTGACTAAATTGCCCTTGTAGCTAGAAACTTCCCCATTTATCTATAAGTTTCCATACTCTCCTGCAAAAGAGAGTGTGTTTCCTGTGAATGTCGAACCAAAAGAGAAAGAGAGGGAAAGAAGATGGGATTTGATAGGTGATGTTGATGCTGAAGATTGTAATTCCCTAGCAAGGATCCTAGCATGTTTATCAAGTAAGTAATGATGTTTAATTTGAGTTTAATTGATGAATTAAGAATTAGGGTTTATAAACCCTAACTTGGGATTAAAGGGTAAATGGTGTTTTAAGATAATTAAGAGGTAATGATGATTATGTGATGAGTTTATAATGGGTTTAAGTTAGTAAATGATGGGATTGATTATCATATAATCAATATATGATTATATGATGATTAGAAGTGTTTAGAGGTTAGTTATGGTTGTATTAACCATGATTATAGTTAATGATTATGTATTATATGTTATGTATGATTATGTGTTTTAGGATGCTTATGAGGATGATGATGATGTTGATGATATCGATGATGATGATATTGATTTTGTGCTTAGCGTGGAGCTAAGCTAAGTAAAATGATGATGACATGTTATTATATGGATTTCTAACATATATGTGTTATGTATGTTTTGTGCTAAGTGATGAAGAATTTAGATATGCTTAAGTGATGTAATGAACGTGGCCTATGTGATGATTTGATGTTATGGTATAAGTTGAGATTATGTGTTAGAAGAGACTCGGAGTAGTAAGCCCGTTAAGTAAGTGTTTAATGTATGTGATGCTTATGTGTGGATTGATGTATAACGGTATGTTATGGTCATTTTACTTACTAAGCCTTTGTGCTTACAGTTTAGTTGTTTAACCGTTTTGTAGGTTGACGTGTTTATATGGATGGCTTGGAATGACGGAATAAGGATTTGGTTAGGCGAGAATGAAGGTAGTTTGTATTTAGGAGCTTAGTTAGAATACCGAGCTCAAGTATAAAGTTTGTACCCCCGTTGGTCTTCTAATGGTTTGCAAAGTGGAGTCAAGTGTGGAATTATATATTTATGGAGTCATAACGGCTTGGAAGCGTAATGGTGTGTCAAAGTGTTATTTATGTGATTGTAGTCAATGTGAAAAGGGGCGTTTGGTAAAGGTAAGAATGTACCCATTTTGGGTTGTAAACGGGCCAATTTCCGTGTATTACAGTTTGATATGGTTTTGAATGAAAAAGTGAGTGTTTTGATACAAGTTATAGTGTTGTATTGAGGTCAAAATGAGTTGTGTGTGAGTATTGAGTTTATGCAGGTCTTCTTGCTGATGTTCTGTCTCAGTGGTCGATGCGGCGTATCTAATACATTAGATGCGACGCATCAGAAGGTCTAGGTGATGCGGCGTATCACTTCAGGTTGATACGGCGCATGGTTTCTCAGCGTTGATACGGCGTATCCCTAAAAAGGATACGGCGTATCGGTGGTCACAGAAGGGTTGTTTGGTTGTGTTATAAAATTGTGTGAAATGTGTTGAAAGCTTTTCGAGTACATGTTCTTGCAAGTATTTTTAAAGGGTTAAATGTTATAGATTCTTGTCTTTGATCGAAAAGTGGACGTATGTATGCTTTAGTCAAGCGTTTTCCGCGTAAAAAGTCAAAGTTTTTAGTATAAGCGGGCACGGGGTGTAACATGTCATCTATCCTTTTGTTACAGATACCGTGTTGAACATTAGACATGGATCAAATGTCATTCTAATAGTTCAACTATTATGTTTCTCGATATAGATATTGAACAAGATTACCAATTGAATTAAGATTCATCTTAATCTCATTTGGGTACGGCCATACAAACATCTGTCCAATTCATTGAGGGGCCCAATAGTATCTAACTCCATAAAATGTGGAGGAACAAATCCTGTTTTGACTACACGTGTCATTCACATGCTTCATATCACTCTTGATAATGGCCTTTATAACTACCTTATTTAGGACAGCGTTTAACCATATCAAGGAATGAAATTTCACACATGCAAGACCTGCTTGCATCTCAAGTCTAAGGATAAGAGACATAACCTCTTGCGAGATTTCACTATTGACGACGATCCATGTAGTGAATACTCGTAGGTTGGGTCAATCCAATGTTCATCACAATGAACAACATGTGAGTGTGGCAAATTAATCACCAACACGCTCACATTTGCCTTAATTTGATGATACTCCCGTATCGTCAACCGACAATGGATAATTTTAGAATAAATGAATTATTCATGGATTAAACATGCAAATATAGAACACAGTAGTATAAATGAAGACGATCATACCAGGTATATCAATTCATTGTATAATACGACTGCGTACAGTTCCATTATCCAAATACTAAAAACAGATATGCATAAGACCACTCATAGGTAGGAATCCAATGTTCCCACCATGATCAAATTATGTTGTACAAGACAACAAGTAGTCATCCGAGTAAACTTTGAGAATACTTATTTCAAAACTCATGAAAGGTTTGAATGATGATTGTCCTTTGTATGTGTGCATTCAAGTACAAGTCAAGTATTGCAACAATACATTCCATAGGGTGTTTGAAGCCAGCAAAACACCCACATTAGACAGTCATCTGTACAGTTTCTCAAACTATAAAGTATTCTTATTCTTTTAATGTATAACGTACTAGTGCTCTCAGTCGAGCACTTCTAGTCAGCAATGTCATCATTCATGATGACATTCTACCACGACTAGCGTTGAGTATCATCTCAGTTAAATAAGCATCAGCGTATGCAAACAAAACAGAGTTCCTCAAATATTCGTAAACGTTTGAACATATCTTTGGTCCTTTGTAGGTCCATTATAATGTTTGTTTAACAATTATCTAATGACTTTCACTTAGATATTTGTTGTTATCAACTCATCTTGCATTCATGCAAATGATAAATATAGTCCAATGCGTAATATGACTTACATGATGAATCCTTTAGTCGAACTTAAGATTTCCATTCATGTGTTCAATCTCATCAAGTGAGATTGATCATTGAGACTCCCCTCAATAACGTGTCATATTGTGTTTAGACTTAATAACCGCTTATGTTTATTCTAATAAACATATACATAACAAGGTTGTATGTCTTATTTTATAAATCCTTCAAGAGAAACTTCATTCCAAGCTAAGGATTAAAGTCTAGCTTAGATGGAATATTGTTTCTAATATGTTAATGACATATGAGATTTAAGAAAATAAATACAGTGCTCCAACTTGCTCTTAGTGTACTTAGGAGTAATCTTATTAATCAAAATCAAATTAATGATTTTATAATTAACTCAAGATCTTTGCTCCTAGATGCATGATCTAATCCACACATGGATTATTTTATCTTGTATACATAATAAAGATTATATGGATTCATAAACCCTTTTGATTACTCATCGTCCTCACAAAGGTAATCAACAAGAAAAGTGTTTTGATATCCTATTGTCATATTTCATATACATGAAAACAGGTATGACAATTAATCATCTTTATACATTTAATGTTTGTAGCTAGGAAGAATTAATCATAGTCAATTTGTTGAGTACGAGTAAACTCCTTTTACTACACGTGCATTAAATGTGTGTACAAGTTTGTCCTTTTGAGTCTTCTCATCAAGAAACTCATTCTTAACCTCACAGTCTAACTGATTAGTAAGAGATCAATCAAGCTCCAAGAGTGATTGTCTTTCAAGGACTGCATCTTAACATTCATAGTTTTGAGGTATTCATCAGATTCAAGATCTGACAATACATCTCTGTAGTTAGCAGGTTCACTATGATCCTCTAATGTATATCTCTTAGCATTGATATAAAAACTATATCATTCAGGTGCAAGAGGAATCCTTGCGGATTTATGAATGAGAGATATCAATCTATGGTTTAACATATGCATGTTCAACCTTAGTATGACATTAGCAAGTGTGCTCAGAAGGTTGTGTATTTAGTTCTTGAATAACTTCAAGGTCTAATGGTGCTCCCACTTGCTTTTGTATGTAGAGACTAATCTCTAGATACTTAGCATCTTGAGTAACAATAAATTATTTTCTAGTGGGAAATCCAAAATACATCGTTAGTTCTTGACTCTAGTTTGTTAATTACTTACTCTTAGGTAGTTAACAAATTCAGAACTTCAATAAAGACATAATGAGATTCATCCCATGCCATAATACAATGGTGTCTTAAATTCCTTCTAGGTTGGAACCATACTGAGTGTACACATGGCACATCCAATTTCTAACCTTGATAGCTTTGGAGGTAAAACAGTTTAAGTCATCAAAGATCAAACAATATTAATAGAGTTTGATTTTCCATGATGGACATACCATAATAGTTGTGGTATTCCATGAGGACTGATGTTGTGAGACTATCACACAACTCATTAGATGAACTTATACTTTTGGCTTACATATCTGCTAACCAAGTCAAACCAGATGGCATCAATTGTAATTTTATCCTATTGCATACTTTACTTCCTGTGTATGTTTTGACTAAAAAACATAAACATTTAATATTATACGTCGTAAGTGTACATGTCTTAACAAGAATACATAACAAATCAACGTCTTACTTTACGTTATTAGTCTTTCAACAATTAACGGAAATTATGTTTGTGTCTTTACAAGAGACCTAAACATATTCAACTAAAGTAATTATGAGCGCCGACACTTGGCCTCAATAGTAATTTCAAGTTAATTTCATACTTCATGATTATGGCTTTACAAGAAAACATAATCATATTTACTAAACAATTCAGTGAATATGTTGAAGTAGCTTTTCATGTTATCTTGATATTTGTTCTAATTAGGGCAACCTACATTCTATGTGTAGAAGTCCTAGTAGAATCTTAGTTTCTTACCTTTCAGTCAAGAAAAACTATTAGTCATATTGTTATATGTTGTACCTTGCACACACTTAAGATTTCTCCCACTTGTGCATGGCACAACATCATGAGAGCAATATGACAATGTCTAAGATAACATATGATTTTTAGTCAAAATCAAAATATAGATATGCAGAACTTTATCGTTTTAATAATGAATCATGCATAACGATTTTATAGATAACATTTCAGGAAGCAACATCAGGAACGCGACAAGTTATCTTATAAAATTTATGCAATGGTTCTTATATAAACTATGATGCTTATCATGTGGAAAGTAATGTATTATTTCAAGACAATCTGGAAATAAGATGGGCAAGTTGTAAGGTATTAAAGCTTACAGCTCCCACTGGATTAGACAACATTACATGTGTTTCGTCACCAGTAATATAATCACGTAGCTCCCACTGGATTAGACAACATTTAAAAGTGTTACGTCACCAGTGGAGAGTGAGCGGCGATTGGATACTTTCCATCTTTCTTTGAATATCTACACATTATTGCTAATGTGAGTCACTTTGACTAGTAAACATGTACTTAGGTATTCAAGGAAGTGCATCAAGTTATAACATATAGATGATGGGCTAGCCCTCATTGCTATTTTAACTTGAAAATAGGCATGCATTTCCTTCATAATTGGTCTACTTCACCACAAGGGTATGTAGGACCATAGTGGGTTTATTGGGTTATGACAAACTGCTAGGTAATCATGCTAGTAATTGCCTTTACCACTTTGCGGTTTATTGATATTTCCGTTTTCTATTTATTTGAACTCATTTTAGTATGGTATCTAGTACGAAATAAGTCGACCAAGCAAGAACATGCAAATATCGCCAAAGGTCTGACCAAAGAGCAAAATTCGCCATGGGTTGAAATGGCCCTAAGGTCTGACCAAAGAGGTCAAGTCAAATGCACGTGTTCTCTAGTTATCCAAATATCTTATATTTCTTAAAGGTTTCAAAACCGAAACTAGGGTTATGAAACAATCTTGAAAGAATAAGATGTGTAACCATACTTAACCGTTTTGACTTTTACAAGACATCACGATTTCTAGAGTAGGTGTTCATTGAGTTTTATTAGAATTAGGAAAATTCAAATATTCCTATTATGGCTTTTCCTCATAAAGAAAAAGGATAGGAACAAGTTTCTTTCTTACAAGGAAAGAACGACTTAGTTCGTCCTTTTAACAAGAAAAGAACAAACTCTTGTTTACGGTTTGTGTTGCATTAATTCATTAATTGAATTTACAAAGTTCATATTTAGTATTTTCGATAATTATCCTTTTGTAATTTAACTACCCCATGTTTACAATTTAAAACAATTAATTTACGAAAAGGCTAAGATCCACATTGTGCTTCTACTATCACATCAGTTGATCTGCTAGCAATAGTAGATTCAATTGGTAGGCGACGATCACCAATTGTATTACATGTACAACTCTTAGATCCTTATGGGACTCATGGCATCTAGTGTCAAACAACTAGTGTCATGTTGGCATGTTTAGTCCCATCTTTGCCTCGTGTCAGGGTCTGACCGCATAACACGATTAAGTCATCCAATTTGAAAACTGTGAGAATAATCCTAGGTCTGACGCATAGAGAATAGTCACCCTGGGTTACAATTCAGCCTAGGTCTGACCATAGCCAAAAGGTAATTGCAAGTGTTCTCAGAATTGGACGACATGACTTAAATTTTGACGGGTAAAGTGTTTTGATGTGGATAAAAAACGTGTACGAAAGAAGCATGCATTCATTCTTCGTAGCACAAGTTAAAAACTTTTCTTAACTTAAGTCTAATCATTGTTTTAATTTATGTGTGTCAAGTTGTCCATTTTCAAGACTAATATAAATCCTAAGTGGATTATAATTAAGTTTGGACAATACAATAAATAAATAAATAAACAAGCTTAACTATTTAAGTGTTATTTAGAAAACAATGATTTTAATTTTTAAATCATATTTAAACTTAGTTAAACTAAATCATAAGACTTAGTTCAAAAATGGTTTGTGTTTCGTTTCAAGTTTTAAGAAAACATTTTCCGTTTTACATATAGTCACAACATATATAAAACAACCAAACAAACACACAACCACAATATGCAAAGCCTCAACCGATGAAAATACTATGCTTGGTCTCGTGAGCCATCACAAGAACCAAGAGTCAACTAGGGACATATAGCACAACCACACGGAGGGCTTCCACTTGCCCCAAGACAATCATAGGCAAGTAAAGGCCCATAATGCACATAAAAACATGATTCTGTCAGCCCAGTTTTTCTGTCTTTGGAGGCCCAAACGGCCTAGAAGATGACCTCCTCATGCTTTGGCCCAGTTGACAAAGTTGTAGTTCTATGTCTTGTGAACCTGCACCAAAAAATTCAGCCCAAAATACCTTACCAATCTCCTGGAAATCGCGTTTTCCCATCAGGTGTGCAGCAGCTAGTTTTGGTCCAAAATCCTTCATTCTTTTGCCATTTGATTCCTAGCTTTCGGTTACATGATATAAAAAGTAAAGTACTTCTAATCTACTTTCTATCTACCGTAAAAATGCCCAAACAATGGCAAAACCAAAATGATATACATTGCAAAAGTGCCAAAACAATGGCAAACCCCAAAAACAAACAAAACAACCAACAATCACAACATCACAATGCATAAGTGGTCTAGGTTTTCATCGGCTTTGCATATACACATAATAATACAATAAAATTATGATTATAACAAGGTGTTGGCTAACTCCATGGACAAACATGCATGTATTTGCCATGGATAACAAAATAAATAACAAGAATTAAATTGTTAGCCAACGAATCGAAGAAATAATTGACAAGAATTAAAACCCCGAATGGTACGCGTGACAAATGGCCATAGACTCAAAACCCACTGATATTAGGACCTTCTTAACATCATTTTACCATAGAAAAATAAGCCTCATGGGCTGATTTGAAATCGGGTTACAAATCTATCAAAAAAACACGTTTTTAGGCCATTTTACGGGTACCGAACAAGAAAACAATTAATGTATGCATAACAAATGGCCATAGGATCAAAAATTCCAGATTATTAGACCCCATATGGGTCGACATATTTTCAAAAAATAAGCCTCCGGGGCTGTTTTGAAATTAAACCTTTAAATCCATTAAAAACACGCGTTTTTAGCCATTTTTACGCATACTTGATGATCATATGACATCATATGATGGCTCGTGATACCACTATAGGTGATGTAATAATAAAATAACATATCAAATATAAACGCAGCGGAAAAACATCACCAACAAAGGATCCATATAGCCATATGATCAATCAATTAAAATACAAACAAGTATTTATACCTTTGTAGCGTGATCGGTAGAATCGTATGGTCACCATCACCAATATACACGAACCACCTATGAAACCAAGTGACCAAAGGAGATCACCTCTATGCTTGATCCACACTACACATCATCGATCACCACCTGATGCTAGTCTTGAACACGTAACACGCGATCTAGCCTTGAACTACACTAGAATAAGGTTAGATTGGATCAAAAACCACAAACCCTAATAAGGGTGTGTCTAATTTCGTGGATTTTGGGGAGAGGAAGGAGGAGAGACATTTGGTAAGTTGTTATTCTCATTAATCTCCTTAATTGACCAAATCAACAGGAGGTTATTTTAAATAATGTTACACTTAACCCCTTGCTCTTATTCCCTCTTGTTTCCCACCATGGCCGGCTATATGGGGGCCCTAAATGGGCTTGCCCATTTGTTGGTCCACTTCAAAAATGCTAAGTCTAACTTAGTATTTAATGGCCCGTTATAAATCCCGAGTTACGTAGTCGATTATATATTGTAAATACGATAAATACAATCTATAAAATGATGTCTCTGTGTATAAGTGTGTGACCCCATAGGCTCACATATATCTAGCCATATAATTATTAATTATGACACGAGCATACTCCAACACAAACAAGCAAGAGTTTGAAAACTCATGCTGTTTTGAAGCATAAAGGGCATCAAGAAGCCCTTGTTGGTCTGAAGACATCAGTTGTTGTCTTGTCTTCACACCTGATTGTACATCTCCAATCACATTTTCCAGGGAGTGGACTTTGTGAATCCTTGTGTGTGGTGTAGAAGGAACTTGATAATCAGGTGGGAGATTGCTCAAATCCACCTCATCTTCTGTTAATTCTGCTTCTTCTGTTAATTCTGTCTCAGCAGCATTATCAACAGCAGAACTATTTTCTTGTTCCTTTGTTCCATCTTCCTTGTGTTCATCTTCAACATCTTCTTTAGCTTTACCAGAAGAAGATTCACCATTTATTGAAGTTGAATCCACACTTGTACTTGACCATATTGGCATCATCACATAATCTTGATTTGTCTCCTTTTCTAACCTTGCCTCATCTGATGTTTCATCAGATTTTGAACCTGAAAATTCATTAGTTTCTACAACAATAGGCACATAATTCATTGAATGGGTTAGAGTCTCAAGATCAAATAGCCATTTCGGTCCTTGACCTTCTACATTGGATTTATGCTCTAAAAATTCCACATGCAGGTTTTCCTCTACTTTCTTAGTTCTTAAGTTGTATACTTTAAATGCTTTACTATTGAGAGAATATCCAACTAAGAATCCTTCATCTGCTTTACCATCAAATTTTCCTAGATGGTCTAAGGTATTCAGAATTGTCACATGACATCCAAAAGGTCTAAGAAATCCTATTGCAGGAGTTCTACCTCTAAAAAGTTCATATGATGTCTTATTGTGAGGCTTGACAACTAAAACTCTATTCTGGACATAGCAAGCAGTGTTGACTGCTTCAGCCCAAAAAGTGATAGGCAACTTAGAGTCAGCTAACATAGTTCTAGCAGCTTCTATTAGTGTTCTGTTTTTCCTTTCAACTACTCCATTCTGTTGTGGAGTTCTAGCAACACTAAATTCTCTCCTAATACCTTTTTCTTTGCAGAAATCATCCATAACTCTATTCTTAAACTCTGTCCCATTATCACATCTAATGACTTTTACTTTCTTGTCTACTAGGTTTTCTATCTCTGTAATGAATGTCTTAAGAATGCTAGGTGTCTCATCCTTAGAACTTAAAAAGAAAACCCATGTAAATCTACTATAGTCATCAGTAATAACTAGACAATATCTCTTATGCTGCATACTTCTAACATTTGTAGGACCAAATAAGTCCGTATGAAGCATAAACAATGATTGATTGATAGAGTTAAAAATCTTGGGCTTACAAGTGGCTTTGTGTTGTTTGCCTTTAAGACAAGCAATGCATGTTTGGTCATTTTCAAATCGTTTTTGAGGTAAATGATGAACTCAAATAAGTACATTTTATTATCATCATTTATCCTATTTATTTGACTTGTTTTATTATATTATATATGAGAATCGATACATTAATGTTTACTTTAGTAATTCTCAGGTAAAAACAAGCATTATGTGAAACTTGGCGATTTTGGACTAATTATGGAGCAAAACAAGCGAGATGTCAAAAGTCTACTGAAATCCATAAGATGCGCCGTATCTCACTCAACAGATACGACGCAATATCATACTTAGATGAATTCAAAATCCATTGCCTGACTTTGAAGAATGTGCCGCATGCAATTCTGTCATGCGCCGCATATGAAACTTTGGTCAAAGAAGAAGATCAAGCTCGTTCTACTCCAGATACGCCACAATATACTTCTAACATACGGCGTATCACTATCAAGATTTCACCAGTTACAATCCAAGACAGCTAAAGTACATGCGCCGCATACAAAGATTAAGTTACGCCGCATCTGAAGATGGTGTACGAATATTCCAGAATATATTAATCTTGGACCCCACGCGAAGTTAAGTCAATGCGCCGCATCTATCAACTCAATGCGCCCCATCGATCCCTCAGACAGAAACTATAAATACCCCAAGGTCAGACGAATTAAAAAAACCTTTTGTATAACCCTAGAGCCGAATTCAGACGACCAAGCAGCACAAGACACACCTCAAACAAAGATACAAGAGCTGTGAGAAGGTCCTGCATGTATTCAATTCATTAAGTAGTTTTGTTTTATTGTTTTAGTACGCTTTAATTCATCAGGATTGATGGGCTTGTGTCATGTGACTACGGAAGATCATGCACTCCCCTTAATATTGCTTTCCCATTAATTAAAGTTTATATGTTGATGTCTTTGGTGACTTTTATTAGTGCATTGATAACCTCTGTGTCTAGCTGAGTCTTGCTTGGGTCGCCATGCCCCTTCCTCACCTATTTATTCTATCATCTCTAGAAAAGTAGGATAAACATAAGTAATCATTAAGGGTTTACTCGCCGATAAGATTAGAGCCAATGAGAAAGGTTTAATTATATACACTTCATATAAAACTAGCAATAAAACAAGTGACAAGCTATTTAATTATCAGGACAGGTCTTCTTATTGTCTCGAGTATCTATCTGTGTACGTGTGTGCTAATCGCTTATTCGTGCTCATTAGTTTAGTTTTCTATTTAATTATAACCAAACTGTGCCAGTCTCTCAGGCTGAACCCCCTTGCGTTAGATTAGGTTGTATAACTAACTTAGGATATTAAAATACTGATTAGAATAACTAGATAATACGTTCCACTCTTAGTGATCGACACCCTGCTTACCATTATATTCATACTGACCGGGTACACTGCTCGTTAAGTGTGTGTGTGTTATTGATAAGTCGGCTAAATATAAATTTAAAACTTGAGTAGGCATTAATACTGCTAAACCGCAACGACACATCACGCGCATCAAGTTTTTGGCGCCGTTGCCGGGGAGTGAATTGTTATTATCTGTTAATTTGATTAAGTATTTTAATTAGGTTTTTCTTTTTAGTTTTTTTTTAGATTCTAACCACTAACCCTGTTGTATATTAGATAGATTGCATTCATTGTATAATTTGCATATTTACTGTTTTTATTTGTTTATGTATTTTGTTTGTTTTTAATTTTGGTTTTTCTTTTTTCTGCATTCTGCTGTCGTTGTATTGTGCTGATACAAACGATACGGCGCATCTGTTTTCACAGATACGGCGTATTGCGTTTAATTTTTATAAAATACAACGCGTTTAATAAATTCGAGTACGACGCATCTTTCCCCAAGATACGGCGTATTCTGTTTTTAATAAGAAATTTTTCTAAACCCTAACGCCATACGACGCATCTGTTTTAACAGATACGGCGTATTTTCTATTTAAATTAAAAACAGTTTTTCGAATTATTAAACAGAAGCGACGCATCGATCTTTATCAATACGGCGCATCTACTAAATCAAAAATCTTGTATTTTGAAAAGTAACGAAAATACGGCGCATTAGCTTTTGTTAATACGACGCATTTAATTTTAATAAATATAATCGATTTTTGATAATTTAAACTTGATACGGCGCATTCTAATTCATAAGCGGTGTATCTGTTTTCTGAATAAAAGTCTGATTAAATTTTAACGTAATAAGATACGGCGTATCCAACTTTCTGAATACGGCGCATCGTCTACAGATATCAGCAACTTTTATTTTTCTTATTCCCGAACGGAAAATATTCTAACTTACCCTTACACTAGGAAGTTTTTACTTTGAAATCTATCTGTCTTTAATTTTCAAGAACAATGTTCGATATTTTCCCCAACTGGTTCGGAAGACCCCAAAGAAACCTTACCATGGAAGAGTATGCACTACTAATCGCTCAAGCAAATGAAAAAGAACATCATGAAGCAAGAAACTTTATTAATGAATTCAAAGGCAGTCATGAGCTGTTACTAAAGGAACAAAACAACATGATTAATGGATTGGCAATTGAAGTGCACCAATTGTCAACGGTGCTTAACAAGGTTCTTTTGGTAAAAACACGATTTGAAAGGGATTACAACTAGAGGCGGAAAGTCAACCTTTCAAATCGGAGAGACACCCGAGGATAACAGCACAAACAAGATTTCCCCTGCACTGGTGTGTTAAAGTCTAAATGGTATTATAGATTCCTGCATTTTTGTGGATACATCATTTATGAAGCTTAAACGTTCTCATCCACAAGAAAGTTGATTTTTGCTCTTATACGAATAATGGAGGATCATACCGAGCAAATCTCAGAGGAGTTTTTCTGTTCTAATTCTTTTATTTTCCAGTTTTTAACCTTTGACACAAACAACGAGGACGTTGTTTAACTTAAGTGGGGGGATGGAGAATTAGAACACTTACTTGTCCTAAACTTTTTCAAAATATGCTTAAAATGCGCTTAATATATCAAAATTTAAAATTTTTTTAGCATGTTTTTGTTTAAAGTCTAAATTACATAACCGCACACATAACTCTATTCTTTCAAAAACATTAAAACTTTAGTGTGCTGGTGACTTGTAAACTTTAGAACTTGGCTTGTATACTATTCGAGACCACCATAATGAGTATTATCTATATAATTGGAGTGACTTGTCTAAATTGGTAAATTTCTAGGATTACACCCAAATAGCCTTTATATGTTATGTGATATTAACTAACTACACTGGTTAGTTAACCCCCGTATAAACCCTTTGTTTACTCTCACTTTTAAAGTAAGATACCCCTAGAAAAACCCTTAGAGCCATTCCTTTCGTTTCTTACACCTTTGTTATAATGTTTCGATACACCCTTACACCTTAGCCTACCCTGTAGATTAAAATCCGTGGTTAATTGCTTTAGGCAAAGTGTGTTTCCTTACATTACCTGTGTTCGCGTGCGTAATTCATTATCTTTGGTTAGGTCAGGAAATTGCACAATGCAATTGGTATGAAAGTAAATATTGTATAACTTTTAGTTTATTTTTCGTGTGTTTGCTACTTTCACTATTACAGTTATTTCTGAAAGTATGAAGAATATGAAAAAATTATCCGGAAAAATAGTGATAGAAAAGTTGTGAAATTTTACACATATATGTTGATACTATTAAAAATTAAAAATTAAAAAATAAATAATAAAAAAAAAAGAAAAAAAAAATTGAAAAAAAATATAGAAAAGAAAAAGAAAAAGGAAAAGTTAGAAGTTTGTTTTAACCAACTTATGTAAAGTTTTGTATTAAGTGGGAGATATCACCACTATTTGTTGTTGTATATTATATTTATGGATTGAATGGGAGTTGGCCGTTATGGGAACGCCAACTAAGGTTATTCTTTGATTGAGATTTTGTTGAGTATAATTCGTGTCTACCTAAAGCGTGTGTTTCAAGTGTTAAAGCGTGAGTTATTCAATGATATGAGTCTTATTCATGGGATGGTTGGGAAAGTGATTAACCACACTTAGGATTTTAATTTATCTGTTTTGTTTATTTTTCATTTACACCAATTTGTATCCCAAATATTATCCATACCCTATATCATTCTTCATCCAAACCTTTGATTTATTGAGATTAGGGATTTGAGCAATCTTAAATATCGTAGTCGTGGATTCGGCTATGTATTTATGATTTTGTCGCCCTTTTTGATATAATATTATTGGTGAAGATTACTTGGTCCTATCTTTAGCCCATTCGAGTTAAGGAATTGAGCAATTGCAAGTATCGTGGTCGTGGATTCAATCATGTATTTGTAATTTTGTCGCCTTTTCTGGAATATGAGATCGATAGAGATTAAAAAGGATGATTGTTGGGAATTAAATATTCTGAAGTTAGAGTATAGGAAAATACTTTAAGAAGAAGGTACTGCTAGTTCATGATCAAGGTACTGCTAGAACAAGAAGGTACTGCTATAACAAGAAGGTACTGCTAGTTCAAGTAGAAGGTACTGCTAGTTGTAAATGGTACTGCTGATCAGTGAGTCATAGAGCTGCTACAAGGATAAGATCGAAGAATATATTATTTGTATGAGTCACTCTTATGCAAAAATAATATCTAGATATGTTCTCAGTCAACAAGTTGATGCATGTGCTTTCATTAATTCATTTGAACAACTTGAGAGATATATTCTTCCATACGCTAGCTCGACTTGATCTTTTGTAAGACAAGTGTTGATTAGACTTAAAGCAATATTGTAAGAGATCTCTTGGACTATAAAAGAGATCTTAGACTAGTTAGTGATATATATACATGTGAATACACGAACTCATATCTGTTAAGACATAGAACAAACAAAAACATATATCACAAATCTAGAAACATAAGATTCAAGGTCTTTGTAACCCTAGTGATAAATTCAAGATCACTCGTATTATTTTGAATAATATTGAATCGTTTAGTGATAAACTTTCTTTGTTCATTGTTAAGTAACAAACATAATTCTTCCATTTCCATAACATACATAACCTTCTAAGTGTGATTAAGTAAATTCCGCGTACTTAATCATATAAACTCAATATATCATTACACACAAAGTATACAAGGTTTAACCACCTTAACCGTGTGTCGAATCCTCTCAGTTGGTATCAAAGCTAGGCTGATATAATTGAATTAGAAGAAACAGAAATGGATGCACATGATGCTCAAACAAATGTTGCTGCAAAGTTGCCCATGATCAAACCTAATGAGTTTGAGTTATGGAGGATGAGAATTGAGCAATATTTCATGGTCCAAGATTACACTCTTTGGGATATCATTATATATGGTGATTCTTTTTCACCAAGCTATTCAGATGTTGTCCTAGAAGGTAAAACTCTTAGGAAAAGAAATAGGGATAATTACTAAAATAGCCCAAAACCCAAATGGGATATTTCTACCCCGGTTGCCCTGGGCAATGCCCCCAGTTGTCCAAAAAAGGGCGATTGTTGCCCAAAAAATACACTGGAAATCCTTCGGTTGCCCCAAAAAATGCCGGTTGCCCTGGGCAACACAATTATTTTCGGATTTCGGGTTAGATAGGGAACCGCCCATTTGTGTTTGGGCTATTTTGGTAATTATCCCAAAGAAATATTGGACCAGTTTCAAATGCAGAAAAGATACTGAAGAGAAATGATCAGAAAGCAAGAAATTTGTTGCTTATGACCATTCCTAGTGAACAGATGTTATCTTTTAACAAGTATCTTGATGCAAAAACTCTTTTTGAAGAGATTTGTGCATATTTTGGTGGTAATGAAACTACCAAAAAGACACAGAAGACACTACTAAAGCAACAATTTGAAAACTTTACTGCTTTTAGTAATGAGTCTCTTGATAAGCTATTCTCAAGGCTACACAAGCTTGTCAGTCAGTTGGCTGTGTTGGGTGTTGAGACAGAGAAGGAAGATCTCAACATGAAGTTTTTGAGAAGTCTACCTGATGAGTTCCATACTCATGTTATTGTCTGGATGAACAAACCAGACATTGAAACAATGAAGCTCAATGATTTGTACAACAACTTCAAAATTGTTGAACAAAGTCTTAGAAAGTCTGGAATTTATGGTACTAGTTCTGGGAATGTGGCACTTTTGTCATCTCCTAGTATTGGTAAGTCTGAAAAGGTAGAAGAAGTTGAAGGTGTTTCTAATGCTACTTTTGGTGGTCCTTCCACTAGTTCACAAAAGACTGTTGCAGGACTTGGTGATCCAGCATTCTATGTATTCATGTCTAGTTAATCTAGTGGTTCTTCTCTAAATCATGAAGACCTTGAGCAAGTTGATGGTGATGATTTGGAAGAGATGGACATCAAATGGCAGGTTGCTTTGCTTAGCATGAGGGCCAAGAAGCATTGGTAGAGAACTGGTAAACAAATTACCATAAATGGTAATGAAACTGCTGGGTTTGACAAGAAGAAAGTGGAATGTTTCAACTGTCATAGGTTGGGACACTTTGCTAAGGAGTGTAGAAGCCCAAGGAAGCAAGAAAATAGAAACACATGGTATAAGCAAGATAGGAGAAAAGAAGTTACTGTTGAAGAGCCAAAGGCTATGTTGGCTATTGATGGTATTGGTTATGATTGAAGCTCTATGGCTATTGAAGAGGAAGCACCACCAAATGCTGCTCTTGTGGCCAATGAATTTGCTCTAATGGCCTTTTCTGATTCAGAGGTAAATTCTATTCAAAATTGTACTGAATCATGTCCTAATCTTAAAGCTTATGAAGACCTTAGTAAGAGATTTGATGCTCATAGAGCAGAGCTAATTGATACTCTTTTTAATTTAGCTAATCACAAAAGAGGTCTAGGTGTTGTAGAAAAACAAGTCTTACATTTTAAAAGTAATGAATCTAATTTTACTAATGACATCAATATACTAAAAAATGACATTAAGATCAGAGATGAGTGTATTGTTGAGTTGAATGATTCATTAGCTAAACACAAAAATGAAAGAGAAAATGTTAAGATATCTGTGGATGTTTTGGCTCATGCCTCAGATGGATTCAATAAGCTTTGGGAAGCTCAAGTAATTGATAAGGTTAATTCTGGTGTTAGATTTAAGTCTGTCCCTCCACCATACAGAGGTGTTCATTCATCTCCTGGTATTGATTTAGCACACACAGGATTAGCTGAGTTTCAAGAACCAATCATGGAATATGGTTTTAAGGCCACTAAGAGTCCTAAGATAGAAAAGGTAAGTAAAAGTTTAGATAAAACTTTATCTTATCAGGACAAGGTGTCCTTTGTTAAGAAAGGAGATGTTATAGTTGTTGAAGATTGTACAACTGATAGTGATGAAGAAGAACAGGTTATGTCTAAACCTGTATTGGTTAAGAAAGTAGGAACAAGTGTTCCTAAGATAGTCAATCACAACACTAACAGGCCTAAGTCAAATGTTAAGACTGTTAGAAAACCAGTTAGATATTGTGAACAATATAGAACTACAAACAAGCCCAGAGGTAACCAAAGGAATTGGAACAACCTCAAGTCTAACCAATTAGGTGATGACTTTGCTTTTTACAACAAAGCTTGTTATACATGTGGTAGTTTTGACCATCTTGCAGCTTTCTGCAACCAATGGGTAACTGGGTATGAAAACAATAGGGTGAACTACAAAAGGCAAACTCCTCACACTCACTCTAACACTCATAGAACAAAACCCAGAACAGTCTCAAACAAGTCTGGACCAAAAGGTCCTGATAAACAAAAAGGTCCTGCTAATACAGACAAAAAGGTACTGCCAGTACAAATAAAAGGTATGGGTAGAACAAAAGGTACTGTTAGACCTTTGATGACTGTTAACCCAAAATCAACAGCTAAGGATGCAAAAACAACTTTCAAACATGCATCTACAACTGTTCTAAGGCCCATTCAAACAAAAGCAGTGGTCCACAAACAAATTTGGAGACCAAAGGGTGTGACTTCAAAGCTAGCAGTCACTCCTGCTAAGCATGTTATTCACTCTGCTGCTAAGGGTAATAGGGCAAATGCTGTTAAGGCCTCAGCATGTTGGATTCTTAAATCCAATGTTGCATCAACTGTCCTTAAAAGATTAAATTACATTGATGTAAAAGGCAGATCCAAGTCAGTAATGGCTTGGATCCCCAAAGAAAACTAACACTCTTATTTGTGTGCAGGAACATTCAACTGATAAACAAGAAGATCAAGGATACTCAGATAGTGGATGTTCAAGGCACATGACAGGCAACATGTCTTATCTTTCAGATTTTGAAGACTTCAATGGAGGATATGTTACCTTTGGAGGTGGTTTTCGTGGCAAAATTTCTGGTAAAGGTACAATCAAAACCGGAAATTTAGATTTTGAAGATGTGTACTATGTACAAGAGCTAAAGTATAATCTTTTTAGTGTCTCACAAATGTGTGACAATAAGAACAATGTTCTCTTTACTGACACTGAATGTCTTGTTCTATCTAAGGATTTTAAGATGCCTGATGAAAGTCAAGTGCTTCTTAGAATTCCTAGAAAGGCCAATATGTATAGTGTTGATATGAAGAACATTATTCCTAAAAATGATTTAACTTGTCTTGTATCAAAGGCCACATTAGATGAATCAATGAAATGGCATAGAAGGCTTGGTCATATTAATTTCAAAACCATAAATAAAATTGTTAAGAATGGTTTGGTAAGAGGTTTACCTCACAAAAGATTTGAAAATGATCAAACATGCATTGCTTGTCTAAAATGCAAACAACACAAAGCCACTTGTAAGCCCAAGATTTTTAACTCTATCAATCAGTCATTGTTTATGCTTCATATGGACTTATTTGGACCTGTTTCAGTAAGAAGTATGCAACATAAGAAATATTGTCTTGTTATAACTGATGACTATAGCAGATTTACATGGGTTTTCTTTTTAGTGTCTAAGGATGAAATATCAAGCACTCTTAAGACTTTCATAACAGAAATAGAAAACCTAGTACGCAAGAAAGTAAAAGTCATTAGGTGTGATAATGGGACAGAATTCAAAAATAGAGTTATGGATGATTTCTGCAAAGAAAAAGGTATTAGGAGAGAATATAGTGTTGCTAGAACTCCTCAACAGAATGGAGTGGCTGAAAGAAAGAATAGAACACTAATTGAAGCTGCTAGAACAATGTTAGCTGATTCTAAGCTACCTATAATCTTTTGGGCAGAGGCAATCAACACTGCTTGCTATGTTCAAAATAGAGTTTTAGTTGTGCAGCCTCACAATAAGACATCATATGAACTCTTTAATGGTAGAACTCCTGCAATAGGATTTCTTAGATCTTTTGGATGTCATGTGACAATTCTCAATACCTTAGACCATTTAGGAAAATTTGATGGTAAAGCAGATGAAGGTTTCTTAGTTGGATATTCTCTTGTTAGCAAAGCTTTTAGAGTTTACAACTTAAGAACTGAGAAAGTACAAGAAGAACTACATGTGGAGTTTCTGGAAAACAAATCCAATGTAGTAGGCCAAGGACCAAAATGGATATTTGATCTTGAGTATCTAACAAATTCTATGAATTATATACCTGTTGTTGCAGAAACTAATGATTTTTCAGGTTCACAAGCAACAAATGAGGCAGAGTTATAAAAAGATCAACATGATGGCACAATGCCAATATGGTCAAATGCAAGTGTGGAATCAACTTCAACAAATGATGTATCTTCTTCTAGTAAAGCTAAAGGAGATGTTGAAGATGAGCACAAGGATGATGGAACAAAGGAACAACTCAATATTTCAAATATTGATGGTATTGCTGACATAGAGCAAGGTACTGCTAGTATCTATAAAGGTACTGTTAGTACATTTGGAGGTACGGCTAGTTCATTTGAAGATACTGCTGGTCCTTCAAATTCAAGAGAAGCAGAGTTCCAACAAGATGAAGTAGATTTGGGTAATCTTCCACCATCTTATCAAGTTCCTTCTACACCACACACAAGGATTCACAAAGTTCACTCCCTGGATAATGTGATTGGAGATGTACAATCAGGTGTGAAGACAAGGAAACAATTGATGTCTTCTGACCAAAAAGGGCTTCTTGATGCTCTTTATGCTTCAAAACAGCATGAGGTTTCAAACTCTTGCTTGTTTGTATGTTTTCTCTCACAAAAGGAACCAAAGAACATTCGTTCAGCCCTAGATGATTCAAGCTGGGTAGAGGCTATGCAAGAAGAGCTTCTTCAGTTCAAGATTCAAAAGGTTTGGGTGCTAGTTGATTTACCTAGAAATGAAAAGGTGATTGGCACTAGATGGGTTTTTAAGAACAAAAGGGATGAAAGAGGAATAGTGATTCGAAATAAGGCTAGATTAGTAGCACAAGGGTACACACAAGAAGAAGGGTAGATTATGATGAAGTTTATGCTCCAGTAGCAAGGATTGAGGCAATTTGGCTGTTTTTTAGCTTATGCTTCATTTTTAGGCTTCACAGTCTACCAAATGGATGTCAAGAGTGCATTTTTATATGGTACAATTAGAGAAGAGGTGTATGTTTCACAACCTCCTGGCTTCATTGACCCTGACCATCCAAACAAAGTGTACAGAGTAGTGAAAGCTCTATATGGCCTTCATCAGGCACCAAGAGCTTGGTATGCAACACTTGCTTCCTATTTATTAGAAAATGGATTTCAAAGAGGAAAGATTGATCAGACACTTTTCATCAAACATCACAAGAAGGATCTTCTGTTAGTGCAGGTGTATGTGGATGACATTATCTTTGGATCTACAAGGAAGGAAATGTGTTTAGAATTCGAGAAGCTTATGCATGATAAGTTTCAGATGAGTTTTATGGGAGAACTCACATTCTTTTTGGGTTTGCAAATTAAACAATCATCTGAAGGCATTTTTATCTCTCAAGATAAATATGTTGCAGAAATTCTTAAAAAGTTTCAATTTGCTGATTCAAAAATGGCAAGCACACCAATGGACTCAGAGAAGCACCTTCTGAAAGATGAAGATGGAGAGAATGTAGATGTACACACTTATCGATCTATGATAGGCTCTTTGATGTATCTTACATCATCTAGACCTGACATCATGTTCCCTGTTTGTGTTTGTGCAAGATTTCAAGTTACTCCAAAGGTTTCTCATTTAACTGCAGTCAAGAGAATTTTTAGATATCTCAAAGGACAACCAAGGTTGGGTATATGGTATTCTAGAGACTCTCCTTTTGACTTAGTAGCATTTTTGGATAGTGATTATGCTGGTGCTAGCTTGGACAGAAAGTCAACAACTGGAGGATGTCAATTCCTTGGATGTAGACTTGTCTCATGGCAGTGTAAGAAGCAAACAAGTGTGGCAAATTCAACAACTGAAGCTGAATATATAGCTGCTGCAAGTTGCTGTGCTCAAGTCTTATGGCTTCAAAACCAACTTCTTGACTATGGGTACAATTTCTTAAACACTGTTATTCATATTGATAATAGTAGTACAATTTGTATTATTAAAAATACAGTGCAACATTCTAAAACAAAACACATTGAAATTAGACATCACTTTATTAGAGATTGCAATGAGAAAAGATTAATTCAAGTAATGAAAATTGCTTTAGATTACAATTTTGCAGATCTACTTACAAAATCTTTTGATGTTGGAAGATTTGAGTACTTGGTAGCAAGTATTGGAATGCTTAATCTTTAAAAATTTTCAAATGATGTGTTTATGTATATAAATTTTTGTTGGTACTGCTGGATTTATAAGGTACTGCTAATATATCAAAAATGTAAATTGTGTTATTCATACAGTTGGTTTTTCTATGCTTATTCTAATGCAAGACAAGTACTTTGTACATTGTTCTTTTGGTTTTAGACTAACTATTTCAGGTATGAATATGTGAACACAAAGGAGATTTCAAGTGAAATGGGAGCAGCAGAATGCTTATCCAATTGCTAACATAGTAGGTTTATGATGGACTGAGTTTAGGAATTTAAACTCCTTAAAACTTCTTTCTTGAAACCTAGTTATGATATTTCACATTGAATTGATGACTTAGTTGATCAGATAGTAACTGATGCAACTCACTTTCTATCATTTTATACTTTTAAGTATAATGTGCAAGTCTAAGGACATCTGATAGAAAGAACAGCTAGTAAAAGTGAATCTAACACTTGTGTTAGAGGCAACAATTGCTATGAGCTGGAAACCCTGTCAAGAAAATCTTTTGAATAGATTTATCTTTACACAGGCAGTTATTTATAACTGAAAAATATTGGTTCTCACACAACCAGAGGTTGCTTTAAACCGAAATTTTGATTAGGTGTCTGTTACACACTTAATCCTTTCAAAATGGTTGGAAGCAGTATGATTTTTCAATTCTAAAATCATGAACATACTGCTATGTCAAATAATTTCTTAAACAAGGTTTTTCAAGAGATTCACAAAAAATCATCCATTGATGGAACATGAATCGAAATGTCCACTGATTCACCTCTCATAGGAGTTAACACACCTAGAAGTGATGAGGACAGCAACTTAAACTTTTAAGGAATTGATGGCTTCATGTACAATATTGTCTGACAACAAGTTCACATTGATAGATCAGTCAAAGGTACATAGTGAGATCTTCCAAACAAGGGGAGGAAACAAAAGTTATTTGCTTCAGGGGAGGTTACAATCTCAGGGAAGGAAATAATTGCCCAGAAAAGGAAGAATAATCCAATAAAAGGAAGGAGAAGATAAGAGCATACAAGATGATGACATAGAGGTTGAAGACAAGAATAGATCATATATTCAGAAGGGATGAAGCATTCCTAAAGGAGAAAGTTCTATCTAGATCAAATGAGCGAAAGTTTCAATTCAGTTCATTATGTTTGTTCATCACTTGCAAAGGCATGCTGATAGATGATTTCACTTGTTGAAATCATTGCCTCTTACAATTCCTCCATCCAAGGAAATTGCACCATCTTTTGGTTCAATGTTTTGATATTGCTGAAGTCAAAGAAGAACAAAGCAGATCAGTTCAGAATAAGAAGAATAGTTCAGATTCATGAAGTGTTTGAAAGATCTTCTCAAGTCCTCATTTAATTCAGAAAACATGTTTGAAATGATTCACATGTTTAGGGGAGGATTGTTGGGAATTAAATATTCTGAAGTTAGAGTATAGGAAAATACTTTAAGAAGAAGGTACTGCTAGTTCATGATCAAGGTACTGCTAGAACAAGAAGGTACTGCTAGAACAAGAAGGTACTGCTAGTTCAAGTAGAAGGTACTGCTAGTTGTAAATGGTACTGCTGATCAGTGAGTCATAGAGCTGCTACACGGATAAGATCGAAGAAGATATTATTTGTATGAGTCACTCTTATGCAAAAATAATATCTAGATATGTTCTCAGTCAACAATTTGATGCATGTGCTTTCATTAATTCATTTGAACAACTTGAGAGATATATTCTTCCATACGCTAGCTCGACTTGATCTTTTGTAAGACAAGTGTTGATTAGACTTAAAGCAATATTGTAAGAGATCTCTTGGACTATAAAAGAGATCTTAGACTAGTTAGTGATATATATACATGTGAATATACGAACTCATATCTGTTAAGACATAGAACAAACAAAAACATATATCACAAATCTAGAAACATAAGATTCAAGGTCTTTGTAACCCTAGTGATAAATTCAAGATCACTCGTATTATTTTGAATAATATTGAATCGTTTAGTGATAAACTTTCTTTGTTCATTGTTAAGTAACAAACATAATTCTTCCATTTCCATAACATACATAACCTTCTAAGTGTGATTAAGTAAATTCCGCGTACTTAATCATATAAAGTCAATATATCATTACACACAAAGTATACAAGGTTTAACCACCTTAACCATGTGTCGAATCCTCTCAGTGATCAACCCTTAACCAACAAACCCTTTTTACCGCTTTAGACTTGTTACTCCTTGGCTTTAGTGGGGGAGATGCGTATACTTGCCAAGCCTATGATAGAATATTCGTCACGACTAAGCAACTAAACGATTTAGAATTGTTTTACATTAAAAATTATTTTGGTTTCTACTTCGTTAAGTGTTTGGTTGTGTGATTATGACAAAACGAATACGTGCTTAAATATAAAAATAAATCCTAATATCTTTTAGGATACATTTTCATATGATTAATTCTAAGGTTTACTTGGGGACAAGTAAAGTTCAAGTGGGGGGATATTTGATGAACTCAAATAAGTACATTTTATTATCATCATTTATCCTATTTGTTTGACTTGTTTTATTATATTATATATGAGAATCGATACATTAATGTTTACTTTAGTAATTCTCAGGTAAAAATAAGCATTATGTGAAACTTGGCGATTTTGGACTAATTATGGAGCAAAACAAGCGAGATGCCAAAAGTCTACTGAAATCCATAAGATACGCCATATCTCACTCAACAGATACGACACAATATCATACTTAGATGAATTCGAAGACCATTGCCTGACTTTGAAGAATGCGCCGCATGCAATTCTGTCATGCGCCGCATATGAAACTTTGGTCAAAGAAGAAGATCAAGCTCGTTCTACTCCAGATACGCCGCAATATACTTCTAACATACGGCGTATCACTATCAAGATTTCACCAGTTACAATCCAAGACAGCTAAAGTACATGCGCCGCATACAAAGATCAAGTTACGCCGCATCTGAAGACGGTGTACGAATATTCCAGAATATATTAATCTTGGACCCCACGCGAAGTTAAGTCAATGCGCCGCATCTATCAACTCAATGCGCCGCATCGATCCCTCAGACAGAAACTATAAATACCCCAAGGTCAGACGAATTTAAAAAACCTTTTGTATAACCCTAGAGCCGAATTCAGACGACCAAGCAGCACAAGACACACCTCAAACAAAGATACAAGAGCTGTAAGAAGGTCCTGCATGTATTAAATTCATTAAGTAGTTTTGTTTTATTGTTTTAGTACGCTTTAATTCATCAGGATTGATGGGCTTGTGTCATGTGACTACGGAAGATCATGTACTCCCCTTAATATTGCTTTCCCATTAATTAAAGTTTATATTTTGATGTCTTTTGTGACTTTTATTAGTGCATTGATAACTTGTGTGTCTAGCTGAGTCTTGCTTGGGTCGCCATGCCCCTTCCTCATCTATTTATTCTAGCGTCTCTAGAAAAGTAGGATAGACATAAGTAATCATTAAGGGTTTACTCGCCGATAAGATTAGAGCCAACGAGAAAGGTTTAATTATATACACTTCATATAAAACTAGCAATAAAACAAGTGAAAAGCTATTTAATTATCAGGACAGGTCTTCTTATTGTCTTGAGTATCTATCTGTGTACGTGTGTGCTAATCGCTGATTCGTGCTCATTAGTTTAGTTTTCTATTTAATTATAACCAAACTGTGCCAGTTTCTCAGGCTGAACCCCCTTGCGTTAGATTAGGTTGTATAACTAACTTAGGATATTAAAATACTGATTAGAATAACTAGATAATACGTTCCACTCTTAGTGATCGACACTCTGCTTACCATTATATTCATACTGACCGGGTACACTGCTCGTTAAGTGTGTGTGTTATTGATAAGTCGGCTAAATATAAATTTAAAACTTGAGTAGGCATTAATACTGCTAAACCGCAACGGCACATCACGCGCATCAGTAAACATCTTACCAAACCATTCTTAACAATCTGATTTATGGTTTTGAAATTAATGTGACCAAGCCTTCTATGCCATAACATTGATTCATCTAATGTGGCCTTTGCAACAAGACAAGTTAAAGCCTTTTTAGGAACAATGTTCTTCATATCAACACTATACATATTGCCCTTTCTAGGAATTTTAAGAAGTACTTGACTTTCATCAGGCATCTTTAAATCAGGAGAAAGCACAAGACATTCAGTGTCACAGAAAAGAATTTTGTTCTTTTTATCACACATTTGTGAGACACTAAAAAGATTATACTTAAGCTCTTGTACATAGTACACATCTTCAAAATCTAAATTTCCAGTTTTAATTGTACCTTTACCAGAAATTTTGTCACCAATACCTCCTCCAAAGGTAACATAGCCTCCATCTATTGATTGAAAATCTGAGAGATAAGACTTGTTGCCTGTCATGTGCCTTGAACATCCACTATCTGAGTATCCTTGATACTCTTGTTTATTAGTTGAATGTTCCTGCACAGTAATAAGGAGTATTAGTTTCCTTTGGGGACCCAAGCCATTACTGACTTGGATCTGCCTCTTGCATCAATGAAATGTAATCTTTTGAGAACAGTTGATGCAACATTGGGTTTAGTTGGATTCCAAACCCAACATGCTGAGGCCTTAACAACATTTGCCCTGTTTTCCCAAGCAGCAGTATTAACTACTTGCCTAGCAGTATTAACTGCTAGCTTTGCAGTTGTACCCTTGATTTTCCAAACTTGTTTTTGGACCACTGCTTTTGATTGAATGGGCCTTTGAACAGTTTTTGATGCATTTTTGTAAGTTGTTTTTGCACCCTTAACTGTTGATTTTGGGTAACTAGTCTTAAATGGTCTATCAGCAGGATCTGTGTTTGATCCAGACTTATTTGAGACTACTCTGGGTTTTGTTCTATTAGTATTAGAGTGAAAGTGAGATTTAGATGTTTTCCTTTTGTAGTTCACTCTATTGTTTTCATACCCAGATACCCATTGGTTGCAGAAAGCTGCAAGATGGTCAAAACTACCACATGTGTAACAAGCTTTGTTATAAAAAGCAAAGTCATCACCTAGTTGGTGAGACTTGAGGTTATTCCAACTCCTTTGGTTACCTCTGGGCTTGTTTGTAGTTCTATATTGTTCACAATATCTAACTGCTTGCCTAACATGTTTTACATTGGACTTAGGCCTATCAGTATTGTGTTCACAAGTACTGAAACCTTCCAACACTTGTTCCTGCTTTCTTAACCAAGTCAGGTTTAGACATAACCTGTTTATCATCATCATCAGATGTCCAGTCCTCAACAACTATAGCATCTGATTTCCTAATAGAAGACACCTTGTCTTCTTGAAGTGAAGTTTTACATAAACTCTCACTTAACTTCTTAGGCTCATCAACAACTACATTGGTTTTTGGTTGTACACCATATTGTAACTTTGGTAGTTGAAATTCAGTTAAGCCTGAGTGTTCTAGGTCAATCCCTGGGGGTTTAGGGATACCTCTATATGGAGGTGGGACACTCTTATATCCTATTCCTGACTTAGCTCTGTTGATCACTTGACATTCAATCATGTTAGTAACACCCCTAGAAGCATGATCTAGAGTTTCTACACTTAATTGAATATTATCATCTTTTGTTTTAATCCTATCATAAGCATCTCTTAAAAGCTTAGTTTCTGCATCTCTAAAAAATATGTCTTGTCTAAGAAGAGCTTTGTTATCAGAAAAAGCAAGTTCATTTTTTTTGTAGTATAGGATCTGCTTTTCTACTGATTCTAAACCACACTTATAATTTACTAAGTCTTGATGAGTGTTGCTTAGCTCTTTCTTTTGGTCATCATAATGTTTGATTAAAGTTTGTAGTTCTTTAAGTGCAGTACAAGTATTAAAACAAACTTTATGATTTTGTACCTCAGTAGAGAAAGCCATAAGTGCCATCTGAGAAGAAGTTTCTTCTTCATCTGCTATGAAGCTCCAATCAAAACCCAAACCATCAATAGCTACCATAGCTTTTGGCTCAGAAACCTCCTCTGTTTTGGATCTGCTTCCAAAACCTCTATTCTTGCTATCTTGCTGCCTTGGTCTTCTACATTCTCTTGAGAAGTGACCCATCATGTGGCAGTTGTATCACTCTATCTTTGACTTGTCAAAACCAGCAGTATCATTGCTGCTGATTGTGAGCTTCTTCCCCGTCCTTTGATAGAACTTCTTAACCCTCATGCTAAGAAGAGATATTTGCCATTTTTGGTTCATTTCCTCCAGATCATCATCATTGATCTCTTGGAGGTCTTCATGAGTTAACATGGACCCATCATTCTTGCTTGTGAGAAAAGCACAACATGTTTTCTCATCCAAAATACCCATGGTACTGCTTGATGAACTAGCAGCACCAACACCATCATCAACCTGCTCATCTTTAACTGGACTTGAGATACTAGGAGATGACATAAATGCCATATTCCCAGTATTGGAACTTGAACCTCCAGTTTTCTTTACCTCTTGCTCAACAATTTTGAAGTTGCTGTGCAAGTCCATTAGATCCATGGTGTCTATGTCTGGCTTGTTTCTAAAGACAACAACATGCATAGCCCACTCTTCAGGTAGACTTCTCATAAATTTTGAGTTTAAATCTTCTTGAGGTATTTCGATCCCAAGAACAGCAAGTTGGCTCACAATTTTCTGAAGCCTGTTAAACATGTGGTCTAATGATTCATTGTTGGTTGATGAGAAGTTTTCAAACTGTTGCTTAAGAAGAGTCTTCTGGGTCTTCTTGGTGGCTTCATTCCCACCATACCTTGCAATAATGGCCTCAAACAAAGACTTTGCATCTTTGAACTTGCTGAAGTTTATCAGTTGATCATTTGGAATGGTCATCATCAGCATACTTCTGGCCTTGAGGTCATTCTTCTTCTTTATTCTTTCTTCTGCAGATGTTGGCTTGGTCTGCAGAGTTGTTACCACCTTGCCTTCAACTGTGGATGTAGTGGTTGTAGGCTTGAAAGAGTCTCCATCTTCAATAATTTCCCAAAGTGTATAGTCTTGCACTTGGAAACATTGCACTATCCTTAACCTCCACATCTCAAACTCATTCTGTTTGAGCATTGGTAACTTTGCAGCAACATTTGTCTGAATAGATTCAACGTCTATTTCTTCTTCTAAATCAACTATATCAGCCTTGCTCTGATACCAATTGAGAGGATGATTCGATACACTATAAGGTTGTTAGACCTTTGTTGCTTTGTGTATATGATATATTGAGTTAATATGATTAAGTATGCGGAATCTACTTAACCACACTTAGAAGGTTATTTGGATATGGAAATGGAACAATTATGTTTGTTAATTGAACAATGAACAAAGAAAGTTTATCACCAAACGATTCAATATTATTCACAATAATACGAGTGATCTTCACTATCACTAGGGTTACAAAACCTTGAATCTTATGTTTCTATTACTTGTGATATATTGTTCTAGTTAGTTGTTCTAAGCATATGAATTAAGCACTTAATTAGACACACATATATCTAGTCTAAGATCTTTCTTTTATAGTTCAAGAAAGATCTTTACAATATTGTTAAGTCTTGTCGAACAATTGCTAGCTTATCTTATGTGTGTCAGTAACTTAGATACAACATGTATCTATGTACACAACTTGTTACTGATCACTTTGTCCAAAGATATTATCTACCGTATATTCTTGATTTTAGAACAAAATATCTTCGTATACTTATCCATCCAGCAAGCAGACTTAACATTCGAAGAGCAGACTTAATTTTGGTAATCACCAGAATTAATCACTAGACTTAACCACCAGACTTAATATTCAAAGACCAGACTTAACCAGGTACCAAACAGACTTAACACTACTGCAACCAGAATTAATCACTTAAGAGAATTTCCCGATACTTAATCTTCAGAATATTTAATTCCCAACATTGACTATGAGTGATGCCCATTGTTCGGTGTGTGTATATGCTTGTTCACTGTTTGTTGGTGATGCAATGGTAATCCTTGATTATCTAGTGTAATTCCTTCAAGTTAATTATTTCTCCATGAGCATATCTAGTCTTGTTGAGCATTAGATGATGGTTAACAGTAGTGTGGAGTTGCTTGTATTATGTGTCATGTTTCATTCTGTATAAGTGATCACATCTAGTCTTGTTGGCTATCTTTATAGATGACAAGGAAAAGGGAAAGCTTATTGGGGGATATAAGAACACGACACATGAAAATATGGATATCATATGTGCTGATATGGAAAACAAGATCCAAAAACTTGAAGATGTGTTTTACAAGGCAAAAAACTTGAGTGGTTAATTTATTCAACCTCTTATAATGTAAATGCAAATATTGATTTTGGAATATGTATTATGGTTTGGCTATCTTAAATAATCTTTGTAGATATCAAATACAGGGCTGGGCAAAAAGTGATTGAAAGTTTGGATGATGTAGAAGTATGATGTAACATGGAGTTGAATGGTGAATTATTAGATCATATCAAAGCAAGATATGGGCCATACAATACCATTACAGAGGAAAATCCAGATGGGTTTCTTGATGACCTGTTTATCAGGATAAATAATGAAATGATAGGGAATAAATGTAAAAGTATTCAAGTTCTTAAAAGGGTGTTTGGAATGACTTTCTCCCTTATATTTACTTCCAAATAGTCTCCTATTTATTTCATTTTGGCTATTTTTATAGATGACAGGGGAAAGGAAAAATTGATTGTAGAGGAGATCGTGTCTGATATGCAAGTATGGGATAGCATGTTGATGATTAATGAATTATTGGATGAGATCACAACAAAATATGGGTCATAAAACACCATCAAAGAAGAAAATCTGAATCAGTTTCTTGATGAGCTGTTTATGTATATATTCAAGCTCTTAAAAGGGTGTTTATGTTACGCCCAAAAAATGAAACATAATTTTTTTTCGAAAATGTATACTTTTGAACCTTGTTACAAAGGAACTAGAAGAAACGAGAACATACAATGGTGGAACTTTTATTTCTGATCAGAGGAACATTTATGATGTGAGAATTGCGAACCCTCGAAGAAAGTTTTACAATCCTCTAGGCAATTTACCTAACCGTTGTAGTGTAGTATAGGTAAGTCTCGGGGGATTGATTGTTCTCTAGGGTAATAGTGTCGTTAGGTCAAAATGTATGTCGAGATAGGTCTAGAGGTGAGAGATGATTTTTTTGTATTTTTATATTTTTCTGAAAGCACGTAAAAATCTCGGGTTTTGAAAGAGTGGGCGGAATTAGTTACTAATTAACTAACAAAAAACTACTAATTAAACTCAATAAACAAGAAAAATAAAGGGATAATGACAAAAATAGCCCAAACACAAATGGGCGCTTCCCTATCTAACCCGAAATCCGAAAATAATTGTGTTGCCCAGGGCAACCGGCATTTTTTGGGGCAACCGAAGGATTTCCAGTGTATTTTTTGGGCAACAATCGCCCTTTTTTGGGCAACTGGGGGCATTGCCCAGGGCAACCGGGGTAGAAATATCCCATTTGGGTTTTGGGCTATTTTAGTAATTATCCCAAAAATAAATTGGTGGTAACTCTTATGATAGGAAAAGCAGTGTTTACTTAGACATCCATACTCCCTATTTATCTCCTACTGATTTGTCGAATTGTCACGTCCTTGTTTTAATTGAAGCGTTGTATTCCTTAATATTGGTCGTGGGGAGGTGCCGAAGTCCCCAACTCTATGAACATTAGTCTCCCCTAAAACCCTTAAAGTCTATTAAGTTATCTAGGATCTACAAGCCACAATTCACGCAATAAATACAACGAGGAAAACCAATAGTGCACTCTATGGTTGCGTTTTATAAGACGTTCAAGCTAATACATATAAGAACTTAGCTATTTTTCTTATTCTAACGCGAGGCAATCAATTAAACAAGAGACGACAAATCAATATTCAATAACTAGGTTTCATTAGATCTAAGCAAACATTAATTAACTTACGCTAGCATGTTAAAGCAAAGAAAAGATAAACAAATAATCAAACAACACATAGACATATCAAATGATTAAAGGGATAACTTATCTTTAATGAAACATGAAGTTCAAGGGCTGTAAAAGCCTCACAAAAGCTGATAAAATCGTCTAGGTTAAGCCTCTCCAAAGTGTTACACGAATTATGAAAAACATATGAAAGTATATATAGATTTACACTTGTGACGGCGTCACTTGCAAAGTGTGACGCCGTCAGCTCGCCTCCAATTAGGGTTTCGTCTTGTGCAAGTCGCCGTTGTGACGGCGTCGCTTAGGATGTCTGACGCCGTCCTTTGTTAATTTATCTGAGTCGTCACTTCAGGTTATAGAGTCTTCAGATTTATCTGAGGCGTCGCTTGTTAATTCTGAGCCAAAAATCCATCTTCAGTTGCAAGTGACGGCGTCACTTGTTAAAGTGTGACGCCGTCAGGACCCCTTTCCTGACAGAATTTGGGACTTGATCGTTTTCTTCACTTTTCTTGTCGTTTTAAGCCCAAAACATGCCGTTTTCCAGATTTTCCGTCCCAAGTACCTCAAATGCAAAAAGAAACGATTTTGGGCAGTATTTGATCATATATATACGATTTTGGCCTTAAATGACCTCTTAAAAAGTACCAAATAAATCCTCATCAATTTATAAGATTGATATACTAAGACCCAAGATTGAAAACTCGAGGCACAAAAGAGATATAAACATTATGTAAACATATGTCAATACGCCGTATTCATGGATTGAATACACCGTATTGGGACCCAAAACCGATACGCCGCATACATTAAATTTAATACGCCGTATAGGCCTTACTTATAAAACTTACCACTTAATAGACTGATACGCCGTATTCAATCCGATGAATACACCGTATTAACTAATACTCCGTATTCCCCAAATACTTGACCATATTAATTGATACGCCGTATTCCTATATGGAATACGCCGTTACAAGACCAAACACCCGATACACCGTATCCAAACCCTAGATACGCCATATTTCCACATCAGATACAGACTCTTGACAGAAACATTCCCAAAACTGCAGAATCATAAATTCATTTAACCAAAATATTTCAAACACAACTTTAACATCGTACATCTACTTTAAACATTCTAGATTATATACACATTCGTTTTGAACCAAACCATTAACAAAAATGGGTCAAACGGGTAAATTTAGCATAATGCCAAACACTCCATAACATCTATCAACACTAGTCTACATCACATTTACTTCATCTTATCATTTACCAAATTCAAGGATTGACATAAACTTGAACAAAAGACTAGAACAACTAAAATGACCCACTTTGACCAAAGATGTACCAAAATCAAAGACAACACTTGGGGCTTCCAACTTTAACTTTTCTTGGTCCAAAAGATGAAGTCTTCTACTTACCAAGTTCCAAAAGCTATATAACATGTAGGGATCGCCCTACTATATTCCTTTACCTTTGCTAGATTCGCCAACACCTATAAAACAACCTTAACTAAAACATATAAGCAAATTGCTTAGTAAATGTATGCATAAACATACATTACATGGTCATAACTAGTGGGGGTACACTAGCCATAACACAAATAGGAGCATAATCATAACAATTCAACATACCTTAATCAAGCATATAATCATGCTAACATTTAACATTACGATCCAAGCTACTTTCATTTCAACAAACTCCATAAACATTACATATCATAATTCAAATAATGAAATTATGATTACTTAAGCAAGTTTAGCTATAATACTTACCTCAATTTACCAATTACAATTTCTACTTGAACTTGCCACTTGCTCCTTACTTCCTTCCTAAGATGAAATTAAACCTAATTAGTGCTTAATTCCATAATAACATAACAATTGTCAATCCTTAACCCTTTATCCAATTTCTTTCTTTAGAGCCCTAATTTCAAAGTTAGGATGTTAACTTACTTGAGATAAGAAAGGTGATTTAGGACTCTTAATAAATTGTTATAAGCTTCCTCCTTAATAATTTGAGCTAATAGAAACTTGGTAGATTTTTCCCTCTCTTTTCTTCCTCTTGAAGATCGACACCACCACATACCACTTCTCAACTTTTTCTTAAATTTTCTGGAAGTTATTAAAGAGGTGGATACTTATCTATTTTAGTTTGGACTAATGACAGTTTTGGTCCCTCAAGTTCTATTCTTCCAACATAGACTACAAAACTTTTTATACTTTTTTACTTTAACACTATAACTTATAATTTAACTAGTTATCTCATAAAATAACATTCTAACACAATATTATATCATACTTATAATATGTAATAATACCTTATCGGGGATAGCTTGGCTACAATTATATGTAGCCAATTGGCTACAATTCCTTCACAAAAAACACACTAGCAATAAATCAGGGACCCACAGAAAAGAATCATGACCCACAAAAAAAATCAGGGGCCCACATTTATAGCATAAAATTGTAGCCAATTGGCTACAATTAATTGTAGCTAATATATTCCCTAATATGTAATAATACCTTATCGGGTTTCGGGTGTAACAGTTTGAAATATCTTTCTAACTTATAGATGTTATTGATTTTAGGGGTGCAAACGAGCCGAGTCGAGCCCGAGCTTTACTATACTCGAGCTCGGCTCGTCAATTTTTTAACAAGCTCGAGCTCGAGCTTGGCTCGATCCGAGCCTCAAAGCTCGAGCTCGAGCTCGACTCGACAAGGCTCGGCTAAATAAAAAAGATGTTTTTCACGAGCCAAAGCTCGGCTCGAGCTCGCTTTATCTGCTTAAACGAGCCAAAGCTCGGCTCGAGCTCGCTTTATCTATTTAAAAAAGATGTTTTTTGGCTCGACAAAGCTCGGCTGCTATGTTATAGCGTAAGGCTCGATAAGGCTCGACGAGCCTACTCGATTTTTACAAGCTCGGCTCGAGCTCGGGCTCGATAAGTAAACGAGTTGATTTTCAGACTCGAGCTCGGCTCGAGCTCGACAAGGCTTGGCTCGTTTTGTGCTTTTTATCGAGTCGAGCTCGAGTAGCTCGCGAGTAGCTTGGCTCGTTTGCACCCCTAATTGATTTATTGTTTTTGGAAGTGAATATTACATTTTGTCTTTCTTGTATAATATTTGTAGTTACGAGAATGGCGCTGGTCGCCGCGATGCGGGCGAGCACGGTTAAAAACACAGTATTTTGGCGGTTAGAAAAAAATATTTTTAAGTCTGTTGATGCATTTATAATACTTTTATTTTTATTTTAGCTATGCACGGTTAACGGGAGATTGGTACTGGTTGCCGTGATGTGGGCGAGCACGTTTAAAAAAAAAGTATTTTCAATGCCTTTATAATACATTTATTTTTATTTTAGCTATGTAGCTTTTATGATACACTTTATAATCTAATTTGTAAATAATTTTAGTAAGTATTTAAGTTTAATAATTTTTTTTAATGTTTTATATTTGTTTTATTTTGTTTTTTTGTTTTTGTTTTTTTTTTGTTTTTTTTTTTTTTGCCCATTGTTTTGTGTGAATATGTGGTCGGTTGTTTTGCCCCTTTTCATTTTAAGTGAAACCGTAATAAGCTTCTTTTAGATCTGCCAAATCATTTCCTTTAATTCTTTGCTTCTATAATGGATACACTGCCATCAACATCTTCCAATGCCGGTGGCCGCACCCCTAATTTCCAGAAGCTAAAGTTTGCTGCTGGTTCTGATGAAGTTGTTGATTGTTTGCAAGCCGCGTTTAGTCAAGATTACACGGAAAATGATCAGTTATTAATGGTGCTTGGTGAGCAGCGCGATCAGTTATCCGCCAAGGTCAAGTGGTTGGAGGATTTGGTGGAAGAAGGGGAAGGTTTCTTACCATTACATGAGGATGGTCAGATTGGTTTGGATCGTTTGAAAGAGACTCTGAAGAGAGAGAGGAAGGTGCTTGCCGGGTTGATCGAGGCGATGGATTTGGCCCGTAAAGGAAGAGAGAAGAAGAAGATCAATCTTTTCTGGTTCGGATGATGTGGTGGGCAGTTTGTGTGGTATATTTTGGCTGTCTTTTGGCTTTTTATTAGAAGTATGTATGCTGGCTATGACTGACTGTAGATGTTTTCTTTTGGGATGGTAAGTAGAATGTATGAAGTTTAATGGCAGTGAATATAATACTAAGGGTATGGTTGTTAATATGTGCTTTTGTGTTGCAAAATGACTGGATTTTTTCTGTGGCATGCATTAGTGTTACTATCGTTAATTGGTAAGATAGTTAGTGGTTGCAGCAAAAAGCAAAGGCAGTAGTTAATTAGTGTTAAAGTTATGGCTGATGAGGCCATTCACAAAATACAGGTAAATGTGACTACCTGACAATAGGGTCTTGCTTATATGCTGGGTCCTAAGTAGCTGCTAGAAATACTTATAGAAGTAAGTGTCTGGAAGTAAGACTTTAATACATAGATAGTTTGGGATATTGTTTTCACACCTTCCATCTGCAATTTAGGTCTGATCATTGTTCTTTTTTCGTTGGTCTGATCATTCTTCTTTTTTGGTTTTTTTCGACCCTGATGGTGTGGTCCCATCATCGGGGGCTGTGAAAAGGGTTCTCCTGGTACTTTTTCTAGCTGATTGTTTGATGGTCTTCGATGTTTCGGACAAAGTTTGTTGTTCTGCTGGTGTATTTGGTGGTGTGTGTGTTGTTGTTGTGGCCTGAGTTTGTTTTATGTCAAGTGGTCTGGGTGTTTTTGTCTCTGCTGTCACAGTTACTGGTTTTGGTTGTTCGGTTGGTGGGGTTGTGTGAGTTTGTTTTATGTCAAGCGATCGATCTGCCTTGTCTTCTGAGATGGTAATGTTTGGTTTTGTGTCCATTTTCGTTGGAGATTCTGTGGTCTTAATTGTTCGACTTTGGGTTGCATTTGTTGTCAAAGAGTCCATTGTACTTTCAGTGGTGATAGGATTTGCTGATGGCAATAAGGGCGTGTCATCCCAGCATGTGTCGAGAACGAAAAGCTGATGATCTTTTGTACTGTCTGAATGAAAGTGCAGCTGAAAGATTTTTTTCTTTCCTTGCAGAGAAAGTAGTTCTGGTGGGTAATCGTAGGAGTCTTGGTTTGGCATTGTTTGCAGCATCTCCTTACAATCTTTTACCATTGAATTTGCTTCATTACTGAAACATATCATTATCACATTGGCAGTGCCATCGGATAATTCGAGTTTGAAGCAATAGCTGTATAAAAAATATAGAAACTATTATTTATTGTAGATACATTGGTATAAAAATTGGCGTGTATATAGTCATATACCAGTTTGGTAATATTATAGTTCACCTGTAAATTGCTCCGTCTTCGGATGTTGGTTGCTTGCAATGGGTATGCGACCATCGGTCCGAAATTTTTTGCTTACAGTCTGAGCATTTCTTGAAAAACCATGGCCTTTGTGTAATGATTTTGTCAATTGTTGCGTCGACAGTAAATCGGACATTCTGTTTCATTATAAATGTAAGTGTTAAGTAGATTTTTATTTGCTAAGTAGTGCACTTAAGTTGCTGATTACCTGCTGGTTTTGTGGGTTTTCTTTTGCCAAATCTGCCAGAGTGACTCGGTTTCTGAACTTTTCTTGTTGTGGATCTGCACATCTTTCATACTGTACATTTAGTATTGCGGGTGGATCAAAGAATTCGTCATACCTGCATAGTTAACGTATATGGTTTCAGTGGGTTTGTAAGTTTAGATTGTATTTGTGTATTTTGAGTCTATTAAGTTACACGCTGCAAATTTCATGGTATTCTGGTATGTCTGGATTGAAGTAGTATTCTGTTGCATTTGTTGCTGAAAGCTGAAGTCCTGTATTGTTATAAATATATGTTAAAAGATAAAGTTAATAATTCAAATGTTTAGTATGAAGTATTAAATTTACCTCCATATTCTTTGACTGAGCATGAACTGACTGCAATAATTGTTGGTTTTTTTGCTTTTTCATAGTCTTGTTTCCTGAAATTGTGAGCATCTTGATTCCATAGAGTGAAACGCACCGTTTGGCCACTGTGAGAATTACGGAATATTTATGAGAGGAGAAATTAAAATAAGGGTTTGTAGATAAATGTTTGATGCTTACTCTAAGTTTTGCACACCAATGTCTCTCCAAACAATTGGGTTTGTTGTTGCTTTAACCGGTTTTTGTATTTCAGTTACATATTGGACACGGCCAATGTAATCTGCAAGTACAATAAGTAAGGCCTATGTATATTATTTATGGCTGTTTTATATACGCATGTATTATATACCTGTTAGTAACCCATCTTTATTATCTATTTTTGAATACAGTTCTCGATGGGTGGCAAAGTTGAAATAGTGGTTTGGGAAACCTGTATCAGGTATGTCCTGAGTTTGTGTGCATGTTCCAAAGGCCAATGAAAGTGGGTGGGGGACAACTCGCATCCACATGTTTGCAGGCTGGAATCCAAATCCGGATATGTTGTAAGTTTTATTGAGCTGAAGCAGGGCATCGAATTTGTTCTTTTCTCGTAAGTTGATATTGGCCTGTATAGCTCCTCCCTGTAAGTGAAACAGGAACTTATAAATTTAATATACATATATTTTTCATTTATTTTTGTATTTTTTTTTAGAATATAAGAATGATTAATTGTTTAGATCAATCATTGAATAGTATTATGCACCTGCTTATCAATTAGCAGGACACAAAACACGACCGGTCTCCCTTGTTTGTTTGTTGGGACCCATTTTCGATAGACCTTTGCATTTATAGCTTTACCATGATCTGTTTCTTTTAAATCAGCTAGGCTAATATCTTCTGATTGGGCAACAATTTCTTTGCCTTTGGAACTGGATGATGCTACAATGCTAGAGGTTTGTTCCATTTGCCTGTATGTCAAAATAATAAAAGTAAGGTTAGATGTATGTGAATGTATAAAAAATGTTTACAATGCAAGTATGCTTATTCTAAATTGCAAAGATAAGGGAACACACGTCTTATTTGTATAAGCTATTCGACAGTTTCGGCAAAGTATATTGAAAATGCAAAGATGAGGATGTGGAACCTGTGGAGATGAAACCATTGCTAAAAAATCTTTGTACACAACATTTTTAGTCATGTTTTTTTCCTTGACTATCTAAAAATGTTGTGTACAAAGTTTTTTTAGCAATGGTTTTCAAACCTTTGGAGACGAAAATGCAAAGATGAGCATGTGGAACCTGTGGAGATGAAACCATTGCTAAAAAATCTTTGTACACAACATTTTTAGTCATGTTTTTTTCCTTGCCTTGCTGCTGTTTGATCAGTATTTTCAAACCTTTAGGAGATGTTGCTCTTGACAGTGCAACATACAGTTGGCCATGGCCAAAGACAGGTTCAGGTAGGTATACGGCAATTTTATTCAAAGACTGCCCTTGGCTTTTATTGATTGTCATTGCATAGCAGAGTTTTACCGGGAACTGTTTTCTTTTAAAAACAAATGGAAGGGTTTCATCCTTATTTATAAGCAAAATCCTTGGCAGGTAAACTTTCTCGGACATTCTTGTACCAGTTATAATCCTTGCTTGAATAAGCCTGCTGTATATCTGTGTAACAATCATACGTGTTCCGTTACACAGGCCACCGCCTAGGTTTAGGTTTCTTAGCAGCATTATAGGCGCACCGATTTTGATTATAAGTTCATGGGGAGGCATTCCTGAAAAGGAAAGAGTGTTTAAGTATTCCTGAGGATACAACAGTTCTGTTGCTCCGCTATCATTTGTTTTTGGCACAACCTCGTCAACACTTGTAAAAATGTGAGTATCCCCTTCCAGCAAATCTAACACTACAGAGTTTATCTGGTCTGCAGTACTGTTTTTCGGACATACTATAGCCTTTTCCTGTAATAATGCTGCGTTCGGTGACTGCAAAGTTTCTTGATCATATATAAAACTGATAAGTTCTTGGATATCTGTTTCACTTTCAGGTATACAGTATCTTTCTGGTATTTCTATCCATCTTGAATCTGTCGGATCATTTTCGTCTGCTTCGCCAATAGCACCGTTCCCAACTTCAAGTAACCATTTAGAAAAAGTGTCAGTTGCTTCATAATCTTCTGCTGATAGCCCGGTTCGTTGCAGGCGCATGTTTTGTTTAAGTCTAATGACTTTGAAAGCTGGCCACAGGTATGATAGTGTGATAGAAGAGGCGATAATCTCTTGCTTTGGAGCTTTTTTCTTCACAGGAAGTGTCTGCCTAAAATCCCCACCAAAAACAACTGTTTTGTTCCCAAACAGGTTGTCTGGTGTATTCATTATATCCCTTAACGTGCGATCCAGTGCTTCAAAGCATCTGCGATCATTCATCGGAGCTTCGTCCCAAATGATAAGATCGGTTTGTTTTAGCAATTCTGCTATCTGTGTATTTTTATTGATACTGCATACCGACTCTTCTGTTAAATCGAGAGGTATTTTGAATCTTGAATGTGCTGTCTGTCCTGCCGGGAGTAACAAAGCGGCGATACCTGAGGAAGCAACTGCCAGAACAATTTTTCCTTCCGATCTCAGTGTAGAAATTATAGTTTTCCAAACAAAAGTTTTGCCTGTTCCTCCGTGACCATAAACAAAAATCAGCTTCTGTTGACGGTTGTGAACACCGTTGATTACTTGGTCAAAGATTATGCGTTGTTCAGTGTTTAGTTGAACAATCAGCCTTTGACTTTCACTTCTTAAAAGATCACGGTTGTAAGATCTTTCTTGCATGACTGCCCTGTTATTCAAGATTTGCAATAACTGTGGTGGAGGAAGATCAAACCCAAAATCTTTGACAGATTTTCCATAAAAGTTCAATATACTTTGCAGCTCAAACATAAGACCACCTTCCAAGTCATCTGGATTGACATGAAGGTTTGGTATATGTAATGATTCTGCAAGTATTAATGGAATGTCTTCTGACATGGAATCCGCATGTGATTGTAGCAGGGTTGCCGGGTTTGAAACATCACAGAAGATGAGGATCTGGCAATAAAGATTCCTCATTTCAGCTGCAGTTGCTGAGAAAGAAGCTTCTTGCAAAGCAATGTTCCATTCCTGATCACCTCCTAATAGACCCATTGCTTCACACGCTGCCCTATATGTAGGATAACTGGTTCCATCAACTGAGCGGATATGGCGGAAGGACATGCTGCCTTTTTGGTGACATAGTAAGAGGCGTAAGTAAAAAGCGTCGCCGGAGCTAGGATGTATATACGCCAGCCGACCAATCGCCAAGCTAGAAGAACGCTTTCTGCGCTGCCAATACTTGCCGGTTTTATACCACACAAATTCCTTTGGGAAGCTCAAATAGGTGAGATGGCGCCCATCTGTATTGTAAGTATTGTATTTCAACCATTCAGTGAGCGTCGTTCTCTTGTTGTGCTCGTTATCAACAATGGCCTGCAGTTGTTGTTGGCTTCTAAAAGTAACTCGCTGCATATTTTCAAGGTGAACTGCAAGTATCTGGACCGGTGGATCTCTGCTATGTATCTGGAATCCAAGGATCCTCCAGCATGCTTCGTGCGGTCCGATGTATCTTGCATCCTGAAAATTCTTTATTTCATCAATGTGCACTGAAGAGCGGCTTGTGCTTGCTCCTGAATTTCCTACAGATCTTGAAATGTGAGGCAGTATCCTATCAGTGCCTTTTGAAATGTACTTGAACAAATATTTTATAAGCATCGACCATTCACAATACTCAACATTGATATGCGCATAGAAGTGCATTAGCAGAGATCGATTATACGGAACAACATAGCCATTATCAAGGGTAATATCTTGCTTCACTGTCGTTATTCCTGAATCTCTTCTACGATAATGTACATATCCTTTTGGATCAATGTACGTTGCATGACAAAAAGGCTTAGGAAAGTCCTTAGTACACTTATCCCCACCACGCATACATGGTGCAGATGTATTTACCGGCCCACATGGCCCGTGAATCATGAACTCTGTGACTATTCTATAAGCTTCAGGGTCAGTTAATGGGTCTGGAAGTTCTGCAGATACATATAAGTCTACATCTTCATGTACTTGTATACATTCAGTTTCTTTCACCCACAGTAGCAAATGACAATGTGGCAGGCCTCGTTTTTGAAACTCTACCGTATATAAGACTGAAAAAAAAAAAGTAGAAAGAATATATTAGGTATTTCAGTAACAGATGCATCTACTTACTGTGAGATACCAGAAGATGCAAGTTAAATAATACCTGCTTCAACTTGGCCGAATGGTTTTGAATCTCGCAAGAATCCTACAAAATCATGTATCTTCCTTTCAAAGACACGGTCAACAACATCGGGCCTGTCTGCAACTGTTACATGCGAGAACTCTTGCATATATTCTTTGATTTCAGGCCAGCCAACATTGCACGTGAACGTGATAAAGAATGATGGATTCCCATGCACACGGCATATAGCCAAAGCGTCCAAATAATGGCTATACATGTACCTTGGGCCTCCTGTAAAAGATGAAGGAAGAATTGTCCTTGCACCCACATCTGATCCATCTTGATCGCCACGTGATAAAGCATCGTATAAGCCAGCCATGTAGTCATTCCGTATATCATTCTGGTGTTGTCTTATGTAGTCAATCCGTGACTGTTCTATGCTGCAGTAGGCTGTGACAACATACTGTTGGAATAGCCTGCCACTCCGTGTCAGTAGGACATATTCGTTGAGTCGATCATGCAACTGGTACGAATAGTATCTTAGCATTGTCATCTTCTTTGGTGGATCGCCTGATGAACGGTCAGTCAGTAACACACGCCCTAGATGGTAACCATCTTCGCCAAACAGAAAAATAAGGGGGGACTGCAACGACATATAAGAAGCATTTAGCTTATTGACACTTTTTAGTTGGCGATCATGCTGCTGAATAACCACATCAAAATCAGTCTCTACATCTGCCCCACCTTCAAAAACAATTGCACCAATAGAATCGCCCGTTGGCAGTTCATGTTGGTTTGAACCAATAACACCAAACAAACGGATCTTGAATTCTGGAACATCGGCTTCTGTGATTTTATCTCTTGCTGTCCTGAACAACTGGACCAGTTGATTGTGGTCATCGAGAATCTCAATCAAGTTTTCGACAATATCTGCACACAAACCATGACCAGACCTCTGAAAGTTTTCTAACCGATTGGCAACTTCATTTTCCGTGTCATAGATATATAGCTGAAGAAACTGAGGACGTGCATTTTCTTCTGGACACAGGCTCCCTATTCGATGGTAAAGCTGCCCTGAAATTTTGAATACATAAGGACCACGGCCTGTGTTTATCGAGTTGTCTATTTCTGCCCCCAATGATGTCATGGCAAACATTTGATTGTATGCACGAATGTTTTCCATAAAGTGACGGTTCTTAAAAAGATCCTTAATATACTCTGGATAGTTGTCTTGAGTTTCAACCTTTACTTGACCTCCATTGCAACATCTATGATACTCTGGCCGTCTTCTAGAACTGACAATGACCTTTTCATCATACCAGAATCGTGCACTGCAATGATGGCAATTTTGGTCACATCGGCCCATATACATGTATGTATCTGGAACACCTATATATTGCATATATAAACTGAGTCGTCAATAAAAGTTCCTGGGCAAAAGAAAATAAAGTGCTCATTTAATATATGAAAAAAAAGAAGATATGTTTGCAGCTTACCTTGTCTAGATGTTTCAGGTCTGGTTTGCAAGATAGGCCGCCTTTGCCGTACGTTTGGTCGTGTGCACACTGCAAGTTCAACAAAGAAGGGAAAAAAAATGGTAAGTAAGTACAAACTAATGCAGTAAGTAACACATTTATTCACTGGTATTTTTTAGATTCATTGATATTTTATTTTATTTTTTTTTTAAATGCAGGCAAACCTTGAGACTGACGGCGGCGTCTACTCTGACAACTTTCACTGGATGGTGAGAAAGGCAGGCGTCGCCTACGATCAGGTCGTAACTGGCCTCTGGACGCTGAAAAATTGTTTGCATCTGGAAATACATAAAAAAAATGGAACGTAAGCAGGTGCCAAAACTTTAGGCAAACTCCTATTGCAGTTATATATTTAATGTTAACAAAAAAAAAGGTATGAAACCTTGATTGTGACAGGGCTGAGTCTGAATGGACATATTCAGATCATTGGAAGGTGGAATTACAGGGCTTGTATTGTGGCTGGCAGCTGATGAAGTGCCACTGCTATCTAAAGATGATAACAAAGGAAAGCATTGTGCATGGTGCAAACAATCCTGCGGTGTAACTGTTGGACATTCGGCATCTATAATAGACAGATCTTCTGAACCTGTAAGAAAGAAAGGTATTTAGGCCATGAATTTATAGAATAATGTAAAAAATGTACACTGAGTAAAATCACAGGCATATTACATAGCAATTCTTGTTCATTGTAAACACCAAATACTTTTTCTTTGCCTTTATCCATGGAAGATGCATGCCTAGTGTCACATGCAGGGTGCATATCTAAAGTGCCTGCACTATTGGTTTGTGTAACTTCCATGTGACATGTTCCTGTGAGACAGTAACATACCTTATTTATAAATGCTAACCAAAGTAAAGCACATATTACTACTAAAGGACACGGCAGTAATATGTGGATGTATAACACATACCTGGTATCTCTGCAGGTGCATCATGCATTTGCGTAGCCCGTTCCGCATCTGGATGAGTGACCATAGGTTCTAAAGGTTCGCGCAGCAACATGGCACTTCCTTCACCACAGTCATAATTTAGAGGCAAGGTATGCCATTCTTTTTGTTTTTGCAATGTACTATGTTTTGTATACCCACCATCATTGCAAGCATGAATGGTGGCACTCTGAGTAGCAGCACACTGACCACCAAACAAATCCGCATCTATAATAAACATATCTTCTGAACCTGTAAGAAAGAAAGGTACTTACGGCATGAATTTATAGAATAATGTCAAAAATGTAGGCTGAGTAAAAGCACAGGCAAATTACATAGCAATTGTCGTTCATTGTAAACGTCTAATACTTTTCGTATCTCTGCAGGTGCATCATTTATTTGCGTAAACCGTTCCGTATCTGTGTCAGTGAGCATAGGTTCTAAAGGTTCGCGCAACAACATGGCACTTCCTTCACCACAGTCATAATTTAGAGGCAAGGTATGCCATTCTTTTTGCTTTTGCGACGTGCTATGTTCTCTATACCCACCATCGTCAAGTACTTTTCGTTTTCCTTTATCCATGGAACATGCAGCACTTGTATGCCATGTAGGGTACACATCTAAAGTGGCTGTGCCGCTGGTTCGTGTAATTTCCATGGCACATGTTCCTGTCAAATAGCAACAGACCTTATTTGTAAATGGTAACGAAGGTAAAGCATATATTACTACTAAAAAAACACGGCACTAATATGTAGATGTATAACACATACCCGGTATCTCTGCAGGTGCATCATGCATTCGCGTAGACTGTCCTGTATCTGTGTCAGTGACCATAGGTTCTAAAGGTTCGCGCAACAACATGGCACTTCCTTCACAACAGCCATAATTCAGAGGCAAGGTATCGCATTCTTTTTCTTTTTGCGACGTACTATAAATGGTGGCACTCTGAGTAGCAGTACAATGACCACCAAACAAATCTAATTGGACTGTTCCACCATCTACATTAGATGTGAGGCTATTCTTCCCTAGATCTATACCATTAGCTGTTACTCTACCTATGGCCTTTTTTTAGTCTTGATATATTTTGGAAAGGTAACCCTAATGGATCTTGGACACATATAAGGAAACAAAGGCATGGAAAAACAGTAAAGAAAAGCACAGCCACATACATACCAGGTTCATATATAGACACATCACAATGTGACTATGATACTTTATAAAGAGAATCTGTAAAGCATAAGCAAAAGGCCAAAAAAAAAGAAAAAAAAAACAGGAAAAAAGGGTAAGAATTTAAACATGTAAAGGCAGACCTTATAGAAAAGCTGTAGTCTTGCTGTTGCAACTGAAATCCGTGTGTTTTAGTGTGTTTTTTGTGTTGTTTCAGGCACAGTTATGGGTAGAAGAAGAAAGTGAGGGTTTAAGGATCCAAAGTATGAGGGTATAGAATGTTTAAAGTGCACTTCTTTTCATTAAATGAAGCATGGCATGTATCTAAAGAAGTATGGTATTAGATAATGGGACAACTGATACTTTGTAAATTGTCAATATTATCAGTACCTAACCAAAGAAAAAGGAGATTGTATTTGTATTTGTATTATTTGTATTTGCATGTGTATAATTCTATTTGTAATTTGCATGTGTCTGTACGTATACTATGGATGGGCTGGACACACAAAACAGGCTAACCCAGCAACTGGGCACAAAGCAGGCTAACCCAGCAACTGGTAATTTGGCGGGCGGGAAGGATTTTTGGCGGGAAAATGAAACAGTGCTAAACGACGTCGTTTTTTTTTGTGGTTTAATAAAACTGGTAATCAATTCAAAGGGCAAGTCAACTGAAGTGATCATTATATTTGATGATGACACTCTTTCCGTGTCATCAGATGGTCATATTGTGTCATTTGGTAATTTCAGCACTGATGATGACACTCTATCTGTGTCATCAACTGACAGTGAAGCTAATGATAATGATTCTTATAATAATATGATCAAAATAGTCTTCGCGGACATCAAACTTCTTGAAGTCTCGATACCTTTTCAGAACATCTTGTTCATCAAGATAAGCAAGGCTTGCCATGGGACTATCCTTTAGGTCTACAACAAATTTTTCATTTCTTTATCATATATAACGTTTCTTGAGAAATTCTCGCACATCTTCTAGATTACTAATTTATACGGTAGTATTCATCTGGTACAGCCTGGAACTTCTTCTTTTGTTGCAGAAAGAAAGACAACGAACAACAAGTCTTAAGAATGAGAGTCACGTAGTATTATGGATCGGATTTATAAGAAACAACCAAAGAACATATAATATTAATGCAGCTTTGATGATCCGAGTTAACTTCCACATCAGCAACAAACAACGAGTGTGTATGTGTCCCTTTTTATAAAAAGATGTTCCACGTCTATCTGATATTCAATCTCAATACGATTTTGTTACAATAACACTATGGTGTAACTAATTCAAAATAGTTACCAAAATTCACTCAAAAGCATATTAAATTTTAGTGCTAATGGTCTGAAAATGTATCAAACTTGCCATCTTTTCTTATTGTCGGCATCCATCTTTTAATTTTCCTATAAAATGCAAATAATTCATTAATTTTCCTATTGTATGCATCATTAAGGAAATATCCGACGTGGCATCAACTAATCAACAGTTATTTACATAAACCGTCCCTGTGGCTCTAAAAAATTACACCAGTCATCCTTGAGTTAATTACATAAAAGGTCCCTGTGGCTCTAAAAATTTAGACCAATCGTCCTTGTGGCTAGAAATAATTAAAATCACCCATAGGCGAGGCTCGAAATCGAGTCTGCTGCTTTACAAACGAACCATTTACCACTGGACGCTATTTTCTTTCGTTTATCCTTTTATCCATTCTTTTTGGACGAGTATTTTTATTTCGCGTTTTTATCCACTCATTTTATCAAATCTTTTGATCGATCACGTATACGTTTTTATGAAGCCCCGAGGATCCGTATACGTGATCGATCACGTTTTTGCTTCGATGAATTTTTTATCGATTTTACGTATACATTTTTTATATGTGATCGATAAAAACTTGCAACTCGGGCCACATTTTTATACGTGATCGAGTAGCAAATGTTTATACATGATCGATAAAAACTTGCAAATCGGGCCACATTTTTATACGTGATCGAGTTGCAAATTTTTATACGTGATCGATAAAAACTTGCAACTCGGGCCACATTTTTATAGGGCAGAGCATCGGTCCCGGACCGACCAAAACCGAGACCGAACTAGCCCAAAAGCCGAGACCGAGGACCGGACCGAATGTGGCCGGTCCGGTCTTGGTCGGTGTCGGTCGGTCCGGTCCAGCAAGGCAAAATAGTCGGTTTGTGGTCCGGACCGGACCGGACCGACCAAGACCGAGACCGAATTAGCCCAAAAGCCGAGACCGAGGACCGGACCGAATGTGGTCGGTCCGGTCCGTTCGGGTGGTTTGCTCAGCCCTACATTTTTATATGTGATCGATAAAAACTTGCAACTCATGCCACATTTTTATACGTGATCGAGTTGCAAATTTTTATACGTGATCGATAAAAATTTAAAACTCGGGCCACATTTGGCCACATTTTTTACACGTGATCGAGTTGCAAATTTTTATACGTTTTTATCAATCATGTTTATTAATTCTTGTTTTATACTTGATTATGCAAGTTAATTTAAATGAATGTGCGTGTTTTAATTATTGTGGGGTGTGGTGCTGGTTGGATGAAGAACACAAAAAGGAGATAAAAAAGACTCTCACACTCTCTTAACCGTCAAACATTCCCTCAATAAGCATATTGAGGAATCAAGCTTGTTTTGATTCAAATTAAGGTTAAAGTTGTAAAAAATTTGAATTAAAATAAAATAAACCCATAAAAAATGTAAAAAACTAAAAAAAGAATAAAAGAAAACAAATAGTTAAGAAGATATTTTAATTTGAAAATAAATATGGTTTTTTAATTGGTAGGGGAAACATGTCACTATAAGATGTGCTTCCCTAACATTTGTAAAGAATGAGATGGATGGTCAAGATCAAACCTCCTTATTTTAATTTTTAATGGGACGCACGGTGTAATTGCATTATAATATATTATAAATAAAAAGATATATTTACCCCTTTATTGCATGTCACATGGTAAAGTTAACCGCTAAACTAACGGTTTTAGTGGTCAAAGGACCAAACCAGTTACGGGTTAAAACTATAGGCGAACTTTTTCTCAAACTTTAGTGACTCCTTTGTATATTAACCCAATTATAAACCACTGTCACGTTGGATTTAAACGGTTATCATAGGTTACAAATAAGAAAGTAAATAATTTAACCGGTTGCAACAACCTGAACAATTCACCGAATAAAAGTTTAAATATCAATGATTATTTTGACTACAAACATCATTTATCCTTATAAACAATTCACCGAATAAGGGGACAAGGAGTGATGACTATAAAATTTTCAACCCTCCCAAAATTGTCCAATAACATTATGCCAACTCAGCTCAACCCTCCAGCCCTCCCAGCCAGCCCTCACAACCAATTTCACTCGCGCCCATGATTTTCCAGCCCTCCCAAATTTTTTATTTTTTGCCCCTAAACTATTAAACTACACAATTTATAACTAAAACACATAACATTTCATAAAAGTTCGTTACATAATATTAAAAATAAAAGTTCATTACATAACAATTAAAATAAAAGTACGAGAAAGTCCAGAACATAATAATATAAATAAAACTACGACAATAGATATCTAAAGATCACAATGTCATCCGTACTTCACCGCGATTTGTTTTTTTTGCTCAATCATCCACGATAACATTGCTAGGTCGGTTATGTGATCGTGCGGCTTGTTGAAGAACTTGAAGTCACTCTTCACAGCCTTTCTAGTCGCTTGTTCAAGTTGTAAGTCCAAAAGTGCTTGTTGTTTAGCATTAACATCCTCAATGTATTTTTTTTCCTTGCCGCGTATGCCTCGACGGTCTCGGCAATACTACTCTTTGACGAAGCTTGACCACTAACACTCCTTTTCCCTTTTCTTTCCCGACTTGGAGTTGTGTTCTCATTCAGATCCGGCAATATAGTATCGGCGTCGTTACTAGCCGACTCATAGTTTCCCCCCTCAGATGACTTTCTTCGCTTTTCAGAATGAAACGAAGATGTTTGACCAATGATAACGCTTAAATCTAACATGTTTTTAGGCGCGTTATTGCAAGTTTTGTGCACCATATTTGGTGATATTTATGTGTATTTGTTGCTAAATGATGAAAAAGTGTGTATGCAAGCAAATATAGCCAAGTACAGGAAAAGTTTAGGAAAAGACGAAGAAATGAAGAGATTATGCACATTTGGAGAATTACGAGAAAGAAACCACGCGATACTTCAAGGATTTGATTAGTTCAAGAATTACATGCTTATATATCAAGAAAAGATCAAGTTCTATGATAGGAAGTAGTGGTACAACGAAGGATCAAGCACATAACGAGAAAAGAGAAAGAAGAAATAAAGTTGCATGGCAGAGTGATCCATCCGATCGGATGGCACCCGCATCCGAATCGGATGGGAGAAGATTATTTTACCGAGAGCTCCAACCGATCGGTTGGAGCCAAATACCGATCGATTGGCTAACGCTGGAGTTACAAAGTTGCATTTAATGAAGAAGATAAGCCCCATAATCATTGAGGCTTATCATTTCTCAGCTATTTACTGATATTGGACATTTTTGCTTGGAGAATAAGGGTTTCCTCACTTATTTAAGAAACCCTTGGCTAATTTACAAAGAGAGAAGTTTTTGGGAGGTGACAACCCAAAGGCAAATCGAGTTAAGGCTTACACCAAGTCTAACTAACTTATTATTATTTCCCGAAAGCTTATAGTTGTTGTGAAAACGTCCAGGAAGCCTTGAGTTCGAGTCTCAAGAGTTGTGTCCGTGTGTGGAGTTGTTTACGTGTAATCATAGGCGATTGGAGGAGTGTGGATTGCTATAGTTCCACAATTCTAGTTCTTGTAATTCCTCGATTAGGTATTTCTTGTTGAGTTATTATGAACTACTTTTACTTTTACTATAAGACGAATGAAAGTTTGGTTAATTACTTGTGTTTGATTATGATTGTTATGGAGTGATTTTGGTTGTACTTGTGTGTGTATGATGTGACAATTGTTGGAGTGATCTTATCATAGTGATGCATGAAAACATATATTGTTTTATGAGTTTGTTGAGATACAATCTAATCTTGCTTAATTGGTTGGTAAAAACAATTTTAAAGACTAACGAAGGCCGGAATGAGTTTTCTTTATGTTTTTATTACAAAAAGTTAGTGCACGAATTAGAATGGATTATGGTGTGTGACAAACACCATCTTTACTCATTAAAATGGATTTGGAAACGATTTCATCACGAAAAAGGCCAAAAGGATTCGTAGGAATTCTTAAGATAAGAAATGCTTTCAAACAACAAAAAGCTTAAAGGAATTGTCGTAATAGTTAATCAAGGCCGAAAGGAATTAACTAGGAGATTGAATTCTTGGATATGATTTCTCATGATAAAAACCATTGATTGTGAATCATTCATATTAATTTGTGCATCACTACAAGTTACATCCAACTTGGTTGGTTACTCTAAACAATTGGTCATAGAATCACACACAAGTATATTTGTTTTTGATTGATTGAACCTTGCTTGCTTTTGAATTTACTTCAAATTGGATTGACACCCTTTTTGTTAAAACTTATTTTACTAAACCTAAACCCCAATTCCCTTGGGACGATCTCGACTTACCCACCTTTACTACCGCGGACGAGTATACTTGCTCGTATGTGTGATTAGAGAATTGGATAAATCGTGTTTATAAATTTTAAAACTTGAACACAACGACACGCACATCAAGTTTTTGGCGCCGCTGCCGGGGAATTGTTAAGATTTTCTTGGTAGTTGGGCTTAGTAGCATAGTTTTTTTTTAAAGTAAAAAAAAAAAAAAAGTTTGGTTCGGAACCAACCGAATCGGATGGATGCCCATCCGATCGGTTGGTGGTCTCGGTAAATATTTTTGTCTTAGTAATTTTTTGTTATCTTTCAGTTTTTATGCCTCATTAATGCTATGATTAATTAGTTTAAGTAGTAGATTAATTAGGATAATTAATTTAGGGTTATTAGAAGAATTTTAATATGTTAAATGCTTAGTTAATATAGTTAATTTTTGGTTTAATGTGTGGTAGTTTAATAGTTTTTATTAAATGTGCTGATAATTAGTTTTATGATTATTAAGTTAAGGTTAAAAGTTGATTAATTAGTTTAATGATTGGTAGTTAATTGTTAGTTTTTATTAATTAGTTAAATTTTAATTATTTAGTTTCTTCTTAAAAAGTAAAATTATAAAAAGGTTATAAGTTTAGTTTTAATATATAAATATATTAATAAATATTAATAAAAAAAAAATAGTTTTTCGATCTAACCGATCGAACGCTGCCCGCATCCGATTCGGTTGGGGCGATTTCATTTTTTGCATTTTGTTCATCCAATCGGATGGAATGTAATGCCGATCGGATGGTTGCCTCGGTAAAAGTTTTTGTGATTTTTAGTTTTCAGTTGTTTTGATGTTTTAATAGTTTGAAGTTGTTTGTTTGCTTGTTTTGGTTTTACATTTGGATATGATTCGATTATAACTAACCCTCACGCTAATAGTTTGGATTTTTGTTTTTGTGGTTATGTTATAGTTAGTGCTTAAGTAGAATGGAAAGTTTAAGCAATGTTTCGGAGTACTTGAGAAATTTGGAAGAGATGTTGAAAGATTCAGGTGATTCTTTGGAGAAATTGGAAAGTATTTTGGACGAAGCTAAGATTGGTTTAGAAGGAAAAGAAGAAGTTGGCGAAAGCATTGTTTGTTTACCTAAGGAGAAAAGAGTAGTTGTGTTTACACAAGCACCACCTAGAGAGTTTGATGTACCATTTATGAGGTATGCTACACCATGTGGTGTAGAAGGCATTAAAGCTTGGGATGCTCAACTTAATATGGAGTATGGTGAAAATTATATTACGGAGGAGATGCTTGGTAAGCTTGGCTTTGTTAGGCTTGATTATGAAGATTATGGGAGAAAGATAGTGCGAGATGTGAATGTTAATATTCATGGTCATGTTTTCAAGATTGACTTTGTTGTGTTGGAATATGGAAATGCGGGTGAACCGGAAGTGATGTTTGGTTGAAATTTTATGGTTAAGACTAAATGTAGGGTTGATTTTGCTTTGGGAGAGATGAGGATTGATGTAGATGATGATATGGTAGAGAAGAAGGAAGGTAGAGGAGAGATTGTTAAAATGGGAAAGGCAAATCGAAAGAAAGCACCACTTAACAAACTTACCCAACCCTCCACCCCTAAGAATGAGAGTTCTTCATCAAGTTCACCACCCAAATCACCCCAAGAAGTTAAACCATTGACTCAAGAGCAGAAGGAAGCAGTTTTAGAAAACTTAGAAATGAAGTTTAAGGAGCTTATGGAAGAGAAGCCGGTTATAGAAGTGTTGAACAATTACATGACTTATCGTAAGAAATTAGATGCGGTTATGATGGCAATAGCTAGGCTAGAGGATAAGAATTTTGTATGATTTTGCAAGGGAAAGGATAGTTGAGAATAGGTTGCCTAAGAAAGAGAGCGATCCGGGAAATTTCGTGTTACCAATTAAGGTAAATGGAACCGATGCGATGTATGCATTGGCCGATACAGGAGCAAGTGTGAATGTGATGCCGTATCCATTATACAAAAGATTAGGACTTGGTAATCCTCAACCAAATCAATATAATCTTACTATGGCTGATAATTCAAGAGCAATAGCAATGGGAGAAGTGAAGAATGTTAGAGTTCAAGTAGGATATCAAGCTTTCTTAGCCGATTTTCTTGTGCTTAACATTCCGGTGGATAAGGAGTTACCATTGTTGTTAGGAAGAACGTTTTTGAGAACTTGCGGAGCTATTATAGATATGGGTAGAGGTACTATGACTATTAGTGATGGAATCTTGAAGCATACTTACTATCCTAGACCTAGAGGCAAGATTGTGAAGGAAGTGCATGAAGATAAGGAAGAAGAAGATCATTTAGGTTGTTTTGAAGTTGGTAGAGATGAAGAGGGAAGACCTAAATATGGGCCGATAGTCCCTAGTTACTTTGGTATTGAAGATGAGTTGGAAAGAGCGTTAGCTATGGAGGTTTTCTATAACCCATTCAAAAATGTTTTTGTATTCAATAAATTGACAGATTTTCTTGGATCTTTACCGGTTCAATTGAAGAATTTGGAATGGGGACCCGAAGGAGCTAGTGTTTACAAGAAGGAAGAAGGTGATGGAGAATGGCATGTGAAGTTTGATATAGTTTGTCCGGATGGAAGAAATTTTGCAAGGAAGTTCAAAACGCAAATGACTAATCGGGAGTTGTCCGGCAAATTTCAAAATGAAGACATCTTGAAGCATGAATATTTTGAAGGATGAAGATAAAAGTTAAAGAATAAAAGCACAAGGCTTGTGCTAGTGTTTGTTTGTTTCATTTATTTTAATGCATTTTTAGTAGTTTAATATTTGCATTTAAGTTTGAGTTAAGTTAAGACCTTTTGGTTATCTTGGTTTTATTAAAGTTTTAATTTATGGAGTTAAGTTTTGTTTTAGAAGTTGTAGAGATAGATTGAATAACAAGTTGGTAGAATAAGTGTGTTGGGTATTTTTCATACTTAAAAGAGGTATTTTGGAATAGTGAAAACATTTCTCATTTTGTTCTTACAAGAGTCAAGGTGTTGAAAGAAAGAAGAAAAAGTGAGTTTTGCAAAAATTCAATCCGAATCGGTTGGTTGAAATACTGATCGGATGGAGTGAAGTATATATACCCAAGATTTCAAAAATCATAAACACACACACACTCATTCCACTACACTTGGGGTTCATTAATTCGACCATCAGAAGGCTATTAAGAGTTGCAGGAGAGTTGAAAGATCATCAATGGCACCTAAGCAAGTAAGTAACATCATCAAATTGTATCAATTAGATTTTAATTTGAGTTGATTGAATTAGGTCAAAGTTTGGGCATTTTTGATGTAGTTCGAATTAAGATGTAATTTTTCTGGAATAGATGGGTAAATGATTGAGGAATTCATTGCAAAAAGAATGAGATAGATTGATTAAGTTTTGAGAAAGAATTAATTGATTGGATTTTTTAGATCAAATGGGTCGAAACTTTGAATCAATTCTGGGTTGAAATTGATGATTTCCAGATGTTGTTTAGATGTTAATTAATGTTTTTAGGATGATGCATTGTGGATTAGAACATTGATAAGGTTTTGATTTTGAAAGTGTTCATATGTTCATATGTTCTAAGATTGATCATGCGAGTATGTTATGGATATGATTTGGAGATAAGTGGGATATGTAGAGACCATAGTGATTGATCAAATGCAGAATAGGGAAGAGTAGGGTTTGTTAGAATTGATTGGAAGTCGAACAAAGAAAATTTTTTGTATCAGAATGTCCAACCGATTCGGTTGCGTGGCATTACCGATCGGTTGGGGGCTAGTATTCAATCTATCCGATTCGGTTGGGTGTAATACCGATCGGATAGAACTTTCTGTGATGAAAATTGATTTTTCAAAGGTTAAGTTTTTAGACTTCTAGATCATGCATGCTTAGTTTCTATGCTCTTATCCTATCATATGTTTGTGTTTTTCTACAGAGTTATCTTGCAGGAGGATCAAGTTCGTCACGTGGAGATGGTAACCCGATTTTAGCAAAGTACATAAAAAGGAATGCGAGAGAAAAAGTCAAGTACACTCTTAATCAGGAACGTAATGAAAATTTGAAGTTTAGCAACCTTGGGAGAGAGGAAAAACACGCTTTTCATGAGCGTCTTTCGAAGTTACAAGGGAGAAGACTTGCTAAGCCAAGGTTAGTCGATTGAAGTTTATTTCATGAATATGAATGTGAAATGGAGTTAAGGAATTTGATGAGAATATCGTATGTGTATGAGGGAGATGGTGATAGTTTTAAAGATTTTTCGTGGGAGAGAGCATTTAGTATTCACGAGGATGTTAATCGAGAATGGTGTTTGGAGTTTTTCTCCACATTTTATTTTGAAAGGAAGGTTGTGGATTTAGTGAATGATAAATGTGTTTGGTTTAGGCTTTATGGTAGAGAGCATGTGTTTACCTTGCCGGAGTTCGCTGTCGCTCTTGGCTTATACACCCAAGATGAAATTATGCACCGTTTGTTTGCATACCACTTTGTAAGATTAGTTAGGAAACATAATGATTATGCAAGTTTAGCTGAATATTGGAACAGTGTTGGTGATCCGAGTTGTACTAGAAGGAATTCGTCCAAGTTAAGAAACCCATTGTTGAGGATTTTGCAGAAACTGATTGCATGGGGTGTTTTACATAGGACAGGGAGTCGAGATATGTGTAATCAACCGGATTTGTGGGTAATGAAGTTGTTGGAGGAGAAAAATGGGAATGCGGCTTGGATAATAGCCGAGTATCTTTCAAGGAGAGTACCAGGGATAAAAGATAATAGTGCAATTTGTGGAGGTCACTATGTGACCAAGTTGGTGAGAAACTTGGGTTATTATGTTCAAACTGAGTTAGCGAAATGTTCGGAGATGATGGACAGTGAGACGTGGGATGATAAAAGTTTTAATAAAGCATTGAATAGGAAGGCAAGAGAGTTGGGAGCTTGGATAGAGCCGCACATGGCCGCACCTCAAGGAGCACCACAACAACCTTATCAACAACAACCATATCAACCACCACCACATGTTGGGAATGTTCATGCTCCGGGTAGTTTTGACTCGGGATGGGGAGATTAGAATCGTGAATTGAATGAGATTGAGCATAGGGATGTGTGGAGAGATTCTATGATGTTGAGGCAAAACTATAACGATGATTACTCAATGCCGATGCTTCAACATGTGGCTCATCAAGCTAATTATGAGGTACCTCCCTACAACCCACCAAATGCTCCACCCTACCCATTGGAATATGACTCGTATCCTGGCCAATACCCTTATCCATATCCTGGGTACGCACCATTTCCTGACCCAGTGCCGGTTTATGGAAGAGTTCCTAACGTTGGAGGGACAAACTTTGATGTGGGCGGTTCTTCAACGGGGGTTGGAAGAAAAAGACAAGCTTTTTCAGTTTTTAGTGATGACGAGAATGAAGATGATGAGGATGATGAAGAAGAGGTTGAAGAAAGTGAAGATGAGAGGATTAACCCGGACAACATGGAGTCCGATGACTGATGGTTAATGATGTTATGGTTATGTTTTAAAACAATGATGGTTGAACAATTTCTATTTCTATTTCTTTAACTTAACTTTCGTAGGATTTATGGTTATGATTTTGGTTTGTTTTGGATTATTTTTATTTTATTATGTTTTATATTTGGTTTGGTATTTTGTTTTGTTGTTTCGAGAATAGTGTTTGCAGGGGAAGAATTGACGGAAGCTTAGTGTTGATCAAATATTTGGAGTTAGAAGAACTTATGTGCTTACTTATGATCAAATAAGCCTATGCGAATTTTTTTCCGGGTAGTATTTATTTATTTTTCTCTATTTTTTTTTCCTATTTCCTTTACTTTGAAGTTCATTTTATTACATTGAGGACAATGCAAAACTTAAGTGTGGGGGAGGGAAGAAATAGGAAAAATTGTTTTAAATTTTTAATTTTTGATTTAGTAGATTTTGGAATTCAAGTAACTAGAATGTGTTCGTCCTTGATTTTTCTAGTTGTTAGATGAATTGATTCAATGGTAAAAATAAGGCTATTTGAAAATTTTTGGAATGTAATCAAGTTATCAGAGATATTGATAACTATTGCTAGTACATTTTATCACCACCTTAAATTGTGAGGATTTAAGCCTTTTTGTATAAAGCACTTCTTATGCTTTATATTTCGTTATGAGTGTGCCGGTGATTATGTTGATTCTAGAACTTGTACTTGTTATGCATTACGGTTAAAATTACTTTCAAGTAATAAAATATATTCAAATGATAAGAGGCAAATTAGGATTTTTCACCAAATGGCCTTCCGTTTACAATTTATTTTTGCTAACCGCATTGGTTAGTTGTCTTAAGTAATTGGAACCCATTTGTTAGCGTTATCTTATACGCTAGATACCCTTAGTTACACCCTTTTGAGCCTATCTTTTCTTTTGATTAAATCCAGAAATTTATTTTAACCCAAAAAGATTTTACACCATACACCTTAGATTTTCCCGAATCAAGTTCAAATGAAGTTCAAAACTATTTATTTTTGAGGATTGCATGTTGACCATACGTTGTATGTGTATATGTTGTTTCAATGAAGAAGGAGGTCGCTACTCTTATTTGTATTTTTTGTAGCATGTGCTCATCCAAAGTGTGGGGGGGGGGGGGGGGGGCGTTGTGTTAAAAAAAAAAAAAAAAAAAAAAAAAAAAGATAGCCAATGAGCTATGAAAGTATGGAATGATGTTGTTTCAATGAAGAAGGAGGTCGCTACTCTTATTTGTATTTTTTGTAGCGTGTGCTCATCCAAAGTGTGGGGGGGACGTTGTGTTAAAAAAAAAAAAAAAAAAAAAAAAAAAAAAAAGGATAGCCAATGAGCTATGAAAGTATGGAATGATGAAAATAAAATAGTCGATGAGCTATTAAGGAAGGGAAGAGTTAGTATGAAATTCGGAATAATAATCGAAGAAGTTTGGTGGAGTAATCATTTGTGATATAAAGAGTTAGGGACGGAATTTGGACTTGATTCTTATTTGAGTTTTATTTTTGTAGAACCAAATCAAAATTCCCATGTCTTATCCTTACCCTTACCAATTACTTTATTCGTTGTTAGCTTTCGAGCATCCGGATTTAGTGATGGCTTTGTTTAGATATTTAGTACGTGGATGTTCTAGTGACCATCCGAGTTTTTGAATAGTTGAAAAACGTTGTTAGCAATCTAGTGAGTAAATTGGTGACCATCCGTTATGCATGTAACGTCGTTAGCGAACCAAGGTACAATCTAGTGACCATCCGTTGCTTAACTAAACAAGGATTCGTTGTTAGCAAGCTATGATGTTCTTGTATGAAGTATTTACACATTAGCTAGGTAATCAAAACTCTTAAACCTAAAAACCAAATAAAAGACCTCTTTGATGTTTTATTTTGTTGTTTTGATACAAGTACAAGCTTATGGTAAGAAACATGAATCATGACTAAGCGATTGAGTGATTTACAATCAAATATACCCTTGAGTGTTGTGTGAATTTAAAATTTCCTTTGTGAGGTGCTTAGTGATGTTATCAAGTTCGATTTAACTTGCGTATATTTCAAGGATTTTTCATAATTAAAGTAAAATAACAATTGTCCTATTAGGATGGTTGTTAGCTTTTTATAATCATAATGAAGATGCCATTGAGTTCAGTTTTTCTAAAAATAAGACTTGCTCGAGGGCGAGCAGAACTCAAGTGTGGGAGATTTGATAACGCTTAAATCTAACATGTTTTTAGGCGCATTATTGCTAGTTTTGTGCATCATATTTGGTTATATTTATGTGTATTTGTTGCTAAATGATGAAAAAGTGTGTATGCAAGAAAATATAGCCAAGTACAGGAAAAGTTGAGGAAAAGACGAAGAAATGAAGAGATTATGCACATTTAGAGAATTACGAGAAAGAAACCACGCGATACTTCAAGGATTTGATTAGTTCAAGATTTACATGCTTATATATCAAGAAAAGATCAAGTTCTATGATAGGAAGTAGTGGTACAGCGAAGGATCAAGCACGTAACGAGAAAAGAGAAAGAAGAAATAAAGTTGCATGGCTGAGTGATCCATCCGATCGGATGGCACCCGCATCCGAATCGGATGGGAGAAGATTATTTTACCAAGAGCTCCAACCGATCGGTTGGAGCCAAATACCGATCGGTTGGCTGACGCTGGAGTTACAAAGTTGCATTTAATGAAGAAGTTAAGCCCCATAATCATTGAGGCTTATCATTTCTCAGCTATTTACTGATATTGGACGTTTTTGTGTAACGCCCCGTGACCACTATTACCAAAAATGTTAACTTTATACGCGGAAACGAATGACTGAAACAGACTCATACAATTTCTTTATTTAATGACCAGAACATATGACATTTGACCTTCTAAACATGCTTGCAAGAACATAAAATCTAAAACCCTTCAAAACATTTCACTCAATTTTTAACACAACTAGACAACCCTTCTGAGATCAAGATACGCCGCATCCTTTTTAAGGATACGCCGCATCAAAGCTGAGAGACAATACGCCGTATCAATCTGAAGTGATACGCCGTATTATCCTAAACTTAAGATACGCCGCATCTATTAAATTAGATACGCCGCATCAACCCACTGAGACCGAAATTTACAAGAAAATGGCTACATTGCGCCGCATCCCAACAGGAGATGCGCCGCATCACCTGTTACGCCGTATCTCAAAGGAGATGCGCCGTATCTACCCTGCACCACAGAATTTCTGGACAGACCTACTGATCACCAAGTCACCCCAACGAATTCGAACTCACCATGAATAGCTCGCTCGCGTTCCGACACCGTGATAGTATGGCATATGTCTAAAAATTTAACATTGATAATTATTAAAATACGAGGCCCGTTAAATTCACTCGAATGTTATTTAATCAACAACGTTGCTATGTCTCACCTTTTTATTTAACCCTCACTTTTATCTTCCTACTCAAACAATTATATTTTTGTTACTTGCATTTTCTTTTACCCACAAATACAAATACTACAACACTTATCCTCAAAAATAAAATACAAGAAATAATAATAATAAGAATAATAATACTACCCCACACCCACACCTCATATTTTCTCTTTCTCTCCCAACTGTTTCGCTTCTTCCCTGCTTCTCCCTGCTGCGTTTCTTGCTCCACCGAAAGCAAAACATACATCATCATCTTGGTCTCATCCTCATGCTTATAAAGAACAAGAATGATGCCATCACTCCTGTCCATAAGAAACCAACTGACATCGCTGCCTATTCGGAGTCAACGCATGGTCCAAGAAGTAATGACTAGGATGTGATGAGGCTTACTCTTTTGAGCTACACCTCCAACTGATCATCAAGATGAGGAGGGGCAAGCTTTCCTTGAATTATTCTTTATAAACCCATCGATCCACAGGTGAATCCACACGCTCTCAAAACTCCACCAACAAAAATTCATAATAGGATTCAAGTTATTCGAAGGGCTGTGGATTCACTTGAAGACGGATTCGGGCTTACTCTTTCGACCCATTGTTGTAAGGTTTAATCCCCTTGTTTGATTTAGTCATTCGAACCGTATCTTGTTGTTATAATACTTTTATTATTCTTCATTTCGTTGTGTTAAGAATCGACTGAACCTTTTTGAAGCTAAATATATATTAGTTATGGTGTGGTAAAAGTTGTTATAACAATAGATTTAAAACTGTTATTGGCTCTAAAAAGTGAAGTGGGTTAAGTTAAGGTTATGTTAGAACCGAATTCGACCAAACTATAGTAGCTAAAAATGGTGCCCGCAAGGTGTTTGTAAAAATGCCAAGCCGGATTCGAGTCAAGCAAACTCCCAAAATCGTGGCCCTTGCTGCCGTTCTAAATAGTTACTCGTTATAAGTTGTGTCGAAAACCCGTGTTATGTTCGAGGTGAATTATGTTAGTGTCGATGCTTGATAGTACCCAACTTGAGGTAAATTGAGATCGCGAGTCATTATGGTCACAAGTGGTAAACTAAGTTCAATCACGTTGTAGTGTACTCGTTTTGATTGTGTTTGCGTTATGATTTCATAACCGGATGATCAAGTCCTTAGTCACGTTTTAGCCTCGGCTAGTTTTCCATTCGTGACACATTGGGTTATACCATGTTTTGATCTTTAGACTATGCGTAGCAAGTTCCTTCTTGACGTCGTGGCCTTGTTGTACTCGAGCCACGGCATGGCCAATAATACGAGAAACAAGTCTTTAAACCACCCTTGATTGTTTTTGCCATTTTGATAGGTAAATAAATTTTTTAAGCCATGCGTCCCTTCTCTGTTACTAAGTTCTATTAATTTTTTTCATTTGCTCCTACTGGATTCTATTATCTTGTGTTTTTATGTCTTACTTCTTCTCATTGCTGGATCTATTGCTACCTTGTCACTACATGGGCCAAAGCCCAAATTGTCTTAAGCCTTCTTCTATGCGCAGCAGCCCAAAAACCACAAAGCTATTATGGGCCGAAGCCCATACGGCTCTTGTAAAATCCGAGCAGCCCAATTGTACTCAATAAGTGGGCTGCAGCCCATCCTCTTTTCCTCCTTCTCGACATGTAGAACTATCACATATAAATAAAACTCGAAAACTTTTATAAAAGACGTACGCAACGTTCACATGTAGAAAATGAGTTGACAAGAAGTTTTTGGCGCAACTAAAGTTTAGCAATTACAACATGTTTTTCGGATAAAAATAGTAATACAACACAAACTTTCGAAATAAGGACGTTAGGTGTATATGCGACACGAAAATAATTAAAACATACTAATAGTAACCAAACTATATACTTTTGTTCAATATATATATATAAATATATTTAACATCTTTATAACTCAGTTTTAATAAATGAATATAATTATTTTCCGTACTTAGTCCTCCGGTCATCGCCAAATCAAAATACTTATTCATCTTACTATCTTCTCACAATCCCTACATACCCACCTCCATGAGCCAATACTTAATAAACTATTTGTAAACTTAAATGCTGCCACACCAGCAACGACAACGTAAAACTTTTAAATTAAATTCGTGGAGTCTTAAACTTAGACGGTTACTAAATTATGCCATACTAATCTAGGTCACGCGTTGGAACTACTACATACCATTTGATTATATTGCATTTCAGATTCTACTACACTGAGGTGAGTTCATAGTCCCACTTTTTACTATGTTTTCAAATCCCGTGGGGAGATACATGCTATAAATCTGAACACAAGTATTTTTCTGTATGCTATCTTGATTGATATTGCTAAGTTAATATTGCCTAAGTTACCACCCTGCCAAAAAGTCCCTCATATCATGAACCATTAATCACTTGCGAGTGAACGCGAATTCAGTGAATAGATCTATTGGAAGTTGACAACCCATTTGTACTAGCCGGATAGATAACTATAGTGTTAGCCGGATTGATAGACAAATGCACTTTATTCGAATTAAGAGTCTGGCAAAACTCCTACGACGAGGGCATTATCACCCACACCATTGCTATGATGTGGGATATTTATTTCAACTATTATTACCCCTACATGTTAAGGTTTGCATGTCATGAGGCTTAGGGCAATATATCTATATTATACACAGTGATATCACCGCTGTGCTACTACCCATCTTATATCTATTTGTTTTATTTCAACGATATCACCGTTGTACTACTAATCGACTTGTGTTCAAACTAAATCAATCTATTTCAAATTAAACACTGTGAATTCACTCAACCTTTGTGTTGACATTTTAAGCATGTTTTATCTCAGGTAACTAAGGAAATCTCAAGCACGGAGTTGGCATGGGCATTGGGAGTCTACCCCTTTTTATTTCAAATAACTATATCATTCTTTTCAAACTCCTCATCACTTTTTTGAAAAACTATCCTTTTGGCATCTAATGTGTAATCTCTGAATATTGAGTTTTCTTTGAATGATATAAATGCAACTTTTAACGATTATCTATGCTTACGACTGTGATCTAATTGGTAATACCCCGTTTAAGTCTTCCGCTGTTTCATTACGATTTTCGGGGTGTTACAGATTGGCATCAGAGCCTAGGTTATAGAGAACCAATTGATTTTTAAAACATTGGACTATAACCGCGATTTCTAAAAGGACCATTTTTAAAACTTTACCACCCTATGCCCTCCGTGCCAACACTTACGAACTTTTGCATTGAGATTTGCTTGGCAGATTATGCATAATGAATGAATATTAACACTTTATTAACACATGCATTGAGATTTGCTTGGCAGATTATGCATAATGAATGAATATTAACACTTTATTAACACATGCATTGAGATTTGCTTGGCAGATTATGCATAACGAATTAGTTTTATCACCTACGAATGTTATTATGACTAATGCATATTATTATTAATTAAACGGCTTACACATGTTATTATTGGTATATTACAGTACCATGTCTTCTTCATCTCATCCCATCATCATCACTAGGAACCTCGACATCGAGGATGCCTACTCATCCACCAATGATCCGGCACCTCCCTCACCACACCCCGCTATACCTACATCATCCACACCATTTATTAGACCCGCCATACTTATCAGGCCCGGGAGGGATGTCCCACCCCATTACATTTTCCGATACTACCCTAATGGACCCAAGATGGTACACACCAGGAGTCGCCTAGTACGCCCACTCATACCACTACCATGGACCCCTGGCATGCCTACCTATGAAGATTTGGATACCTCACTATGGATAGTGCCACGACCACCACATCATACCACCACCGAGGATCCACCCAGAAGAGCACCACGTAGTTCTTAGACTACACTATTATCATAAGTAGCTTCTATCCTAACCACGGGATGTGTGGCCAAATTAGTGACGCTTGTAATACCTTTTTGTTGTATAACAAATTTGAGACAAGTTATCATTTGGACATGTGGTTCGATTATGCTATGTATTGATATCGGTCTATAAGAGCCGAGATTTTCCATCATATGTGTGATGATTGTATCTACTCACGCCATGATATCATATTATGACGGTCGTGATTTATTCCGACCTTGTCATGTTTGAGCTAATCTCGTTATATTACATACATCTATTAATAGGAACATCCTTACTATGTCTCACTCCCCTTCCCTTCTAATAAGTATAAACCTCGACATATTACATAGAATTAGTGTACAATTTCATATCAACTAAATGTGCCAACAGTCGCCCATTGCACTCCATATTTTATCACTTGTTTTATAAACTATTATTATACTATTTTACAAACTATTACCATGTAATAGACCAATTTGATACCCTACTACTATCAACCAAAAATAACTCACTAACACCTTGTTATTATCTTACACTATGAACAAATAGACTCATCATCCCCTTAAGAATTTCCTTATAAACAAATAACCAAACTTACTATCAACTTATGAATTGTTTGTTAAGTTGCATATAAACCATTTTGTAAACATATTACAAAACCATTTTACTACTACCTTGTGAAAACATTTACCATCACTTTTTTTTAAAAACATTTTGCGAAAACTTTATATATTTATCACTATCCATTTTTCAACTATTTGGCTACCTTACTACCCTCTTATAAAAATAATAAACGGTGTCGCTATCGACGTACAAGCTGTTTTACGAACCATCCCACAGACTATTTGATATAAACACAATAAACAAAATTTACTACCCTACTACAAATCTATAAACCAACAAATGTTTTTACTGACACCCTGCAGACTATGCTGCAAACACCCTACAAGTTTTATTAATGACTCATAAATTATTTTGCCCCTTTGAGCACCACATTAACCGCTGATAAAATAACAAACTATATCGCAATGCATCACAAACCAATTTTTGTTACCCTACAAAACGTTTTACTACAAAAAAAAAAAAAAAAAAAAAAAAAAAAAAAAAAAAATCAAAGATTGCGGCCTTACTGCCAAAAAAAAAAAAAAAAAAAAAAAAAAAAAAAAAAAAAAAAAAAAAAAAAAAAAAAAAAGGTCATCCCTATTGTTCTATAAACTATTTCACATATTATGAACTACATTATTTTATGCAATAAATCGATTTGCTACTTTAATACTATTCCATAGACCAACAAACGGTTTCGCCAACATTTTGTAAACTAAGGTACACTTATCCAAATTTTCCGTCACCATTTTACAAACTCTTCTACACACCGTTTTACAACCTATTCTATAATCACCCTATGAACTAAGTCCTTTTTGAAAAGTATATTAAGCTACCACTTTACGAACAGAGTTACCGATACCTCCCTTTAAACTAAATCCAACATTGCATCGTTGAACTTTAATTATGCAAAGCCTGATCACCTATGCATAATTCAAGTAGGACCATGCTATGCTGGGGATAGTTGTCAAAAAATTTTTTTTTCCAAAAGTCAAACTTTCTATTACCATTTTTTTTGAAATCACGAACTTACATAAAGTTGTGCAAGTCATGGGCATCCGTACTAATAAACACAAATAGACTTCGACACCATCTTATCACCTGAAATCAGACTAGTCTCGCCACATATTCTAATCCGGAAAGAGCAGTTACATCATCGTCCACCATAGAAGCAACCTATCAAGAACGTAGCCACAATCAATGAGAATACCTACAGAATTCGTACGAAACTTAACCATATGACATCTCACTTTACTCCACATCATCTGATTTCGAAAGATCTCACCGTCAAACAGACAACCTCTAAATTCGATAACTACCGAATGACTCATAACTTCAAGGGTGACTAAGACGTCGATTATGATGATGATTACATTTAGCCCTAAACCGAAACCATGCTTTCTGTGTTAGACACTAAGTACACTAACGGATCAACCAACTGATTTCTGGTAGCAATCAACACCATTCTTCAAGACTTTACCATTCGTGTTAAGCGCACCACCAAACTAGCCATTTGACTACTAATAGAACCAACGTCATCACTAAAGGTTGCACCATAAACCTACTAGACACCCATAAGACATCGACTTAGTGTCCACATAACTTCAGGCCTAGACATTTTTGGTCTATTTACTGAATTACCCACTTTGAGAAACTCGTCCGCATACCTTATGATAATAGGATCTTAACAATACGATGAGGACCCTTCGAGGGAAGTAAATGAAACTCTTGACTAGGGAATGTGAATACACAACGGGATGACTTATAACCTGACGAAAGTCTTAAGACCTTACAGATCAAACCAAACCACTATTTTGGGAAATTGCCAAATCTTTCACTAATTCTTTGAGAGAATTAGCTTGACTAGGACGTAAGAGTGATCCAAAACACCCCTGTTCACTAAATCAAACCTTAGAGGTAGATCAAGGATCTCTGTCCTCGATTAGGAATGACAAGATACCATGACTTGACACTGTTCGGCCAATGTACAATTCACCCTTTCCACACCGTATAATAAGAATTCCCTTATAAGTAATGGATACCTTGGATTGGACAATCAATATACGATCACCCTTACAACGTTTCCTCTAGGAGTTCTAGATTATGCAGCCTCAAAAATCCGTTTTGAGTTGACCTCACTCCCACGCTGAAATACCAAGCGGTCTTAACGTACCGAACGGCCATTGATACACGACTTACACTTGTAGCCAAGGAAAATGCCCTATGACACAATATCCGACTCACTCATAAGTCATGATACATCCCAATATTGTCCTAGCGAATTAAATACCATACCTATAAACTTCACCTGATATCCATCAACCAAACATTATCAAACATGGGAAACTAGACTCTGTCCTTAAAACTTTCGAAAACATATATAAATGCCATGCTCAACTATACTTCCAACTTTGACGATTTCACTTTCAAGAATCTTTCTTTAAAAACGCGTTTGTTTCAATTACATAAGTACTTCTCCGAGATGCTCATTTTGTGAGTTAAAAATTTTTCTCTGGTAAAACCATATCAAACTTTTGCATATTAAAGTACGACTAAGTGTTAATTTTTGTAAAGTTATTTTATCTATACCATGCTTAAAAACCCACACTACGGAATTATATACCTATTTTAGGCAAACCTTATCAAGCTTTCGTATGTTAGCAAATGTCAAAATTGAATTATCAAAACCGCCTTTAAAAAAATTAAAAAAAAAAAAAAAAAAAAAAAAAAAAAATCGTTTCACTAAACTTTAAATTTTTCAGGGTCGCATTAATTTACTTGACTATTAACCTCAAACAAAGGAATTTGTGTCTTTTGAATTATTAATTTGGTCAGATTCGTGTAAACGCATACTCAAATGAAAATTTCGAACAAAAATTTTATCAATACCTCGAAGCAAGGAAAACGCACAATACCTGACTTGCCTAGGATTGAAATTATAGATATGCTATACCTTAACACTATTCCTTCGAAGTGCAACATTCCCACTCATCCTGTAAGATAAAGATTCTCACCTGATAGAAGCACGTGAAATTGGATAAGCAATTACTTAAGAGACGATGTGCCCTTTCAGAGTTTTAGATAACATAATCGCTTTGACACATGACATCACTTTCACATGGATTATAAGAGGTCACATCTGGCCATAAGACCTTTAACTTCCTTCTGTAATGAGACAAACATCCCTCGACAAAGTACCCACCTGACTTAGACCACTATGCCACGATCTCGAGTCACAATACACCATAGTTTTGCCTTAACAAGTTAAGCACCTGCCATCAAGAGCATTATCCGATGATAACTTTTGAGCGTTCCCAATCATTGGCATCCGAATTTGCCCTTAGTTTTGACTCATGGGCCATCACTCTCGACTAGCCATATATGCCTACTGACATGTTATTCCTTATCATTTGCACCAAGGGACTTTTCCCTTAGATTCTGTATAGCCGCCATGAGAAAAATAGCGATATCTAGCCTTATTGTTCTAATGAAATCCACCCTTTCATGTCGACAACTACACCTACCTCCCACGAAGGATGAGTACACAAAATAGGCTCTAGGAGACACAACAATGGCATGAGCAAATGATTGAAATAGCTGGGATAACCATTTAGCATTAATCAAATCCTCCTACAACCACCAGATATCTCACTAGTAGAAGGGTTGTTTCATTTGAGGTACTTTATGGTCGGAAGTACCGACCACCCGTTGTTGGGGAGAAATTTGAGATGTTCAGATCTCATGACCCCAATTTATTCATTAAACCACTGAGAAAATAGTACAAATCAGACAACGGTTACAAGCTTGAACTCCCTGAAGAGCTTAGTAGGGTACACAATACCTTTCACGTATCGAACCTGAAGAAGTGTTTATCGGATGAAACCCCTGTTGTTCCCTTAAAAGAAATCCGACTTAACGATAAGCTAACCTGTGATGAAGAACCAATAGAAATCTTGGATGGAGATGTCAAACGATTGAAACAAAGCCGTATCCCTATTATCAAAGTTAGATGGAACTCTAAGAGAGGACTAGAGTACACATGGGAATGCGAAGATCAAATCCGTTCTAAATACCCCACTTGTTTGATAACACAACTCCGACTACTACCACATCTTAGGATTCGGGACGAATCCAGTCTAACGGGTAGGTACTGTAATACCTCGTAAAAATCCCATGTCATTAATAATGTCAATCACCGAATAATACCAATTTATGTTAAATAACCTTTTGTGCGGACTACATTTTTTTTACATATATATATATATATATATATATATATATATATATATATATATATATATATATATATATATATATATATATATATATGGCAACGATCACCGAGTCACCCCAACGAATTCAAACTCACCATGAATAGCTCGCTCGCGTTCCGACACCGTGATAGTATGGCATATGTCTAAAAATTGAACATTGATAATTATTAAAATACGAGGACCGTTAAATTCACTCGAATCTTATTTAATCAACAACGTTGCTATGTCTCACCTTTTTATTTAACCCTCACTTTTATCTTCCTACTCAAACAATTATATTTTTGTTACTTGCATTTTCTTTTACCCACAAATACAAATACTACAACCCTTATCCTCAAAAATAAAATACAAGAAATAATAATAATAAGAATAATAATACTACCCCACACCCACACCTCATATTTTCTCTTTCTCTCCCAACTGTTTCGCTTCTTCCCTGCTTCTCCCTGATGCGTTTCCTGCTCCACCGAAAGCAAAACATACATCATCATCTTGGTCTCATCCTCATGCTTATAAAGAACAAGAATGATGCCATCACTCCTGTCCATAAGAAACCAACTGACATCGCTGCCTATTCGGAGTCAACGCATGGTCCAAGAAGTAATGACTAGGATGTGATGAGGCTTACTCTTTTGAGCTACACCTCCAACTGATCATCAAGATGAGGAGGGGCAAGCTTTCCTTGAATTATTCTTTATAAACCCATCGATCCACAGGTGAATCCACACGCTCTCAAAACTCCACCAACAAAAATTCATAATAGGATTCAAGTTATTCGAAGGGCTGTGGATTCACTTGAAGACGGATTCGGGCTTACTCTTTCGACCCATTGTTGTAAGGTTTAATCCCCTTGTTTGATTTAGTCATTCGAACCGTATCTTGTTGTTATAATACTTTTATTATTCTTCATTTCGTTGTGTTAAGAATCGACTGAACCTTTTTGAAGCTAAATATATATTAGTTATGGTGTGGTAAAAGTTGTTATAACAATAGATTTAAAACTGTTATTGGCTCTAAAAAGTGAAGTGGGTTAAGTTAAGGTTATGTTAGAACCGAATTCGACCAAACTATAGTAGCTAAAAATGGTGCCCGCAAGGTGTTTGTAAAAATGCCAAGCCGGATTCGAGTCAAGCAAACTCCCAAAATCGTGGCCCTTGCTGCCATTCTAAATAGTTACTCGTTATAAGTTGTGTCGAAAACCCGTGTTATGTTCGAGGTGAATTATGTTAGTGTCGATGCTTGATAGTACCCAACTTGAGGTAAATTGAGATCGCGAGTCATTATGGTCACAAGTGGTAAACTAAGTTCAATCATGTTGTAGTGTACTCGTTTTGATTGTGTTTGCGTTAAGATTTCATAACCGGATGATCAAGTCCTTAGTCATGTTTTAGCCTCGGCTAGTTTTCCATTCGTGACACATTGGGTTATACCATGTTTTGATCTTTAGACTATGCGTAGCAAGTTCCTTCTTGACGTCGTGGCCTTGTTGTACTCGAGCCGCGGCATGGCCAATAATACGAGAAACAAGTCTTTAAACCACCCTTGATTGTTTTTTCCATTTTGATAGGTAAATAAATTTTTTAAGCCATGTGTCCCTTCTCTGTTACTAAGTTCTATTAATTTTTTTCATTTGCTCCTACTGGATTCTATTATCTTGTGTTTTTATGTCTTACTTCTTCTCATTGCTGGATCTATTTCTACCTTGTCACTACATGGGCCAAAGCCCAAATTGTCTTAAGCCTTCTTCTATGCGCAGCAGCCCAAAAACCACAAAGCTATTATGGGCCGAAGCCCATACGGCTCTTGTAAAATCCGAGCAGCCCAATTGTACTCAATAAGTGGGCTGCAGCCCATCCTCTTTTCCTCCTTCTCGACATGTAGAACTATCACATATAAATAAAACTCGAAAACTTTTATAAAAGACGTACGCAACGTTCACATGTAGAAAATGAGTTGACAAGAAGTTTTTGGCGCAACTAAAGTTTAGCAATTACAACATGTTTTTCGGATAAAAATAGTAATACAACACAAAATTTTGAAATAAGGACGTTAGGTGTATATGCGACACGAAAATAATTAACACATACTAATAGTAACCAAACTATATACTTTTGTTCAAAATATATATATAAATATATTTAACATCTTTATAACTCAGTTTTAATAAATGAATATAATTATTTTCCGTACTTAGTCCTCCGGTCATCGCCAAATCAAAATACTTATTCATCTTACTATCTTCTCACAATCCCTACATACCCACCTCCATGAGCCAATACTTAATAAACTATTTGTAAACTTAAATGCTGCCACACCAGCAACGACAACATAAAACTTTTAAATTAAATTCGTGGAGTCTTAAACTTAGACGGTTACTAAATTATGCCATACTAATCTAGGTCACGCGTTGGAGCTACTACATACCATTTGATTATATTGCATTTCAGATTCTACTACACTGAGGTGAGTTCATAGTCCCACTTTTTACTATGTTTTCAAATCCCGTGGGGAGACACATGCTATAAATCTGAACACAAGTATTTTTCTGTATGCTATCCTGATTGATATTGCTAAGTTAATATTGCCTAAGTTACCACCCTGCCAAAAAGTCCCTCATATCATGAACCATTAATCACTTGCGAGTGAACGCGAATTCAGTGAATAGATCTATTGGAAGTTGACAACCCATTTGTACTAGCCGGATAGATAACTATAGTGTTAGCCGGATTGATAGACAAATGCACTTTATTCGAATTAAGAGTCTAGCAAAACTCCTACGACGAGGGCATTATCACCCACACCATTGCTATGATGTGGGATATTTATTTCAACTATTATTACCCCTACATGTTAAGGTTTGCGTGTCATGAGGCTTAGGGCAATATATCTATATTATACACAGCGATATCACCGCTGTGCTACTACCCATCTTATATCTATTTGTTTTATTTCAACGATATCACCGTTGTACTACTAATCGACTTGTGTTCAAACTAAATCAATCTATTTCAAATTAAACACTGTGAATTCACTCAACCTTTGTGTTGACATTTTAAGCATGTTTTATCTCAGGTAACTAAGGAAATCTCAAGCACGGAGTTGGCATGGGCATTGGGAGTCTACCCCTTTTTATTTCAAATAACTATATCATTCTTTTCAAACTCCTCATCACTTTTGTGAAAAACTATCCTTTTGGCATCTAATGTGTAATCTCTGAATATTGAGTTTTCTTTGAATGATATAAATGCAACTTTTAACGATTATCTATGCTTACGACTGTGATCTAATTGGTAATACCCCGTTTAAGTCTTCCGCTGTTCCATTACGATTTTCGGGGTGTTACAGCAATCTTAGCCCTTCTAGTTCTATTCTTTCTAATATGCCCTCACATTTATTATTTAGCTAACTCATTCATATCACTTAACTCTTAATATACATAACATGATATATTTTATATATACATATATAGTACCTCACCAGGATACGGGTGTAACAATTCTTCCCTCCTTAAAATAAGATTTCGTCCTCGAAATCTACGCTTGAAATAAATGAGGATACTCCTTCCTCATCTTCTCCTCTAGCTCCCATCTAATGCTTGTACCTTTACGATGTCTCCATTGCACTTTCACTAACGGAATTTCTTTGTTTCGAAGTTGCCTCACTTTTCTTCCTAAGATCGCTTCCGGTTCATCCTTTTGTAAAATCAATTCCGGATCGATTTCTATATCGTCTAACGTGACCACACTAGCCTCATCCGCTAAACATTTCCTCAAGTACGACACATGGAAAGTATTATGAATACCTCTCATTTCTTCGGGCAATTCCAACACATAAGCCACCTCGCCAACACGTTTCAAGATTTTAAACGGCCCTATAAACCGCGGACTCAATTTCCCTTTGTTTTTAAACCTAAAAACACCCTTCCATGGAGAAACTTTTAGCATAACCATATCACCTACCTCGAATTCTATTGGCCTTCTTCGATTATCGGCATAACTTTTCCACCTATCTTGTGCTGCCTTAAGTCTTGCTTGAATCATCTCAACCTTTTCCGTCGTTGCCAACACTATATCCGTGCTAGCCAATTCCCTCCTTCCCACTTCTTCCCAACATACGGGCGTCCTACACTTTCTTCCATAGAGCATTTCATAAGGTGGCATACCTATACTAGCATGATAACTATTATTGTAGGCGAATTCAACTAGGGGTAAATGGTCGTCCCAATTACCTCCAAAGTCAATCATGCAAGCTCGAAGCATATCTTCTAAAGTTTGAATCGTCCTCTCACTTTGCCCATCGGTTTGAGGATGAAAAGTCGTGCTCATATGAAGTTTCGTACCTAACTCTTCTTGAAAATCTTGCCAAAAATTTGAAGTGAAACGCCCGTCTCTATCGGAGACTATTGATATAGGTACCCCATGACGCGCGACTATCTCATTAACATAAACCTTTGCTAACTTATGAACAGGCATATTTTCCCTAATCGGAATAAAATGTGCACTCTTAGTCAAACGATCGACTACTACCCAAATGGTATCATTCTTCTTTTTCGTCTTTGGCAATTTCGTGATGAAGTCCATAGTAATCTTCTCCCACTTCCAAACTGGAATGTCTAAGGGTTGCACTTTTCCATACGGCTTCTGGTGTTCGGCTTTCACCTTCAAACAAGTTAAACATCTTTCCACGTACTTTACACAATCTCTTTTCATACCCGGCCACCAATAGTTTCTTTTCAAATCAAGATACATTTTCGTAGCTCCCGGATGAATAGAATACTTCGACTTATGGGCTTCTTCCATGAGTAATTCTTTAATGTTGCTTCGAAAAGGAATATAAACCCTTCCATATCGCGTCTTAATCCCTCGACTGTCTTCTTCGAGATGAGGAATGTGAGAAGTGATACGTTCTTTCTCTTGATTCTCTTCTTTTAACGCTTCCTCCTGAGCTAATTTAATTCTATCGAAAAGATCAGATGTGATAATCATTCTCAAGGAGTGAATCCGTGTAACATCACTTCGGTCCTGATGACTTAGCGCATCCGCCACAACATTCGCCTTACCCGGATGGTAGCGAATTTCACAATCATAATCTTTCAGCAAGTCTAACCACCTACGTTGCCTCATATTCGGATCTTTCTTATCAAGGAAATACTGAAGACTTCTATGGTCGGTTTAAATTATGAACTTCACACCATATAGATAATGCCTCCAAATCTTTAAGGCAAAGACTACGGCCGCAAATTCAAGATCATGCGTTGGATATTTATCTTCGTGCTTCTTGAGTTGTCTTGAAGCGTAAGCAATCACTTTACCCCTTTGCATAAGAACACATCCAAGACCGAAATAAGATGCATCACTATAGACCACCATGTCTTCGGTTCCCTCCGGTAACACTAAGATCGGTGCATCACACAACCTCTTTCATAAAGTACGGAAAGCTTCTTCCTGCTTTTCGCCCCACACAAAAGGAACATTCTTCTTGGTGAGTTCGGTTAACGAAGATGAAATTTTGGAGAAGTCTTGAATAAACCGTCTATAATAACCCGCGAGTCCTAGAAAACTTCGAATTTCACCAACGTTCTTCGGCGCTTGCCAATTCATCACGGCCTCAACCTTTGACGGATCAACTTTAATACCATCGGGATTAATAACATGACCAAGGAACTGAACTTCTTGCAACCAGAATTCGCACTTTGAGAACTTAGCATACAATCTTTCTTTTCTCAACGTTTCAAGTATTTCTCGAAGATGTAGTTCATGCTCTTCCTTGCTCTTAGAATAGATAAGGATATCATCGATGAACACTATAACGAATTTATCCAACATCGGTCTACATACACGGTTCATGAGATCCATGAAAACCGCAGGCGCGTTCGTGAACCTTCAACTGATGATAGCCCGAACGAAGATCAATCTTTGAAAACCACCTTGCACCTTGAAGTTGATCAAAGAGATCATCGATTCTTGGTAATGGGTATACATTTTTCACCGTGACTTTGTTCAATTCACGGTAATCAATGCACATCCGCATACTACCGTCTTTCTTTTTAACGAACAGAATCGGAGCTCCCCATGGTGAGCTACTTGGGCGAATAAAACCCTTGTCAAGTAACTCTTGGAGTTGACTCATTAACTCCTTCATTTCGGATGGAGCAAGACGATAAGGAGTTTTGGCAATAGGAGTAGCACCCGGAACAAGATCAATACGAAATTCGACTTGCCTTTCGGGCGGAATACCCGGCAAATCTTCCGAAAATACATCACGGAATTCATTAACAATCGGAACATCATCGATACTTCTCTTCTCAAAACTCGTATCTACCACATGTGCCATAAAAGCGAGACAACCTCGTGATAGATATTTTCTAGCCTTCATTACGGAACAAAGTTTCAACTCGCCTTCCCTCTTATCACCATAAATCATCATTTCTCGACCACTAGGATTCACGACTATAACGATCTTTTGTTTGCATAGAATGGCGGCATTGTGGTTGCTAAGCCAATCCATGCCAACAATAATATCAAACTCTCCAAGCATTATGGGAATTAAATCGATCCTAAAAACATTCTCATCGATCTCTATTTCTACATCACGATACACATTTGACACTACCACAACTTTACTATCGGCGATTTCAACTTCTACAGGTACGGGAAGCTTATCTAACGGGGTGGACAATTCTTTACTAAAGTTATAAGATACAAAGGACACGCTTGCACCAGAGTCATACAAAACACGAGCGGGTTTAGAATTAACGAGAATTATACCTGTGACAACATCTGAACCCGACTTAGCTTCTTCGACACTCATCTGATAAACACGAGCTGTAGGCCTCGGAACTTCAACCTTTTCTCCTTTAATCGGTTTAAACGGCTTCGCTTGCTTAGGATTGGCCTTAGGACATTCACTTATCTTATGTCCTTCTTCGTTGCACCCATAACATATTATCAAAGGCTTGGTGCAATCCTTGCTAATATGGCTAGTATCCCCACATTTATAGCATCCCTTCATCCCGGATTTACATTCCCCCATATGGTTCTTACCGCACCTATTACACTTAGGAGGTAACTTCCCCGTGTTGTCCTTCTTTGTGAAATCGAACCTGCCTCGCTTACTAAATGTTGATGGATGATCTTGCTTCCTTTTTAAATCCTTCTTCTCTTTGCTTTTCATTCTATCCAAGTCTGCTTCACGAGTACGTGCCTTGCTTAGAAGATCTTCCATGTCGGCGCACTTGAAAGGTGACACTATCACACGAATTTCATCCTTGAGCATCCTTTGAAATTTGTCAACTTTAAGCCTCTCATTATTAAGATACTCCGGGCAATATTGTACCATGTCACAAAACTTTCCCCACAACTCATTCACCGATTCATCAGTTTGCACAAGAGAATGGAAAGCTTCTCTTATTTTATCAATTTCCTCCGCGGGAGCATACTCTTTTATGAACACTTCCTTAAATTGATCCCATGTGCACGATTCTCTCCAAGCACTACCTTTCTCGTTTGCCTTGCCTTCCCACCATACTTTAGCCCGTTCACGAAGATAATTAGTAGCAAAGTTCACTTTATCCTCTTCTACACAACGACTCGTACGGAAAGCCCCTTCTATATCAGTAATCCATCTAGAACTTTTTAACGGATCGAGAGTCCCCGTAAATGTGGGTGGAGCACAAGCGGTGAAGTCACGATAAGTGGATTTCTCCTTTCCTACACCGGGTCTAGCATTCGAGTCATTCACTAATTCCCCACTCTTCTTAAGCTTCTCAATCTCTTCTTGAATTATCTTTCGCAAATTCTCGGTTGTTTTGTCGACATAATAGGGCATAACATTTTCGATAGCCCTTCCTACTCTATTAGTCACCAACACGTCCAATTCTTTCAACTCATCTTTCGTAAAACTTTTAGGGTCAAGATTTTCCGGTAGTGGTATTGTCTTGACACTACTAGAATTTCCCTCATCATTTGAATCATCATCATCATGGCGGGAGGAGGTCGTCCTTAACACCTCCTTATTTCGAACAGCCGCCATCTTTTCTACTAAACTGAAATTTAACAATTCACACTATTAAACAAAAGCATATACATAATCAATGCATGAATGACTTATCTATCCTTATACTAACACCCTAGAGTTTATCATCCATGTATAGCCTACATGATTTCAATCTCACATATGTGTCATATTTTTATCACTACGGTGGCCAGGCGTAGTCATAAAAATACTTAACATATGTGTTCCCGAAATCACCCAAACAATACACAAATAACAAACACCGATACTAAACATGTCTACACAAGGCCTAAGTCTAGGAAATCCTAAGGGGAAATCCTAAATCTCTTAGACCGAAGCTCTGATACCAAGTTGTAACGCCCCGTGACCACTATTACCAAAAATGTTGACTTTATACGCGGAAACGAATGACTGAAACGGACTCATACAATTTCTTTATTTAATGACCAGAACATATGACATTTGACCTTCTAAACATGCTTGCAAGAACATAAAATCGAAGACCCTTCAAAACATTTCACTCAATTTTTAACACAACCAGACAACCCTTCTGAGACCAAGATACGCCGCATCCTTTTTAAGGATACGCCGCATCAAAGATGAGAGACAATACGCCGTATCAATCTGAAGTGATACGCCGTATTATCCTAAACTTAAGATACGCCGCATCTATTAAATTAGATATGCCGCATCAACCCACTGAGACTGAAATTTACAAGAAAATGGCTACATTGCGCCGCATCCCAACAGGAGATGCGCCGCATCACCTGTTATGCCGAATCTCAAAGGAGATGCGCCGTATCTACCCTGCACCACAGAATTTCTGGACAGACCTACTGATCAAAATATGCATAATCAACAGCCTCGGCTGGAAACCCGACCTCCCGGACTCGAAACTTGACGAAACTTTCCAGAATCCTTTAATATGACCGTAAGATTAATTTCATACAAAAACATCATCCATTAGACCACCCGTAATAGTATCTCAAAATTTGACGGGTTATGCACAAATACTCAAATGACCCATTACACTACAAAACCATTTATACTACAACTAATTCACAAATAACTTGACCATAACCACCAACTTAACATATCAAAAGCGTTTCACACATACATAACCCGTTATCATCTCAAAATGGGTAGAAGTAGGCTTATACCAAATACCCCTTAAATGTGTACTTAAACCATACAAGTTCTAACTTAGACACCATATAAACACAAGACCGTGAACTAACAAAATGACCATATGAAAGAAGTGTACCCACGACACAAAAGAACACTTGGGGGCTTCCAACCTCAATATGCTTGGTCCAAAAGAGAACGGTCTTATACTACATAAACTCTTACGCCTTATCCTTACCTTTGCTCGATCCTTCGATACCTATCAAGAAAAACATCACAACTAAACACGTAAGCGAAACGCTTAGTAAGTACATGGCATAACAAGCTAAACATCATAAATAACCATAACTAGTCTAACCACTAGTTAAGCTAGCGATATAGGGGCACTTACCTCGCATCGACATAGTCGACCTAAACACGATCAACCCATAAGGTTGAACCTCATCCCATAGTTAGCCCAACGACTAACTAAGCTACACCTAGTGATGGATCCATACTAGCTAACGCACCCTATACCCTATCCTTCACCATTATCATGTAAACAAACATGATAAAGCTAACACATAAACCATTATCATACCAAAATATGATAAAGCTAACAAAGACATGTTAATACCAATGTACTTACCTTGATTCTCAATCTACAACTTCACTAGCAATGACTTCCAACTTTCAACTTGATTCCTATATCACAATCATCTCAAATTAGGCTAAATAACTAACAATTCATAAATTATCAACCTTAACTTATCATACTCAATTTTCACTTCAAGAACCTAATTTCATAATTTGGGGAAATCACTTACTTGATGAAAGGACAACAATTAAAGGTTTTTAAGGCTTCTTTGATCACTTCACAATGGAAGATTTAAGCTTAATTAGAATTTTGATCTTCCCTCCTCTTTTCCTCTTATAACCGATCTTCACAAAAGATACCAAAAGAAACTCCTGGACATTTATAAAATTATCTAGGCATAAATATTTAATAATTAAACTTTGCCCAAATGGCAATCTTAGCCCTTCTAGTTCTATTCTTTCTAATATGCCCTCACATTTATTATTTAGCTAACTCATTCATATCACTTAACTCTCAATATACATAACATGATATATATTATATATACATATATAGTACCTCATCAGGATACGGGTGTAACATTTTGCTTGGAGAATAAGGGTTTCCTCACTTATTTAAGAAACCCTTGGCTAATTTACAAAGAGAGAAGTTTTTGGGAGGTGACAACCCAAAGGCAAATCGAGTTAAGGCTTACACCAAGTCTAACTAACTTATTATTATTTCCCGAAAGCTTGTAGTTGCTGTGAAAACGTCCAGGAAGCCTTGAGTTCGAGTCTCAAGAGTTGTGTCCGTGTGTGGAGTTGTTTACTTGTAATCATAGGCGATTGGAGGAGTGTGGATTGCTATAGTTCCACAATTCTAGTTCTTGTAATTCCTCGATTAGGTATTTCTTGTTGAGTTATTATGAACTACTTTTACTTTTACTATAAGACGAATGAAAGTTTGGTTAATTACTTGTGTTTGATTATGATTGTTATGGAGTGATTTTGGTTGTACTTTTGTGTGTATGATGTGACAATTGTTGGAGTGATCTTATCATAGTGATGCATGAAAACATATCTTGTTTTATGAGTTTGTTGAGATACAATCTAATCTTGCTTAATTGGTTGGTAAACACAATTTTAAAGACTAACGAAGGCCGAAAGAAGTTTTCTTTATGTTTTTATTCCAAAAAGTTAGTGCACGAATTAGTATGGATTATGGTGTGTGACAAACACCATCTTTACTCATTAAAATGGATTTGGAAACGATTTCATCACGAAAAAGGACGAAAGGATTCATAGGAATTCTTAAGATAAGAAATGCTTTCTGTAACACCCCGACCCGACAAGGGTAGAGATGTCACTGTAACACCCCAACCCGGCAAGGGTAGAAGTGTCACGTAAATGGTGACATATCAAAGGCAAGCATAACATACGACTTACATAATACAAATGGTTTACAATGTTACAAAGGAAAATATACCAAATCTACGTAGTCATACATAAATGAATACTAAAACTAAGGTATCGTCTTCATAAGCTAATCTCTCATCCCAAAGCAAACCCAAGCTCCTGGCTTCCTACTAAAACCTGCCGCAGGAAAAGAAATGCGGCTGAGCTTAAAAAGCCCAGTGAACAGATATATAATAAACGGAAACGAACAAATGAAGCATAATGAAAGAGATAATAGATAAGGTACAAGAGTAAAGGTTAGGACAGTCATCCACCACGAGCCCACATATATCACATCACATAAGCCTGCATAATCTAGAGGGGATACCTCTTAGTAACCAGATAATATGAGGGGTGTCCTCATGTATCCAATGGAGTGATCAGCTCCCACATTTTGTGAAAGACGTGGATTGCACCCATCATCAGTCACCACATAGCACATATCATATCACATATCACAACGTACCTAGGATGCATCCATGCGCCCCCCACACAAATCACATTGGCCATAATAAATATAAAGCGCGCACATCACAATCACAATGGGGACGGTGTGGCTAATCACTCGAACCACACACGAGTCATGCCAGTGGTGCATCACAGACATGGCCATGTTACCTTCATGGCTAGGGAACACATTTGGCTCGGGTATCAAACTGGGGTCACAGGTCAGAGGTTCATATCAAAGCAAAGGTTCACATGGTCATAATCATAGTCCAAATGTAAAGGTTCATATCATAGGGATCATATCAAAAGGTTCACATGCCAAAGGTTCAAATGTCAAAGGTTCATAGCAAAGGTCAGGGTCACATCAAATCAGGGTTCAAGAGACTGAAGGCACCTTATTAAAAAGGGCAGAATATCTGTACCTTATTCCAAAAGCAAAGCACAAACCAAAATGAATTAGATAGAATCAGGTCCTCTCCTTCTTCACACCTAGAGGGGTAGCAAAGAATTACAAACCTTTCCATTTTAAGTAACTTTCCATTTTTAGTAAGTTTCCATTTTTAGAAAGTTTCCTTATTTAGAAAGTTTCCATAATTAGTAAGATTTCCATATTCTCATTTAGGTTAAGTCATTATTGAATCATATTATGGCTTTAGGGTGTATTTTAACAAGTCACAAAAGTTTAGGGTTAAATATGACAAGTTTTCATATTCTAGGGTTTGAAGTGTAAATATACCAAAGATGGAGGTTTAAAGTAAAAATATCATAATTAACTTATTCAAATCTTAAGTTATCCAGAATTACTCATTTAGTCCCTTAGATTTACACAATTTACAATTTATACCCTTGTAATTACATAAATTACATTTTAAACCTTAAGTTATTCATAATTACACATTAAACCCTTAATTTCCCAATTTTACACAATATACACTTATTTTAATATGTTGTACGAACACCCTTTCAATTATTCATAATTTACACAACAAGTCCCTCAAGTTATCAAAGTTACATATTAAGTCCTTTAATTTACAATTTCAACTTTTAATTATTAATAATCACATATTAAGCCATTTAATTACCAAAATTACACATTCCCCCCCGAGTATAATTTATTACTCAAATCAACCCTAAGTTTCTAGAAATTACATCTTTAGTCCCTCATTTTAATTACATTCCAATTCGACATAAACATAATTAACAATTTACATTTTAATTCCAAAACTTCCATATTTTACAAATAGCACCCTCAAGTTATATTTTATTCAAATTACCCTTGATATATAGAGTATTCCAAAAATGGTCCACGACTTTTAAAAATTACAAAACGCCCCCTTTAATTTTATAAAACCAATCGGTAAATACATTTTTATATCAAAATAAACCCTAATTATCCAAAACATTAAGAAATCATTCCAATATCATTAAACATCATTAAAAGTCCAGATCTAACCATGAAAACTCTAATTCGAATTGTTCTTAGGTTTTTCATATTTTTCTTTATTTCTTTTTAGACCCGATATAAACAATATTCCACAAATCATGATTTCGACTCAAATAATTCAAAGGATCATTTTTCTCATGTTATATGAAGTATATAGAAGCCACAAAAATTATTCAAAAGGTTCAGAAAAGTCGCGTATATTTATATCGAGTTTTTGTGTTTTTAGGGTTTCGACTCCAAAATTTATCATACGATCGAATCAAGCCATGAAAATTCGAACAACCATTTTTCTAGACTTTTTTGATGACCAAAGAACTCAGGAAAATTATAATAAGAACCCAGAAAAATCGTATTATATATTTTACCTAATTAAACCGTTTTTACCCATTATAATTCGTACGCTGTAAAAATCCTTGCATGAATCGAGTTTAACAATTTTTATGAGTTATAAGTGATGAAAGGGACCTAAGAAAAATACCAGATCGAATTATGAACGTGCGAATGAGTCACAACGAATTTAGCCTTGGTGGATGAGTTTTTCGAACCATAAATGCCTAGCGATCAAACGAGCACCTCCACAACTCCAAAACTATTTTTCTCTACTCCTTTAGATGATGATCTAACCCATAAAAATGTTCCTTGAATTTCTTGGTGGCCGGATATGGTGGTACGAATTTTGTGTGTGAGTTTAGGTTTCTCGGTATAATTATTTAGGTAAAAAAAAATGTGTTTGTTACATAATAATGAGATTGTACGGTGATTTAAGGAATATGGGCTGGCTAAAAATGTGTGAATCAAAGACCCAATCAACAAAATTAGTTTCCTTAATTATTTTGTCATTTTAAATAGTTTTTAAAGATAATTATAAGGTTTAAATAAAATAATAATATTCATTATAATTTTTTGGTACATATTGTGTCTCACAAATAATTTTAGTACTTCCCAAAATCTCAAATGTAGCATTAGAAATAATTTTACTTCATATCTTGATCATCTCCCGAAGTTTGGAATTTATTTGGCATTTCATAAGCTTTTTATTCAAAGTTTAAGATTGTAGGGGCATTTTGGTCTTTTTACACGTTTTCAGATTTTAGGGTTTTACAACTCTTCCCCTGTCACAATGATGGTGACGTATCAGAACAAACACAAGCATATGACATAAATAATACAATTGAATTTCAATGGTTACAATGGAAAATCTGAAACTACAAGGTTACAATGAGAAAATACAATAACTTCTAAGTCTGAAAATAAGCTCCTCTAGTCATCTCTATTCCAAAGTAGCTAGTAAGGTCTTCTAAGTCCAAGGTACTCTCCACTCATACCCATCTTCCTACTAAAACCTGCCGCAGGAAAAGAAATGCGGCTGAGCTACGAAAGCTCAGTGAACAGATATAACGGTAACAAAGCAGTAGTACAGTATAATGAACAGTAAATGAAATACAATCAGTCAAAGTTAAGGCATAAGTAACTGATAACCGTAATGAAAGGTAAAGGTTATAAGGTTATAAGGTGCAGGAAAACAGAAATCCACTACGAGCCCAGTAACAAAAACAGTATCAGTATAATCATGTAACCATATAATCATATAGAGGGGAGACCTCTCAGTAACCAGTAATCATGAGGGGAGTCCTCAATCAGTAAATGGAGTGATCAGCTCCCAGTATGTGAAAGACGTGTATCGCACACACCATCAGTCACCAGTAATAACAGTATATAACAGTAACAGTAACAGTATACAGTACAAATCTAGGATGCATCCATACGCCCCAAGTGGCCAAAGTCTGCCTCTACGTAATAAATCAGGGACAGGACAGGTCATCACTCTCCTGCCCTAGAGTCATGTCATCGGTGCATCAATGACATGGACATGAAACCCTCATGCCTAGTTATGGCTCGTAGTCTCAAACTGTGGGTCAATGGTCAAGTATCAAATATCCAGTATCCAGTTCGGTTTCATATTAAGTAGTTCAGGTCCAATTCCATTTCAGTTATATCAGTAAGTTCAATATCAAAAAGGTCAATATCAGTAGGTTCAATATCAAAAAGGTCAATATCAGTAGGTTCAATATCATTAGGTTCAGATCAGTGGTTCATGGCAAAGGGTCAAAACGAAGGGATCATAGCAAAGGGTTCATAGCTAGGTTCAAATCAAATGGATCATATCAAAGGTTCACAATTCCAGAGAGAGAAACAAAGCAAGGTTCGCAAATCAAAGGGGAACATAGCAATGGCTTAGGGAATCCTATAACGAATCAAAATCAAAGATCAAATCACTCCCTCTTCGCACCTAAAGGAGTAGAAGACAGGATTACAAATGGTTCTTATTTACTGATTTTAGTTTATCTTTCCATTTTAAGTAACTTCTATTTTTAGCAGGTTTCCAAAATTAGTAAGTTTCCATTATTAGCAGATTTCCATAGTTAGAAAGTTTTAAATATTATAATTTAGTTTAAGTCATTAATTTAATATTATTATGGAAATAGGTCCATTTTAGCAAGTTATAATAGTTTAGGGTTAAATATGACCACTTTCCATATTTTAGGGTTTTAAATGCAAATATGTCAAAGATAAAGGTTTAAAGTGTAAAATTACAAGTTATTCATTTTAATCTAATAGTTTCCCAAAATTACAATTCTAATCCTTCAATGTTAACAATTTTACAAGTTAAACCCTTTAAATAAATTAACTTACAAATTAAACCTTATAATTAAATAAATTACAATTTAATCCTTACAATATTCATATTTACACATTAAGCCTTTAATTATTCAAAATTACACATTACACCCTTAACCTTAACATTTATACGAATTACCCTTTATTTTTCATAATTTACAAAACATGTCCCTCCTATTAATTAATTTCCAAATCGAATCCCATAATTAAATAACTTACCAATTAAACCTTTTAATTACAAATTTTACACCTAAGACCCCCATGTTATAATTTTTACGAATTTCCCCTGGTCCTAAATACCTTACAAAAATAACCCCCATGTTTGAATAATTACAAAACACACCCTACACTTTATAAAATCCAATCGGTAAAAACAAAAACTACACAACCCTAACCCTAATTTCCCAATCATGTTCAATTATTAATGTAACCTTAAAAACATTAATTATAATCAATCATGACACCCGAAAATCCAAACCCTAGCCATTCGACCCATTTTATATTTTAAAACCCTTTTCCTTTTTAAAACCCGATTTGAACAAAAACTCACCAAGCATGATCTAGGCTTTTATAAATTCAACTAGAATTTTTCTAATGTTACATGACATGTATGGAACCAATTTAAATTATGTACAAAGCCTCAAAAATTCTTATAATCATTTTAGGGTTTTACATACGTTTTTAACATATAGTTTTCATACGATTTATCTAGCATGCATGTATCTTGTTTAGCATTTTATTTAGACCATATGTGATGTAAAGAGGGTTGTAAAAATACCAGATGGAGTTCAGAATGATCGGATCAAGATCAGAATAATTATACCTCTCGGCTAGAAATTACGTTGCAAAGAAAACTCCTATGCGTACACTAGCAATCCCACGACCTTAAGACTATTTTTCCCACCTTCTCTAGACTTGAATGAACTCAGTAAAAATAAGAATCAGCCTCCAGAAAATCGTGTGGTGAAGAGAGAATTTTAGTGTGTGTTTTTAGGGTTTTCAGTGGAATGAAAATGGGAAACAATTATAGAACCGTGTGAATGGGAAGGAGAGGCATGATTTTTGGTACAATTGGTTAAAGAGATCAATTAGCTGAATTTGTGAATTGTTTCCATATTTATTTTGATGTTTATCTCAATTGATTTGATTTTATACCCTTTTATATGTAAAACAAATAATTAAAAATACATATATATATATTTTCGGTTCATATTGTGTGACAAGTATTTTTGTACATTGTAAAATTATAAAAATGTTCAAGAAAAATCATTTCACTTCATATGGTGTTAATTTCCAAGTGTTTGGGATTCCTTTGGCGTTTTATTTACTTATTAATTAAAATTTCAAGTTGCAAGGGCATTTTGGTAATTTTGCATGTTTTGAAATTTTGGTTATTACAACTTCTTCCCCTCTAAAAGAAAATTTTCATCCTCGAAATTTGAAATCGCAAGGTGATGTGCGTGTATGTTGTGCTCTAGTTTATACCCACGGTATGTCGTTGTGGTTTTAGCAGTATTCAAGTTTTAAATTTATATTTAGCCGACTTATCAATATAACACACACTTTAACGAGCAAAGTACCCGGTCAGTATGAATATAATGGTAAGTAGAGTGTCGATCACTAAGAGTGGAACGTATTATCTAGTTATTCTAATCAGTATTTTAATATCTTAAGTTAGCTATACAACCTAATCTAACGCAAGGGGGTTTCAGCCTGAGAGACTGGCACGGTTTGGTTATGATTAAATATAAACTAAACTAATAGGCACGAATCAGCGATTAGCACACACGTACACAGATAAATACTTGAGACAATAAGAAGACCTGTCCTGATAGTTAAGTAGCTTGTCACTTGTTTTATTGCTAGTTTTATATGAAGTGTATGTAATTAACCCTTTCTCGTTGGCTCTAATCTTATCGGCGAGTAAACCCTTAATGATTACTTATGTCTATCCTACTTACCCTTTCTTCCTACTTTTCTACAGACGATAGAATGCATAGGCGATAAAATAAATAGGCGAGGACAGAGGCATGGCGACCCGATCAATGCTCAGCTAGACACAGAGGTTATCAATGCACTAATAAAAGTCACCAAAGACATCAACATATAAACTTTAATTAATGGGAAAGCAATTTTAAGGGGAGTTGAAGTGCATGATTAAATCAATGACACAAGCCCATCAATCCTGATGAATTAAAGTGTACTAATACAATAAAACAAAACTACTTAATGAATTGAATACATGCAGGACCTTGTAGAAACCAAGATCTAGCTCTTCTAGGATTATAGCAACAATGATTGAATACGCAGTGGAATAATAAGAACAACACAATCAATGTTACTTAACAAGGTTTTCTATTAAGAACAAAATTGAAAGAAGAATAACTAATAATGCTTTGATCCTCTATGGATCTTTTATTGATAACTGATAATGTTTTTTTGTTGAAGTGTTACAAAACATATGGCTGTATGTTTCTTATATAGACCATAAACCCTAATACAGCCTGGCTAACAAACCGTGTAAAGAGATAAACATCAATCTCTTCTAAAAATAAATCTAACAAACATACTAAACATACGGGATAACAACTAACACTAATATCCGCAGCAACAAACCCTATCAGCAGAAACAAAATATAACTATCAGCAGCAATGAGCTTCGGCAGGAACCAACACTATCGGCAGGAACCAACTTTCACTATCGGCAGCAACAAGAAATATCTCATTTCCAGAATTCCCAACAATCCTCCCCTAATCTTGAGGAAATAGCTTATTTCCGAAAAGATTCCCTAAGCAGTCACTCTACTCTGAAAGTACTTTGAAGTCCATAGGGAGAGGATTAGACCAGCAGCAGCATCAGTAAGTAACCAGCAACACTTGAAACTTCCAGCAGCAACTTCGATAGTTCAGCAGCAATAGGAAATCATCCTCAAAAGAAGATCTAAGCTGGTCACCATGTCATTCTTGATCTTGACTGCTACTATGACAATATGTACATCAAATCACTTAAGTTTCATACTATTCTCATCACATCCAGGTGTGTTAACTCCTGTGAGAGGTGAATCATTGAAAATTAATGGATTTGATGTCTCTTTACCAATAGCCATCACTACTGGAGTAGCCAATGTTTAGGTGTGTTAGACCATGGTACATTGATAACCATCTGATTTATTAGCAAATCAGCAACTATAAACGGATTTGACTTGTCTTTACCTGTAGCTGTTTGCTCAGGACTAGCCAATTCTTTGGTTTCAATGGAACCTTGGTGAATTGAATACCAAATATGGATACCAAATGTCTTTACCACAAACCATACTTTTGTGGACTAGCCAATTCTTTGGATCCCTTAAAGGGTTACATCCATGGTGAATTGAGAACCATTTCAACTCTCAGGAATGAACCATGGGTGAGTTGAAGTACCCTATAGCTTTGAGCAAGCTATTACAGCTATCAACGGATTTGATTATCACACCAGAGCCGTACCCTCATGGTGAGTCAACTCTTTCTTGTCTGTGAGACATGGTGAATTGAATACCATTTGTTGTGTAGGTGTAAACACCAACACTGTACCTGCAAGGTGTTGCTCAAAACCAACTTATTAGCACACAAAATATACAAATTTTATTTTTATTTTATTATTATTTTTTTTTTTGAACTAAAAGAAATCAGAAACAAACCAAAAGAAAGAAAATAAGAAAAGAGAATGAAAAAGAAAGAAAATGATTTTTTTTTAACTAATAATACTAGCAAAATCCGAACAGCAGGAACAGCAGGAACCAAATTAGCAGCAGAAATGGTGTTCAGCAGGAACTGGTACACTGTCAGCAGGAACCGAATAGCATAGCAGCAGTATCAAGAAATCTCAGCAGCAGAATAAAATTCAATACCAATCCCACCAATTTAGCCCACCAACAATAAAATAATTATCACTGATCGAAACCCACAAACAAATTGGCCAATCAAATCTTCGATCAGTCCAAGAAGAATAAAGAATTTAAAGCCCCACGTGAAGAATCAATATACTGTTTCAATAAATACAAGATATATTATATCATGCAATATACGACAGACCAGTAGCATCATAAGTTTGACCAAAAATCGTAGTCAACAGTGTATTCCACCACCAATCACAAAATTCTCCCATAAAACAATTATCATAGCAAATCAGTCCCACTCATCAAATTACTTAAATGATCTGAAAGATCTCTATTAAAGAATTGCAGATGATGACAACCAATTCGACCAGACGTCCCACGATAGCTGTTGTCTAACACCAAACCTTAATTGATGGACCACATTAGCTGTATGAGGTTATTTCTATAGAATCAATAGCAGCAATAAAAATCATAGACCCCACAACCTTGACCAATAATATCTTTAACCAGATATAGTGAATAATGTAATCCCATTCCAACGAACTGACATCAATGAAAAGCCATTCGATGACTTTGATGAATTAAATGAGATGTCAGACGAAGACACCCCATATGTTGACCAATACCAAGCAGTCCCACTTTGTTGCCCCACTTGTTGTATTGATGTATCAAAGCGCATCACCCATTCATAGACCCACTTTGTTGCCCCATATTCGATTAAAGTAATCCAAAAGCTCCATGTGATAGATGACATATTGAATTAATATACCACCTACACAAAAGAGTCAATAACAGCAGCAACATAGATCCATCAATAAGCGACGAGATCAACTACTCCATTGTACCTATGCGTTGACCAAATATTATATTAACAGTACATGAATGATCACACTTGATAACAGACCCACGTGAGCATCATAAGCTACAAACAAACATGTAATTCCACTGATCCATTCTTTAATTACCCATCATCAATTGTTGCTACTGACCAATCATAGCCCCACAACTTATCTTATATGAGTAATATAAATTCATAAACCAATCCAAAAAGTAGTAGCATCACGTGTAGATCACTTCTTAGAATACCGAAAAACATTTTACTTCCCTCATGAATTGACCCCACATACTGACAAACCCATTAATTGATTAAATTAAGTGACAAACCCATTAATTAATCCATCTACCCATTCCGTCAACAATTTGCCCCATTAATCAAAATAATCCTCACAAGAGAATGACAAATAATTAACCACTGATCATGCGTACTGACAACACCCATTTGAGTATTTCACATTGGTCCCACATATCGACAACAAATGACTATTCTCTGCACAATCTGATCAAAATTCAACTGCTATTGACTGACCTCACAAACCAATTAATTCATCAGCAGTAACCACTCACTCAATAAAAAGAAGCAACAAATTCAGCAGCTGTATTATTTTAGTTAGTGAACACAAAACAAACTAAACAAAAATGTTAGTTAGCACAAAATATACAACAATAAGCCTCCCCTCAATACCAACCATTATGCCTCCAAGAACAACCTGCTGAGTATTGATCAGCAGTTTCCCATCTATTAACCCCCATATACATCGGATCATAGTAAACAAACCTATAATCATTTTGAAAGTAAGCACTTGTAGGTCTGTTAAATGGTCGAGCAACATTCCTTTTCCAACCAGCAGACTTGGTTTGACCAGCTGGAACTGGCTTACCAGAAGGAACATGTGCGGGTCTAAAAGGCCTACCAGCAGGAACAGGCGCTGGTCGTTTTGCATGACCAGCAGGAAATGCATTTGCTCTAGGAACAAATGGGGGAATATTCTCTACATTTCTCCATACTGATCTAGGTTTTGTTGTTCAGCACACACACCCATTTTACTCTCATAATAATTACAATCCTTAATAAGATGAGAGTAACTACCACAAACAAAACATGATTTCCTTTTAACCTTTTTGTTCTTTCCATGTCTTGTTTTATTACACACAAAAGTCTCACTACCAGTACTTGAAGGAGAACTAATTTTAACAGTATTAAGAGAACTTTTGTCAAAAGAGGCTGTTTGAGAAATGGATTCATCATCAGTCACTTTTGTGGGTAAGTCATTAGGCCTGTGTGTGTCAGACTTATCACTTGAATCATATGTGATATTGTCATCAGACTTGGGTTTGGGAGACTTGTCATATGAATCACAAGAGGCAAAGTCATTGGTCTTGGTCTTAGAGCAAGAGACAAAGTCTTTGGTCTCTGGTTCTGAGGACTTGTCACTGGAAGAACAAGAGACAAAGTCATCAGGTTTAGGCAAGTCATTTGACTTTTTGCCATAAGTCATGTGTGATTCATCCAAGTCTAAGTCAAGGGAAGAGTGAATAGGGACAGGCTTAAAAACTCCTCTGATAGGTGGAGGAACAGCATGCATTTCTCCTTCTTTGACATACTTTACAGGGATTTGGTAATTAGGCTCCTTAGGTGTAGGGTCAAACCATTTTGGCTCATCAGTTTCATTATTATACCCTAAACCTTTCTTACGCCACTTAGGATTATTAGTATAATTAACAAGATATGTGTCTGATTGTTGCCAAGAATTTATCCTAGCCACTTCACTATCTAGTTTAGCCTGTAGCTCTTGATTTTCTAATTTGATCTTAGCAAATTGAGATTCAGAATATTTAAGTTCATTAGTGGTGTTTTCTAAATCTCTCTGTAAAACCCTTATTTTCTCTTCATAAGCAAGCTGATTTGCTTCATGCCAAGCTTTTTGTTTTTCCAAAGTTTTAAGAGCCTTTTTATAAGCTTGAACTTCACAAAACAGTTTATCATATTCAGGTTTCATTTCATCATAATCTTTTTTAAGAAAAGCATATAAATCACGACAAGCAACAGAACAACTTGGTACCTGAGATGGAAAGATACCCAGCATAGCATAATCCTCAGCTACTTGAGCCTTATTTTCTGTCTGATGTCCAGCAACCATTTCCTTAACTTGAGTGGCACATCTTTTCGCATCAGATTTAGCATTTCCTCTCCTGTCTTCCCTTGAGTCATAAGGTAGAAAGGCTCTAACCTTCATGACAAATGTCTCCAAAGAATCACCAGATTCGAATGAAGTCATTTTTATAATAAGAACTCTCGTTTTATTCCCAGTTGAGTACCACAGATCAGTCCCACGACAAACCACAAGCACAAGCAGCAATAAATTCAACCAATCACCAGGCAATAAATATACCACAACGAACCCACTGATATAGCAAAATTAAACCTTTTGACTAATGATTCAAATAAACCCACGAGCACACATCAACGAAAAGTCAAACATCAGCAGCAACCCCAGAGATAAACCAAAGTGAATTTGATAGACCAAATTCTGCTATAGACCAAATTAATTCACAAAGCAACAAGCACCGACCCCACAATCAATTTGTTCCACTATTGAATAGAGATTAAAATAATCTCACGTACCCCCGATCAATTTAATGCAGATCAATCACAAGCGACAAAATCGGATCTTTGACTCACCAATCAGACGCAGTAGTGCACACACTCAATTAAATAATTCTAACTTTGATATTAACCTCTCACTCAGCAATAATACACCAGTTTATAAATAAGATACACGACAAAATCAGTCCAACCAAATAATAAATGTGAATCAATAGTAGCAGCCCCACACACGTCAACACCGACCAATTTATTCTTTGTTTATACGAGGTATCAATTTAATTAATTCTTGGCTGGTAGTATAAAGTTGCCACCAATCAAATTGATCGATACCAAAAAAAAAATTAAAAACGATTACCTCACACAATTTCAAAACCTGCTGCTGTTCTTTGAATCTACTCTTCTTCGATAGTTAAAAACCTTGTTGAATCCCTAGATCTCGAGAGCACGAGGCTCTGATACCAATTGTAGAATCAAAGATCTAACTCTTCTAGGATTATAGCAACAATGATTGAATACACAGCGGAATAATAAGAACAACACAATCAATGTTACTTAACAAGGTTTTCTATTAAGAACAAAATTGAAAGAATAATAACTAATAATGCTTTGATCCTCTATGGATCTTTTATTGATAACTGATAATGTTTTTCTTCAAGTGTTACAAAACATATGGTTGTATGTTTCTTATATAGACCATAAACCCTAATACAGCCTGGCTAACAAACCGTGTAAAGAGATAAACATCAATCTCTTCTAAAAATAAATCTAACAAACATACTAAACATACGGGATAACAACTAACACTAATATCCGCAGCAACAAACACTATCAGCAGAAACAAAATATAACTATCAGCAGCAATGAGCTTCGGCAGGAACCAACACTATCGGCAGGAACCAACTTTCACTATCGGCAGCAACAAGAAATATCTCATTTCCAGAATTCCCAACAGACCTTCTTACAGCTCTTGTATCTTCGTTTAGGGTGTGTCTTGTGCTGCTACTTCGTCTGAATTCGGCCTAGGGTTTCTTCTGTCTTCGGTCTTGTTGTTTAGAATCAAACCTCTAAATTCGTCTGACTTTGGGGTATTTATAGTTTCTGTCTGAGGGTTAGATGCGGCGCATAGGATAAGTAGATGCGGCGCATTGACTTAACTTCGCGTGGGGTCCAAGATTAATATATTCAGGAATATTCGTACACCGCCAGAAGATGCGGCGTAACTCCATTCTTGTATGCGGCGCATGTCCTTTGCCGTTTTGGATTATAACTTGTGAAATCTTGATAGTGATGCGCCGTATATAATAAGTATGTTGCGGCGTATCTGGAGCAGAATGGTCTTGATCTTGTACATTTCAGTAGACTCTTAACATCTTGCTTGTTTTGCTCCATAATTGGTCCAAAATCGCCAAGTTTCACATAATACTTGTTTTTACCTGAGAATTACAAAAGTAAACATTAACGTATCAATTCTCACAGATAATATAATAAAACAAGTCAAATAAATAGGATAAATGATGGTAATAAAATGTACTTATTTGAGTTCATCAAATATCACCCCACTTGAACTTTACTTGTCCCCAAGTAAACCTTAGAATTAATCTTATGAAAATGTATCCTAAAAGATATTAGGATTTATTTTTATATTTAAGCATGTATTCGTTTTTTGTCATAATTGCACAACCAAACACTTAACGAATTAGAAATAAAATAAAATGTTTTGATAAAAGCAAATCTAATCGTTTAACTGTCCAGCCGTGACGAATATTCTATCATAAGCTTGGCAAGTATACGCATCTCCCCAACTAAAGCCAAGGAATAACAAGTCTAAAGCGGTAAAAAGGGTTTGTTGGTTAAGGGTTAATCATTCTTCTTAATCTCTATCGATCTCAAATTCCAGAAAAGGCGACAAAATCACAAATACATGATCGAATCCACGAACACGATACTTGCAATTGCTCAAATCCTTAACTCGAATAGGCTAAAGATAGGACCAAGTAATCTTTACCAATAATATTATATCAAAAAGGGCGACAAAATCATAAATACATAGCCGAATCCACGACTACGATACTTAAGATTGCTCAAATCCCTAATCTCAATAAATCAAAGGTTTGGATAAAGAATAATATAGGGTATGGATAATATTTGGGATACAAATTGGTGTAAAATGAAAAATAAACAAAACAGATAAATTAAAAATCCTAAGTGTGGTAAATTGCTTTCCCAACCATCCCATGAATAAGACTCATATCATTGAATAACTCACGCTTTAACACTTGAAACACACGCTTTAGGTAGACACGAATTATACTGAACAAGATCTCAATCAAAGAATAACCTTAGTTGGCGTTCCCATAACGGCCAACTCCCATTCAGTCCATAAATATAATATATAACAACTAGTGGTGATATCGACCACTTAATATAAAACTTTACATAAGTTTTTTAAACAAACATCCAACTTTTTCTTTCTTTTTCTTTTCTATTTTTTCGATTTTTTATTTATTTTTTATTTTTTTTTTATTATTTTTTTTTTTTAAACTTGAAACATAAACATAGATGTGTAAAATTTCACCACATCACTATAACGATAACTCTGGATAATTTTTCCATACTTTTCATGACTTTAGAAATAACGGTAATAGTGAAAGTAGTAAACACACGAAAAATAAGACTCAAAGATATACAATATTTACTTTCATACCAATTGCATTGTGCAATTTCCCGACCTAACCATAGATAATGAATTACGCACGCGAACACAGGTAATGTAAGGAAACACACTTTGCCTAAAGCAATTAACCAACCACGGATTTTAATCTACAGGGTAGGCTAAGGTGTAAGGGTGTAACGAAACATTATAACAAAGGTGTAAGAAACGAAAGGAATGACTCTGAGTGTTTTTCTAGGGGTATCTTACTCTAAAAGTGAGAGTAACAAAAGGGTTTATACGGGGGTTAACTAACCAGTGTAGTTAGTTAATATCACATAACATATAAAGGCTATTTGGGTGTAATCCTAGAAATTTATCAATTTAGACAAGTCATTCCAATTATGTAAATAATACTTATTATGGTGGTCTCGAATAGTGTACAAGCCAAGTTCTAAAGTTTACAAGTCACCGGCACACTCATAGATTTGTGAATTTTGAAAAGTTCACAATTTTTGAAAATAATGTTATGTGTGCAGCTATGTAATTTAGACTTAAAACAAAATCATGCTAAAAATTTTAAATTTTGATATATTAAGCGCATTTTAAGCATATTTTGAAAAGTTTAGGACAAGTAAGTGTTCTAATTCTCTAATCCCCCCACTTAAGTTAAACAACGTCCTCGTTGTTTGTATCAAAGATTAAAAACTGGAAAATAAAATAATTAGAACAGAAAAACTCCCCTGAGATTTGCTCGGTATGATCCTCCATTATTTGTATAAGAGCAAAAATCATCTTTCTCGTGGATGAGAACGTTTAGCTTCATAATTGATGTATCCACAGGAAATGCAGGAATCTATAATACCATCAAGACTTTAACACACCTGAGTTAAGAAGGTTCAAACTTGCATAATACATTAGTAGTTAGTAAAAATAAAACTTTAAAAATTAAAATGAAAGTCATCAGGTCAGTCGATACGCCGTATCTTATGGAAGAAGATATGCCGTATCGAGCCTGGAATAAATACGAATCAGAATAAAAGATGCGTCGCATCCTTAACCAGGGATGCGCCGCATTAAAATACTGACAGAAAGTTTTAAAGTTAAAAATAAAAATGCAGAAAATAAAGTAGGATATGACCAGTGCAGGAGATGCGTCGCATCTTAAGATTGAGATGTGCCGTATCTTCTGCGGGCCTGACTGACTCGACACAGAACAGAATAGTAAAAAAATTTCCGGGTTGTCTCCCGGTCAGCACTTGTCTTTATTCCAGAGTCTTCAAGTTAGACTCACGTTCAGCTCTTTATTTCAATACTTCGGGTTCAAACTCCACCACCTCGTTCTCAGTATCCTCAATCTTATTATCAAAGTATTTCTTTACTCGTTGCCCGTTTACCTTGAATATATAACCATTTTTATCGCATAATTCAATAGTCCCGTACGGATACACTTTCTCGACAACGAACGGACCCGTCCATCTTGATTTAAGTTTACCAGGATACATCTTTAATCGAGAATTGAACAGCAGCACTTTCTCTCCAATAGTAAACGTTTTATCCCCATGTAACCTCGAGTCATGCCATCTTTTAGTTCTCTCTTTGTAGATCTTAGTATTTCTGTAGGCCTCATCTCTTAGTTCGTAGAGTTCATTAAGTTCCATGAAACGGTTCTTCGTTGCAGCTTCCATATCCATGTTACAATTCGTCAAAGCCCAATATGCACTTTGTTCTATTTCGACCGGTAGGTGGCATGCTTTTCCGTATACAAGACGAAATGGGGTGCATCCTGTTGGTGTCTTATAGGCTGTACGAAATGCCCATAAAGCATCATTTAACTTGTCAGACCACCCTTTCGGATTATATCCAGTCGTTTTTTCAAGAATTCGCTTTATAGCCCTATTGGTTACTTCAGTTTGCCCATTGGATTGAGGGTGGTATGCAGTGGAAACCCTATGATACACTCCATATTTTTTGCAAGGCTCTTCCCAGATGGTGATTACAAAAGTGTGTTCCCCTATCACTAATCAATGCTTTAGGAACTCCAAACCTAGCGAACAAACTTTGCAAAAATTTAAGTACTACCTTGCTGTCGTTTGTTGGTAATGCTTGCGCTTTGACCCATTTTGATACGTAATCAACAGCAACCAAAATATACTTATTACCTTTAGATTCAGGAAACGGTCCCATGAAGTCCAATCCCCATATGTCGAAAACTTCACATACATGGATATAGTTTTGCGGCATTTCGTTTCTTGATGTTATATTCCCGGATCGTTGACATGCATCACATCCTTTTATATAATCTTTTGCATCATCCAACATAGTGGGCCAATAAAATCCCGCATCAAGGATTTTTCTTCTTGTAATAACTTCACCGTGATGTCCCCCCGTCGGCCCTGAATGGCAATGTGCCAATATTGCTGGGATGTCATCACCATCTACGCATCTTCGTATAATATTGTCAGGACATAATTTAAAGGCATAAGGTTCATCCCAAATATACTCGCTAGCGCGATTTAGAAACCTTCTTTTCTCGTCGGATGTTAGCCCTTTTGGAATTTCATTTGCAACAATAAAGTTTATATAGTCAGCATACCATGGTCCATTATTATTGCTCTTAATTCTTACCATCATAAGGTGTTCATCAGGAAAGTCATCAATGATTTCCCTTTCATCAAGCACCTCCATATCAGGGTTTTCAAGTCTAGATAAGTGGTCAGCAGCTAGATTCTCGGCACCCTTTTTATCTTTAATTTCAATATCGAATCCTTGGAGCAATAAAACCCACCTAATAAGCCTTGGCTTGGCATCCTGTTTATTGAACAAATACTTCAAAGCAGAATGGTCAGTGTAAACCATAGTTTTTGACAATATAAGATATGACCTAAATTTATCGAATGCAAAAACTACTGCTAAAAGTTCCTTTTCCGTGGTGGTGTAATGTTCTTGGGCATTATTTAATGTTTTGCTAGCATAATAAATTGGCTTAAATTTCTTTTCTATCTTCTGGCCAAGTACAGCTCCAACAGCATAATCACTAGCATCACACATTAGTTCAAAAGGTAGATTCCAATCCGGCGAAATTATAATAGGTGCAGTAGTTAGTTTTTCTTTAAGTATGTTAAATGCCTTTTTGCAATCTTCAGAAAAATCAAACTTCGCATCTTTTAGCAATAATTGGGTCATAGGCCTAGATATCATTGAAAAATCCTTTATGAACCTACGATAAAATCCAGCATGCCCTAAAAAACTTCTAACACCTTTTACATTAGTGGGGTAAGGTAGTTTGGCAATTACATCAATTTTAGCTTTGTCGACTTCTATACCTTTCCCAGAAATCTTATGTCCTAACACAATTCCCTCTCTAACCATAAAATGACATTTTTCCCAATTAAGAACAAGGTTAGTTTCTTCACACCTAGCAAGCATTTTATCAAGTTTAAAAAGACAATCACTAAATGAGTTACCGAACACCGAGAAGTCGTCCATGTAGACTTCCATAAAGTCTTCTACCATATCATGGAAGATAGCCGTCATACAACGTTGGAAAGTAGCAGGGGCGTTGCATAGTCCGAACGTCATCCTCCTATAAGCGAAGGTTCCATAAGGGCAGGTGAAAGTCGTCTTCTCTTGATCCTCGGGGGCAATGGGCATTTGGAAGAAACCTGAAAAACCATCTAAAAAACAATAATAATCATGTCTTGATAGTCTTTCTAACATTTGATCAATAAATGGAAGAGGGAAGTGATCTTTTCGCGTAGCATCATTGAGTTTGCGGTAGTCGATGCAAACTCTCCATCCAGTAACAGTTCTTGAAGGGATTAGCTCATTGTCGTCATTGAGTACTACCGTCATTCCTCCTTTTTTTGGTACAACGTGGATAGGACTGACCCACGAGCTGTTGGAAATAGGGTAGATAAGTCCGGAGTCAAGTAATTTCACAATTTCATTTTTCACCACGTCCTGGACTTTTGGATTCAAACGCCTTTGGGGTTGGATGGTTGGTTTGAATTCATCTTCCATGAGGATTTTATGTGTACAGAATGACGGGCTAATTCCCTTAATATCAGACATACTCCATGCTAATGCTCCTCTTCGTTTATATAGTACCTGCAAAAGGGATTCTTTTTCTTTTGGTGTTAAGTCAGATGCAATGATAACGGGCGAATTAGTGTTCCCATTTAGATAGGCATATTCCAAGGTAGAAGGGAGATCCTTAAGCACAGGTTTAACATTATCAATTTCATTAGCACTAGCGGAATAAACTTGTTCTTTAATTATTTCGTTGCTGTCATCAGATAAATGCGCCGCATCGAAATTTCCGATGCGCCGTATGGCGTTACAAACAGCGGAATCAACAGCGAAATAATTATCAATAGTATTTTCATCAACTTGATCTTCTATAGCAATTGTGTTTTCTAAATTTTTAAGCAGAAAAGAATCAAGCAAATTACTTTTTAACAATTTATGAGTAAATTGATTAATCGTGTCATCAGAGACATCGATATTATAGCATTCATCGTCTTCAGAATTATTTTTACTCATAGATTGTTCCATATTAAATTCAACCTCATCTTTTCCTATGGTAAGAATTATCTTTTTATTAAAAACATCAATCATGGCCCTAGCAGTGGCTAAAAATGGCCGTCCTAATATTATAAGAGTTCTAGAATTTTCGGGCATATCGAGGATAACAAAGTTAATAGGTAATTCAAATTTATCAACTTTTATTAATATATTTTCAGCTATTCCTAATGGGTATTGTATGGACCTATCAGCTAGCTCTAAGCACATCCTAGTAGGTTTTGGCTCACCAAGGCCTAATTTTTCATACATAGAAGAGGGCATAAGACTTATACTAGCTCCTAGGTCGGCTAAAGATTTTCCAATATGTAAATTTTTAATTTGACAAGGAATAGTGAAACTCCCTGGATCTTTTTCCTTAGATGGAAGTTTGTTGAGCAACGCTGCTGAGCTTCTTTCCCCCATTATTACAGTGCAAGCCTCTTCAAGTTTGGACTTGTTTGTAAGTAAGCTCTTCAGATATTTAGCATATTTTGGCATTTGCACTAGGGCTTCCATAAATGGTATGCTTAGCTGCAGCTGCTTGAGATTTTCCAAGAACTTCTTTTGATAGGCATCTTCTTTCTCCTTCCTTACCCTATGTGGGAAAGGTAGTGTTGATCGTTTAGGTTCAACAGAAGGTTCTTCTCTAATTACAGGTTCTGGATTAGTCTCTTTTGGTTGCTCTTGCTCAGATGATAAAGATTCAGGGAAATCTTGTTTGTACTGTCATCCTCGGGTGTCTCTCCGATTTGAAAGGTTGACTTTCCGCCTCTAGTTGTAATCCCTTTCAAATCTTGCTTTACCAAAAGAATCTTGTTAAGCACCGTTGACAATTGGTGCACTTCAATTGCCAATCCATAAATCATGTTGTTTTGTTCCTTTAGTAACAGTTCATGACTGCCTTTGAATTCATTAATAAAGTTTCTTGCTTCATGATGTTCTTTTTCATTTGCTTGAGCGATTTGTAGTGCAAACTCTTCCATGGTAAGGTTTCTTTGGGGTCTCCCGAACCAGCTGGGGAAAATATCGAACATTGTTCCTGAAAATTAAAGACAGGTAGATTTCAAAGTAAAAACTTCCAAGGGTAAATGTTAGAATATTTTCCGTTCGGAAATAAGAAAAATAAAAGTTGCTGATATCAGCAGACGATGCGCCGTATCCAAAAAGTTGGATACGCCGTATCTTATAATCGTTAAAATTTAATCAGACTTTTATTCAGAAAATAGATACGCCGCTTATAATCTAGAATGCGCCGTATCAGTTAAATTATCAAAATTAAATGCGTCGTATTAACAAAAGTTAATGCGCCGTATTTTCGTTACGTTTCAAAATACAAGATTTTTGATTCAGAAGATGCGCCGTATCGATAAAAATCGATGCGTCGTATCTGTTTAATAATTCGAAAAGCTGTTTTTAATTAAAATAATAGATACGCCGTATCTGTTAAAACAGATGCGTCGTATGGCGTTATCGTTTAGAAAAATTTCTTATTAAAAACAGAATACGCCGTATCTTGGGGAAAGATGCGCCGTACTCGAATTTATTAAACGCGTTGTATTTTATAAAAATTAAACGCAATACGCCGTATCTGTGAAAACAGATGCGCCGTATCGTTTGAATTAGCACAGTACAACGATAGCAGTATGCAAAAAAACAGAAAAAAAAATAAAAACAAAAATAAAAACAAGCAAAAAGAAACAAAAATTAAACACCCAAAAACAGAAAATATGCAAATAATACAATGAATGCAAATTAACTAATATACAACGGAGTTAGTGGTTAGAATTAAAAAAAATTAAAACCTAATTAAAATACTAATCAAATTAACAGATAATAACAATTCACTCCCCGGCAGCGGCGCCAAAAACTTCATGTGCGTGTATGTTGTGCTCTAGTTTATACCCACGGTATGTCGTTGTGGTTTTAGCAGTATTCAAGTTTTAAATTTATATTTAGTCGACTTATCAATATAACACACACTTTAACGAGCAGTGTACCCGGTCAGTATGAATATAATGGTAAGTAGAGTGTCGATCACTAAGAGTGGAACGTATTATCTAGTTATTCTAATCAGTATTTTAATATCTTAAGTTAGCTATACAACCTAATCTAACGCAAGGGGGTTTCAACCTGAGAGACTGACACGGTTTGGTTATGATTAAATATAAACTAAACTAATAGGCACGAATCAGCGATGAGCACACACGTACACATATAAATACTTGAGACAATAAGAAGACCTGTCCTGATAGTTAAGTAGCTTGTCACTTGTTTTATTGCTAGTTTTATATGAAGTGTATGTAATTAACCCTTTCTCGTTGGCTCTAATCTTATCGGCGAGTAAACCCTTAATGATTACTTATGTCTATCCTATTTACCCTTTCTTCCTACTTTTCTACAGACGATAGAATGCATAGGCGATCTAATAAATAGGCGAGGACAGAGGCATGGCGACCCGATCAATGCTCAGCTAGACACAGAGGTTATCAATGCACTAATAAAAGTCACCAAAGACATCAACATATAAACTTTAATTAATGGGAAAGCAATTTTAAGGGAGTTGAAGTGCATGATTAAATCAATGACACAAGCCCATCAATCATGATGAATTAAGGTGTACTAATACAATAAAACAAAACTACTTAATGAATTGAATACATGCAGGACCTTCTTACAGCTCTTGTATCTTCGTTTAGGGTGTGTCTTGTGCTGCTACTTCGTCTGAATTCGGCCTAGGGTTTCTTCTGTCTTCGGTCTTGTTGTTTAGAATCAAACCTCTAAATTCGTCTGACTTTGGGGTATTTATAGTTTCTGTCTGAGGGTTAGATGCGGCGCATAGGATAAGTAGATGCGGCGCATTGACTTAACTTCGCGTGGGGTCCAAGATTAATATATTCAGGAATATTCGTTCACCGCCAGAAGATGCGGCGTAACTCCATTCTTGTATGCGGCGCATGTCCTTTGCCGTCTTGGATTATAACTTGTGAAATCTTGATAGTGATGCGCCGTATATAATAAGTATGTTGCGGCGTATCTGGAGCAGAATGGTCTTGATCTTGTACATTTCAGTAGACTCTTAACATCTTGCTTGTTTTGCTCCATAATTGGTCCAAAATCGCCAAGTTTCACATAATACTTGTTTTTACCTGAGAATTACAAAAGTAAACATTAACGTATCAATTCTCACAGATAATATAACAAAACAAGTCAAATAAATAGGATAAATAATGGTAATAAAATGTACTTATTTGAGTTCATCACAAGGTTAGACGAATTCGTAGCAATTCACAAAAAGATCGTTACGAACATTCTCACGCCCGGGGAGGTTCTTCCAAAAAGGATCGTCAAACCAAATAGTTTCTCATGACTCAATCAAAACAAGGTGGGTTCAAGTTTCTCAGACGGAGATAAATTGGGTTGATGTCGGTCAAAAAGGCCCATGTAACATAAATGGATGATAGGTGAATCTTCAGGAAAGCTTATATGGAATAAGAACAAGATTTCAAATCGAATTAACTGTATCAACCGTAGAGAGCTCTACAAGAGTTCAAGATTTATAATTGAGGTCAACAGAACGCATAACGAGAGTCTAAACTTATCCAGATATCTAATGAACGAAGGCAAGGTATACGCATAGGTGGAATGATCCTAAAGTCTCACTAATCACGGATAATCCAACGGAGATCAAATTCTAAACTTCTTAGGTACTCCCCAAGATATCCTATGGCCACAATGAGGGCACGTTATATGGTGTAAGTATTATCATGTTGGCCAGGCGTCATAATACTAGCATCATATAAATATGCCTTCATGATGATCATACTTTATCTCAGGTCGTAAGCAAAACAACCTATCTTAATCCACCTAGTACTTCTACAGTCTCAGAGGTCAACAAGATCAAATGTCATAGTCAAGAGGGAAAACAAAACTACTGAACAGGCTCTAACCAAAAGCAAGGCACGAATCAGAGTGATGCGGAAGCAATAATACTTAAACAATTGCCTTATAGTCTACCCATTCCTCACTGGTCAAAACTCAAGTTCATATCAAGAAATCCTAAAGCAAGTTCTCAAGGTGTTCTCCTATGTTCTTACAGTGGAAGCCTAATGGTCCAAAACGCACAGGTCAAGGGTAAATGTATTACAAGTCGCAGCCTGTTCTCTGATACCATAAATTGTAACACCCCGACCCGACAAGGGTAGAGATGTCACAATGATGGTGACGTATCAGAACAAACACAAGCATATGACATAAATAATACAATTGAATTTCAATGGTTACAATGGAAAATCTGAAACTACAAGGTTACAATGAGAAAATACAATAACTTCTAAGTCTGAAAATAAGCTCCTCTAGTCATCTCTATTCCAAAGTAGCTAGTAAGGTCTTCTAAGTCCAAGGTACTCTCCACTCATACCCATCTTCCTACTAAAACCTGCCGCAGGAAAAGAAATGCGGCTGAGCTACGAAAGCTCAGTGAACAGATATAACGGTAACAAAGCAGTAGTACAGTATAATGAACAGTAAATGAAATACAATCAGTCAAAGTTAAGGCATAAGTAACTGATAACCGTAATGAAAGGTAAAGGTTATAAGGTTATAAGGTTATAAGGTGCAGGAAAACAGAAATCCACTACGAGCCCAGTAACAAAAACAGTATCAGTATAATCATGTAACCATATAATCATATAGAGGGGAGACCTCTCAGTAACCAGTAATCATGAGGGGAGTCCTCAATCAGTAAATGGAGTGATCAGCTCCCAGTATGTGAAAGACGTGTATCGCACACACCATCAGTCACCAGTAATAACAGTATATAACAGTAACAGTAACAATATACAGTACAAATCTAGGATGCATCCATACGCCCCAGGTGGCCAAATTCTGCCTCTACGTAATAAATCAGTAACAAATCAGGGACGGGACAGGTCATCACTCTCCTGCCCTAGAGTCATGCCATCGGTGCATCAATGACATGGACATGAAACCCTCATGCCTAGTTATGGCTCGTAGTCTCAAACTGTGGGTCAATGGTCAAGTATCAAATATCCAGTATCCAGTTCGGTTTCATATTAAGTAGTTCAGGTCCAATTCCATTTCAGTTATATCAGTAAGTTCAATATCAAAAAGGTCAATATCAGTAGGTTCAATATCAGAAAGGTCAATATCAGTAGGTTCAATATCAGTAGGTTCAGATCAATGGTTCATGGCAAAGGGTCAAAACGAAGGGATCATAGCAAAGGGTTCATAGCTAGGTTCAAATCAAATGGATCATATCAAAGGTTCACAATTCCAGAGAGAGAAACAAAGCAAGGTTCGCAAATCAAAGGGGAACATAGCAATGGCTTAGGGAATCCTATAACGAATCAGAATCAAAGATCAAAGTCATGAGAGAGACACCCTTACTGAGAAAGGGTAGAATATCTGTACCTTATTCAATAGCAAGCAAAAACACAAGAGTAGCAAATACTGACAGGAATCAAATCACTCCCTCTTCGCACCTAAAGGAGTAGAAGACAGGATTACAAATGGTTCTTATTTACTGATTTTAGTTTATCTTTCCATTTTAAGTAACTTCTATTTTTAGCAGGTTTCCAAAATTAGTAAGTTTCCATTATTAGCAGATTTCCATAGTTAGAAAGTTTTAAATATTATAATTTAGTTTAAGTCATTAATTTAATATTATTATGGAAATAGGTCCATTTTAGCAAGTTATAATAGTTTAGGGTTAAATATGACCACTTTCCATATTTTAGGGTTTTAAATGCAAATATGTCAAAGATAAAGGTTTAAAGTGTAAAATTACAAGTTATTCATTTTAATCTAATAGTTTCCCAAAATTACAATTCTAATCCTTCAATGTTAACAATTTTACAAGTTAAACCCTTTAAATAAATTAACTTACAAATTAAACCTTATAATTAAATAAATTACAATTTAATCCTTACAATATTCATATTTACACATTAAGCCTTTAATTATTCAAAATTACACATTACACCCTTAACCTTAACATTTATACGAATTACCCTTTATTTTTCATAATTTACAAAACAAGTCCCTCCTTTTAATTAATTTCCAAATCGAATCCCATAATTAAATAACTTACCAATTAAACCTTTTAATTACAAATTTTACACCTAAGACCCCCATGTTATAATTTTTACGAATTGCCCCTGGTCCAGAATACCTTACAAAAATAACCCCCATGTTTGAATAATTACAAAACACACCCTACACTTTATAAAATCCAATCGGTAAAAACAAAAACTACACAACCCTAACCCTAATTTCCCAATCATGTTCAATTATTAATGTAACCTTAAAAAAATTAATTATAATCAATCATGACACCCAAAAATCCAAACCCTAGCCATTCGACCCATTTTATATTTTAAAACCCTTTTCCTTTTTAAAACCCGATTTGAACAAAAACTCACCAAGCGTGATCTAGGCTTTTATAAATTCAACTAGTATTTTTCTGATGTTACATGACACGTATGGAACCAAGATAAATTATGTACAAAGCCTCAAAAATTCGTATAATCGTTTTAGGGTTTTACATACGTTTTTAACATATAGTTTTCATACGATTTATCTAGCATGCATGGATCTTGTTTAGCATTTTATTTAGACCATATGTGATGTAAAGAGGGTTGTAAAAATACCAGATGGAGTTCAGAATGATCGGATCAAGAGCAGAATAATTATACCTCTCGGCTAGAAATTACGATGCAAAGAAAACTCCTATGCGTACACTAGCAATCCCACGACCTTAAGACTATTTTTCCCACCTTCTCTAGACTTGAATGAACTCAGGAAAAATAAGAACCAGCCTCCAGAAAATCGTGTGGTGAAGAGAGAATTTTAGTGTGTGTTTTTAGGGTTTTCGGTGGAATGAAAATGGGAAACAATTATAGAACCGTGTGAATGGGAAGGAGAGGCATGATTTTCGGTACAATTGGTTAAAGAGATCAATTAGCTGAATTTGTGAATTGTTTCCATATTTATTTTGATGTTTATCTCAATTGATTTGATTTTATACCCTTTTATATGTAAAACAAATAATTAAAAATACATATATATATATATATATATATATATATATATATATATATATATATATATATATATATATATTTTCGGTTCATATTGTGTGACAAGTATTTTTGTACATTGTAAAATTATAAAAATGTTCAAGAAAAATCATTTCACTTCATATGGTGTTAATTTCCAAGTGTTTGGGATTCCTTTGGCGTTTTATTTACTTATTAATTAAAATTTCAAGTTGCAAGGGCATTTTGGTAATTTTGCATGTTCTGAAATTTTGGGTATTACACTTTCAAACAACAAAAAGCTTAAAGGAATTGTCGTAATAGTTAATCAAGGCCGAAAGGAATTAACTAAGAGATTGAATTCTAGATATGATTTCTCATGATAAAAACCATTGATTGTGAATCATTCATATTAAGTTGTGCATCACTACAAGTTACATCCAACTTGGTTGGTTACTCTAAACAATTGGTCATTGAATCACACACAAGTATATTTGTTTTTGATTGATTGAACCTTGCTTGCTTTTGAATTTACTTCAAATTGGATTGACACCCTTTTTGCTAAAACTTATTTTACTAAACCTAAACCCCAATTCCCTTGGGACGATCTCGACTTACCCACCTTTACTACCACGGACGAGTATACTTGCTCGTATGTGTGATTAGAGAATTGGATAAATCGTGTTTATAAATTTTAAAACTTGAACACAACGACACACACATCAACCAACAGTTTTTTGTTCCAACCATTTGGCTTCTTTCCTCACAACCTCCCAAGCCGCTACATGAGTGAAAGGCTTCCCTTTGTTCTTGGTGCTATAATCGACCAAGGCATTGTTCATCACATCAATATCGTTATAACCGCTTTCCCAAAGACGACGCTACAAGTATATTTTAATAAAACGTATTAATAAATTATAATACAACTAATAAAAAATAATACGCGTATAAAGTGCTAAATAAGAAGTATTACCGATTGGATGTATAGGCCGTTAAACGTATTCATGGCATGGTTCATTGTTGTCCACTTCGTGTTCAAACTATGATGAGTTCTAGTGGTATTTTTTATTAAAGACGAAAAATGACGTAAAACTCGTTCCCAAAACTTATCTCGACCTTGTTCGTTCCCGACAACCTTACATGTCGAGATATGAACCCATGATTTGGCCAAAGCCTCCTCTTCTATCGCCGTCCAATTTTTTTTCTCCGCTCATTTCGGGAATTTCTTTGGTGTCACTTCTTGCACTTCAACTTCTTCATCGGCGTCTTCTTCTATATATTGTAAAAAACAATCGACACTAATAATAAAAATCGACAATAAAACTAATAAAAAAAATCGACACTAAAATTAATAATAAAACTACACACTAATAAAAAAAAATCGACACTAAAACTAATAATAAAAATCGCCAATAAAACTAATAAAACTACAATAAGTCAAACAATCACACTATAAATAAAAATAAAACAACAACACTAATAACAAAAATAAAACAACTAATAAAAAGTTTAAATTCGTACCAAACGGATATTGTTGAGTTTCTGGGACGACGTCTTCATCATCATCATCGTCGGTACCGGGAAGAGGATCACGGTAGGCGTACGGCTCCAACGGCTTGAACTCGACCTCCGCCGTTTGTTGTACTAAGTAGTTATTTGGATGCATTGGTGGAGGAGGAGGAGGATGATTGTATGCATAAGGTTGAGGATAGTAAGGATCGACAACCGGTGGTGCGGGACGATAGTACGGATCGACAACCGGTCGCTGCGTTTGAGTTTGGGGCCGAAACATTTGTTGTCGAGAACCCTTTCCACGTCCGGGTTTAGCAACCCCTTTTCCTTTTCTTGAATCCATGGTGATTTGGTTTGTTGAAGATGAAGAAGGGAGTTAATTTTTATTTTTTTTTGCTTCGAAATGAAGCTGTAAAAAAGGAGTGTATATATATATTTTTTTTGACTGCTTTCAATGCCCAACTCTCCTTTTTGACAAGTTTCAAAAGAAATAAATGTTACATTAAACCCCCATATAACGTTCAAAACAACGGCTTCACCAACGGGTAATATACCCGGTCACCAAACCGCTCAGCCAACCCGCTGGGCAACGGAGTGGTAATACCGGCGGTATGGGCAACCCGCCAGCCACTCCGAGTCCCCTAAAAGCTTAAATATCAACCTTCCATGACCCCGTGACCTCACACAACCAACACATGACGTTTACACAAATCATGATATTTAAATGAATTTTGCTAACAACAATCACAAACATATTTAACACAACATCATAATTATAATCAATATAAAATGGAAAATTAAAAACATACAGTAATTACATAATCACCTGCAATGTTTTTTTTAGAGTAAACCTCATTTTTGGTCCTTGTGGTTGTACCAATATTCCACTTTTGGTCCAAAATTCAAAAAAAGTTCACCGTTAGTCCAAAAGTACACGTGGACTTCAATTTTGGTCCAATTTTTAACTGTCGTTAGTCTTTTCAGTTAAGTACGTTGCACCGTTAGTCCTTTAACCAAACGGTGGTTAAAATGTTTGCACCGTTAGTCCTTTCAGTTAAGTACGTTGCACCGTTAGTCCTTTAACCTAGTTAATGGTCGTTGAGTCCGTTTTTCTTCCGTTTTCATACGTTTTCGTCCGTTTTTCTTACGTTTTTTTCCGTTTTTTGTCCGTTTTTCTTACGTTTTTCTCCGTTTTTCTTACGTTTTCATACGTTTTTGTCCGTTTTTCATACGTTTTTTCCGTTTTTGTCCGTTTTTCTTACGTTTTTTCCGTTTTTGTCCGTTTTTCTTACGTTTTTGTCCGTTTTTCTTACGTTTTTTACGTTTTCATACGTTTTTGTCCGTTTTTCATACGTTTTTTCCGTTTTTGTCCGTTTCTCGTTTTTTACGTTTTTTCTTTTTTCGTTTTTGTCCGTTTTTCTTACGTTTTGTTTTTGTCGTGTTTTCTTACGTTTTTCCTTTTTTTCTTTTTTTTTTTTTTTTTTGTTTTCCGTTTTTCTTACGTTTTTGTCCTTTTTTTTTTTTGTTTTTGTCGTTTTTCTTACGTTTTTTGTTTTCGTTTTTGTCCGTTTTCTTACGTTTTGTCCGTTTTTCTTACGTTTTTTCCGTTTTTGTCCGTTTTTCTTACGTTTTTGTCCGTTTTTCTTACGTTTTTTTTCGTTTTTGTCCGTTTTTCTTACGTTTTTGTCCGTTTTTCTTACGTTTTTTTCCGTTTTTGTCCGTTTTTCTTACGTTTTTGTCCGTTTTTCTTACGTTTTTTCTTTCGTTTTTGTCCGTTTTTCTACGTTTTTTCGTTTTTCGTTTTCTGTTCCGTTTTTCTTACTTTTTCCTTTTTTGTCGTTTTCTTACGTTTTTGTCCGTTTTTCTTACGTTTTTTCGTTTCATACTTTTTGTCCGTTTTTTTACATTTTTTCGTTTTTTCCTTACGTTTGTTACGTTTTTGTTCGTTTTCATACGTTTTTGTCCGTTTTTCTTACGTTTTTTTCCGTATTTGTCCGTTTTTATCCGTTTTTCTTACGTTTTTTTTGTATTTGTCCTAATTTTTTTTTAAAAATAAAAAAATTCAAAATAATAAAAAAAATTTTGTCCGAATTTTTTAAAAAAATAAAAAAGAATCAAAAATTTTTTTGTCCGAATATTTTAAAAAAAATAAAAAAAATTCAAAAATTTTTTTTGTCCGAATTTAAAGAAAATATTCGGACAAAAAAAAAATAAAATTTAAAGAAAATATTCGGACAAAATAAAAAAAAATTTTTTTGTCCGAAAATTTTCTTTAAATTTTATTTTTTTTTTGTCCGAATATTTTCTTTAAATTCGGACAAAAAAAAATTTTGAATTTTTTTTATTTTTTTTAAAATATTCGGACAAAAAAAATTTTGATTCTTTTTAATTTTTTTTTATTATTTTGAATTTTTTTATTTTTTAAAAAAAATTAGGACAAATACAAAAAAACGTAAGAAAAACGGACAAAAACTGAAAAAAATGTAAGAAAAACAGACAAAAACGTATGAAAACGGAAAAAACGTAAGAAAAACGGACAAAAACGTAAGAAAAACGGACAAAAACGGAAAAAACATAAGAAAAACGGACGAAAACGTATGAAAACGGACAAAAACAGAAAAAACGTAAGAAAAACGGACAAAAACGGAAAAAACGTAAGAAAAACGGACAAAAAACGGAAAAAACGTAAGAAAAACGGACAAAAACGTAAGAAAAACGGGCAAAAACGGAAAAAAACGTAAGAAAAACAGACAAAAACGTATGAAAACGGACAAAAACAGAAAAAACATAAGAAAAACGGACAAAAACGTAAGAAAAACGGACAAAAACGGAAAAAACGTAAGAAAAACGGACAAAAACGTAAGAAAAACGGACAAAAACGTAAGAAAAACGGACAAAAACGGAAAAAACGTAAGAAAAACGGACAAAAACGGAAAAAACGTATGAAAAACGGACAAAAACGTATGAAAACGTAAAAAACGCAAGAAAAACGGACAAAAACGTAAGAAAAACGGACAAAAACGGAAAAAACGTATGAAAAACGGACAAAAACGTAAGAAAAACGGAGAAAAACGTAAGAAAAACGGACAAAAACGGAAAAAACGTAAGAAAAACGGACGAAAACGTATGAAAACGGAAGAAAAACGGACTCAACGACCATTAACTAGGTTAAAGGACTAACGGTGCAACGTACTTAACTGAAAGGACTAACGGTGCAAACATTTTAACCACCGTTTGGTAAAGGACTAACGGTGCAACGTACTTAACTGAAAAGACTAACGACAGTTAAAAATTGGACCAAAATTGAAGTCCACGTGTACTTTTGGACTAACGGTGAACTTTTTTTGAATTTTGGACCAAAAGTGGAATATTGGTACAACCACAAGGACCAAAAATGAGGTTTACTCTTTTTTTTATGTTCATTTTTTGAAGTCTAGCACAACACTACTTATGCTCACCATTAGGGGTGTTATCGGGTCGGGTTATCGGGTTATCGGGTTGAGTCGGGTTTGGATTTTTTAAAAACTCACCCGACACCCGACCCGATAAGGATTCGGGTTCGGGTCGGGTCAACCCGACCCTACAGACACCCCTACTCACCATCACTGCTTGGGTGAAATACTATGAGTAAACCTGAGAATCTGTTTTTTTTTTCACATTGCTCAACCGTGAAATACAAATATGAAACCATATTTGACAAGTATGAAACTTCATTGGCCGTGCTTTGCACGGCATAAAAAAGTACCTAGTCATTAAAACAAAAGCAACATGTGGTCACACTTTCATGCTATTAATAAGGAACATGGAGGAGACGGTTTCCGCATCACTTTATACAATATTTGTGTTTTTGTAATTTGTTTATAGTTCAGACATAAATATGATGGATGAAGTCATGAAGACCTTTTGATGAGGTAAAGGTTACACTATATGTTGTAATTTGTTTATAGTTCACACATAAATAGACCGGGTTATTTGTTTTACCTGTAAATCTTATAATCAAGAGCGGCCAACCTAGGCGAGTACCCCTGCAACAAAACCAACTGCGGATTAGCAACATTAATAACTATGGCTTGGTATTCCATTCATGTCTGAAAATAACGGGTCAGGTCAGACTAATACTTCCCACTGCACCTTTTTCTCCATATATTAAAAAAAAATTACATAAAATATTGAGGTAACAAGGTTCTCTTCTTGATTAACTACACACATGGAATACTACGATATGAATTGTCTGTGCTATGATTACCTTTAATAAGTTCCCTGAAATGCTGGCCGCAGAGATTGGTTTAATTAATAATCTAGTCATTGATGTTGTGATTTACTATGTTCATTGATTAGTGATAACAAGCGATGCGAATATCAAACCTTTTAGAAGCGAGACGACAGTCTGCTGAAGTTAGCAGGCATAGGAAAAGGGATATCAATTTATTAATGATGTATGAATGAAGACTTTAACTCCAAGGTCGACCAATTCACACATGTGATAAAGATAGGTGATTTTGATGTTGTCTACATAAACTTGACTTGAACACATAAAACGGAATAAAAATATTAAGGAAAAACTACTGTTAACTCTGATATTGATTGATATGTAGAAAATTTTGCCTATACATAGAAACCCCATAAACACGGTTGCTGAGAAATGACCCGCTAAAAATTGATTACACTGATGCCTATCATACTAGCCCTCATAAATAATGCGTTAACAACACAAATGCAGGTGAATGATGAATGAAATCCGGGCATATAACTGCAAATAATAATTATTTGAAAAGTTTATGTTTGCCATAGTTTTGGTTAATAGTACTTGAAACTGCTGGTTAGCCCAAAACAGATCAATATACAACCCATTCTCCCCAAATTTAACTTTTATTTATGGATTTTAGGCTGACTACTGATGGACTCTTCTCGTGATTCATATATACTGTTGGAATATGTGAACTATAAATAAATCATAAACACATACTATCATCAAAAGCACGCAGCGGAATAGATCTACAAGAACAAGTAATTAATTAAATTAAATAGACACGTACCTTAACGATTCCTAGCAAGAACAAGGAATCACGTGCTCCAAGAACAATATAAACCCTAATAGGGTTTTAGGATGGATCGACAAGGGTAAGTAACACTTCCAAGATCACAAGCTAAAGTAAGCTTGTACTTCGTTCCTGTACACACGTATTACTAGCGTCTCAAAGTGAAAAACTAGGTTCATGTATCACAAATAAAACATCACAACAACTAGTGTTTGATGTTATTGATAATACATGGTCGAATCCCTTAACAATAAGATAAAGGAGTAAAATAATTCTCATGCATATAAATATGCATAAAAATTACTTGTACCTACAGTACATGCTACATGCATGTCATATAGCATAACCCCTTTACCACTGTACGAACCCATAATGTCAACTGACATATAAGGACACAAGTCATGTTACATGACTTAGAATAATCTCCTTTACTGTACGTGTCTGTTTGTTTATTTAGTAGGAGAAGAAAAGTGAACCGATTGACTTAATCGGTTAGGGATTATTATTATCAATCGATAATAGAGCTATTGAGGGGTTTATATACACTCTATAAGTTTGAGTCCAACATCTTCTCAAATTCTAAAAATCGACACTCAACTCCCTCCATTTTCTTTGTTCGACCATATGAATATTTGTGATTTAATAATTAATCATAAATCATTATATTAATTATTAATACATTGAGACTCATACGTAATGTGTGCAATCCCGAAGTCTCGGGTTCGAAACCGGACATACAAATATTAATATTTATACACAAAACCTAACAGCTCCCACTAGGATAAACATTAATATAGTAATGACATGGGTCAGCCTAGCTTAACCTTCCCAATGCCCCCAGCCTGAACCGAGTTATGGTTTTCCTGGAAAAACTACGTGATGATTTAATCATCATACTTATCCTTTTGTTACTAATACCGCGTTAATATGGATATGGATCTTAGTCATTCCATAATTAACATTTAGTTTCTCGTTTATACGTAATTGAACAAGATTACCAAAACATCTGAACGTCTTCCAGATGGACTTTGGGCGTGGCCACGCAAACATCTTGTCAATCCTACGAGTGGCCAAGCAGTATTAAACTTCAACACAAAGTTGAAGGAACAAATCCTTTATTGACTGCGAGCATAACCCTCGAACTTCGCATCATTTCCGAAAATAGCCCTTATAACTACCTTTTACGGTTAGCGTTAGACCACCTTACAGAAAATAAGCTACATCCTCGGCAATTATCTGTCATCTCAAGTCTGAGGATAAATATTCATGATATACTTGATGACGACGATCCATAAAGTATAATCATATGGTTGGGATAAGTCCTATATTCAATTTATCCAATATTGAATATCATGTGACATTGGTGTCTCAACCTACAGTCCATTCTACCAATTCTCACATTTGTCTTAGTTCAATAATATTCTCATATTATTAATTGACAATGGACTATTTAGAATAAAATATAATAATTTTACTCATGGATTTAAACATGCAAATATAGGACACAAATATTAATAATGAGAATAAACGCTATCCGCACTTTATTTCATTAAAATAATAATTGTTTACACGTCCCTTATCCAAATACTAACTAGATCAATGCATGACAATCTTCATTAATGAATTATGCCACAAGTCATGTTCCACATACTTGTTGACAAGGCATAAATCAATTAATTTGATCTATCGGAATTTTGAGAATACTTATTTCATATAATGAAATTCTTGTATGTGTGCATTCATCTATCTAGATATTGCCACATACTTTATAAAATGCGTGACATCCTCATGCACGAATTTATGACAACTAAACTACCAAACCTTGTAGTTAAAGTATTCTAATTCTTTATGTATAATGCAACTATACTCATATTGAGCACAACTAGTATACATGGTCTCCTAATAAGGATGAGCTCCCACCATGACTAGTATTGAGTGTCATCTCAATCTTACTAGCATCATTGTATCCAAACAACAATATGCTCTTTTAAAGTTCCGTAAACTTTAACATTCATCGTGTAATGTTTTGATATCTTCAAATCTTTCAAGATTTGAGCACAATATCAATCAAACAACAATATGCCATATGGTTCATATTTAGAATTTTTGAGCAAATCCAGGCTGAGGATGTAAATTCTAAACCATATCCATTACACTTAGCTATCTAATAATTTCCAATTAGATACTAATGTTGTCAATCATCTTGCATCCAAGCATGATACAACAAGCAACATGATGTACATGAATAATCATTTCGTCAACTTTAGATTTATTCATGTCATATCTTTTCCAAGATATGTTTCTATCTAGATCTTCTAATAGAATATCATGTTCTTTTAAAATCAATTATTTACCGCTTATGTTTATGATCAAATAAACATATACTTCAAGGTTTTATTTTCTATATGAAGTTTCATTCCAAACTAAAACTTAACATATAAATGTTAATGGAATGTTACTTCCTATATGTTATACAACATATATGAAATAAGAAAATAAATACATCACTCCCACTAGCTTTCAGGAATATTAAGAAATATCTTATTTTAATTATAAATCAAACAAGATTTAATAATTAAAAATAAGTATATCTTTTAGATGCATGCATTAATCCATTTTCAAATGATTTGCACTTTTGTATACTATTAAAGATTATTTGAATTCAAACACTCCTTTCAATTACTTTTCGTCCTCGCTCAAGTAATTACGCAAAAAAGAGTTTTGATATTCCATTATTAACTTCATATAAATGAAACTAATAATGACAATCATAATCTTTATATATTTAATGTGTTTAGAAAGAATTTCAATCCCATTTAATTGCTTAATTGTGATTGATAATCTTTTCACATATTAAATATGTATACAAATTTGTCCATTATGATTTTTACACAAAAATTTAAATCTCTAAGATTTTCATTTCCATTGTAGAAATTCATTTTCATTCTATAGTGTTACTATAGAGTCTAAGATTAACTACATTTCCAAACTAGTTATCTTATCGGACTGCATCTAATTTTTCATAGTATGAGTAATTTGCCAAATAACATTTGCAATTTATTAACAGGCATACCACGATCCTGTAACTCATAACCCTCAACATATTCTACAAATATTTGAGATATCCTTGCGGATCTATGAATAAAAATTCCATCATCTTGAGATTTAACACTAACATGTTAAATCCTCATTATGATTTTGCTAGCGTATTTAGAAGATCACGTATCTTGTAATTTTATCTTATGAAGATAAAACTCCCACTCGCCTTTTGCAATTTATAGATTACCTATAAATGCTTAGCAAATAGAGCAACACAAAACTTGTTCTCTTTTGGGACTTTGCAGATACAAATTGACAGTTCCTAACCTTAATTTGTTAATAACCTACCCAACAAGTAGTTTAACAAATTATGAACTTCAATTTTAAGACTTAATGTGATTCATCACATTCCATAATAAATAGTTGTCTTATTAATCTTCTAGGTTGGAGTCTTATTGAGTATTTTCAATCCATACTCAATTTTCTAACCTTGCTATCTTGAGGAAGAATAGAAGATATAGTTATCTCAAATCAAACAATGTATCAAGAGTTTGATTCTCCTAATTGAACATACCATAAACTTATGTATTTCATCCGGATTGATATTGTAAGTCAATCTTACAATATCTTAAAGATAAATATATATTTCATTTTTGGCTCACCTATTTACCAACTAAATTACTTTAATGGTACAATAGATTTTCCAAACCAATTGCATGATTTATAACATAAGTGCCTTATTGTCCAGGCCACTTAATATCTATGTCTTACAAAAAAGACATAAACTGTTATAATCCCAATCTATGTTATAAGTCATTAATCAACTTCATGACTTCTTGTATATGTCTTAAACATAACAAGTTAACGTCTTACTCCAGTATAAGTCTTATAGCAATAAAAGACTTCATATTTATATCTACAATATAAAAATGTATAACTAAAGTAATTATGAAACCCACAACTTGGTTTCAATAGTATTTCAAGTTAATTTATTACTTCATATATTTATGTTATTCCAAGAATACATAAACATCTGAATATGAAGTAGTATAAGATTACTTCATTTATTTATGTCATTACAACAATACATAAATATTCTCATTAGAAGTAGTCTTATTATCATATTGACACTTGTTCTAATAATTATCTAATTTTAGAAACTTGTAAATTAACATAGTTTCATTTCATCAGTCGAGGCTGATAATGATGAAAGTATGTAATTTACCTTGTCATTAATATCTAGTAATGAAAGTAGATATTAACTTCAAGTGTTCCATAAATTAGAATGTGTATAAAACACATTAGAACATTGATCTCTTACCTTACAGTCAAGAGAACCCTATAAATCATATTCCTTTATGTTGTTGCTTGCACACAATAAGATTTCTCCCACTTGTGCATGGAACAACATCACGTATCAGATAAACAACACATCAATCGTTTGCTTATTTGATCAATATGATTGTGTCATAGATATAAGTAGATATAGAATCACCTCGTCTAGTAAGGAAACGTACGCGACTATCCTTAATACCACAAGTGTCTATAATTGGAAAGTATTTATCTCAAGAGATTCTAGAGATAATCCGGGTTACTGTCAGGATATTAAGATACCAAGACTTGTAGCTCCCACTGAATTTAAGATCACTACATGAACTCATTATTCAGTAATTACAACACAATGCTCCCACTGGCTTTGACAACATTGTAAGTGTTGCATCACCAGTAAAAGCAAATAGCGTGCTGTTTACTTTCCTACACCCTTGATGAATTCCTTACGTAACACTACTAAGGTACTCAAGGAATGTATTCTACTTTGTAAATGATGGAATATCCATCATTGCAATTAACTTGAAAGAATTGGGTATGCAATTTCTTCCTTAGTTAGGTCTACCATCTCCATCATGGTATGTAGCACCTTTAAATGGTTAAAGCATAATAACTAGATTAAATATTCTAGTTTGCCTTTCACCAATTATGCGGTAATTAGTCTAGCTTCTAATTTAATAACTCCTAACTTGCAATTTCTTTAAGAAATTCACCATGAGTTATTTCTTAGAATTTAGACCATTCTAATTATCCTATTATACTTTTCTCACTCATGAAAAGGAATAGGATTAAGTCTCACTCTTTACACGGAAAGTGGACTCGGTTTATTCTTTTCAGCAAAAATTGTCTCTATCCAAAACCCCTACGGGTGTAGAGCAATTTACTACTAAAAGAATATATTTTGTTTACGGTTTTAACGTTGCATTAAATACATTAAAAGAATTTTCAAAATTCAATTTAATATTTTCGATAATAACTTTTCAAGAAAATTAAACACCCACGGTAAATAAAATTTCACCATTTAATTTTCATTGAAAATTAGGATCCAAATTGACGTCGTTTCATCACATCAGCTGAGGCTGCTAGCAATGAAAGTACTCAATAAGGTACGGGATCACCCAATTGCCAATATCAAATTGCAATTCCTAGAAATCTTGGGACTTACATTATATTGCCAACCTCGGTTGCAAAATGTAAGCATGTTTCATCCCCAAATCTTTATGCCTTGACGCCGTTCCATCACATCAGCTGAGGCTGCTAGTGATGAAAGTGCTCAATTAAGTTAACCAATTTAGAAACGTGTAAATTGACGCCGTTTCATCACATCAGCTGAGGCTGCTAGCAATGAAAGTGCTCAATTTACCCCTTTTGACTACCATCTTTGAATCATCACATCAGCTGAGGCTGCTAGCAATGATAGATGTCATCTTAGGTGTTTCCAATGTTAATTGGTCGGCATATCACTTAAATTTTAAGGGTATTAAGTTTTTGATGTGTTAAATCAAAAAAATATGTACAAAGATGTCATGCATTCATCTTTGTATCATATATGTTTGCAAAACAAAATCGTTTACTCATTCGTAGCTCAAATCATCAAATCTTTTAATTGAGGCGTTGAACAAATTACAACATTGCCTTAAGATGCTTCGTATTTATCGTGGTGTACTTGGTAAGTCTAAAATTGACGCACAGGCGGGCGTAGGGACGACAGCCGCCGAAGCTGGTTAAAACCGTGCCCCTCTAAGGTCACAATTTAATGTGTACCAACTAGAACCCACTTTTTAGTTTGCCAATTTTAGGTCCGCCGCTTCGACCACTTAGTACAGTCGCAATCAATCAACTAAAAAAATATGATTTTCTTGCTAAAACAATTAGTGTAGTAAATTTATTATTGCTAGTCTCGCCTGGGAGCAAATTACCGTGCGAAGCGAACCACTGTCGGCACATAAGACTTGGCAATAAATAAAAATTACTACAAAGGTTTCATAGTTATTAGTCTTATTTATTTTTATTTTGAAAATTACCCTCTTTTGTCGTTACAATCCATCATAATTATTAAACACAAAAGATCAAGTAATTACAAAAATAAATAAACACATAATAACAAATATATGATCATCCACGATATCATATAGCCACATGCAAACCTTTTTCAATAAATCCTATTAATAATTCTATGTGTAATTTTAAATGTATGTAACTAACAAAACTCCCATTGGTTTTCGAGCTCATTGTGCCCAATGGACCACAGACGCCAAATAATTTGGCCGCGTAAGTTTTAGTTAGTTAGATACCACATTGCACATAACCTTTTAATTAATATATATTGAGGTCTTCCCCAATTTTAGATTTATTTAAAACATGTAGCAAACAATTCAAAACAAAACATACAAATCACACCATGACAAATATGCAAGATTTGTCAAGGATACCATATTGATCACATAATCATGCATCACATATTATTATGTCAATATTAATTGTACGTATCTAATTAATTAGTAACATCACATACGGTATTCACTAATTAATCCCTAAAAATTTTCATGCAATCCTAGGGTTCCTCAAGTTTTAATTAAAAACTAAAACCCTAATTTTTAATTAATGGGTGTCGACCCATTAGGGTTTATAAAAAATTAAACAAACCCTAATTAATAATTGCATGTAATCTCTACAAGATTCAATTTTTAGGTTTAAGTAATTAATTACAAGTTCTAAACGAGTCTCTGATACCACTGTTGGAATATGTGAACTATAAATAAATCATAAACACATATAATCATCAAGAGCACGCAGCGGAAAGATCTACAAGAACAAGTAATTAATTAAAATTAAATAGACACGTACCTTAACGATTCCTAGCAAGAACAAGGAATCACGTGCTCCAAGAACAATATAAACCCTAATAGGGTTTTAGGATGGATCGACAAGGGTAAGTAACACTTCCAAGATCACAAGCTAAAGTAAGCTTGTACTTCGTTCCTGTACACACGTATTACTAGCGTCTCAAAGTGAAAAACTAGGTTCATGTATCACAAATAAAACATCACAACAACTAGTGTTTGATGTTATTGATAATACATGGTCGAATCCCTTAACAATAAGATAAAGGAGTAAAATAATTCTCATGCATATAAATATGCATAAAAATTACTTGTACCTACAGTACATGCTACATGCATGTCATATAGCATAACCCCTTTACCACTGTACGAACCCATAATGTCAACTGACATATAAGGACACAAGTCATGTTACATGACTTAGAATAATCTCCTTTGCTGTACGTGTCTGTTTGTTTATTTAGTAGGAGAAGAAAAGTGAACCGATTGACTTAATCGGTTAGGGATTATTATTATCAATCGATAATAGAGCTATTGAGGGGTTTATATACACTCTTAAGTTTGAGTCCAACACCTCCTCAAATTTTAAAAATCGACACTCAACTCCCTCCACTTTCTTTGTTCGACCATATGAATATTTGTGATTTAATAATTAATCATAAATCATTATATTAATTATTAATACATTGAGACTCATACGTAATGTGTGCAATCCCGAAGTCTCGGGTTCGAAACCGGACATACAAATATTAATATTTATACACAAAACCTAACATATACGTACGTACTCGGTATATACTTTAATAGAAATGATAACTTATTCGCACTTTAGAAAGGTGATTAGTAAGACTTATTTGGTCTTCCCTCCTGGTAAACTATATTTAGTCTTTAGTCTTTACCAAGGAAGTTAGGTTCTTGGAAGAATGATATAAATTAAAACACTAGTCAATGAAGCACATAAAAAGGGAAAACTAAGTTGTGAGTGTTGATATCTATCTGTCTCTTTCTTGCACAACATGTTACAAATACTTTAGCTATAAATTAACGAAGCCCGTTAATTAGAACATAAAGTAACAGAAATGAAACCCGTGAGTCTAGACTCTTAGTTACCACAACAACCTTTTGGTAGTAGATAGCAAGACTTGTGGTAGTAGCCCCTATAGTGACAACTCAATAAAACTGTTACTGAAACTTCCATTCAGCTTCTTGTCTTCTCAATAAGACACAAACCCGTAAATGATAAAGAGCCATGCACGGAAAGATGTTTCCCGTCCTTAAAAGGTGTTTAAGTGCTCTATTCGCTGTGAGCCTCGTACGTAATGACCCCAGGATTGATGTAGACTCGCATTATATATAGTCAACGAACAATTACAATGCAATGTAAATGGTGGTAGCATAAATCTAAATGGCAAGGTAGAAACAAGAAAATAACAGCAATTTTTAGAAGCAACTCGATGTGGTTTATTGTTATTTTTTTGTTCATCTCAATTGTGATGCATTCACGTCACTTTATTATATCAATAAAACAAAAGCAACGTGTGGTCAGTGGGGCTCCAACTGTAGTGAGCACAAGCCGAGACTCGTACCAGCCATTGTGTAACCACCAGTAATTTTCCAGACTGATTTTTTTTAATATATATTTATTATTACAAAACTGAATATAACGAAACATTTTTGAGCTCACGCGAGTATTTCGGGAAGCTATCCCGCACACTGTGGCTTACAGTAACTCACTGCCTTGTTTATTTATCAGAAAATGTGAATATTTCGTTTTCTGACTAATACTGATCATTACGTATTAAAACGAGAAACATCTCGCACACAACACCACACGCGTACCAACACAAATCCTAGTAACGACATAAGTCCAATAATTGTTATCTGGAATTCATAATTTTGTTTTATATTGCTATTATACAAACGTTCTCATAAATAATATTTTTCGCGTTCACGCTAACCTAGAAAATACCAGATTACACAAGAGCTCAACGGGACATGGGGTATATTTAATACCCACCAAAGTAATAAACTTTAAATAAAATCCTACCCTATATTTATATTTACTTTCACCCTATATTAATATTTACCTTCTTTTTTTTTTCTATTAAACCGAACCCCACATATGTCCTCTCACACGTTTTTTTTTCTTCTTTCTCTCTCTGAATAACTTGCATCATCTTCTTCACTACATCTGAGACGCATCAGATGAGAGTCAGCCATTCGAATGGAAACAAGATACGAGCCATCACCATCCTCTTGTGAAGCCAAGGGGGGGGGGGGGGGATGTGTTTCCATAAATGACTACAAGTTCGACTGCTACCCATGGGGGAAGGAGTCAAACCTCCCTCGTTTAGGTTTTTATAATCCAAATCGATGCTCACAAGGTTCCACACACTTGAACAATTGATCAAATAGAAAAGTTATAATCGATTCTTGGTGGGAACGAGTTCAGAAACAAGGGGTGTGTGGAATTGCTTGATGAATCGGATTTGGGGCTTCTGTTTCTCTTGATCTCTTTGTTAACCGAACTCAATTATTATTGTTGACGTATGTGGTCTGATAGACCCGATCCGTCAGGACATCAAGATGGAATGCCTGGATGAAAGGCACTTGGCCGAACGACCAACTTGGCCGAACGACCCAACTTGGCCGAACGACCAACTGCCCGAACGACCCAAGCTGAACGACCCAAGCCGAATGGCTCGGGTGGAAGGCATCTGGCCGAACCAACTTGGCCGAACGACCCAAGCCGAACGACCCAAGCCGAATGGCTCAGGTGGAAGGCATCTGGCCGAACCAACTTGGCCGAACGACCCAAGTAGAATGACCAAGGAAACATTGCAGTTTCCCGCCTAAATGTGTCTCTATCACCGGGTAAGGACAAAGAAGCTCACCTATAAATAGAGGGTGCTTACCACTCTCAAACCAGGTTCTTTCCCTCTCTATAATACACACATATATACTCTCTCTCTAGAATCACTCTCAACTAGAGGGTTCATCCCTCCATACTTAGAGGAGATTACTGACTTGACCGTCGGAGGGTGATCCCGGGGCTCCGGCCTCGGGATTCCTTCTAACGGGTTCTTTTATGGTTGCAGCACACTTCACAGCTCGGGACAAGGATGAATGGCACGCGGGAGCCGTTCGGCCTTGCCTAGCGGAATTATGCTTAAACATTGGCGCCATCCGTGGGACCCGTCATTCACTCTACCGGAGCTAAGAATGACAGGTCTCGCTTCTAATCCATCCTTTCGGAGGTGGGTCATCCATCATCCTCCGTTCGGTATGGTTCATTCGGAGGTGGTTCATCCGTCATCCTCCGTTTGGTATGGTTCATTCGGAGGTGGTTCATCCGTCATCGTCCGTTCGGTATGGTTCATTCGGAGGTATTCATCCATCCTCCTCCGTTCGGCATGATCCGTTCGGAATGGGTATGTGGACGTTCGGCATTGTGCCCTCCAGCCAGCGACATGTAGCAGCTGCAAAATAATATTCCAAAATGGTCTTGAGAAGATTCGAGCTTGGGTCAGCAAGTTAACAAACCAGCCACCTAACCATTGGACTAAGAGTCCTATGCTTGAGTTAAGAATGACAGGTCGCATTTCCGGTCCGCTTGTGGACATTCGGTATGAGCGTTCGGTACAAACGTTCGGCTATCCTGTGTCGTTCAGAGATACCCTCTCGTTTGGATATAGTGGAGACACACTTTCAGTCCATTTGTAAGGACGTTCGGCACCATCCTCCGGTATGGAGTAAGGGCTTTCCGATATGGTTTGTTTCGGTCAAGTTATCCGAAAATACTGTCCTCCAATATGTTGCATCACCCGGAGGTACTGCCTCGTTCGGATTTCGTGTTTTCACCAGCTTGGTTTCGGGTCCGAAGAAGAAATGGGTATATGAGTAGTCACACTCTGAGCGGCGGGGAAGATCGATTACCTGGTTGGGTTTCCGGAGGTACTGCCTCGTTCGGATTTCGTGTTTTCACATGTTTATCCACGATTTTGATCGACCTCTGTTGACGTATGTGTCCGAATGGACTGAGCCTCTCGGTTGGCCGGACGGAACAAAGAACTCCGGAGTAACCCGGACGACCCCAAGGCCGTCCGGACACGTACAGGTTTAAAGCATGAGACAAGTGGCATCTTCTCTTGTACAAGTGGCAGCTACAGACACCACCGTCGCCGCCTAGGATTTACGGGATTATGTCGGGGACATGTTCCCTGAAAATCCGGCGCTGCCATTCCAGGTATCAAGGCTGAGTACTATAAATACTCAGCTCATTTACTACTCTCAACTAACATACAACCTGCATTTATTTCTTACCATACTTTATAGCCCTTCCGGAATACCAAATACTTACTCTCACACCGGAGGTGGGTCCTGGGATAACACCCGGGGCGAGCCTAACGTGTGCTGTCTTGTGCAGATATCCGGAAGACCTCCGATAGTCGAAAGGACCAACACCCAAGCTTGCCGGAATAACCCTAGCTAAGTTCAACCGGAAGGCTCTCTTTATTTGTCTGAAGTGGTTGCAAGAAATTGCTTCAACAAATTGGCGCCATCCGTGGGACCAACTGCTCGATCTACCTATAGTTCGATATGGCTGGACCTACATCCCAAAAAAGGAAAACCATGGAAGCCGAGGAGGAATGGATGAATGTCCCGATCGGTTTTCCAGCCATCCTTCCAGGAGATGTGTCGGATGGACCGTTAATAGTCGAGGCCGAAGTGGAAGGTTACACAATCCGAAGGGTCTATGTGGATCAAGGCGCTTCGGTCGAGGTGATGTACGAACACTGTTTCGAGCATTTGTGCCCTTCCATTAAGGCCAAGCTGAAAGAAACCAGCACACCGTTAATAGGATTCGCGGGGGAATCCATAAAGCTGTTGGGGAAGATTGAATTGGAAGTCTGTTTCGGAAGCCAAGGCTTGTCTCGCCGGACAATGATGAAGTTCGCCGTGATAAGATCCCCTTCTCCATACAATATCATACTAGGGCGCTCCGGTTTAAAGAAATTACGGGCCATCCCATCAACTATCCACTCGATGGTGAAATTCCCCACACCGAAAGGCATAGCAACCCTTACTACTCGGTCCGTAATTATCTTAGAATGCCGCAAGCTAGAAGAGGAGCAGATGGCAAAAAAGGAAGTAAAAAAAGAACCCCGTGAGGCCGGACTGACGGATGCGGTGGTCGGGAAAGCGGAAGAAGTTATGGTACATCCGGCTTATCCGGACCAGCTAGTTACGATAGGGGGAAACTTCTCCTCGGAATGCCGAAGGCAGTTAGTTACGCTACTAAAAAACAACCGGGAAGTGTTTGCTTGGGAACCATCCGATATGACGGGAGTCCCCCGTCGGATCATCGAACACAAGCTTAACGTGAACGTTCAGGACCGCCCAGTGGCACAAAAGAAAAGAACCTACTCCGCCGAAAAGAACCAAGCCATAGCCAAGGAGATGGAAGATTGGGTGAAGGCCGGAATAGTTCGGCCGGTGCAATACCCTACGTGGATCTCAAACCCGGTGTTGGTAAAGAAGTCCGATGGTAGTTGGCGAATGTGCATCGACTTCAAAAACCTTAACTCGTCTTGCCGAAAGGATTATTACCCTCTACCTGATATTGATTGGAAAATAGAGTCGGTTATGGGATTCAAGTACAAGTGTTTTTTGGATGCTTACAAAGGATACCACCAGGTACAGATGGCTCAGGAGGATGAGGAAAAAACAGCTTTCTATACTGAACACGGGACATACAGTTATACCAAGATGCCGTTCGGTTTAAAAAATGTTGGGGCCACGTACCAATGTTTAGTGGATTCCGCCTTTCGGTCACAAATAGGGAGAAATCTCGAGGCGTATGTGGACGATATGGTCGTAAAGAGCAAAACTGAAAAGGAGTTACTTGCCGATGTAGCGGAGACATTCGACAATCTCCGAAGGATTAACATGAAGCTAAACCCCAAGAAATGCTCTTTCGGGGTAGAGGAAGGAACGTTCCTCGGATATATGGTAACATCCGAAGGAATAAGGGCAAACCCGAAGAAGACAAGGGCTATCGTGGACATGCAGTCCCCCAAATCGCTCAAGGAGATGCAAAGCTTAAGTGGCAAGCTAGCAGCTTTGAACCGCTTCCTATCCAAGTCGGCAGAAAAAGCGCTCCCTTTCTTTGAAACATTGAGGAACATCACGAAAGAGAACCAGGACAAGTACCGATGGACAAGCCAAGCAGAGGCGGCCTTCCAGGAGATGAAGAAGATGATCCTCGAATTACCTTATCTGGCAATGCCAAGGCCGAAGGAAGACCTATATGTATATCTCTCGGCGTCGAAAGGGGCAATAAGCGGGGTGTTGTTACTAGAAAGAGAAGGGAAGCAGATCCCAATACATTATGTTAGCCGAACATTACACGAGGCCGAACAAAACTATGCCCCCGTTGAGAAGCTAGCTCTAGCCCTACTACACATGGCCAGAAGGCTACGAAGATACTTCGAAGCTCATCCGATAAAAGTCATCACTGACCAACCTATCAAGCAAATATTAAACAAGGCAGAAGCCTCTGGGAGGATGGTCAAGTACTCCGTGGAGTTGGGAGCCTACACTATCACTTACATACCTCGGAGTGCCATTAAGGGACAAGTCCTCGCGGACTTCATAACGGAAATACCCGTGGAAGCATCGAGCCAAAACACAAGAGAGATGGGCAAGGAGATATGTAACATCTCCAACCAAGAACCATGGATACTGTACACCGATGGAGCCTCCAGCAAATCAGGTGCCGGAGCGGGCCTGGTACTGATTAGTCCAGACCAAACGGAATACACTTATGCCATCCGACTAAACTTCAAAAGCACTAATAACGAAGCAGAATACGAAGCCTTGCTAGCTGGGTTAAGGGTCGCTCGGAAAATGGAAATTCGGATGTTGGAAGTTAGAGTGGATTCCAATTTGGTAGCAAGTCAGATCAATGGCGAATTCGTAGCAATCAAGGATAACATGATAAAGTATTTAGCCAAAGCCAAGGAATACGCTGCGTGCTTTGATCAGTTTAAAATCCGAAGCATCCCAAGGGCACAAAACCAAAAAGCTGATATACTCAGCAAACTGGCATCCATGGTTTTCGACCATCTGACTAAGAAAACCATGGTGGAAGTTTTAGAGAGGCCATCAACAGAGGAGGAGATAGTCAACGCAATCGTGGAAGAGGAAGGGGAAAACTGGATGACCCCGATCATTCGATGCAAGCAAGAAGGCATCTGGCCGGAAGACCAAAACGAAGCTCGATCTCTTCGGATGAAAATAAACCAATATACTTTGGTAGACGATGTGCTTTTCAAAAAATCCTATTTAGGACCGATGCTAAGATGTGTTGGGCCGCTTCAAGCCAACTATGTTATCCGAGAGGTACATGAAGGAGCATGCGGAATGCACTCCGGGCCGTGATCCGTGGTGGCAAAGTTAATGCGGCAAGGGTACTACTGGCCCACCATGCACCGAGATACCAGGGAAGTGATTCAGAAATGTAATTCTTGTCAAATACACGCACCCGTTCCGAGACTCCCTAAAACTGTTTTAACTTCAATAATGGCCCCTTGGACCTTCTACCAATGGGGGATGGACGTTTTGGGTCCCCTGCCAGAGGCCCCGGGAAAAATCAAATTCGTCATTGTGGCCATTGACTACTTCACCAAATGGATAGAGGCCAAGCCGCTGGCCCGCACGACTGGGAAGGAAGTAAAGAAGTTTGTTTGGGAAAACATAGTATGCAGATTCGGTCTTCCCAAGGTAATCGTGACGGACAATGGAAGCAATTTCATCCATGATCCTTTCAAAAGCTGGTGCGAACGACTGAACATAACTCAAATAAACACGGCCGTGGCACACGCTCAAGCCAACGGACTGGTGGAAGGAGCGAACAAAAGTCTGATGAAAGGGTTCAAGACGAGACTCGGCAGGGAAAGAGCTGGATGGGTGGATGAGCTACCGAATGTCCTATGGGCGCACCGAACGTCACTAAAGACAAGCAACGGGGAAACACCATTCAGCCTCACTTATGGTAGCGAAGCGGTCATACCGGCGGAGATAGGGATGCCAACTTTTCGGACCATGAAGGTCAGTGAAAAAGAAAATGGCGAGGAGATCTTCATGAATCTCGACCTCCTACAGGAACGAAGGGAAATGGCCGCAATACGGGAGGCGAAGTACAAAAGGAAGATCGAGCAATATTACAACCGAAGGGTCCATCCTGAGTCGTTCAAGGTAGGTGATTTTGTATACCGAAGGAACGAAGCTAGCAGGGTGGAGAATCAAGGAAAGTTAGGGCCAAATTGGGAAGGGCCTTACCGAGTTGTGGAGGCATACCAGACTGGGTCCTATAAGTTAGAAACAATGGAAGAAAAGGAAGTGCCCCGAACTTGGCACGCTGTTAACCTCAGAAAATGCTTTTTGTAAACAACTAAAAATGTCTAATGTAAGCTCCCGAAAGGGGCTATTTGACTAATTTCAATGATAAGCACAGTTTACTTCAGTTATGGGAAAGCTTTTGTGTTATATTTTGGACTTTCACATTATCCATTGTTTCTGAACATAATTAGAAAATGGCCCCCCCGAGAGGTTCACGCCCTCCGGGGAGTGTGTGGTCAATGTTCAAAGATGGTTGATACCCAGAAAAGGGGTTGCCATAATCCTGGCGGAAAGGCTGAACCATCTGTAATATCTTGAACATAAGTAGAAAATGGTCCCTCCGAGAGGTTCGTGCCCTCCGGAGATCAGTGATCAATGTTCCTTGTTTCTGAACATAATTAGAAAATGGCCCCCCCGAGAGGTTCACGCCCTCCGGGGAGTGTGTGGTCAATGTTCAAAGATGGTTGATACCCAGAAAAGGGGTTGCCATAATCCTGGCGGAAAGGCTGAACCATCTGTAATATCTTGAACATAAGTAGAAAATGGTCCCTCCGAGAGGTTCGTGCCCTCCGGAGATCAGTGATCAATGTTCTTTGTTTCTGAACATAATTAGAAAATGGCCCCCCCCCCGAGAGGTTCACGCCCTCCGGGGAGTGTTTGGTCAATGTTCAAAGATGGTTGATACCCATAAAAGGGGTTACCATAATCCTGGCGGAAAGGCTGAACCATCTGTAATATTTTGAACATAAGTAGAAAATGGTCCCTCCGAGAGGTTCGTGCCCTCCGGAGATCAGTGATCAATGTTCTTTGTTTCTGAACATAATTAGAAAATGCCCCCCCCCCCCCCCGAGAGGTTCACGCCCTCCGGGGAGTGTGTGGTCAATGTTCAAAGATGGTTGATACCCAGAAAAGGGGTTGCCATAATCCTGGCGGAAAGGCTGAACATCTATATAATTTTGGACACAAGTGGAAAGTGACCCCTCCGAGAGGTTCGTGCCCTCCGGGGAATTTGTGGTCAGTGTTCGGGAAGAAAAGGGTCATGCGACCAAAAGAAAAGTAAGCAAAACACATGAAATAATATGAACGAAATACACAAAATGTCAACAGCTTATAATGAATCAAGCGGCGTTACATCATTTTCAGACAGACAAAAAGCGCTAACAGTTGCGCAACCGATTGATCATTACATTTGCTCAAAAAAAAAGTGTATATATTAACAGCTTATAAACCAATCTAACGGTCCGAAGCAAGTCAAGATGAAGGGCCGTCAGAAGAATCAGCGGGAGCAGGGTCAGGAAACAAATCCATTATCTCCGAAAGGGACCTATCCGCAGCATCACTAACTTTCGATACATACGGATATTCTGCAGAGAAGAGACCATCGTACAAGGGGTCAAGTTTCGTCTCCGCTCCCAGATCCAAATCGTCCACCCCGGCCGCAATCTTGGTAACATCTTCCGGATCACGATCAAAGGAAATAGCTTCTAAAAACCCAGATTGTGAAGACAAGCTGAAAGGCTCGGCCAAGCGTTGTTTGTATTCATGGCTATTCAGAAGCCGACGAACCATTTCCGGAAGGAATTCTTTCACAAGCTTATGGCGCTCGACTTCCGTCTGGCCTAGCTTCACAGCTATGTCCATCATTTCCTTGAACAGTTCGGTGCTGGTCCCTTTCTCGGCAACAAGTTTACCTTTAACATCCTCCAACTCAGCCTCCAGATCTCTGACCCTTTCGGAGGAAGACTTCCTCCCTTCATCCCTTGCTTTTTCCAGCTGAGAGAGCCGAATTTTTAAGTCCGACTCCCTTACCAGGCAACCCGCATGCTCATGCTTTAGCTGCCGAAGCTCCTCCTCCTCTTGAGCTGCGCTTTCACACTCCGCATGAGCATGGCGTAGCTGTTGGTATTCTTTAAGAAGGACCTCATGCCGGCCCAGAATTTCAGCTTGGGCCGTTGCTCCTCGACCCAATAACACCCACCCCCTCCGGATAGCCGCCGGGTCACCTTCGGCCATGGCTTTAATCTTACCCCGACCAGAAGCGGCCACGGGAGCACCCCCTGAAAAGAACAAGGCGTCATAATCAAAGGCATGAAAGGAAATAGGTAACACAAGAGAAATAGTCGAACAGCTTACCAGCACGGGAACTCCCTTCAGTAAAACCTGCCCCTTCCGGACGGGGCCCAATGTCTTCCGGTCGGATAGAACGGAGGGGGGAAGGGTTAGGGATGACCTCAACATCCGGCGAGTCAGACCCTGGATCCTCCACGGGAGTCCTCCTCGTCCTCCTTCTTTTGACCGCTCGGGTCGTTCCACCGCTCCCCTCACCACGTTCGGCACGCCTGTCGGCCTGTAAGGCCCACCGAGTGGCGGCCTGCCTCTGCTTTCTCAGCTTTGCCGCGACAACCCGGCTATTAGCCCTCTCAACCTCCTCTTCTTCTGCCGTTAGTTCAGGTATATCGGCATTTGATGCGGCCGGGAGGGTCACAAATAGCTCACGACGCTCCCCCTCGGCATACTCCTCACCTTTCACCATGGAAGCGTCCCGGCGGGCATCGGGGTTGATCAAATACTCGGACATTTGCACGACTACGAAAAGAGAAAGCGAAGCGGTTAGATACAAGTATACATGACACGAATCGGCTAAAAGGAAAAGGAAGAAAGGCGTACCTTTGCCCTCGGCATCTTCAAGAACGGCTCGGAAGCCTGGATGTTCCCAATGAGAAGTTAACCCTAAAGAATATAGAAAGCCTCTCGGAATCTGAATGAGATCGATTATGTTGGCGGCTAACTTCTTGGCATCAGCAATCGTAAACTCACCGTCCGGATAAGGATCCGAAATGTCAGAATCATTATGCCTCCAGGGCATGGCAAAAGGGATCGCTCGCCTATCTATCAGGAAAAAATTATTTTTCCAGCCCTTCAACCCAGTTAGAATCTCTCGGAAACAAACCCACTTCCCTTTCCCACCTCGTTTCTCGAAGGAGAACCAGTGGCCCTGGTTGCTTAACTTGTAGAAGGCCCGGAAGAGCGGAGTGGTGGGAACAATGTCCAAACTCCGACAGTACACCTCGAAGAGTGTGGCACGATGCACACCCAACGGAACCATTTGAGAGATGTGCACTTTAAAATACCTGATGACGCCCAGCAAAAAAGTAGAGAAGGGCACGCTGAGGCCTCCCTCGTAAAAATACTCCAGATACAAGCCGATGACATCTCTCGGCAGTTGGTCCATCATCATATTCGACGGGGGCAATCTGGGGCGAAGCTCATCCGGAATGCCTGCGTCCGTTCTCACCATAAACAAATCCTCCTCATTCATCTGGGAGGTATATTTCTGGACGTCGAACTTAGGAAGATACCCGTCAGCCTCTTGGGTGTCTTCTTCATAAAGAGAGGAGGGAGAGTTCGACATGATTAACCGGATGGTAAACGAAATCGTTCGGATGTAATTAAGGGAGAGTCTCTCGGAAAATTTATAAAGAGAGCGAAAGTTACAAGTGGTAAAAAAATCGGAGAAATGACGCTATTTATAGGCAAAAAGAGAGAGAGTGAAGCGACGTGCACTGTCAGCGAATGAGGTGGCACCTCCTCACTCGCACGATATATACATATATACGTGTTTGACATCTCAGAGCCCCAGTAAAAATGGCGGCGGTCCTTAAAAAGAGGTAATAATGTTTTTTGGCGGTTTGCGCAAAGATCAGCTCTATGAATGCCGAACGGTTCAGTCCTTTCGGAACTAGTAAATTGGAAATTCAGGAATTTTACAAGTATCACAACATCGGCGAAACCGATATTATGATACTGGGGGGACATGTTGACGTATGTGTCCGAATGGACTGAGCCTCTCGGTTGGCCGGACGGAACAAAGAACTCCGGAGTAACCCGGACGACCCCAAGGCCGTCCGGACACGTACAGGTTTAAAGCATGAGACAAGTGGCATCTTCTCTTGTACAGGTGGCAGCTACAGACACCGCCGTCGCCGCCCAGGATTTACGGGATTATGTCGGGGACATGTTCCCTGAAAATCCGGCGCCGCCATTCCAGGTATCAAGGCTGAGTACTATAAATACTCAGCTCATTTACTACTCTCAACTAACATACAACCTGCATTTATTTCTTACCATACTTTATAGCCCTTCCGGAATACCAAATACTTACTCTCACACCGGAGGTGGGTCCTGGGATAACACCCGGGGCGAGCCTAACATGTGCTGTCTTGTGCAGATATCCGGAAGACCTCCGATAGTCGAAAGGACCAACACCCAAGCTTGCCGGAAGAACCCTAGCTAAGTTCAACCGGAAGGCTCTCTTTATTTGTCTGAAGTGGTTGCAAGAAATTGCTTCAACAACCTCACTTCTGTAAGTATCAATCTGACTTCCTTTATATGCTCTCCTGATTACCCATAGGCGTTAGTATCTTCTCTAAACCCGGAATAAACTTACATGCCTGGAAATCTTTAAATCAAACTTGAAACCGGGCAGTGTTATGTTTTCGTGAGATTCGATTATAGCATGCATCTGCATTGCGTTGCGTTAGATACGCCATATCCTTTGTATGTGATGGTTGCATTCGCCTGTGACAGTGATAGCCTTATATATTAAAATATGGCATGCGCACATGATGAATGAGATAGGTCATGTATATTAAAATATTGCATGCCATGTGATAGCACAAGAGTTTTGAAGAAAAGTAGACAGAGACTTTTCAATTATTTCCACTATGACAAGAGAATAACAGCTAAGATCGGGTAAAGTAAACTAGCAATAATAGCTGAAGTCCAAAAGCATAAAGTAGCATGAACTGTGTTGCTGGAACTCACCTGACTAGGACGCCCCACTAAGCATAATAAATATGGTGTTGAATTATTGTATGGCTCGACCAAATTTGGTGTTTAAAAATGATTTAGGAGTTATATCCAAAAATTTCTTATTAAGTTATACCCAAGACGTATCTTTTCCTCATTGGTCACAGAAAAATAACTGGAAATAAATGAGTTAAGTCTTAGACCAATTTTTATTATCATCATTTTTTCTTTTTGGGGCAAAAGTTATTATCATCATTTATAACAAAGTTAGGAAGAAGAAGTTAGTACATACAAGCTTAGATTCAACGTCAAACGAATGAAAAAACATCACTGGGACACTACCTAGTCTACAAGGAAATAGAGTTTTTGCTAGAAAAAAAAATAAATAAAGCCAATACGGGTAGCTATATAAAGCTCACTGTAGAGTCCTTACAGTTGCTGAACAAGTTGCATTAATAAGCTATGTCCTTACAATCCAAATGTTAGAAATTCCTGTTTCTACAAAAAGAGTACGATAAAGCAACCAATAAAGATGAAAACTTTGACCCGGGTGTATATGCAAGTTGCGTAGCAAATCAATATCTTGCTTTACCAGTAAAAGATTGGTACTACATGCCAAAGCTAAGAATGATAGGTCTCATTTCCAACACACTCCTTTGGAGGCGGTTCGTCCATTGTGATCCGTTCGGAATTGCTCCTTTCGGAAGTAGTTCATCCATCATTCAATAACTAATATGGGCGACATGTATAAGGCCGTTCGGCATGACCCTTTCGGACTGTATGGTACATATTCCATTTTTATTCATTTTATCATTAGACCTGGATTAGATGAGTTCGTGTGCTTGGTAATATGGGGCCCGCTATAATTTGTCATGTTGAATATATATGATGTGTTAAGCACCATATGAGATGTCATAAAAATCATGAGGCTGGCATCACATATCTACTTAATATCCATGCCACAAATATTTTTTGAGATAGCACCGAACCAACTTTTTGATAACACGTGAATAGTTTTTACGAAGATCCGACGAATCTGATTTATTAGCACTGATAATGAAAAGACTAACCCTTTCACCGCATTCTTTCCTTGATGGAATAAAAGGTTTATTTTAAGGGGATGTGTTAAAGCCCCCCTATGATGTCTAATCATAAAGGATATTCCCTTTGTCCCCTTTGACTTTCAGTATAACACAGTTTTCTGTCAGTTTCTATTCCGTATTTCTAACAGTTTTAAGCGTTTAACTTATTAAACTTTATATTTTCTGTTCCGCATTTTCAGGTTTATAGTTTTTTGATATAAACAAAATTATAAAAATATAAAAAAAATAAAAATAAATAAAAAAAAGTCAAAAAAACAGAGGGGGGGGGGGGGGGGCTTGTATAACATTTTTTGAGGGGGCTTAGATAGGGATATACTATACAAGCCCCCCTACCATGTGGGCTCCGCCTATTCTGGTCAACATGTACAAATTTTAAAACAGACAGTACAAGCGGCGGCAGCACAAGAAAAGTCAACACCCCCCCTATAGGGGGGCTTGAATAACTCATCCCCTTAGATAACATGTGCCTAGATGGAATAAAAGGTTTATTTTAAAGCCACAACCACAGTAGGAATAGTTAGTAGTCATTCCTACAAGTCAGATGCACATACACACATCCTTGACTTTTTTTTTTATATTGAATACACCACAGCAAAATCAACGATGTTTAATTTCTTAGCATATACTGCTTTCCTAAATGCAATCATATATAAGAACAAGCAAACAAAAATAAAAGAGGCATAATCCGAATTATACAGCTCCATTTCCGGAGAGAAACAAACTTCATCTTCACGGTTACATCCGAAGAAACAATACACACTTCATCCGCACCGCTACAGAAGCATGTTCGAGCTCTAGGTTCTCGCGTTAATCTGTTAGCCGATCTCATCGTATTGCACTTAAACACCTTCCAGGGACCCTTCGGATAACCTTATGAGCAATAAGGACTATCTTCGAACATGTGAGTTGAGGTCTAATACTCTCTTACCTTCTTCAATGATCCTTCGAACGACTTATACACATTAAATTCATGGCCACAATAACTAGCTCGAAGGCCACCAGTTAATTCACTCCGATTTCCGACCGTTAATTTTTGGTCTTCCGGTTACTTGACCTCCTTTCGGTCTTCTAAAAATAATCGAAACATGTCGCACTTTTAACAATTTTCATCTCGAAATTTCTGCACGGATGAGCTTTTAAGCTTTGAGTTTCCAGCAAACATGGCCTTTGAAAACAGGCCGTTCGTTCGTTTCATATAGAAAAATGACTTTCGTCCGTCATGGTTCCGATAACAATCGTATTGACGTTTTAGTTCACCTACCTAACTCTGTTCTTCTCATCCCTATGTTGCTACTTCCGATCTCCGGCCTCTCGGGGTGTCATAATGCTTGAATAGTCTTCTCTAATTAATTTTCGAATGTCAGTTTCCGGACATCAATATCTGGCCGTTCGGTAAAGTTAATCATCGAATATTTGTAAATATGAGTTGTGGCTAATACTCTCACATTGTCCGAAGATCCGCCTGGATGACTCTATGCGCATTAATACTTTCTTATGCCCCGGTTTCCGATCGTCAATTTTTAGCTCTCCGGCTATCTGAACTCCCTTCGGTCATCTAAACTACATTAAACGGCCATAACAACTACCGTTCAAGCTTTAACCCTCGATTTTCTCCTTCCGGTCACCGAAAAGTCAAACAAGACAGTAACAACCAACGATCGGGCTACGATCCCGTCCGACAACAACCAACAATCATCAATGATTTCAAGCTACAACAAATTACCCAGCAACAACCGCTAAACAACAAATTACAACAGCGATACCATCGTCAAGATCTTAAACAATAACGAAATCCGACAAGTTGAGGAACGAAACCGAACAACGCACAAGACTACCTCCTCGAAATTTAAACCACAAGATCTTCGGCTTTTCAACTCTGCTACATAATTTTAAAGATATCCTAAAAATCCGATACGAACCCATCGTCTATCTTTAAGGACACAAGATCAAGAACACAAGACCTTCAACCAAGATAGGAATAACTATCACAAGCGGCGGCTTAACTGAAACTTTTGCTCTTTGAGATTTGGGTTAAAAAAAAAAAAAAAACACAAATAAAGATAGATTGGTCTACGCCTGTGGCTGAGAAGGATATAAAAGACAAGATTGATATTGATTTTATTTTCCAGTAAGATAGAAAATTGGGTGAGAGGTAGGAAGAATCAAATATATGGTATAATGGTGCGTATGATTTCTCACATGGGTCTGACATCAACTCCTTTATTTAAAATATTTAACTCATATTTCCTCTTCATTTCTTATTTTAATATGAGTGGTGTTGGCAAATGTGTCACCTAGATGGTTTCTTTTGTTTAAAAAAAAAAAAGCTTTAAGTTGCCTCAAAAATCAAATGAGCTTTCCATCGAAACATGCCTATAGAAAAATTCATGTGTCAAAATTACAATTTTACATTATACTTTCAAGCTTGCCACATGTTTCATATTTAACATCTATGGGTAATGTCATTATTAATCGTTCTTTATGTTGTCTAAATACTTTGTCTTATTTAAATTCAACGATACTAACAAATAATAGCACCGTTGAACTGGGGGAGTATGAAGGTGTGATACCTACACCGGTTATGTTACGGTTCAGTTGCGACCCGATTTTTGTATTGATAATTCGATATATATGAAAGCATTGTGTTTATCTAATGGGAAAAGGCAGGAGAGCTTTTCATAACTTATTGTGCAGGAATAATTGTGTGAGGTTCCACATGCATAACAATTACAAGCAAAGACAAGGCATTCGCATGGCTCCGGCGGGGATTAGCTATCCCTACTCGGCCCACGCAGTCAAAATTTAGCCGAGGCGTATCCGCCCCTAACGGCAATGATTAATCTTCAAAATTTAGCCGAGGCGTATCCGCCCCTAACGGCAATGATTAATCTTCATAATTTAGCCGAGGCGTATCCGCCCCTAACGGCAATGATTAATCTTCAAAATTTAGCCGAGGCGTATCCGCCCTAACGGCAATGATTAATCTTCAAAATTTAGCCGAGGCGTATCCGCCCCTAACGGCAATGATTAATCCTTGAAACAAAAAGCCGAGGCGTATTAGCTCCCAACGGCAAGGATTAATCCTCAGAATGAAAAAGAATGTGCCGAGGCGTCTCCGCCCCTAACGGCAACATTCGATCCTAAACTTGTACCTCCGGAGCTATGTAAGTAGCAAAGGATGCAAAGGGATGATGGAAAAGACATAAATAGTTTTCGGCCTCCGGCCAACAATACACCTAGTTGGTGGTCCACAGCCATTCGAAAAGAGTTATGAAAGTGTATGTATAAAGACAAGATATTATTTAAGTATTGCACCATCGGTCTTCAACCGATACTACAATACTGGGGGGACATGATGACGTATGTGGTCTGATGGACCCGATTTGTTTAAAAGAACATTGGCTACACAGGGAATGAATAATACATCACATTTACCTTTACGGGGAAGACACGCCAATATGGCATCCGAGTAAGAAAGCTAATACTAAAGTGCTTCATGTGGCATTAACAAACTGAATTTAAGTATAGCATCATTGACTATGTCAACAATACTATACTGGGGGGACATGTTGACGTATGTGGTCTGATAGACCCGATCCGTCAGGACATCAAGATGGAATGCCTGGATGAAAGGCACTTGGCCGAACGACCAACTTGGCCGAACGACCCAACTTGGCCGAACGACCAACTGGCCGAACGACCCAAGCCGAATGGCTCGGGTGGAAGGCATCTGGCCGAACCAACTTGGCCGAACGACCCAAGCCGAACGACCCAAGCCGAATGGCTCAGGTGGAAGGCATCTGGCCGAACCAACTTGGCCGAACGACCCAAGTAGAATGACCAAGGAAACATTGCAGTTTCCCGCCTAAATGTTTCCCGCCTAAATGTGTCTCTATCACCGGGTAAGGACAAAGAAGCTCACCTATAAATAGAGGGTGCTTACCACTCTCAAACCAGGTTCTTTCCCTCTCTATAATACACACATATATACTCTCTCTCTAGAATCACTCTCAACTAGAGGGTTCATCCCTCCATACTTAGAGGAGATTACTGACTTGATCGTCGGAGGGTGATCCCGGGGCTCCGGCCTCGGGATTCCTTCTAACGGGTTCTTTTATGGTTGCAGCACACTTCACAGCTCGGGACAAGGATGAATGGCAAGCGGGAGCCATTTGGCCTTGCCTAGCGGAATTATGCTAACCGAACTAAACAATTATTGTAAGGTTATTCGAGTTCTTTCTTATTCACTGTACCGATTGTTATTATTAGAATCTGATTTAGTTTTCATGATTTGATCTTGAATTACAAACTTTCGTGGATATAAAAAAACTCGGCTAAATCTGTTTTGGATAAAGATTTCGTGTGGTGCGATGGATTAAAAGTGGTGTTTGTTTGTTCTAAATTGAGTCAACTCGGTGAGTCAACTCACGGACCGACCGTGTTTGTGTCTTTGGTTTGCTCGTTGTTACTCTGTGTCACGGAAATGGATGGTTATTATTATGATTTATATTGTTGTCTGGGGCGTGTTTGGGTTTAACGAGACCAACCACAAGAGTGGTCGTGTCTCGCTATCCTCGGTCGGAAAGAACCACCCACGTAGGGTGCCGTTTTGTTGTCGAGTTGGGTTAACAAGAAACGCACGAGGGGTGTGTTTATTGACTTATTATTCCAGCTTAGTTTATAAACTTATAACTATTTTGGATGAGTTAATGGGTCAAAACTGCTTACACTGCTTATTGTAATAACTTAAAATAGTGTTGGTTTACTTGCATTATGTTGTTTAATAAAAACCGTATAAGGTGTGTTTGATTGTTTGGGGCATAAGAAAACCCACCTAGGGGCGTACTTATTGTGGCGTTTGTTTGGCTCGTTTGTTTTCGACTCAAAGGGAAACACCACCAGGCTGAGTCATGGTCTCGAGTAACAAAAAACTAAAAATGGAGATTACATTTGCAGTTGTGTTTTATGTCTATATGTTGTGTTGTTGTTGTGTTCACCACTGGTTTTGGTCGATTGAGACGCCCACACGGGTGCATTTGTTCAGTTCGGTTAACGAGACCCCAAGGGGGGAGTACTCGTTTGGGTGGGTCTCGACAAAGGTCTCTTTTGATAACCATGGTATTGAATTTAAAGCCCTCCATTTATGTATTGTTGTGGCTACTTCAGGTCGTTTGCGTCAAACATGATTCGAACTTGGCATCTCACATCTTGATTATGATAGCGTATAAGGATTTACTAGTTAACTTAAGAAATTTAAGGTGTCCTTCTTTTATGCTTAGGAGTCCAGTAGCTAATATGCTATTCAAAGTAAAAATATGTAAATTCTTAAACCAAAGTTTGACCAGAATTTGAAATATTGAAAGCGAGATGACAAAAAGTTAAGTTGGTGCATGTACAGTTGTACACAAAGTTAATTTGAAATATTGTCAAGATCTTATTACAAGTATTGTGAATTTGTGATGTAGTTAAGTTTTGAATCTATTGGGACTTGTTACTTGGACCGGGTTACTTATACGAAAAGGGATTAAAATATATAAACAGTTATTGGACATATACTGGATATAAAATTTGGACTTGTTCGACTTGTAAAACCCGAAAATAATCGAAACACATAGTTTTATTAACATGAAAACTTTTACCATGTGATATACTAATTTGAGTTTTCTTTAAAACTAAAATTACTGTTCCAAAACTATATTGATTATTTTCAAACTATTTAAGGTTATTGGGTAAACACCGAAACGTATTAATTGACTCACTTTGTTGACATTTTCCTTGTCATTATTTTCCTTGACTTCGTTTGTCAATCCTTTCTCGACTCAAGTTCCCGTCCGTGCTTTTCTCGACAGTGTCGATTTTCTATTCCTATTTGGCGTGAGTATTTGTTACACCTGTATCCCGACAAGGTACCATTTATATAAATATTATGCTATGTAAACATAAGTTATGTGCTATAGATTAAGTTATAACTTAATGTGTGACTAAAATAAGAGAAATAGGACTAGGAGGACCAAAATTGCCAAAGGACCAAACCCATAACTAACACTTGAATAAATCCAAACTATAGAAAAATCTGGAAAGGAGTTTGGTGTGTTAGTTGGTCTCGACATTCTCAATAGAAAAAGAGAGGGAAGCTTGAATCATCATCTAAGTCCAAATTGGTGAGCTAGAAGTGATCAAGAAGCCTTATAGACTCCTTAATTGTAGTCTATTAATCAAGTAAGTAATTTTCCCCAATTTGAGAAATTAGGGTTCATGTAATGGGTTTTGGGTATAATGAATTAAGGTAGTAAAACTATGATCTCCATAAGTTATTAGTTGCTAATTAAGGTTAATTGTGTAATAGGAATCATTATAGAAGCCCAACTCAAGCCAAGTAAGAAGCTAGTAGGAAATTGAGGTAAGTATATGAGTATAACTTGTTAATGTTATGATGTTAATGTTATGATTGTGTTAATGTGATTGTTATGGAGCTTGTGAATGTATGTTAGCTTGGATCCAATGCTAAATGTGTTAATGTTATGTAATTTCTTGCTTGGTCAAGGTGAGTAATAATTCCATTTTATGCTCCTTGTTAATGTTATGATTGGTGTTAATCACCAATCTCATGTAAATGTGATGTTGGTTATATCTTATATACTTACTAAGCGTTTTCGCTTACGGTTATAGTTAATGTAAATTTTGTAGGTACAAGTGGAGGAGCCAAAGGTAAGGAAATAGCCTAGTCGTAACTTTGGAAGGAAGCATTAGTGTAGTTGTAGAAGGTAACTAGAAGACCGTAATCTTTTGGACCAAGTGTGTTGAAGTTGGAAGCCCCGTAGTGTCTTTCTCGTGTTTTGGGTATATTTCAATCCATGTGGTCATTTTGTTAATCAACGGTCTTGTCGTTATGTAAGGTTGTTGTTCAAGTTGGTTCATAGTTCGAGTTTATGTAAATGTCAAGAAACCTAAATGGTATGCGTTTATGGTGGTAATTAGGAGGGTGATTGGCAAATAGCCAATCTCACCCATTTTGGAAAGATATGGATTAAGACTTTGTACCATCAACTTTGCAATATAATTAAAATGTTAAGTAAAGTGTGTTTTAAGGGGTTACATAGTCGTTATGTGTATCGGGTAAAAAGTGGATATGGTTAATGAGTTTTAAGGGGGTGTTTGGCGTAAGTGGGTTCACACCCATTTTGGAGTGTGAACGGGTCATGAGTGTATGAGTCAAGTTTAGTAGGTTAAGTTATGGATGTTGGTTAAGTATGATGGGTAAATGAAGTGTTTTAAATAGGTTGAAGTGTCAATGGGTTGAAATGGGTTTTAGTGCATAACCCGTCAAGATTTAAAGTCCTATTCCGGGGGGTCAAACAACAAATGTTTTTGGTCGAAAATGAGCCCAAGGGCATACTAATGAAATCGGGAAAGGTTCGTTAATTGTTGGGTCATAGAAGTCATTTTTCGAAAAAGGTGCAATTTAGATATTAAAAGGGTGTAAAAGAGACTATTACCCCCATTTTTTAAAAAAAAGGTGCATTTTAGATATGAAAATGGTGTAAAAGAGACTATTACCCCCATTTTTGAAAAAAGGTGCATTTTAGATACGAAAAGGGTGTAAAAGAGACTATTACCCCCATTTTTGAAAAAAATGTGCATTTTAGATATGAAAAGGGTGTAAAAGAGACTATTACCCCCATTTTTGAAAAAGGGTGCATTTTAGGTATAAAAGGGTGTAAAGTAGACTAATACCAAAAAAAAAAAAAAAAAAAAAAAAAAAAAAAAAAAAAAAAAGTCATTTTTGGGGCGTTACAATATTCTTGAGTCTATGCTGTCTTACCACCACACGAAACGTTAACACTGAACTTTTTACAAACTTTGATTCGAGTAATCCACGAAAACTAAGACGCTTGTCTTTTGAAAACTCTTCTACTTTACGAGACGTATTTTGAAATAACTACGTATATATTAGGTTGTACCGAGCCGGCACTGTTGTGCCTGTACCCTCGATATCGTTGTGTTTAGCTCTTGATGCCAGTTGTGACCGTTGTGATGTTATTGCGTTGCTACAAGTCAAGGTGAGTTCATGGCCCCTACTTTTACTTATTTTCAAACGGTTTTGGGGGAGAATACATGCTCGTTCTTTTTCACCAAACTCAATGTTTTACAAATGTTTTTATGCTGTGAACTACTGTTTTACATGATTTTGGACATATATGTGTGATGATGTGATTATGCGCTACAAAATGTTTTGACTGTGTGTACATGAATGCGCAACTGTTAACTCTTTTTGAGAGCCGAAACATTATGATAGATCTATCGGGGTAGCTCCCCTCTGTGTGTACTGTTTATGTGTGTAACATTGTGAAAGATTCAGTTGGCGCGACACTATTTATGTTTGGATAACGTGTTCATAATTGGTAATCATGCGCACTATTGTCCTACACTATTATTCACAGCTTCGTGGTTTAACTCACAAACCTATGAACTCACCAACCTCGTGTTGACACTTTAGCATGTATTTTCAGGTGTAAAGCGATGGCACACTATCGGAGCTTTGGCATGGTCATAGATGACTCTGACCTATTTATATGTTAGGATCGCTTATTTATTATGGGCCTGTATTCAGTACTATATTTTGAATGATGAAACTTAGGGTGTGTTTGGTATGCTGCCATGAATGACAATGGGTATGAGTTTGATAGTAGTGGTGGGTCCCTCACCTATGAAAGATTTATTCCCACCTCTCTTGACGTATATGGAGTATGGATAATATCTCACTTTCATAGTCATAGTGGTGGGCCCTCTCATCTTAAACAAACACCCTTAATCACTTTCATAGTCATAGTTTGATTCCCATAGTGGGATACCAAACGCACCCTAATGTTTTTGGTAATGAAATTTTCTTCTAAACGGTTGAGGCAAAACCGTTCTTTGTACCTTGTGTTGTGATACCAATTGAGTAGCACCCCAGTGACACGTATGCTTCCGTTGGACCCGATTTTAGGGGTGTGATACATTGTCCACCCCACAAGGAATAGCTCCGGCAACTCTCTTGGCCCAGTGGGGCACTAACTGGAGTGAGCACAAGCCGAGACTTGAGCCCTTGACCTTTTATCTATTACATAATCACCAACAATGTTTGTTTGAAGTCTAGCACAACACTACTTATGCTCACCATCACGGCTTGGGTGAAATACTATGAGTAAACCTGAGAACCTGTTTTTTTCACATTGCTCAACCGTGAAATACAAATATGAAACCATATTTGACAAGTATGAAACTTCATGGGCTGTGCTTTGCACGGCACAAAAAAGTACCTAGTCAATAAAACAAAAGCAACGTGTGGTCACACTTTCATGCTATTAATAAGGAACATGGAGGAGACGTACGGTTTCAAGCATGATTGTTTACCAAGTCAAGCTCCGCATCACTTATTAGTCAACAACTTTTTTACACTTTGCTTCATTGGTCCATTTTAACTACATGTCCAAATATACAAACCCATTTTAGTTTGTTTCATCATTTTATTTAGACACAAGTATAAAACTTGCGAAACTCACGTACATTAGATCTCCAACAGTGAGAAACTGGCAAATCGAAAGTTCAGTACATACAATAATAATGTTACTCCCATATATTACCTTCTTCTCTCTAATGCTATCATCTTGCAGTTCGTTAGACACCTTAACTGTTTTTCAAAACTTCACAGATGGTGAAACCATTGTTTCAGGAAACGAAAGATTTGAGTTGGGCTTCTTTAGCCCAGGAAGTTCGAAGAATCGATACCTGGGGATATGGTATAAGAACACATCACCTCATGCAGTTTTATGGGTTGCTAACCGTGAAACTCCACTTATTGATACCTCAGGAGTGGTTAAATTGGACAGCAATGGAAACATGTCCCTTGTCAATGGCAGTGGTTCCATCACTTGGTCATCCAACTCCTCAGCATCTGGCACAAACGTGAACCCCATAGCAAAATTCTTAGATACAGGAAATTTTGTTATCACGGGTGTAAATCTTCTCAACAAGGAAAATTACATTTGGCAAAGCTTTGATCATCCTGGAGATACCTACATACCAGGAATGAAGTTGGGCAAGAACTTTGTAACAGGAAGAGAATTATATCTGAAATCTTGGAGGAGCACAGATGATCCTTCCCCAGGTGAATATACATACCGGTTTTTAATGGTTAAGGGTAAATACTTTCAATTATACCTTAGGAAAAGCTCTGTTATTACATCAAGATTTGGACCGTTTACTGGTGTGTCATTTGCTGGCCACCAAAACTATAAGCCTGACCCTACTGTTCGGTACAAAACTGACCTGATTGTGAATCAGAACGAGATGTATTACATGTATACTTATGATAGCCCCAAATTCTTGAATAAAGCGGTGCTAACTCCTGATGGCAAGGTTGAGAATTCCAAGCTGAATTTGCTAAGCCAAGAATGGATGATTGATATGAACTTTCCTGTGGATTATTGTGACAACTATGGACAATGTGGCCCATATGGAATATGTAGTACTTCTACAGATCCTAATTGTGTCTGCTTGAAAGGTTTTGAGCTTAAAAACCTACAAGAACTGAATCCATATAATGGGACTAGTGGATGTCAACGGAGTAGAACCTTGGATTGTGGGCCTGAAGAGGGATTTCTGAAGTTTTCAAACATGAAATTGCCAGACACGCAAAATGCCGTTTATGATACCAATATGAACCTCCAGGAATGTGAGGTAGCTTGTAAGCGTAATTGCTCTTGCACCGCGTATGCAATTCCAAACATCACTGCAGGTGGAGTTGGATGTTTGCAATGGTTTGGTGATTTGGTTGATGTTCGAGTGTACTCACAAAACGGGCAAGATCTTTATGTTAGACTGGCAGCCTCTGAATTATCAGGTAAGCCAGTACATAACTAATAATAATGCAATTTTCTATTCATATGATGTTTGGTTCCATCCTGTTATTTTGAAAATGTTTTGTTTGCTTTAACTTTGTAATATCTCTTAGATCTCCGTTCCAGCTTCAACAGAAAAAAACGAGTAGTTATTGAAGTTAGTTTGTCAATATCAACTGGACTGATTTTGTTGGGCCTGATATTGACACTCTACACTTGGAGTAAAAGGAAGAAGAGATCAGATGCAGAAAGAGAAGGCAAGTGATATCGATCTGAATTTCTATATATATTAGATGTATGCTATACATCATGTAAATAAATACCTTATGATAAACATTTGACAACCACACGTCATATTTTCTAGGTAGGACTGTAACGAATCTTGATAGAGATCACAACGGTAGCAGCCAGAAGGGAAGTGTAGATGTTCCTTTGTATAGCTTATCTAAAGTTTCTAGGGCTACCAATAACTTTTCGGATGACAACAAGCTGGGCGAAGGTGGGTTTGGTCCCGTTTACAAGGTAAATAATATGAATAAGTACATGTTAAACAAGTTGGGGTGAACGGAGTGATAATCGGTAAAGTATTTTTATACTTTTTTTTTTTTTTTAATTATTATTTATTTTTTTTATTTTTTTGTGTAAAGGGGATACCCCGGTAAAATAATATTTTTATACATTAACATTCAACATAAAAGCATGTAGTAAATATGTTAGTCTCCAGGGTGTGCTAGAAGGACAAGAGATTGCTGTGAAGCGGCTCTCAAAGTCCTCTCGGCAGGGGCTTGAAGAATTTGAGAATGAAGTCATCTGTATTGCTAAACTTCAGCATCGGAATCTTGTGAAGCTCTTGGGATACTGCATTGAAGGCGATGAGACAATGTTACTTTATGAATACATGCCTAACAATAGTCTGGACAGTTTCATATTTGGTTGGGCTCTCAGCTTTTTCAATCTTGTAAAATAAAAATGATATTAATTCTAATTGCAAAGGGATATAGTTTATTAATAAACTAAGTTGTTGCAATTTGCAAATATATGCAGATGGAGTAAGAAAGTCATTACTTGATTGGCCACAAAGGTTCCACATAATTAACGGAATTGCTCGAGGTCTTCTTTATCTTCACCAAGATTCCCGGCTTAAAGTTGTGCATAGGGATTTAAAAGCCGGGAACATTTTACTCGATCATCAGATGCATCCAAAGATATCTGACTTTGGTTTGGCCAGAATGTTTAAAGAACACGAAAGTGAAGCAAATACCAAGAGAATAGTGGGAACCTTGTAAGAATCCCTAATGTTTGTATAGTTTAATGCATTTTATATATATGGTGTATATTTATTTACATGGTCTTTGTTCTATTCAGAGGATACATATCTCCAGAGTATGCAGTGAATGGTCTCTTCTCGGTAAAGTCAGATATATTCAGCTTTGGGGTTTTAGTGTTGGAGATTGTGAGCGGGAAGAAAAATAGAGGTTTTGTTCATGAAAAACACCATGATCATCTTCTTGGACATGTAAGTGTCTTGAATATAATCATCCAAATGATGAAAACATATATATAGATACAAATATGCAAATTTCAGTATGATATGGCTACTGAAGCTCCATAAATACACATTTGTACGACCTTTCTGATTTGAACTAATTTGTGTTTTTTATTTGGATTCATTTAGGCATGGAGACTTTGCAAAGAAGGAAAGTCTCTCGATTTAATTGATCAATGTTTAGGTAACTCCTATTCTGTTTCTAAGGTGTTACGATCAGTACACGTTGGCTTATTGTGTGTGCAACAACGAGCAGAAGATAGACCTTGCACACCGTCAGTTGTTGCCATGTTGGGTGGAGAAGGTTCTCTACCTGCTCCGAAACAACCCGGCTTCTTTATTCAAGGAAGTGAAATCTACACCACTTCACATCTTCATTCACTATCATCGGTTAATGGAGTAACATTAACTCAGATAGACGGTAGATAATAAAAAGATTTGGTTTTACTCATGTTAAAGGTCATTTTTATAAGTCTATTTATGATATAAGAATGTATATCTAGTGGATCATTGTGTACTTATCATATCAATATTGCAAAGCAGCTCTTGTTAGCTTAATAAGGTCAGCCAGTACCAGTTTGGTCCCGTACTTGTCTTGTTTGGTATTGGGTTTTACTTTTTTACTATATTGTACGCTACTGGTTTTTAAGTGAATTTGATTAAGTTTTCCTTTGGTTTCTGATGGTCTTATGTCTCTATCTGTGTATATGTCCCTGTTTTATGTGTATTTATTGTCTCTGCTGTGATTACCTTTAATATGTTCCCTAACTCCAAGGGAATATAAACTTGACTTGACCGGGACATCCATTTATTAACGATGTATGAATGAAGAAGACTCTAACTCCAAGGTCGACCAATTCACACATGTGATAAAGATAGGTGATTTTGATGCTCTCTATATAAACTTGACTTGACCACATAGTCCCTCCGTCCCAAAATTATTGTCCACATTTCTTTTTTGGGATGTCTTAAAATAATTGTCCAATTTCCTTTCTAAGTAAAAACTAGAGAATATATTAGGGGAATATTCTCTTTGATTGGTTGAGATTTATAGTGGTCCCATTTTTATTAAACTTTATGATTTCTCTCTCATGACAATAATTTCGAGACGGAGGGAGTAAAACAGAACAAAAATATTAAGGAAAAACTACTCTTAACTCTGATATTGATTGATATGTGGAAATTTTTGCCTATACATAGAAACCCCATAGACACGTCGCTAAGAAATGACCCGCTAGCAATTGATTACACTGATGCCTATCATACTATCCCTCATAAATAATGCATTAACAACACAACTGCGGGTGAATGATGGATGAATGAAATCCGGGCATTTAACTGCACATAATAATTATTTCACAAGTTTATGTTTGCCATAGTTTTGGTTAATAGTACTTGAAATTGCTGGTTAGCCCAAAAGAGAGATCAATATACAACCCATTCTCCCCAAATTTATTTTCCTTGATGCATAATGTGCTAACTTTTAAGAAAATGTTGGTCGGAGTAAATGCTTATCACTTCCATATTTATTACCCATATTTAAGAAGTGCATTTACTCTCGTTTAATTTGAACTCACAGAAGCGACCTTAAGAGTTCACTTGCAAACTTATTCTGTGTACAAAATTTGCTTGATCAGAGGGCATTTATATTGTCATTCAATTAAGTGTTATTTTCGCGTAACACTTTGTAATTCTTCGATTTCATCAAATAAGATTTACACAATTGAAAAGTTAATTTTCTATTTGCTTATAAACTGTTTATACTCTCTCCATCCAAAATTAATGTCTTCCAACAAAAAACGTACAGTTTAAGAAAAACATAATTATTACTACGTATTGCTTTATCTCTCTTACTTTTTGCAGAATAACAATTTTACTATTAACTAATTAATTATTGTTTTCTTTAAAGTTTGTAAACTCAATCAAACTTCCTTATCTAATTTTAGTAGCGTACAATTAAATTGAGAAAATCTCAAAAAAAGAAACGTGGACTGTTAATTTGCGACAGAGGGAGCATATTCTTTAGTAATCCGGTCAAGGATATATGAACTAGAATTAGTGATAACAAGCGATGCGAATATCAAACCTTTTAGAAGCGAGACGACGGCCTTCTGAAGTTAGGAAGCATAGAAAAAAGGAACATGCTGTTATTAACGATGTATGAATGAAGACTCTAACTCCAAGGTCGACTAATTCACACATGTGATAAAGATAGTTAGATAGGTGATTTTGATGCTGCCACTTTTATATGCTTAACAGTAATGATGTTGTTATTATATCAAATGAATAAACACACGAACTTGCCTGCCTCATATGAGCTCCAATAAGATGATCTGAATAGTCTTCGACTGCAGCAAACTTCTTGAAGTCTCGAAACCTTTTCAGAACATCTTGTTCATCAAGATAAGCAAGGCTTGCATGGGACTATCCTTTAGGTCTACTGACAAATCTTTAATTTCTTTATCATACATACCGTCTCTGGAGATTTCTCGCACAACTTCTTGATTTCTAATTTATACCATTCATCTGGTACAGCCTAGCACTTCTTTTGTTACAGAAAGAAAGACAACGAACAAAAAGTCTTAAAAATGAGAGTCACGTAGTATCATGGATGTATAAGAAAGAACCAAAGAACATATAAATGTAGCTTTGATGATCCGAGTAAACTTCCACATCAGCAACAAAAACAAGATATCTCATTGAACACACAAAGTGTGTATGTGTCCCTTTTTATAAAAAAGATGTACCACGTCTATCTGATATTCAATCTCAATACGATTTAGTTACGATAACACTGTAACTAATTCAAAATAGTTACCAAATTCCCACAAAAAGCATGTTAAATTTTAGAGCAAATTCTCAAAAAATGAAAAAAAGTTGACTTGTTTCAAAAAATGTACAAAAATAACACTCATTCCCTAAATGGTCATGTGCGAACGTGCGAATGTGCTACTCCATTACTTTTTTGACATGCTTCCAGACAAAAAGTACTATCCCAATCATTTGCAAGTACAATTACAATCAAATCTCGTCCATGTGATTTTTGACTTTTATAAACAAATGTGCGATCAGATATATGCGAATGTGCGACTTGAACAAACTACTTTATTGGGAAGGAACAACTTTCAGGAATAATATCTTTTAAAATCTTACTTTATTCTTTATAGGGAATGTAAAATACTTTTATAAAAAACACTTCTACCTACTAACACACACCAACTATTGATAGCCAACTATTGTAATTGGATGTCGAATAAATATTCTGTTACTATTTGCAGAAAACGCTAAAATCAAATATCTATACATATCAAGATGAGTTTTAACTATTTAGTGTGTCAAATGTTTGTCATTGTGCTCTTATGGTGTTTGGTGAAAATATTCAATCTAAAGAAGTACAATGGGAACTGCATAAGAACTTGGTACTGATATTAATGGTAAAAACTGGTAACTATTGTTGCTTTTGATCATATTTAATTGATAACATGAAATTGACATCCAGTGTTTTGAATTGTACGAACAATACAATGAAAGAGATTAGTCAGGATTGCGACAACAGAAAATAAACACATCTACAGCTCAGCCTTGGGCACTAGAGTGACTCGAGTAATGATTAATGAGAACTAGATCCGTCAGGTTTCAAAGCTGTACAGCCCCCATCATTTAGTGGTCGGCGAATACTTATATGAAAGTAGGTCAAGATCACAGGAAAATGGGTTTGAAGATTACATTTGTGGTGGTGGTGGTGGTGATGGCCTCGTAGGGGCAGTGGTGAACAGAAGGTGGTGGTAGGTGGTGGGTGAGAGGTTGAAGAAAAGATTGTGGTTGAATATTAAAGTTATAGAGTTTATAAGTTCAGGGAGCAAAGTTTGATTTACATTTGAAGATTTTGGTAGTTTTCAAAGTTACTTTTTCTTTACCGTTCGCACATTAGCCGGAATTCGCACACCGTCGATCGCACATCTGCTTGGTCGGTGATGAACTCAAATAAGTACATTTTATTACCATCATTTATCCTATTAATTTGACTTGTTTTACTATATTATGTATGAGGATTGATACTTAATCGTTTACTTTTGTAATTCTCAGTTGAAAACAAGCATTTGGTGAAACTTGGCGATTTTGGACTAAATATGGAGCAAAACATGCACAAAGTGAAGAGTCTACTGAAATGGACAAGATCAAGTCAAATCTGCTCCAGATACGCCGCATCTCACTCATTACATGCGCCGCATCACTATCAAGATCTCACCAGATACGATCCAAGATACAAGAGGACATGCGCCGCATCCAAAGATGAAGATACGCCGCATCTTCTGGCGGTGTACGAATATTCCTGAATATTATAATCTTGGACCCCACGCGAAGTTAAGTACATGCGCCGCATCTACTTACTAGATGCGCCGCATCTCACCCTCAGACAGAAACTATAAATACCCCAAAGACCAGACGAATTAAGAGGTGAGCTTTAGTTCCGAAGTTTTAACAGAAGACCGAAGACCAGAAACCTAGGACGAATTCAGTCAAGGTAGCAGCACAAGACACACCCAAATCAAAGATACAAGAGCTGTAAGAAGGTGCTGCATGTGTTTAATTCATTAAGTAGTTTTATTTTATTGTGTTAGTAAACTTTAATTCATCAAGATTGGTGGCTTGTGTAATGTGACAACGGAAAGATTGCACTCCCTTAAAACTGCTTTCTCATTAATTAAAGTTTATATGTTGATGTCATTGGTGAATTTTATTAGTGCATTGATAACCTCTGTGTCTAGCTGAGCGTTGATCGGGTTGCCATGCCTCTGCCCTCGCCTGTTTATTAGATGCCTATGTATTCTATGGTCTGTAGAAAAGTAGGAGAAAGATAAATGGGATAGTCATAAGTAATCATTAAGGGTTTACTCGCCGATAAGATTAGAACCAACGAGAAAGGACTTAATCTCGGTGCGTTGCATCGAACTATACACTTCATATAACACTAGCAATAAAACAAGTGACAAACTACTTATCATAAGGACAGCCCTCTTATTGTCTCGAGTATTTATCTGTGTACGTGTGTGCTACTTGCTGATTCGTGCCTATTGGTTTAGTTTATTATTTAATTGCAACCAAATCGTGCCAGTCTCTCAGGCTGAACCCCCTTGCGTTAGATTAGGTTGTATAGCTAACTTAATATATTAAAATACTGATTAGAATAACTAGATAATACGTTCCACTCTTAGTGATCGACACTCTACTTACCATTATATTCATACTGACCGGGTACACTGCTCGTTAGGTGTGTGTGTTATTGATAAGTCGGCTAAATATAAATTTAAAACTTGAGTAGGCATTAAAACTGCTAAACCGCAACGACACACGCAGCAACATCAAGTTTTTGGCGCCGCTGCCGGGGAGTGAATTGTTATTATCTGTTATTTGATTAGTATTTTAATTAGGTTTTTAATTTTTTTTTTCTAACCGCTAATTTTGTTGTGTATTAGATTAATTTGCATTCATTGTACTATTTTGCATATTTTCTGTTTTTGCGTGTTATTTGTTTGCTTTTATTTTGTTTTTATTTTCGTGTGATTTTATTTGTTTTTATTTTTCGTATTTTTTGTTTTCTGCCATCGTTGTACTGAGCTAAATCGAACGATACGGCGCATCTGATTTCTCAGATACGGCGTATTGCGTTTAATTTTTATAAAATACAACGCGTTTAATTAATTCGATACGACGCATCTTTTCCCCAAGATACGGCGTATCTGTTTTTAATAAGAAAATTTTTTCTAAGCGATAAAGCGATACGACGCATCTTTTCCCCAAGATACGGCGTATCTGTTTTTGATAAATTTTTTTTTCTAAACGTTAACGCCATACGACGCATCTGCTTTAGCAGATACGGCGTATCTATTATTTTAATTAAAAACAGTTTTCGATTAATTAAACAGATACGGCGCATCGATCTCTGTCGATACGGCGTATCTTCTGAATCAAAAATCTTATATTTTGAAACGTAACGAAAATACGGCGCATTAACTTTCGTTAATAAGACGCATTTAATTTTAAATCAATATTGATTTTTGATTAATTTAATTCGATACGGCGCATTCTTAATTTCTAAGCGGCGTATCTATTTTCTGAATAAAAGTCTGATTTAATTTTAACGATTATAAGATACGGCGTATCCAACTTTTTGGATACGGCGCATCGTCTTCTGATATCAGCTAATTATATTCTTATATCCGTTTCTATATTTATTAATTTCTCTTCTAGCGAACAAATCCTACTGATGATTTTACCTTTGATGACAGATTTTGCTATGGAAGACATGTCAGTTAACGGATATCTTGCTAAGGAATGCTTGCTTTCAGATTCATTCAATGTGCTCATGATCGATGCAGATTTATTCTCTTGGGAGACCCCTCTTGAAGCTGCTTTTAAGGAATTCATGCGTTTATGCAACATTGACAAAGGGGTATTCTCTTATGATATATTTGTGAGGTACACTGGAGATGAACTGTTGCTCTTATGGCCTATAATTGAATCCAAAGGATTGAACTGTGTAGAAACCAAGATCTAGCCCAACTAGGATTATAGCAACAATGATTGCATACACAGCGGAATAATAATAAGAACAACAATCAAAGTTACCAACAAGGTTTTTCTTTATTAAACATAAACAAAAACCTACTACTACTAACACACGAGTAAACACGTTTCAATCGACTCTCATTGAAGAGTTCGACTGATTCTATGGAATAAGTTGTTGTAACCCTAGATGCCAACCCTCTTTATATAATAGAGGGAGGTTACAAAAACCCTAGCTTACTAAACAAGCTAACTAACTATTACATATTAGGTCCCTATTGTTTCTTCTTTCTTCATTCTTGCTCGTGGTTTTGTAATCATCAAATCTGTAATTCCCAACAAACTGGACTACTATCGAAGAAGATGATGGGAAATTCTACCTTGCATACATGGACTCAAGCAACAAAAGCTGTGGTGGAGGCAATACCCAAATCTCTTACATGCCTTATTCCGAACAGTACTGGGGATTAAATGAGAACTATCTGGACGATGACAGAATTTATGCTGTGGCGGAGTTACTATTTCATGGCAAGTTGGTAAGATTGATGGACCTCTCCCTCAATGATTGGTTTGAACTTAAATATGGTAGTCCGAAATTTGCCCCTGCAAATGAAGTCAAGCAGATTATGACTTCATGGTTGACACGGAATTTTAGGGAGCAATTTAACGAGTTCATGGAGATAAAGAGGAAAATGATTGAAAAGACTTGCTTTGACGTTAACCACGATCCCAACGATATTGATTTTTCAGAATGGTTGGCTAGTAAGTTTAATAACCATAAGAGCATGGATCGAGCTACTAAGAATGCATTATGGGTATATTGGATAAGAGGTGAAGACGAAGAAGTAGAAAGCGATTATGGGTCGTCACTTCATGATTCAACAGTCAATGAGGGCATTGAAGAATTATTCAGAATTGACATTGATGTGTTCGATTATGAGACACCCTTGTGCAAGCAGTTCAAGGAATTTAACTACCTTCTTCGAGTCGACGATGATGTGCTTACTGGAGATTTACCAGGATTCAAGACTTATGATGATTTCAAAAACACCTGGTACTACGAATGGAATGACCGAATACCATGGGTTTGGGATAAACCATGGGAATTTGAGCACATTAATCACACCTGTACACCCTTCGTTTTCAAGGATGGGAGTAGTGTTTGGCCGACCTGTGATTATAAGAGTGACGGAACCTGTAATGGGGGAAGTATTATTGGGATGAAACGGGTTGGAAAAGATGTAACCTTTGAAGATTATGAGTGGTACGATAATGTTGAAGACTGCCCACGAAAAACTGAAGCTTTGAAAGAAAAGGGTAGAATTGAATACTTGAAAGGACTTAAGGGAACATCAAATACTACTTTCTGGGAATGGGTGCATGAACAATTTGATGATTACACGAAGCTTAGTCGACGGCTACAATGGGAATTGGAAAGAGAATGGGAGGCGATTCAAGATGATGATAACAATAAGTCATTAATTGATGAACTAGATGACTATTTGATTAAGGATCCTTATTTTAAGTATGTTGATAATGACGAGGAAGAATTCACCAAAAGAAAGTGTCAACTACTTGGAATCCCTTATAATAAGCCACCCATGATTATTTCTGAAAAGTTTAAAATCATCAAATATTCTTTGGGACCGGAGGAAGAGTATGTTGTGACGACGACCAAGAGTTATACTAGATTAAGTCGAACGGAAGAAAACGTCGCAGAACTATATGGGAACATCTTTCGGATGAAGGAAGAAGGATGGACCGTGACAAGAACTAAGTGAAGAGCTGAACGTGAGTCTAACTTGAAGACTCTGGAATAAAGACAAGTGCTTACCGGGAGACAACCCGGATTTATCTTTTAATTTTCTGTTTGTGTCGAGTCAGTCAGGCCGCCGAGGATACGGCGCATCTCAATTCTGAGATGCGACGCATCTCCTGCAATGGTCATATCTTATTTTATTTTTCTGCATTTTTTATTTTCGAATTTAAAACTTTTTATCAGTTTATTTTAATGCGGCGCATCCCTGGTTAAGGATGCGGCGCATCTTTTATTCTGATCCGTATTTATTCCAGGCTCGATACGGCGTATCTTCTTCAATAAGATACGGCGCATCGACTGACCTGATGATTTTCATTTTTAATTTTTATGTTTTATTTTTCCCTAACTACTAATGTATTATGCAAGTTTGAACCTTTCTTACCTTAGGTGTGTTTTGAAGCCTTGGTGGTATTATAGATTCCTGCATTTCCTGTGGATACATCTTATATGAAGCTTAAACGTTCTAATCCACAAGAAAGATGATTTTTGCTCTACTACTAATGGAGGATCATACCGAGCAAATCTCAGGGGAGTTTTTCTGTTCTAATTCTTTTATTTTCCAGTTTTTAACCTTTAATACAAACAACGAGGACGTTGTTTAACTTAAGTGGGGGGATTGGAGAATTAGAACACTTAACATTTACTTGTCCTAAACTTTTCAAAATATGCTTAAAATGTGCTTAATATATCAAAATTTAAAATTTTTAGCATGTTTTTGTTTAAAGTCTAAGTTGCATAGCTGCACACATGACGTTATTTTTAAAAATTGTGATTTTTCAAAACTCACAAATCTATGAGTGTGCCGGTGACTTGTAAACTTTAGAACTTGGCTTGTATACTATTCGAGACCACCATAATAAATATTATTTTATATAATTGGAATGACTTGTCTAAATTGATAAATTTCTAGGATTACACCCAAATAGCCTTATATGTTATGTGATATTAGCTAACTACACTGGTTAGTTAACCCCCGTATAAACCCTTTTGTTACTCTCATTTTTAGAGTAAGATACCCCTAGAAAAACACTCAGAGCCATTCCTTTCGTTTCTTACACCTTTGTTAAAATGTTTCGTTACACCCTTACACCTTAGCCTACCCTGTAGATTAAAATCCGTGGTTGGTTAATTGCTATAGGCAAAGTGTGTTTCCTTACATTACCTGTGTTCGCGTGCGTAATTCATTATCTATGGTTAGGTCGGGAAATTGCACAATGCAATTGGAGTGAAAGTAAATATTGTATATCTTTGAGTTTATTTTTCGTGTGTTTACTACTTTCACTATTACCGTTATTTCTGAAGTCATGAAAAGTATGGAAAAATTATCCAGAATTATTGTTTTAGTGATGTGGTGAAATTTTACACATCTATGTTTATCTTAAAAAAAAAAAAAAAAAAAAAAAAAAAAAATCGAAAAAATGAGAAAAGAAAAAGAAAAAAAAGAAGAAAGTTGGATGTTTGATTAAACCAACGATGTAAAGTTATGTAAGTGGTCGATATCACCACTAGTTGTTATATATCTATGGATTGAATGGGAATTGGCAGTTATGGGAACGCCAATTAAGGTTTATTCTTTGATTAAGATCTTGTTGAGTATAATTCGTGTCTACCTAAAGCGTGTGTTTCAAGTGTTAAAGCGTGAGTTATTCAATGATATGAGTCTTATTAATGGGATGGTTGGGATAGTGATTAACCACACTTAGGATTTTAATTTATTTATTTGTTTTGTTTATTTTTCATTTTACACCAATTTATATCCCAAATATTATCCATACCCTTTATTATTCTTTATCCAACCAAACCTTTGATTTATTGAGATTAGGGATTTGAGCAATCTTAAGTATCGTAGTCGTGGATTCGGCTATGTATTTATGATTTTGTCGCCCTTTTTGATATATTATTATTGGTGAAGTTTGGACCTATCTTTAGCCTATTCGAGTTAAGGATTTGAGCAATTGCAAGTATCGTGTTCGTGGATTCGATCATGTATTTGTGATTTTGTCGCCTTTTCTGGAATTTGAGATCGATGGAAATTAAGAATAATTAACCCTTAAGCCTAAAAACCCTTTTTACCGCTTTAGACTTGTTATTCCTTGGCTTTAGTGGTGGAGATGTGTATACTTGCCAAGCTTATGATAGAATATTCGTCGCGACTGGACAGTTAAACGATTAGATTTGCTTTTATCAAAATATTTTATTCTACTTCTAATTCGTTAAGTGTTTAGTTGTGTGATTATGACAAAAACGAATACATGCTTAAATATAAAAATAAATCCTAATATCTTTTAGGATACATTTTCATAAGAGTAATTCTAAGGTTTACTTGGGGACAAGTAAAGTTCAAGTGGGGGGATATTTGATGAACTCAAATAAGTACATTTTATTACCATCATTTATCCTATTAATTTGACTTGTTTTACTATATTATGTATGAGGATTGATACTTAATCGTTTACTTTTGTAATTCTCAGTTGAAAACAAGCATTTGGTGAAACTTGGCGATTTTGGACTAAATATGGAGCAAAACATGCACAAAGTGAAGAGTCTACTGAAATGGACAAGATCAAGTCAAATCTGCTCCAGATGCGCCGCATCTCACTCATTACATGCGCCGCATCACTATCAAGATCTCACCAGATACGATCCAAGATACAAGAGGACATGCGCCGCATCCAAAGATGAAGATACGCCGCATCTTCTGGCGGTGTACGAATATTCCTGAATATTATAATCTTGGACCCCACGCGAAGTTAAGTACATGCGCCGCATCTACTTACTAGATGCGTCGCATCTCACCCTCAGACAGAAACTATAAATACCCCAAAGACCAAACGAATTAAGAGGTGAGCTTTAGTTCCGAAGTTTTAACAGAAGACCGAAGACCAGAAACCTAGGACGAATTCAGTCAAGGTAGCAGCACAAGACACACCCAAATCAAAGATACAAGAGCTGTAAGAAGGTGCTGCATGTATTTAATTCATTAAGTAGTTTTGTTTTATTGTGTTAGTAAACTTTAATTCATCAAGATTGGTGGCTTGTGTAATGTGACAACGGAAAGATTGCACTCCCTTAAAACTGCTTTCTCATTAATTAAAGTTTATATGTTGATGTCATTGGTGACTTTTATTAGTGCATTGATAACCTCTGTGTCTAGCTGAGCGTTGATCGGGTCGCCATGCCTCTGCCCTCGCCTGTTTATTAGATGCCTATGTATTCTATGGTCTGTAGAAAAGTAGGAGAAAGATAAACGGGATAGTCATAAGTAATCATTAAGGGTTTACTCGCCGATAAGATTAGAACCAACGAGAAAGGAATTAATCTCTGTGCGTTGCATCGAACTATACACTTCATATAACACTAGCAATAAAACAAGTGACAAACTACTTATCATAAGGACAGCCCTCTTATTGTCTCGAGTATTTATCTGTGTACGTGTGTGCTACTTGCTGATTCGTGCCTATTGGTTTAGTTTATTATTTAATTGCAACCAAATCGTTCCAGTCTCTCAGGCTGAACCCCCTTGCGTTAGATTAGGTTGTATAGCTAACTTAATATATTAAAATACTGATTAGAATAACTAGATAATACGTTCCACTCTTAGTGATCGACACTCTACTTACCATTATATTCATACTGACCGGGTACACTGCTCGTTAGGTGTGTGTGTTATTGATAAGTCGGCTAAATATAAATTTAAAACTTGAGTAGGCATTAAAACTGCTAAACCGCAACGACACACGCAGCAACATCAGTCAGGGATGTACACTGGTACAGATATTGGATATCGTCACACCAAAAATGTGTGACGATATGCATATAGTCACACACATTTTTTTTTTGTGTGTGTCACCAAAGGTCGCGCCATCGTAGGTGGCATATGGTCACATTGTTTAGTTTGTGGCCGTTTTCATTGAAAAAGAGTGACCAAAACCCGAATATGTGTGACAAATTAGGCACAAGTTTTGTTGGATTAATAATTTTTGTGTGACCGTAAACACTTTATAGTCACACAAATGTTTTTTGAGAGTAACTATTGTTCGTCCTTTGGCCACATAAATATATAATATATGTGACATTTGAGATGAATTATTCAAGTAAATGTGTATTTTGTGTGACTATTTCCCGTCCTATGGCCACATGAATATATAATAAATGTGATGTTTGTGATGATTTAGTCACACAACGTGTGTTGTTTTTTTGGAGTTAGTCACATACAATTTAAAAAACAGTGGCCAAAAGTTTTAATAAGTGTGACTATATGCTGTTTAAAGTGAAGAAATGTGTATTATGTGTGACTATTAATCATCCAATGGCCACTTGAATTTTATGTTTGTGTGGCCTTTTGTAATATTTAGTCACACAAAGCATGTTTGTTTTGGGTATTTAGTCACATACAAAAAAGCAGAAAGTGGCCAAAAGTGTTAATAAGTGTGACCATATGCTGTTTAAAGTGAAGAAATGTGTATTTTGTATGACTATTAATCATCCAATGGCCACTTGAATTTTATGTTTGTGTGGCCTTTTGTAATATTTAGTCACACAAATCATGTTTGTTTTGGGTATTTAGTCACATACAATTAAGCATAAAGTGTCCAAAAGTGTGACCATATGCTGCTTAAAGTGAAGAAATGTGTATTATGTGTGACTATTAATCATCCAATGGCCACTTGAATTTTATGTTTGTGTGGCCTTTTGTAATATTTAGTCACACAAAGCATGTTTGTTTTGGGTATTTAGTCACATACAAAAAAGCAGAAAGTGGCCAAAAGTGTTAATAAGTGTGACCATATGCTGTTTAAAGTGAAGAAATGTATATTTTGTATGACTATTAATCATCCAATGGCCACTTGAATTTTATGTTTGTGTGGCCTTTTGTAATATTTAGTCATACAAAGCATGTTTGTTTTTGGTATTTAGTCACATACAATTAAGCAAAAAGTGGCCAAAAGTGTTAATAAGTGTGACTATATGCTGTTTAAAGTGAAGAAATGTGTATTTTGTGTGACTATTGATCATCCAATGGCCACTTGAATTTGATGTTTGTGTGGCCTTTTGTAATATTTAGTCACACAAAGCATGTTTGTTTTGGGTATTTAGTCACATACAATTAAGCATAAAGTGTCCAAAAGTGTTAATAAGTGTGACCATACGCTGTTTAAAGTGAAGAAATTTGTATTTTGTGTGACTATTAATCATCCAATGGCCACTTGAATTTTATATTTGTGTGGCCTTTTGTAATATTTTGTCACACAAAGCATGTTTGTTTTGGGTATTTAGTCACATACAATTAAACATAAAGTGTCCAAAAGTGTTAATAAGTGTGACCATATGCTGTTTAAAGTGAAGAAATGTGTATTTTGTGTGGCTATTAATCATCCAATGGCCACTTGAATTTTATGTTTGTGTGGCCTTTTGTAATATTTAGTCACACAAAGCATGTTTGTTTTGGGTATTTAGTCACATACAATTATGCAAAAAAGTGACCAAAAGTGTTAATAAGTGTGACCATATGCTGTTTAAAGTGAAGAAATGTGTATTTTGTGTGACTATTGTTCATCCAATGGCCACTTGAATTTTATGCTTGTGTGGCCTTTTATAATATTTAGTCACACAAAGCATGTTTGTTTTTTGTATTTAGTCACATACAATTAAGCAAAAAGTTGCCAAAAGTGTTAATAAGTGTGACCATATGCTGTTTAAAGTGAAGAAATGTGTATTTTGCGTGACTATTGTTCATCCAATGGTCACATGAATTTTTAGTTTGTGTGGCATATTGTAATATTTAGTCACACATCGAATTAAACAAAGAGTGACCAATAATGTTGATAAGCGTGTCCATATTATGTGAGTGCATCTTTTAGTCACAGGGTTACTACTACTATTACTAAGTTAGTACTGTTGGAGCAGAGTTGCTACTGCTAGTACTAAGTTAGTCCTGCTGAAGCAGAGTTACTACTGCTAGTACTATGCTAGTGCTGCTGGAATGAGTATATATATATATATATATATATATATATATATATATATATAACAGAATTAAAAACAAAAAGAAATTTCAAATTGAATTAAACTCGAATGTATATAACTGAACCGAATATACAATTGTAATGTCATACATAATCAAATTCTCAAATACCATAATTTAAAGACTTTTGACTCTTCGCCGGCCTAGCTTGCTTTAGGGCTTCAATAGAGACATAACTTTTGCGCTTCGATGGTGCTGTTGGTCCACATTTATTGTCACTAATCTTTTGCATCGTAGTTGGTGGTGTAACCTGTAGTAACAAAAGACGCTTGTATCAAACATTGAATTATATATGAAGAATTATATATATGTAGGTTGAAAAAACACATGTATGTACCCAAAGCAACGAAATTTGATTTCTTTAAGTGCCACAGTTTGCACTTAAATGGCAAAAAAAAAAAGAATTTTTGCATGTATATATCAGAAATTATTTAAACAAAAGAATAACAGGAAACATGTTGAAATACATATTGTTAGCAGTGCTTGTGTTGGAGACACATTTTGTCCCGATTGGGAATCTAGAGACCCATTTTGTCGTGACTTTGGCTTTTTCTTAAGTCCAACAGTTTTAGCAGGTTCCTATATGTATATATAAAACACGATACATTATTTAAACAAAAGAATAACAAGAAACATGTTGAAATACATATTGTTGGTACTCCTTGTGTTGGAGACACATTTCCTTGCGATTGGGAATCTGTAGACCCTTGTTGGCTTACATCTGAGGCTACTGGTAATTGAGATGGCAAATTTAACTGCACCCCCTGTTGACTCAACCGTGCCATCAGTTGAGTAAGTATTCTCTTTGTTTCTGTCAGCTCATTGGAAAATTTCTTGATCTGGTCATCATCTTCTTTCTGCACAAAAAATATAAGAAATGTTGGGATTAAAATTCTTCTTGATGCTGTTAGAGTAACTAATGCTCATATTTGTGTCAATGCTGCTCAGCTGGAGTTAGTGCTACTCATGAACTTCAATGAAAAATATGCCTAGTGTTTACTACTGCTAGTACACAGTTACTGCTGTTAGTACGCAGTTAATATTGCTGGTATACAAGTTATTACTGCTAGTACACAGTTAATGCTGCTGGTATATAAGCATAATAATAGAATTTGCGGTCAAACGTACAAGTTTATCTCCCACTGATCTAATCTCATCATTTGAAAATTTGCCGTCTTTGTTTACCCTTCCTTTCAACCTCATTATACCACGCGGGGGTTCTTCATCTGCTTCAATCTCTTTATTTTCGATCTAATAAACATCAAATGCATACACATGTAAAGTTAAAACAAGATAAACGAAAATATGAGGATGCATACACATGTAATCTTACCATTTTCTCTTTCACATAAACATATCCACCTCGACCCATTTTATGCTGATAAATATTTTTGGAACGCGACATTTTAGCTTTATCATATATCTCCTAAAAACACAAAATCATAAGGCGTTTACATGCGGTAATGCTGCAAACTGAAAATTATGAAATGACATATAGACTTAAATAAAGATGACTAATTAAAACCTTGTACGCATCGGTGGTCGTGTGGTTTACAAACTCGACCCAGTCTTCTGATTTCACAAATGCACTATACTTGGCCGGGACTTCATTCAGTTTGGAAGTTGTATTTAGGTTGGGAAAAATGTATTTTTCTCTGAGCTTCATTTTGAAATTCCTTAGCAGTTTACCAAGACGAGTCATTACCAATTTTCTGAATGTCACGTCAACATCAAAATATCGCTGCAAAGATTAACACACTGTTGTTAATTAGTTGCACATAATGTAACTGCATAGATAAACTTATGTAGTACTGGGTTAAAAAATAGTATATATGTACCGTGATTTCAGCCCATAGTTTATCTCTTGATTCTTTATTCACCTTCCTCCAGGAAAGAATCTTCAAACCTATGTCCTCACGAACCAGATCTCCTAAAAAACTCAAAAACAGTGCTCTGTGTAACCCTGATACCCTATTCAATGCATCGAAGGTTACCTTGAGCTTTATTCCACCAGGGTTGCCATAATTCATGCGAAATTTAAATAGCCTGGTTATGCCTCTCTTAGCTAGTATCCGATCTGATTGGTTAGTTCCAGGCGCATCTAGATCATCTAGATCTTCATCATCAGAATACTTTTCAGATTCATATTCTAAGTTGTTATCATCATGTTCATTATCAGCAGGAAGCAAAAGATGATTATCAACAATGGGTTGAATTTCCATGACTCTTGAGCAACAATGGGTAAAAGAAAATGATTCTGGCTTGGAGAGTAATAGTGATAGAAGATTTGATTTTTGTATTTTCTTTGCAGTCTTTTTTTTAGGAGAGAAAAGAGGGTATAGGAAGAATATGAATCGTACCTTATTCTTGGTAACTGCTTGAAATTAGGTGATTTCAAAATTTTGGATGAAAATTTTGGCTCCAAATTCTAATTTCAAAATAACAATTGAATTATTTAAAAATTTTGCCTTAATTTGAATCTCTTAAGTAAAGCATAAACTTGAAAAAAATCAAAATTTTGGCTCCAAATATTATATATCATTATCTTAATCGCAAATCATCAACCAAGATCATGAACACAAACTGCATATCGAATCAAGAACTCAAATTTACACAATTACACCAAGATCATGAACACAAACTGATACTATTTAACACAAACTGCTACCATTAAATCATAATTAAACCAACATGAAATCAAGAACACAAACTGCTACCATTAAATAAATATGTGCAATCATCAAATCAACAACAGAAACTGCTACCATTAAAGCTAACTGTGCAATCATCACATCAAGAACACAAATTGCTACCATTTAACAAACCAAAATATTATCATTATAGTTATAAAATAGATACAGTTAAACTACTAATTACCAGTTATTGTACCATTAATAATTACATTTAACCAAATTAAATGTCAGAACTACTACTACCATATTAAAGTACCAAATACCATTTACAAAATACAAAAGCTGTTAATGGATATCCTAAACCCCTAAACCATCTTCTTACACGGCAGTCCCAAGACAATATCCTGAGTAAATTTCTTTTTGTGTGACTTTTCAACTGGTATTTGAGAGGATTGAGTTTTGGGAGTAGCTTGAGAGGATTCAGCTTTGTCATTTACCTACAAGGTGAACGAGTATAATGGATTAAGTCTGGAGAATGTCATAAAAATAGCGAAACAACACTTATTAAATGGACCATACCTCATCACCAGATTCTTCATCGCTAGAGAAATAGAAAGGGTTCTTTCTCTTCCAATCTGCGTTGTCTCATACCTCCTAATAGTTCAACATATCATATGTTTCAAAAAAATTAATTAATGGTATAAAGTTATACAACTTTAACCACAAACACACAACAACTTTAGTATACCTTGTTGGAAATGATTTTGAAATTGGACCTATGGATTTTTGCCTTTGAACGTGTTAATGCATAAACTTGAATAAAATAAAAATTCATACAGCTTTACATTCAAAAATAAATTCACACAACTTTACATTAGAATCGGTAACAACCCCAAACATCACCATTTGTAGATCAAAAGCCTGTTACTAATTATTGTACAATGAATCATCAACTGATATGTGAAAACATTGAAAAACATACATTTGTTGTTATTTGGATTCATTGTTTGCGTGTTTGTGTTTGCCAGAAGAATATGTGTTTTGATTAGGGTTTATTGATTATTGTGTGTTTACAATTGATCGGGTAAAGGGATTAATTGCCGGTTGAATATTGAAGTGGTGGTTTGGTTTAACTATGACGTGGCAAGAGGTGTAATAAAAAAAATAAAAAAAATAAAAAAAAGGTTAATGGTGCTGACGTAGCGGTGAAAACCGGCTATAGCCGGTAACTAGGAATGGTAACGGTTCGGGTTCGGGGCGAGTTTGAGTGTACCCGTGTCCGAACCCGTTTATAATATACCCGTACCCGCCCCATTTCCCACCGGATACCCGATTAATATTATCCATCGGTTTTTCGGGTTTCCCCGCGGGTATCGGTTATCCGTAATTAATAGTTAAAGAAAATGAATATCGTATCAAATGATTTAACGCAACGTACTCGGCACGATATTCAACAAAAAAATCAAATGCGCAAGAGGTTTCAAAAGTTAATCATTCTCATTTCCAAAAATAATCTCGTTTTAGTCTTTTAAAAGGGTTTGGTATCATCATTCGTGTAACGGTAGAGAACACGGACTCACGAGTAGTCACTCCAAAAAAAATGAATAACCGAATAGTCGAGAAGAGTATTGACGATAACTCGAGTCGAGACGAGATGACGAAAACAAGTCAAAGAGATAACTAACAACAAACATATCACATAAGATGAGTCGATTGGTAATCGTCGGTATTTTCCCATAATCCCATTTATTAGTAGAAGGTATACTCGTTTTATGATTCAAAACAAGTTTGGACTTATGACAAAATTAATCTTTGGAAATAACAACATTTCGCCATGACCCTTTCATTTATCGAACGTTTCCAAGTCAAAAGACTTTATTGAAAATCAATTTCCCGAGTTATTTATAATATAACGAGTATTTATATAAACCCTAAACCCTAAACACTAAACCCTAAACCAATCCGTAACTCAAACAATAACCAAACGAATAGTCTAATAAATCCAAATATGTTAGTGTACGGGTAGCATGTCTCGAATAGTCCAATAGCCCTCGTGTGTTTCGTTTTTATCCCAAATGTCACACGCAAGGTTTTCAAAATCGGGATCCTACTTAAGATCCTATGGTAAAGATCGGGATCCTATAACATCTTAAGCTTTTAAAGATCCTTTGTAAGATCCGGATCGTTTTTGCTTTGCAGTATCGTAAAATCGTAAGATCCTAAGATCAGGATCGGTATCCTGACAACCATGGTCTCACGTACACTTCTAATTTCCTTACTTCGTTATTAACGAAATTTAATAACAAATATCTCTACAACTTTTAATTTAACAGTTGTTTTTATTTCTTTCTTTTATTTTGTCCAAGTCGCAACAAATGAGTTACTATTTCTTTTCGAGTCACGGTCAAACATTTATTCCCTCGGGTCAATAATAATGAAGCCATCCCAAATCATTCCAAACATCACAAACAACTAGTTGGAAATATTGAGTTTGGAAGTTTATTATTCACAAAGCATGAGATACAACTAGTTGTTGCATCAACTCATTGTACATGAAAAGTCAATACTTGGTAAAAGGAAATTGGAGACTTTTTCGTACAACTTCAATTCACAGTTTACTTTTGGCGCGCGCCTTTTGTCCCTTTTCCCGCCTAAAGTCTTGGGAACCATTCATCTACCTCTCCAGCCTATTTATACCTATCGATTGTATACCAAAGAACACACACAAACACATATATCCCTTTCAATTGAAAGAAAACTTCAACAATGGCAGCAAATAATGGTAACTTTCAAAATGATGCAGAAGAGTACGAGTTCGTGTTAAACAACTATTTGTTGTTTGACGCAGTGTTTGATCATTTCGGGTATGAACCCGTTGCAGAATATGAGTCGTATAGGCAGGTAGGTACGTGGATGAGGAGTATAATTTTGAACTGGCTGCATGCGCAAGACTTTTACTGGGATGCGGTTTTGGGAGTGAATGAGGTGGAGGAGGAGGAACAAGATGAAGAGGAGGAGGAGGAAGAGCAACAGGCTGCGGAGGTGGTTCAAGGTGAGGTGGTGCAGCAAAATGAAGAGGATCAGCAACAAAATATGGTGGAGCAGCAAAATGTGGTGGTGCATCAAAACTTGGGGGAGCAGCAAGATGGGTTGTTTGAAGACCCTTATAATCTAGAAAAGAGGATTAGCGATCTTGAAATTATTTTTAAACGACTCGAGGAAAGGAAGAAGTGGAAGGAAAGCAGGGAAGAGAGCTCTGGTTCTAACAAGTTGGTGTGAAATTGAGTGAAGCAGTTTATGATGATGGTGTTTTTATGTTTATAGTATGTTTAGTATTTAGGTTGGATAATTAGATGTATGGTTGTAGCTTGTAAAAAATATCAATGAAATATTTGATGTTTAATTAATTGTTTATGGTTGCTTGTGAATGTTTGATTTAAGGAAGTCAACAAACCAAAATTTGCATAAGGGTAAGTGGTGAAAAGAATGCTGAGGGTTTATGGGCAAATTGAGTTCATACTGCTGAGAAAAAGTTTTTGCACAAAGTTTGTATTGCTAGGCAAACGTTTGTACTCCTAGCGTAAAACTTTGTACTGCTGGGTAGCCGTTAGTATTGTCTGGGTTTTAACCGTGGTTTATTTATAGCCGTTGGGGTAATTTTTGTCAATTACTTCGCTTAAGGGTTTCATAAATTGGATAATTCTCTTTCTTTATATAATTTATACGATTTCTTCAAACTAAAGAAACAATTTATTGAAGTCGGTCCAATCATAACCCAGCACTCTAATCAAGCATTTAATCAATTTTCATGGCATATTTAGAGTTTTGTGATACACATAACCAGGTTGCATTCTTGGAGAAACCAGAAGGGAGTCAAGTCTTCCACCAGATAGTAGATTTTCTAAACACTACCCACATCAGGTATGCTCTTACAGTCAATCCTACTATCTATGTCTCTCAAATCAAACAGTTTTGGCAGACTGTTACTACCAATACATTTGAGAATGGAGACAAAGAGTTAATTGCAACAGTTGATGGCAAAACAATAACTATTACTGAGGCATCTGTTAGAAGGCATCTCCATTTAGTAGATGAAAATGGTATTAGTTCTTTGCCTAATACTGAAATTTTTCATCACCTTTCCAGAATGGGGTATGACACATCTTCTCAAATTCTGACTTTTCAAAAAAGATGTTTTGCCCCACAATGGAGATTCTTCATACATACCATCCTTCCACTACTAGAATACTGAGCAACAGTGACGGAAATTAGTGACTGAATTAGTCTGTCGCAAAAAATTGATTCACAGTGACGGATTAGTGATAAGTTACCTACAAATTTGGCTTTGATAAATTGGCTACCAAAATAGTGACAAATCAGTAACAAAATTAGAGAGGAATTGCGCATCAGTCACAATTCTATCGCTAAATGTAATCATATAGAGACGAAGTTAGTGAGAACTTAGGTTGAAACTATTAGCGACAAAATTATGACGACATAGCGATGGATTTTTTTAGCTGTCTCAAATACGTCGCTAAGTTTTTTCACTTAGTTACTGATTAACGATGGACTTGAGTATAATAATATAGTGACAGTTCTTTGAGGGCAATGATAGAGTAACAACAGAAAATTAGTTAGTCTTATATGTATTTGAAAATCTCCCGATCGCTAACAATGATGGATGCTAGGTTATGTTTAAAATGATAAGATACGAGTCAAAACAACCACAAAAATATAAAGACCAATTTAGCCAAATTAAATTTAAAGAAAAAACACGTAATGCGATAATATTTATATTGGAACATTTTAATTATCATGTTATATATTACAACTTGAGGAAGCTCTTAAGTTTATCCACGAGTTTCACAATTTTAATATATTCAAATATTTTAGTCACAACTTCATTAGAGTTATCAATTTTAAAATAAGTAAAACTTTAGATATCTATAGGATATTTAACAACTATATTTTCATTTGCTAAAGTCAATGACGACACTTGTAATTTGGCTAAACTTAGTTATTTGGACTTAATCATTCTATATTCATTTGGGACTAAGACAATTATTTAATCTATAAAACTAACAGTATTTGCTACCATAAGAAAATAAGAAAATGCTTTACCAATTCTTAAAAATCTTATTTGGTATTACCTTTTAAAATTGATATTTTATATCTCTTTAACATATTAAAGAACAAATTTATTATCAGTATAAAAGGAAGATAATGATATCTCAAATCAAACAGGCCACACAAATAACTCACCCACAAGATATAGGCGGCAACAGTTACAGGTCCTTCCCGCCTTTAGGAGGCAAACAGTTAACTTTTTGATTTAGTCAAACAAATAACCCGGGAAACAAAAAAATGGAGGTAACAGTTACTTACCAATCTTCAACAAAAAGCTCAACCCCTTATGTTAATTCATTATCCCACTAAAGAAAATTGAGGGACACCAGCAACCTACGACCCTAATTGGAGGTACAATTTGGTCTCTATGTTTCAATTAATTGTCGATTACTTCTTTGAGTTACATGATTACATATATGAAATCGAATTGATGTATGTTAGCTCTATAATTTGAGGATAATTTCTAATTCATTCTCAAACTTGTACAACTTTATCAAACATTATAATAGCTTGTCAAAAAATTTATTGTAAAGTGGTGCCTTCCATCAGTTTTGGGATTTCATAAAGATTTCTAAGTAGTGCCTTGCATTATTTTTGCGACTGTTTGTTGAAACAGAAGTGCAATATAGGCGGGAAAGAAACTACAATACGTAACATCTCAATGGTGTGTAACAGGGACTTTACGATCTTTATATGCAAATTAATTTTAAGTTGTAGAAGTTTTAAAGTAGCTTTCAATTTTAATGGGAGCACTAGCATAACGGTTTTTTCGATGCTTAATAGTTCATACTTGGATAGTTGTACAAATCGTTTGCTTGTTATTTATGCATTGTGTATATATTTTTCATCTTGTTTTCAGGTATCATATTTGTATTTTGTTTTGATTAAATCCTTGTTCAACTGATTCAGGTGTGAAGCATCAAAATCGTATTTCTCAAGATAATGTGAAAGCTAAGTCAAAGTCCACAGTCAACTTATCTAAACCAAGTGGTTCATTTATGAAACCTACTGCTAGTCATTTGGCCAAGCAAAATAAAGAGTGTGATATGCATTCTGGCGGTTGTGGAAGGTGTTAGTAATCTCCTTGATCCTAATCTTGTAAAGTTTTCATGTGCCTTCTGCTCGGATTCTTTGATCCTATCTTTATTCCTTCCACTTTCCATCATTTTTTCTATCTGTCAACTTGTAGGTTGCAGAAGCCATTACTTAGTTTAGATGATAAGTTAAGATCTCCTATACGATGTCAAAGCCAAGCCACCAAAAGACAGAAGCTAGACATTGGTTATTTGCGTAAGGTGCACAAAAGTTCAAGTTTTCACATCTTTAAATTTTCGGCAGCTTTAACCTGCAAATATTGAATAGTTCCAGGATCCTAATTTTCTTGATCATGTAATCAGGTTGCACAGTTGAAGCATCGGTCTTCATATTTGCACAAGGTTACCAAAAAGGTTAATTACTTCACTGTAGAAAAATAACATTCGCCTCCTTTTTTTACTACTTATTATTACTTCTTGTAGACTTGCAGTCAAACAAAAAATAAGCATGTTTATAAAGGCAAACTGTTTGTTTTCTCAGGCTGCACATTTGGAAGGCATCTTAAATTCTAAAGTTAAAACTACTATTCCCCAAAAACCTGCGTTGGTAACAGAAGAGAGAGCTATAAGGATTAGGTAACTATTTTTCAGCATTTATGCTACTTAAATTGTATTATATTTTGGAAAATAGCCAGTTTTTCTTGACATGCTTCTGTTTCTTGACATTTAGGTCCCAGAACAAACCTGAATCCGTTCAACAACCAAAAGCAAATACTAATGCTTATGGAGCACAGCCGTTGAACAAAAAAGTCGGTACTTGCTATCAATTAGTTTCATTCTTAAATCGTAATTTCACCGGTATTCTATATTTCCCAAAATCTTAAGTATGGCAGATTCTTGATGCTCCAAAATTTCTCGCACATAAGAAGAGCATGACTCATTTAACTGGGCTTCAAGTAAGTTTTCATTTTCCAGTATTTAGCGAGTGGCAAGTATATAAATCACTTTCGTATCCAGTTTAAAGCATATCATATATTATATGATTAATTAAGAGGATTTAAAGGCATTTTCTTACCTATTTTTGTGATTGTGTCAGCTTCATGAATGTTCATTCTGTTTAGTTTTTGAATATGCGTAAGTGTTTTGATGGTTGTGTTTAGTTTTTTTGATTATCAAAAATAGGATTGTTGGGCTATTGGCCCTCTGATTTTCACTATAATATGTTTCCTAGTATAGGTTTATTGATTTCTTTATCTTAGCTTTGCGATATAGGCATGCTGCTTACAATTGATTGTTGTTCTTTTTTCAGCCAAAGCAAATTTACGAGATCAAGGATTTCCTTCTTACAGCAAGAAGGAAGGATGCTCGCTCTGTGAAAATCAAGAGAAGCAAGGATGTTGTTAAGTTCAAGGTTCGCTGCTCAAAGTACCTTTACACTTTGTGTGTCTTTGACGCTGAGAAGGCCAACAAGTTGAAGCAATCTCTTCCCCCAGGTTTGTGTACTTCTTATGATATGATAAAATAACTTTTTATACCCTTTAGTGCTTGCTTTTAAACTTATGCAATTATACTTGCAGGTTTGAGCGTTCAGGATCTTTAGATGCAGTCTCTTTGTGGTTGAACCAGATTTATTTTGAAGTCCAGAGTTTTGTTTTAAGTAAAAGGATTTTTGGCTGCAATTTAATTATGTTTTGTTATCACTAGCTAAAGTCTTTGTATGAACTTGTTACCGATTATGAGACCTCTTGGTTATGCATTTTGTGTTGCTCCAGTTTTGTCTTTTTTTTTTCTTAATATAATTGATGTGATTTGGTCTGATAACAAAGTTGGCGCCTATTATGCCATACAAACTAAAATCATGTTTCATGGTTTTTATTTCATTTTTTTGCTCATTGATAGCTTTTTGGTAGACTTAAAAAGTACTAAGTTTCCTCTGCATACTGCTGATGTACCAGTGGATTTGTATCCTGACCAGCCCTTTTTATAAGCTTCCTTTTAAGCATCAATTAAGCTCCCTTTGGTCTGCTTTTTAGTTTATAAGCTCCTTGATGTACACACTTTATTTGTATTAAGCTTTTGTGGCTTCTCTTTTTAATCTTAGTGCTTATTTTTAAGCTACAAAAGTGCCTATAGGGCTGTTTGGATTAGCATTTGTCTCTTAATTGCTTATTTTCTTTTTCTGTGCTTATTAGCTTGTTTAGTTCTGCATATTCAGTTTCTCATTGGCTTTCTAGGATTGTTATTAGATCTTATAGCTTATTTAGTTCACACAAGCTTATAGAAACTTGTGTGTTAGCTTATCAGTCCTGCCTTAGCTATTTTATTCTCTTAAAAGCAGTCTGCTTCTCCAACTATTTTTCTGGCTTAATTTCTGAGTTCTAAAAATATTGTCTTTTCAAAAGTCTCTTATTTTCAGCTTATTTACAACTTTCAAAAGAAAATTTTTAATAAAAAAATAAAAAGGGGAAGTTAAGGGTGAGCTAGGCTCGAACACAGGACCTCAACCACCTCAACCCTCTTTCACACACACTCCGCACCATCTGCCCTTGGGTCTTTTCTGGTTATACTTTCCCTAGTTTTTTTATTTAACCTTGCTTTTCAGTTTTAGCTTATTTTCATTAAATGCTTAATAACTGCTTATTCCTAAAAGCTGTCAACCTGTTCTTATTTTTCCTAAACTCTCCATATCTTAAAGTACTTTTCTGGAAATTTTCATAATTTTCCTCTTTAATTTAGTATTTTTTTATATATTTTTCTTTTCAAAATTGTTTTTAATTCATAAAAATAAAAATAAAAATAAAAATAATACAAATCTTTTTTCTAAAATTCTTTTTTATCATTTAGGACGTTTAGGTACTAAATTTGCACTTCTAGAGTAGTTTTTTAAGATTTTTGATTTTCCGAGCCCGTTTTAAGGTTTGTTAAGGCTCGTTTTTAGTTTTAATCGCGGTTTTGGTAATTTGTGCTTAGCTTAATCTTTCTATATGCTTTTTAATTACTTTTTAGTTTATGTTTCATAATTTTAGACATAATCCCAATATTCTTCACTTATTCACATCACCCGATCACAAACGTAATTCACCATTCCATTCACTCTTCGTTCGGAACATCACGACCTGGGAATAACACATCCTCCCGGTTACTTCACGCAACATCAGTCGACATGCTAAGGGTAAACTATTTATATACAAGTTTATTGCTTATTTTTGTAAGTTATAGGGCTGTAAACAGAAAAAGTGCATCAAGGGGTGTTTGGATATGCAAGAAAATGGCTTAAAAGCCTACTGTTTGTATTGGAAAAGCTCTTCACTGGATGAGATTACTCTAGAACCAGTTATGTTTTTGGTAACCTTGGTTTCGAGTTTGATTTAACTTTTGATGATATGGGTGTTGTTGAAACTTGAAAGTTGAAGTGAATTGTAAGTTTTAATGGTATGGGTTAGACAAGCGTTATAAGTCACTTATATTTGGCCGAAGTTCTATTTTATCATATTAAAGAATATGGACACAGTGTGACCCCGTCTTATGTCATTTATGGAGTTCAGTACCATTGTCAAGTTTTAGCCAATAGTTTTATTAGATGCAAGAAGTTAAAAAGTTCAGTGATATACCTGTCACTTTGTCTAAATGTGAAGAGGCCTAAAAGTGTTGCACTACTAAATTTAATATACCCACCTAAGGAAGTGTTATTAGTTGTACATTGTCGTTCTTGCCGAATTTGATATCCTTTACTAATTTTGCAAAGTTATATGGCTTTTTTTTGTAAGAGTTCAAAATTGTATGATAGTATTACTTTGTGTGAATATTAACTTGTTCACTGAACAATTTCCTGTCGACCTTTTAAGAAGCCGAGTTAAATTATCTCACAAATAGCTTCTTTCATTTGCAATTTTGCTTGTGTCGATTATTTATAATGTCTATGCATATACGACACTTGAAGTTAAGCTATTTAAGACATATTGTTTTGGATTTGGTTATGCTGTAAAAAATGTGAAAAAAAACTCGGTAAGCGTATAAAAACCTAACGAGACAATCCCTTTGTGAAAGAAGAAAGATATATCCACAAATGTTGTTTGTATGTTACTAAGTAACCTAATAAGCTGATTGACCTTAACCCGACAAATCCGTTTAATATAGGTCCGATTTTTCTTTGAACATCCTATAGACCCGGTAATCTGATTGACTTGACTAATTCTAGTTCATAATACATGGGTTAAACAGGTTCGTGGGTCGACCCATTTAATCCGTATAATAAAGTATATATAATTTTTCAATTTTTGAAAAAAAGCTTAAACGGGTTTGGCGGGTCGACCTGTTTAATGTATACCTAACCCAAACTTCACATGTTTAATAAATGGGTCAACTGGTCGACCCGAACATGACCCAAAACCTATTTAGACTCAACCCGAATCTGTTAATTTTCGTGTAAGTCTCAGATCGGGTTTTATGTCGGGTCAAAAATAGGCACCCCATAATAATGCCCTTAAAAAAATATACTACTACTAATAATAATAATAATAATAATAATAATAATAATAATAATAATAATAATAATAATAATAATAATAATAATAATGATAGTATATAGTGAATAATTAATAATAAAACTATAGGATTACTTAATTACTTTACACACCACAAGAACATACGGTTATTCACTTTGGGTGAAAATATTGGCGCCATTCTCTGAAATTATTTGGCGCCCCTAGATATGTGGGGATCGTGGAGCAGGAATGACTCCTTCCACAGAAGGTGTATATTGCGGTTTATGAGATGCAATAGACTTTCAGGAAGCATTAGAAAAAGGTATGTTCATACACCATTAACTATTTTAGATCATAATTTGTGGTAATTAGTTTTAATTTACCTTTTAATTTAATGTTAGGGTGCTTGATTCATTGAGTTTGATTACATGATTGGTTGTGTTTATGTTAGTAGTTATCATGAGCCTGTACTTTATTGGACCTTTGTTAGTGACGGGGTGTGTTTTTTGTAGCCATTGTTATGACTTGATAGATCAAAGTCACATAATTAGGCGATGAAAGGCACTAGTTACGCTTCTCTGGATTAAAAGTTTCCAAGATCTGCTTCTTAGAGATCGAATAGTGTCATAAGAGTGGAAATGTAAATCAGATGGAAATGGGTGGGTGAGGGTTAGCTAAATATTTCTAAGAGGCGACCTTTTGTGTTTAAGCTTCTGTTTTTGAGCTACCAAAGTTTCAATATATTGTTAGTCCAGATACACCTTGTTCAAAAACAGAACCACTTATATGTTACTCAGTTGTTTAGTATATTGTTAGTCCAGATACACCTTGTAAATCAGAGGGAAATGGGTGGGTGGGGGTTAGCTAAAGATTATATGTTACTCAGTTGCTTAGTAGAAACCCAACCCAGCTCGTCAATCGAGTAGCTCGCATGCTTGTTTTACTGTCTCGGCTAAATCGAACAGACATGGTTTCAAATCCTAAATGACCTGTTCCAAACAAATCAATCATTTGCTGCCCTAAATTTGTTAATCCAACTAGAGTTGTGATGAGTGAAATCGATAGGAACTTACAACTTAGTTGGTTGACTGATCACCCATCCTGGGCTCAAAAGTTCCAAAGCATAATCTAAATAATGCCGAAAAGGAGAGTTGATATTCTGTTGATGTCGTAATTTATGTGGGTTTTATATTCTGTTATACAAGATGAAAGATGCAATACGATGCACAAATTCAATAGCTCATCATTTCGGAATCATGTGGTATGCACAAGTGATTCTGTCATAAAGGTCATCATAAGGCTTAGCAACGAACAAATGAGATGCATAACTCTATTTATTCACGTGGCACTCGATTGGAGGTATAACTCTATTTATTCACTTTGTGTGTTATTTTTTATGTTGTGGTAGGTAGAAACTGTTTGTTACGTATCGTTGAATCTGTTTTCGTGTAACATTTGTTTATGCGCAGAAACTGTCTGAATCGGAACTGATTTTTCAGTATTTATGCACCTAGAGTGTTTTTGCGTAAAACGTACTGTATGTGAGCAGCGTTTGTGTTGTGGTAGTTAGGTTGATTGTTAATGTTGTGGTATTATACATAATTTGTAGTGTGATGTTTATGTTTGTTATGTGTTGTATTTGTTGAGACGGTTTGAATCTGGCTTGTTTAATAGTGTTTAGCATCTACAGCATTTTACATAATGCTAACTGTTTATGCTGCTGCGGCGGCGGCAATCAATAGGATTGTTAATGTGGTGGTGTTTATGTAAACAGTTGTAGAAATTGTTTGATTTTTCGGCGTAAAACTGCTGTTTATGTCGTCGTACACTTAAGGTGAATGTTATACATGTAGAAACTGTTTGAATCTGAATTAATTTTGCTGTATTTATTATGCATTTACAACATTTTACATAATGTGTACTGTGCATTTGATACTATTTGTGTTGTGGTAGTTCAGATGATTATTTAGTATTTATGTAGCTACAACATTTTGTACTGTGTATTTAATACTATTTGTTCACAAAGTGATTCTGTCACAAAGCCAATTCTGTTGTATGAATCAGATTGCAAGCATTAACAAGCTAACCCTACTGGCTACTGGTCATGGTGTGATAACTGATACTTAACAAATGAGATGCATAACTTAGGAACACAAGATTTTACTCAAATTTATAATTACAGATTGGAAAGTAAGTGTATTAAGCTTACATATCATCATCATATATGCAAAAAAATAGGCATATAATTTACAATACTTTTGCAAAGTACATACCTTGTAGACAATCACTGCAGACCACTTATAATCTTTACAACCTGAGTAACATATAATCTTTAGCTTAAAATTAGTTTTGAATTCTGAAAAGGGGTGTTTGGCATTAGCTCATAAGTTGATTTTTAGGCTGTTTTATGGAGTTTGACCTTTTGATCCATTTTGATTTAGCTTAATTTGAGTGTTAAAAGCTGTTTTCAAGTTGATTTGTGCTGATTTGAATAGTTTTGTAGTTTTAAGTGTGTTGTTTAAGTTTTGAGGTTGTGAACTACTTATTTGGCTTATTTTTGATAAAATAGGAATAAGGTTTTTTTTTTTTTTTTTTTTTTTTTTTTTTTTTTTTTTTTTTTAATGTAGGAGTCTGAGTCAAATCTAGTGTTTTTAGTTGATTGTTAGGAGTTGCTTAGGTTGCATTAGGTCTTTATAGTCTTTTGTCCAAATTACTTGTGTCTAAAATTTGAGAAAAGCAAAAAAAATGTTGCAGACTGCATAAGCAGTTAATTAGGAACATTATAGTGATTATTTGCTATTAAAAGTTTCTGAAATTCATTTTTTAAGTTGTTCTATAGTTGGTTAATGATATTTTACAATTTTTAGTTCAAGTAGAAGCTTTTTGTTAAGCTTTTTAGTGGCCTGAATAAGCTAAATTCAGCTTGCATACACTGATATATCAGTTGAATGCAACTCTGATTAAGCTTATTTCAAGCCTTCTAATAAGCACTTCATAAGCTCTAATTGACCTGAATTTTATTTTACATACTCTTTAGTATATGAACTTTAGTTGTTTTCAATATTTGAAAGTATTCTGAAAATTATAATGTTTCAGATCTTTTGAGGTTAGTTCTGTAAGGATCTTTTGAGGTTAGTTCTATAAGGATCCTGGAATTATAACTCACTTTACATAAAAGACCCAATCAAGTTGCATTTAGCTATTTTAAAAAAAAAACTAATATTTGAATTTGTTATGTTCAAGAACTATATTGATAGCGTTCGTGGAGAGTTAAAGGAAGAATTGAAGGAAGAAATGAAAGTCGAGCTCAAGGAACAAATGAAGAATGAGCTCAAAGAAGAAATGCGCGAAGAGCTAAAAGAAGAAATGCGTGAAGAGCTCAAGGAAGAAATGCGTGAAGAAATTCAAGATATGCTTGTTGAGTATGGTATCAAGAGTCGTGTTACCCGCAAAAAAAAAAAAAAAACAAAGCAAGGTAATATAAGTGGCAGTACATCTTAAACATCAACCATTACACTTTCAAGAGCTTTATAGGTCCTCTTAACTTTTATGTAAGAGAGAATCTTTCGTTTAGATTTCCTTTTATGTTTGTCGAATATCAGATGTTTGTTTTCTTTCGAATTTGGTTGTTATTTGATTTGGATATGTTTTTTATTTGATTTGGTTATGTATTTCGTGACTATTATCGGTGTGGTATCCGTTTGTGTAACATCTTGAATTAGAAAATAAATTGTTTCGTTTATTGACTAATTAGCGACATATTTTATCCTTAAAATATTTTTAAATCGTGACAAATTAGAGATGGATTGGATCAAACATGCTATGAAATGGTGTTGATTTAAGCAACAAATTGTTAGTGATGGTTTTGAGACAATACTTTTAGTGGCGGATCAACGAAAAATATATCCGTCTCTAGTAGCGACGGAATAACAACAAAATGGTTGGCCGATTATTAGAAATGGATTAGTGACTGCTTTTTCGTTACTGTTAGCGACAAAAAAGTTTGTCGCTACGCCGTCACTTGATGGTCGAATCAAATTTAGTTCAAGTGACTTTATAAAGGCTCTAGCGAGGGGCTGGAGACTAACAATCCGTCGCTGAAGCTCTAAAACTTTTGTCGCTAAACTTGTTGCTAAAATTTTGCGAGGCCCTTTTTTGTGACGAAATATATCCATCACCATTCCATTGTTGAAGGGCTTTGGTGACGGAATAGCGATGCAAACATTCGTTGCTGATGCCAGATTTTCTAGTAGTGTTCATTGTTTAAGTCCAAAGAAAACCTCATGGGAGCAATTCAGTGGCAATATTGCAACTGCTCTCATTTGTTTAGCAACAAACAGGACTTTTAACTTTTCAAAATTAATTTTTGATGGTATGGTGAAAAATGTGGATAACAAATACAAGTTTTTAATGTATCCAAGGTTTATACAAACGGTTTTGAATTTAAGGAAAAGTTTTCTTCTATCTTATAAAATTATTTATCCAACTCCTTGCCTTACTCAAAAACTTTTCAGTAACATGAGCATGGCTTCTGGGGGTTTAATGGGATAGTAGTTCCACTTTTTGAAACAATGTTGGTTCAAAATCAAAACATTCAGGGTGAAGGATCAACAAGCCCAGTTGAGTCCCATCACACACCCACAGGTTCATATGGTTCTCCATCAGCCTCACAACCAACTTCAACACACCTGGAAATGCCCCTTGATTCACCTCTCCCAGGAGGTAACACACCTGGAAGTGATGATAGTAGAGTGTCACTAAAGGAATTGATGGATATTTGTTCCAAATTGACTCAAAGGGTGACTAGCTTGGAGAAAGAACTCAAGGAGACAAAGCAGTTGTATAGTACTGCTTACAAGAAGCTCATTGAAAAAGTGAAGAAATTACAGTCTAAAGTCAAGTCACTTAAAGCAAAGAGAAAGGAAAATATTGTGGAGTCTACAAGCTTAGATGATGATCATTCAGATAATAACATGGATGATTCTTAGGAAATTAAGCTATAGCAGTTAGTACTGTTGAAGATGAAAGTTAGTACTGCTGAAGAGTTTTGAAGACATAAGCAGTTATTACTGTTGAATGAAGAAGTTTGTACTTTTATGATTTCGTGTGAAGATAATTATAGAAAAGATTTAATGTATATCTTATAATGTTAGGTTGATAGTTATCTTGTGAAGGAATCCTTAGTCTATAAAAGGATTGCCTAGGTTAAAGTTTTGGTACGATTGTATTAAGTATTGCTTTGTTAAGATTCAAGGTTGTAAACCTTAGTGATAGGAGATCACTCGTATTATTTATTAATAATATTGAATCGTTGAAGTTGAAGTATATTGTTTATTGTTCATTCTTTGTTGATTCGTTAATACAAAACACAAACAAATAAATCTTCTAAGTGCTAGCTAGTAAATTCCGCTTGCTAGACTAGACATCATTCAAAGTATTCATCTAACACAAGGAGTGTGTGTAGATCCAGTCAAGTGGTATCAGAGCCAGGTTACTGATACTTTGGTTTAGAAGATTCAGACGAATTTGTTCAAGAAAAGATGGACATGGAGACAACAACAAGTCAGACTAATATTGCTGCTAAGCTTCCAATGCTTAAACCCAATGAGTTCGATATGTGGCGATTAAGAATTGAGCAGTTCTTCCAAGTTCAAGATTATACTATTTGGGAGATCATTGAAGAAGGAAACTCCTTTTCACCCGTATCAACAACAACTGTTGTTGAAGGTAAATCTGAGACTACAGTGCAGACAAAGCCAACCACTACTGAAGAGAAGGCAAGGCACAAGAATGATGTTAAGGCTAGAAGTTTGCTTCTGATGACTATTCCCAATGACCAGTTGTTGAATTTTAGAAAGTTTAAGTGTGCTAAAACCCTTTTTGAAGCTATTGTTGCAAGATATGGTGGGAACGAAGCCACCAAGAAATCTCAGAAGACTCTTCTCAAGTAACAGTTTGAGAATTTTTCAGCAACAAGCAACGAGTCACTAGATCATATGTTTAATAGACTTTAAAAACTAGTGAGTCAATTGGCTGTTTTAGGAATTGAGATGCCTCAGGAAGATCTCAACTCCAAATTTCTGAGAAGTCTACCAGCTGAATGGGCTATGCATGTGGTTGTATGGAAAAACAAGCCTGATATAGATTCCATGAGCTTAATGGATCTCTATAGCAACTTCAAGATAGTTGAACATGATATTAAGAAGTCTGCTGGATCAAGCTCAAGCTCAAGCTCAGGGAATTTGGCCTTTGTATCAACTCCTAGTACCTCAAATCCAGATGAAGAAGTGCATGTTGCTGGAGCAGTTGGTACTGCTAGTGCAAACCTTGGTACTGCTAGCACCTCAAGCAGTACTAGTGGACTTTTCAATGAAGATACTTATTGTGCTTTCTTGACTACTCAGCACAATGGAAGTATGTTAACTCATTCAGATCTTCAAGAGATTGATGAAGATGATATTGAAGAGATGGATATCAAGTGGCAGCACTCTCTTCTCAGCTTGAGAGCTAGGAGATTTTTGAAGAAGACTGGCAAGAAGATTGTCATAAACAACAATGATGTTGCAGGGTATGACAAGTCCAAGATTGAGTGTTTCAACTGCCACAAGAAAGGTCATTATTCAAGGGAGTGTAGATTGCCAAGCCAACAAGATGGAAAGAGCAGAGGATATGGAAACAAGTCAAGGGTTGTAGAGTTTACTGATTCAAGCTCAAAAGCCATGGTTGCCATTGATGGCTTAGGGTTTGACTGGAGCTACATTGCAGAGGACGAAGCAGAAGCATCTACAGAGATTGCTCTCATGGCATTTTCAGATTCTGAGGTACAAGTTTCTAAATGTTCTAAATCTTGTGAAGCTTTAAAAGATCTAGAAACACTTAAGAAAAGATATGAGGATCAGAGAAAAGAGCTAGTCAAAACTGCTTTTAACTTAGCAAATCATAAGAGGGCTTTAGCTGTGTTAGAAGAACAAATTGTTCATTATAAAAGTAATGAGTCAAAGTTTTCTGATGATATGATTATTGTTAAAAGAGACTTAATGTTTAGGGAGAATGAAATTACTGTGTTGAAACATGAGCTAGAACAGGTTAAGAAAGCAAAGGAGAACATTCAAATGACTGTTGACACACTAGAATTTGCAATTCAGGGTGTTAGTAAGATTGTTGAGTGTCAGATCCTTAATAAAGCTAAGTCAGGCCTAGGTTATAAGTCAGTTCCACCTCCCTATAGAGGAATTCCAACACCTCCAGGCATAGACTTAGAACACACAGGACTACCTGAATTTCAACTACCTGAGCTTAAATATGGTCCTCAACCTAAAGAAAGTGTAGTTGATAAACCTGTGTATGAGAGTACTAGTGATAAATCACTATCTAAGGACAAGGTGTCTTCTGATAGGTCCTCAGCTAAGGACTCAGATGCTCCAACCATTGAGGAATGGACTTCTGATGATGAAGATGATCAGGCTGTGGTTAAGCCTGTTAGTGCTAAAGTAGAGGAACCAAAAGTTCCAAAGATGGTTAAACCTGAGACTGTTAGGCTTAGATCAAATGCCAAACCTTTTAGGCCAACAGTTAGGTATGCAGAAATGTATAGAACCACAAACAAGCCAAGAGGTAACCAAAGGAATTGGAATGACCTCAAATCTCACCAATTAGGGGATGATTTTGTCTGCTATAGGAAAGCTTGTTATTCGTGTGGTAGTTTTGACCATCTTGCAGCCTTTTGTGATAAATGGGTAAATAGGTATTCAAGTTCTAGGGTGAACACTGTTAGACCTCCCACTCACCCAACAAACACTAGAATGATACCTAGATCAGTTCTTTTAAGGTCTGGACCCAAAGCAGTTCAAACTGCTAGACCAGCAGTTCAGACTGTCAGACCTATTAGACCTGTTAACCCAAGACCAACAGTTAAAGGTGCAAAACCAGTTTTTAAACCAACACCAAAAACTGTTATTAGACCCTTTCATCACAAAGCAGTTGTAACAAACCAAGTTTGGAAACCTAAGGTAACAACTACCAAGCCAGCAGTTCCAACTGCTAGCAGAGTAATTGGTATTGGTGTTAATAAAAACACTGCTAAGGGAAATATGGGAAATGGTGTGAATGCATCAGCATGTTGGGTTTGGAGACCCATCAGACCTAATGGTGTTAAAATTGTTTTGAAAAGAATGAATTATGTTGATGCAAGAGGAAAGCCTAAGTCTGTTTTGGCTTGGGTACCACAAGGAAATTAATTTTTCTTGTGATGTGCATTGTTAGTCATATACTTTTATATTGTGAGACAAGTTCTTTGTGGCTTGTTTCTTTGTTTTTGGACTAACACTTGCAGGTTTTGGATGATAAGCATCATGAATTAAATGCTATATGTTTTGGACTTTAATGGTGATTTGGAGCTGAGTGTGTGATCTTTGCACACAACAAATGGTAATTGGTTCACCATGTCTAACCCACATAAGAACCAACTAGTCCAGAGCAAACAGTATCTGGTAAAGACTAATCAAATCCGTTGATGGTTGACAATTTACCAAAAATTGTATGGTTATCAGCTCACCATATCTAAGTGTGAAGAGTTGGCTAGTCCAAAGCAAACGGCTATTGGTAAAGACATATCAAATCCGTTGATAGCTGATAGTTTGCTAAAAACTATGTTTGAGCCATGGTACTTTAAAATCCTTTTCAATAAGTTCATACGGCTCAACAAAATTTTTCCAACAGTTGGTACGGTTAGTACAAAGTTAGTACGGCTCAACTAGCCGTTGTAAAAATCTGTCAGTAATTAATTTTCTAGCCGTTGGGGTAAAACCGTTATTCTTAAGGTACTTATAGGGATTTTTATAGACGATAATTATCTTTTTACCATAAATTTATTTATTCTATTTCTAAAGATAATTTATCTCATACGCATATATCGCAAAACCCTAAACAGTACCTATAAACCCCAATAGACTACATAAAACCTCGATTCCAATTTAAACGATCATCGTATTGCTATAATCTTTCATTTTTCATCACTAAGAATGGCTGGATTGGAATTTGTTAAACGTCATAATCAGGTTGCGTTTCTTGAGAAAATAGAGGAGGGAGATGGACCAAAGTTTTATGAGATTGTGGACTTTCTCAACCACTCTCACATAAGGTATGCTCTAACTGTTTCTCCTACTCTTTATGTCTCTCACATCACACAGTTCTGGCAGAATGCTACTGTCTTGACTAGTGAAGATGGAGACTTAGAAATTCATTCTGAAGTGGATGATGTATCTTTTGTTGTTACCGAGTCTATAATTAGGAGACATTTTAAATTAAATGACTCAGATGGTATTAACACTATGCACAACACTGAAATATGGGAAGAACTTACCAAAATGGGGTATGATACATCTGAACATAAATTAACTTTTCAAAAAGGATGTTTCTCACCTCAATGGAGATTTTTGATACATACCCTTTTACATTGTTTAAGTCCTAAAAAGACTGCTTGGGAGCAGTTCAGTAGCAATATTGCTATTGCTCTCATTTGTTTGTCTACAAACAGGGTTTTTAACTTTTCAAAATTTATTTTTGAGGGTATGGAATCTAATGTTAAGAGCAAAACAAATTTTTTTAATGTATCCCAGGTTTGTTCAAACACTTTTGAATAAAAAGACATACCTGCTTACAAAACCAACTGAAAATTTTGCTACTCCTAGCCTTCAATCAAAAGTTTTTCAAAATATGGCTATGGCTAGTAGGCTTTTTCAAGGGGAACCAGTTCCATTGTTTCCTCAAATGCTTCAAACTAAGTTGGGTGAAGGTTCAGCAGTTCCAACTGATCCCCATCACACATCCACTCAAGTACTTGAAAGAACCCAACCATCTCAATTACGCATCACTTATAGGAGAAGGGAAACACCTAGAGTGGTTCCTAGATCCTTTCCCCATGATTCACCTCTCCTAGCAGGTCACACAGCTAGAAGTGATGAGGGTAGTTCTAACCAAAATGCATTGATGGAATTATGTACCAAGTTAGTTGCCAAATTTGAAAGTTTGGAGACAGATCTTGCAAGCAGCAAGGATGAACTCAAAGCCCACAAGGAGAATTCGGCTAAAGTTTTTAAAAGCTTAAGGTGAAAAAGCTGAAAGATCAACTCAAGCAGAAAAGGGCAAGAATGGTATTAGATGATGATTCTTCTAGTGATGACTCAGATGATTCAGATGATGCTGATGGTGGAAATTCTTCCAAACAGGGGAGGAAATTTGGTAAAGACAAAGATGGATCAAGTTCTCAGGGGAGGCATAATGAAGAGGAAGAAGAACAATTTGATATAGGTTCTGGTAATGCAGATATGGAAGAAGAACTTGAAGCAGTTCAGACTGATACCCATGAAGCAGAAAAGGTTCAGACTGTTGAAGCAGTTCCAACTGCTGAGACAGAGCATCAAGCAATTCCAACTGCTGAGACAGAGCATCAAGCAGTTCCAACTGGTGACACTTCAGCTGAGCTAGTTTATGAAAGAAGAAGAGCTGACAAAGGTAAAAGAGCTATGACACAATAGGAAGAGGAAGCAGCTCAAGAACTTGAAAGGCTCAAGACATTAAAACCAAAAACTCAAGCTCAGGTAGATCATGATGCATAAGTTGCAAGGCAAATGATAGAAGAAGAATTGGCTGATGAAGAAGCTAAGAAAGCTCAGATTGCTCAAGATGAGGAATTAGCAAGGAAAATGGCTGCTGATGATGAAAAGAACATAGCTGGTTTCATGGATAGAACAAGAACTGAAGATTTTAATCAAGAAGAGTTTAATGAGCAACTTCAATATTTTTTGGATTCTGATTGTATTATAAAAGCTCATGCTGTGATGGTTCTTAATGATCAGGAGTTAAATGAAGAAGAAAAGTCAGAGATGCTCAAAGAATTTATCTTGAAGACAAATAAAGAAGCTACTTGGAGTAACTTGATGCACAGAATCAGAGAAAGGCAAAAGTCTGGTTACAAGACCAAGTTACCTACCAGGAAGGAGAAAGTCAATTTCATGAAGCACTATTTGAAGAATCAAGCTAATTACAAGATGAGTGACTTTACTGGATGGACAGATGCTGAGATTGAAAGAAAATTCTTTGAAGCATATGCAAGACTGAATACTCCAATCAGAGAGGACATGACAAGGAAAAAGAAAAGACAACCAGAGGTTCTTGAATCTGATGCTGCAAAGAAACAAAAGTCTGAAGAAGAAGGGTTAACCAATGAGAAGATCAAGAGTATGATGATGATTGTTCCAGAATCTTCTTATATCAAACCTTTACAAGTAAAACATCCAATCATTGACTGGGAAGTGTTCACTGATGGAAGAATGAAAGGATGGAAGATAATCAGATTTGGTGATATTTCTGAAAGGTACAAGTTGTTTGAAGATTTACTCAGAGGTTTTGACAGAGAAGATCTTAATCAACTATGGAGATTAGTAAAAGAGAGATTCAGAGATAAATATCCCATTGAAGACAAAGACAAAGAATTATGGGTTCAGTTGAAGAGAATCTATGAACCTGATAGTGGAGAGTCAATGTGGAGATTTGAAGCACAAGTTAAAGATGTGTATTGGTATTTGTTTAAATCATGTGGAGTACATAGAGTTTCTACTCCAGATGGGATAGAAATCTATATGTTGGTGGAAAAAGACTATCTACTCAGAACATTTGTGTTAGTGGCTATGATACAAGGAAGACTCAAGGTTGAAGAAGACTCTGAGATGGCAGACTTGTTAGTTACAAAGATTTTGAACCTTGTAGAGCAAAGAAAAGTTAAAGACTAAAGTGACTGATGTGATAGATGTTTGAAAGAATTTTCCACATTAAGAAGAAGAAGCTTAATTTGAAGAAACTTAGTGATTTGGATAGAAATCATAAGTTTAGGGGAGGATTGTTAGGAAATTAAGCTATAGCAGTTAGTACTGTTGAAGATGAAAGTTAGTATTGCTGAAGAGTTTTGAAGACATAAGCAGTTAGTACTGTTGAATGAAGAAGTTTGTACTGTTTATGATTTCGTGTGAAGATAATTATAGAAAAGATTTAATGTATATCTTATAATGTTAGGTTGATAGTTATCTTGTGAAGGAATCCTTAGTCTATAAAAGGATTGCCTAGGTTAAAGTTTTGGTACGATTGTATTAAGTATTGCTTTGTTAAGATTCAAGGTTGTAAACCCTAGTGATAGGAGATCACTCGTATTATTTATTAATAATATTGAATCGTTGAAGTTGAAGTATATTGGTTATTGTTCATTCTTTGTTGATTCGTTAATACAAAACACAAACAAATAAATCTTCTAAGTGCTAGCTAGTAAATTCCGCTTGCTAGACTAGACATCATTCAAAGTATTCATCTAACACAAGGAGTGTGTATAGATCCGGTCAATGATTCTTCCAAACAGGGGAGGAAGACAGCTGATATTGATCAAGACCCCAATATTTCTTTGGTTGAAGAGAATGTTGAGTTTCAGGGGAGGCAAGATATGGGTGAAGAAAATTTGGATGCTGAAAATATTGGTACTGCTCATCAACAAGTTATGGCTGTGTATGATAGAAGGCAAAGGGCAGATAAAGGAAAGGGCATTATGATTGAAGAAGAGCCACCAAAGAAGGACAAGAAGAGTGTTCTTGCTCAGATTAATTTTGATGAAGAGGTAGCTAGTAAAGCACAGGAAGATGAAAGAGCACAATTTGAGATTGCAAAATTCCTTGATAAAAAAAAATTGCAAATGAAGCATCTGAAGCAATGTTTAATCACGCTCAACAAGTTCAGTCTATGATTGCTGCTGATGATGTTTTAAAGGAAAGGCTTGGTGAACTCAGAGCAGATGAAGTGTTGCCCATTGAAGAGAAGTCAAGACAACTTGCTGAACTAATAAATTCAAGAAGAAAGTCTGCTGCAGAACAAAAAGCCAAAGAAAAGAGGAGTAAACCACCTAGTCAAGCTGAGCAAAGACACACCATGTGTATTTACATGAAGAACATGGCTGGATACACAAGGAAGCATTTCCAAGGTAAAAGTTTTGAGGAGATCAAGAGTGAGTTTGAAAGGGTTTACAGAAGAGTGAACACATTTATTCCCACGGGAACAGAAGAACCAACTAGAGCTACAAAGAGAGCAGGTATAATATTGGAGTCTGAATCTTCAATGAAACAGAAGATTGGTGAAGAAGAAGTACCTACAACAGAGGATTCAAAGTAACAAAAGACTGAAGAAGATAAAGAAGATCAAGCAGTTGAGGAAGAAGAAACAGCAGAGGAATTAACTGATGAAAGGCTTCAACAACATATGTTGGTTATAATCCCAGATGCATTGAATGTTGATCCTATTCAACCTAAACATCCAATTATTGATTTGGAGATACACACAGATACATTTGGGAAAGCTTGGAAGATAATCAGGGTAGGAGGACACTCAGAAGTTTATAAGTATTTTGAAGATATGCTGAAGATTTTTGATAGAGAAGACTTGGACAAGCTATGGAGTCTAGTTCAAGAAAGGTTCAGATCTATAGCTCCTATAGAAGACAAAGACAAGGAGCTATGGGTGGAATTGAAGAGGTTGTATGATCCTGATCCCGAAGATATCTTATGGCAGTTTCGAGCTCTTGAGTTGAGTACAACATGAAGACTGTATGATACATGTGGTGTTCACCATGTATCTACAAAGAATGGAGTGGATGTCTACATGCTGATAGAAAAAGATTATCCATTAAGGGCAGCTAGCTTATTTGTTATGTTAGATGCTAAGCTCACAGTTACTGATTAAGACTCAGTAATGGCAGGAGAGTTACTGAGAAAGATCTTCAGATAAGTAAAAAGGAAATAATGTTAGTACTGCTAGTGTAAATATTAGTACTGCCAGGTTTAACTTTGTACTAACAGGTTTAACTTTGTATAGAAGATATTTGGATTTTGTAACAATTTTCTTTAATAAAACAGATTGTCTATAAGACGAATACAAAAGAAGGTATAATCGAAAAAGACCCAAGGGCGGAGATGGTTGAGTTGTTGGTGTTGTGAAGGGGAGGTCACATGTTCGATACCTGTGGCTTCCTTTTTGGTATTTCCCTCCCCAAAATTTTTAAAAAGCCCCACATTTTTTTTCAGCAAATTTCAAAATTAAAGCCCCCCATATTTTTTTAAAAAGCCCCCCATATATATTTTTTTCAGCAAATTTCAAAATTAAAGCCCCCCATATTTTTTCCAGCAAATTTCAAATTTCTCACATTTCTCACCAATCACAGCCACCAGTCACGTCACAGCCACCAATCACCATCCACCATTCACCAGTAACCAATCACAGCCACCAATCACCATCCACCACTCGCCAGTCCGGCCATCAACAACGGAGGTTATCAGTTGGTTGTTTTTTTTTTTTTTTTTTTACTTTATTTAGTTTTAAAGTGATATGGTTCATGTATTGAATCAGTAGGTTATGAATGTTAGCAGGTTGTATTTTGGTTATCAGTAGGTTATGAATGTTAGCAAGACATTGTAATAGTTTTTTCAAGTTGTATTTTGGGTTTAACATGAATGAAAAATAGCATCTTCAACTTGAAAACCAACTGTTATTACATAACAAAATTCTGCATACATAGATGCATTGTTGATTGCATAGTTGATTACATAGCAGGAGAAAACATAATACTTGTTACAGTAGCATCATAACATCAAGACATACATAGCTAGCCAATGGTCCTTTTCCCTTTACCCTTAGTGAGTTCAATTAGGCCTTTTCCCTTTCTCTTCTTTGCTTGGATTTCTTCCCAAGTTTCCTGATTTGGTAGGCCTAGAACTTGTTCCCTTTTTCCTAGGATTGACAGAGTGTGAACTGGAGGAGGTTTTTTGGAGATTGTGGCTTTTTTTGAGACAGCTTCATCTTCAGATATTGAATGATAGCTAGAAACCCAGCTATCATTAAAAAAAGCTACTGTTAAAGGAGCTAAAATCAGAGCTTGAGTCAACAACCTTTCTCGTAGGTGGTATCTTACCAAAGCTACCTGTAGGAGGGTAGGGGAAATTCCAATCAGGTTTAGGAGACATTAGTTCTGATGAATCAGAGGATATTTCAAAAACATTTGGCTTGGAAGTCATTATGGATGAGGTTTAGTGTTTGACAGGTTTTTGATGGTGTAATGTTGTGTGTAATATTGTGTTTATGTAATGGCCATTTAAAGTAAAGAGGATCACATAGTTCAATGTATAAGTAAATTCCATTAAAGGCTTGGTTGGTATGTGCAGGTAACTTCCTGCATTTAGGTGTAATAAACACAGTTTGACTTTGACTTTGACTTTCTTAAGTATATGCATTTTTGGTATGTGCAGGTAAGTTCCTGCATTTTTTGGTATGTGCAGGTAAGAAACACACTTAATCCAGTTGCATAACCACAAAAGAACAAAAGACCATAAGTAGTAAAGACCATAACCAAGTCTTAGTTAACATAAACCATTCATGAGTACCAAAAGGACAAAAGACCATGTGCAGGTAAGTTCCTGCTTCTTAGTTAACATAAACCAGTTGCATAACAACAAAAGGACAAAAGACCATAACATAATTCATACATATTGTCTTTCTAAATACTTGGTTTACTTATGCACAAATGATTTGATGTTTATATTGGTTTAATTTGTGACTTGTAGGATATATATACGTTACTATTTGACCTCAAAAATAGCATGGACAAGTCTTGGATGAGAGCTAGTAGGACCAAGAAACAATATATTGTTGGAGTAGAAGCGTTTATTAAGTATGCAGAACACAACTTGCAGAAGATGAGGAGCATCGACCCACGAGGTAATAAATAACAGCTTAAGATGTCATGTCCGTGTATCTCATGTTTAAACCGCATAGAGCAGAAAGTGGAGGATGTGCAGTTTCATTTATTCTACCACGGGATTGATCAAAGCTACACAAAATGGGATAAACATGGAGAAAATGATGAGCAAGCAACAACTGCCCAAATACCTGTTAATGCTACAACAGAGGAGTTTGTTAACGACACGGATTTCGACATGGATTTTGGTCCAGAAATTCCAACAGATGGCCCAACAACAGTAGAAATGGTTAATGCTACAAAAGAAGGTTTTGATGAGGATGACCTTGCCAAGTTTCAACAACTATTATTAGACGCGGAGAAGCCACTTTACGAAGGATGTCCTGACTTCACAAATTTGTCCGCAATAGTTAAACTACTCAACTTGAAGGGTAAGTATAGAGCTTCTGATAAGTTCTTTACTGAATTACTAGGATTGTTAAAAAAGATGCTACCTGCTGGTAACGAAATGGTTGAAAAAACTTATCAGGCCAAAAAACTAGTGAGAATGATGGGATCAGGATACAAAAAGATACATGTATGTAGCAACAACTGCATTCTTTACTGGAAGGTTAAAAAGGAGTTGACTGTTTGTCCAACTTGTGGGACATCAAGATGGAAGGTGGATAATAAGACACATAAAGTGTACGAAAACATTCCGACAAATGCAATGTGGTACTTTCCAATTATACCAAAACTGCAACGCCTCTTTAAGTTAGAAAGTATTTCAGAAGATCTAACATGGCACGCAACAAGGAGGATAACAGATGGTGTTTTACGTCACCCCGCAGATTTACAGGCATGGCGTACCATAGATGAAAAATTTCCCGAAATTGCTAAAGATCCGAGAAATCTACGGCTAGGAATATCGGCTGATGGGGTTGACATCAACTCAGGAAATAGGAATCACAGTGTATGGCCAGTTTTATCTGTCATATACAACCTTTCTCCATGGTTGTGTATGAAAAGAAAGTTTATCATGCTTTCGGTATTAATATCGGGATACCTGGGAAATGATATCGATGTATTTTTAGAACCGTTGGTTGATGATCTGCATACCTTATTCGAGGAAGGGGTTGATACATATGATGCTTCCAAAAAAGAAAACTTTAATCTGCGTGCCGTTGTGTTATGGACGATAAATGATTACCCTGCACTTGGTACATTATGTGGCTGCCCATACAGTGGATTCAAAGGTTGTGTAGTATGTAGGAAAGATACACACTGTGTTACACTTTCCGCCTCATCCAAGCAAAGTTATGCTGGACACAGACGATATCTACCATACAACCATCCGTTCAGAAGGAAAATGAAGGCATTTAATGGACAAGAAGAACCACGTCATGCTCCAAATCCATTGACCAGGGAACAAATATACAACGAGGTACAACATATTGAAAATAAGTGGGGAAAAGGAAAAACCTCGAAAAACCAAGAAGATACTAGAGGCAGAGGTGGGAAGATTAAAAAGCAGAAAAGGAAAACAACAGAAGAAGAGGGTAGTTCAAGCCAAGCAAATGAAGCATATTGGAAGAAATTCAGCATTTGGTATCGAAAGCTAAGGTATTGGAGGCATCATTCTGTTCCGCATTGTATTGACTTCATGCATGTAGAAAAGAATGTTGGTGAGAGTCTACTCGAAACTTTGCTGAATGTTCCTGGAAAGACAAAAGATGGAATGAATGCTCGATTGGATCTGGAAGAGTTGGGGATAAAAGAAGAGTTGTTTGCTAGGCAAGAAGCAGACAAAACAACACTACCTCCAGCAGGTTACACATTAACGAATGCCGAAAAAGACATCTTTTGTGAAACGTTAAGCAACATCAGGGTACCACAAGGCTATTGTTTAAATTTCTCTAGTTTGGTCGGCCTAAATGATTGGAAGCTCATTGGCCTTAAATCGCATGACTATCACATGCTAATGCAAGAGTTTTTGCCCATTGCTATACGTTCAATCATGCACCCGCCCACACGATATGCTATTATCAGGTTTTGCTTTTTCTTTAAATCTATATGTAGGAAAGAAATCAGCTTGCAAGAACTAGATAAGATGCAAGAAGAACTTGTTGTGACACTGTGCCTACTCGAGAAGTTCTTTCCTCTGTCATTTTTTGATATTATGATACACTTGACTGTGCACCTAACTAGGGAGGTAAAATTATGTGGTCCCATATGCTTTCGGTGGATGTATCCCTTCGAAAGATGTATGAAAGTTATTAAAGGACATGTGTGAAACAGAAATAGACCAGAGGGATGTATTGCTGAGGAGACTATCGCGGAAGAAACAATAGAGTTTTTTTAGCGAATATCATAAAACCATGAAAACTATTGGTATCCCAGCTGATAAACATGTAACCAATGAAGATGAGGACGGAAAGCCATTGTCAGCCGGCAAATCAAGTGAAGTTTCCAGAGAATCCTTTCAGAAAGCACATTTGTATGTAATACAAATACAGATGAAATTCAACCGTATATCGAGTAAGTATTACTAACACATGTCGATTTCGTTGCTTAAAATGTTCTATCAAATATAATAATCAAAGACATTTATTTGTTTCAGGCGACACAAGGAAGTTTTGAAAACAAAAAACCCGGGTAAAAAAATGGCATTGCTGGAGAATGAGCACAGTAAATCTTTTACTAAGTGGTTACGCGAAGAGGTAATTACTCGTATGTTGTTTATAATTGTTTGTTTGTTGCTAAAAAGAAGTGAGTTGAGATAAAATGTGAAGTGTGTTTTATTGATAAGTCCTTAACTGGTGTTTGTGATAAGCTGTATAAACCATTAATTAGGTGTAGCATTCACCCAGAAAAACTCATAGCTACGAGCTCCAAAACCAATAGTAGTAGTCTATAATAAATAAGCACTTACCAATGATCTGCCGAGCAACTTTTTCAGTCATAGAACCTATCATCATAATTGTCCCTCCTGTATATGACATTAGATAGAGGTCCACCAGCACACCATTTCATTATCCCAAACACTCCTATTCTTTAATTGTTTGTTTGTTGGTCCTGCAATTTAAAGGTAATATATACTTGTAATGAAATTCAGGTTGAGAGAGAGTTAGCGATATCCAAAGATAGTGTATCAGAAACTGTGAGGTGGATATCATTTCAAGCAAATTCCTCTTTTCAAATGTGGTTGGGTTAATCACAAAACTAGTGGGGTCAAACGCGATACTCTTGGTTATACGTTGGTAGACCTGAATAGTTTAGGCCACAAGGATGATCCGTTCATATTAGCCTCACAAGCAACACAAGTGTTTTATGTGAAAGATCAGTCACATAAAAATTTGTCTATTGTCTTTAAAACACCTACCAAGAATTACAAAGATACATATGACGAAGTCGATGAGGAGTTTAGCACAGTCATTTACGAGCACAATGAAAACATATTGCCACGTGCAAGTAAACAAGACTTGGGCAAGGAATCATGAAGTGACTACTATCGAACCGACTGTGAAGGTATTGTTGTACGAAAATCCAAGTGAAGCATGTCATGCTGCAAGTTAAGACTGCTAGTGTAACAGTTAAGACTGCTGCTCAAGGCTAAGTGCAAGGTTACTGCTGGTATTGTTAAGTTAGTACTGTTAGATGATTAACAGTTTTAGTATTAAATAGTTGTTTCTGTAATTTAGCCTGTTGTAATGGATTTTGACTCCAAAAAGTCAAGCTTTTCAATGGCAATGAAAAATTTTGCAGTTTTCACTATTATATATCCACTTTCAGTCAAGCTTTATTGTATTTGCAGTTTCCATTTATCATGTATATGCACTTGCAGACACTTTAGTAACATGTTACTTCATTAAAGTTGAAAATTCAATTTAGAAAGTCAAGTAACCTAGTTCCTAGGGGCAAGTAACATACTTACATACTACTGCATTAAACTAGATAGACTATAAAATCCCAGCATTGTAATGGGGCAAATGAAGAGTCATGACTAATAGTCTGAACTCAATTAAGTGCATATCAAATTAGACTCAAACTAGATAGACTATAAAATCCCATATCTAACCCCTCAAAATTACATAAGTTATCAGAAATGTGTGACCATATGTATCGAATTGTGACTACACTTAAATAATGTGTGACAAAATATGACTCTATGATTTAGACACCTAAATAAATACTTTATGTGATGACCATATGTAACATCTTGAATTTAGTCACACAAACACTCAATGTGACTAATATCAAGGTTAATGGTAACTGAGTTCACATTTTGCTATAAATAATAGTCACATGAATATTTCACTGTGTGACTATTTTGAATGTATTGGTCACATATAATACCCTTATAATGTGGCCATAAACATAATTTAGATACACATTTGTGATATGGTGTGACTATGGTATAGCCTATAGTCAAATGATTGTGCTACAATTAAATGTGACCATACACATTAGGATTTGGCAGGCAAACACACACTAAACTTTAGACACACATATTAACTTACGTGACCATATGTATCGAATTTTGGTTACACTTAATCATGTATGCTTATGGTTTAGTGTGACCATAAATGACATTTGGTCACACTGTTCAAGTGTGTGACATATATTTGTCACCTTTAAATGCATATCGTGACTAAAGCTTCAAACTTACTTTTCAGTTGTCACACATTCCAAATTCATATGTGGCTAAATTTTCAACAAGAACTAGCAGTCACGTTTAAATAATGTGTGACAAACTTGACTATATGATTTAGCCACATACACAATTACTTCATGTGACCATATATGGATTTTGGTCACACTGGTCAATTGTGTGACATATATTTGTCACACATGTATATATATAGTGTGACTAATGTTTCAAACTTATTTGTATCCGTCACACGTCCCAAATTATAAGTGACTAAATAATCAAAAAAAAAAAAAAAATTTACCAGATACCTATAGTCACGAAAATATTCAAATGTGTGGTTGTAGCTTCAGATGTAATTCTGAAATGGTCACACAAGTCGGATCAAGTGTGGCTGTTTATTTTATTCTGGTACATTTAATCACATAAAAAAGTTACTGTGTGGCCGTTCGAAAAACTGCATGTGTGACGAAATCCCATTTTTGTACTAGTGTTATAAAGTAACAAGGACAGAAACAACAAGGATGAGGGTACAGTTGAGGGTACCAGTAAGCAGAGGAAGGGAAGGCCAGTTGAGGGTACCATTAAGCAGAGGAAGGAAGCTGAGGGTAAACAGAGGAAGGGGAGGCCAACTGAGGGTACTACTAAGCAGAGGAAGGTAAGGTCTCTGAGTGTAACAAACTGCGTCCTTGGCCTAAGAGTAAAGTTGAAAGAACTAGCTCCCAAAAGAGGTTTTAAGTGTTGTTCATTGCATTCCAAAAAGAGAAACTAAATGCAGGATAATGGTCATTGTTTTGTGTTGTCCTTTTGTATGTAATTGGATCTTTTAAGATACTTTTAGTTAAGCAATTTAAGACATATTTATGTAATGGGATATGTAATCTTTCAAGACATCCTTTGTCTTGTATATTCTTAATTTAATTGGTCTATTTTAATTAGTCATTTGCAGTTTGCAGTTTGTGGTATTTGCAATTCAAGTTTAGGCTTTTGCATTTGCATATGCAGTTTATGGGGTGTTTGAATTTACCCATTTTAACTTTTAAAAGTCAATAGATACCAAAAAATGAATAACCAAACTGTTTTTGGAACATTTAAAACATCTTTTGTTTGCATTTGCAGTTTGAATTTGCAGTTTACAGTTTAGGGGGTGTTTAGATTTATCGATTTTGACTTTTAAAAGTCAACAAATACCAAAAAAATGAATAACCAAAATGTATTTGGTACTTTTAAAACATATTTTGTTTGCATTTGCAATTTGTGTTTGCATTTTTTGTTTAGGGGGTGTTTGGATTTACCCGTTTTGACTTTTAAAAGTCAACAGATACCATTGTAGAATGTCTACCCACTGTATACCATTGCAGAATGTATACCCATTCATAGTGAACTGCACAGTGGTCAAAATGGCTATCAAATCATTTCACAGTGGACTGCAGATTATTAACTTCTCACACTTACACACAAACTTACCTATTCACTAGTCAAAGGTCTCTCTCTTTTAATACTTTATATTCACCACACTACACTTACAACTTTACCTCTCATCTCATAAACCTTGTTCATCAAATTTAGTCACCATGGATGCACAATCCAGAAACTCAAAACAATCCGCGAATTCAGGAAAAAACACACCCTTATGGTATCAAAAGAACCGTAGAAGGCTTTTCTTTATGGTATCACACCGGTCACCTTGAACCACCACTTCAAGCAATGGAACCACATTTCTCTCAATGTGAGTGTTGCCAAAATACATTTTAGCTTCTTGAGGAAATACGCTTGTTTAAGGAAGAGGCGCGCTTCATGTGGACATGCATTCACAACTATCTCCTGGAGCTCATGAAGGAACGAGTCAAAAAACAATAAAACCTTTTCTATCTTTTCATGTTTTGTCATTAATTATGTAAGGTCTAGATATGGTGAAAGTTCCTTAGTTTGTTGAATTAGCTCATTATTGATTTGGTTAGAAGCTGGTAGTATTCATGATGGTTTGTTGTTTTATTTTGTTTTCTTCAACAGCAAGTTCATAGCTTTGGTCTGTCATTTGCTATACTTGTTTACTGATTTTGTACATATGTTGAAGTTTTGAGCTAATATATTCTACCTTTCACCAAAAGAAAAATACATACCAGTTTGACTTTCACTAGTCAAACATAGTTTGGTTTGACATGGTTTCACTAGTCTGGTTTGACATGGTTTCACACTAGATAACCAATGAGATCATTTATGTCCCTTTATATGGTTTGATACGTGTTGGACTTTCGTGTTGTTAGATAAAGGAGTAGTTACTTCTCACACTTACACACAAACCTACCCATCTCATCTCATCAACTTATTTACTTATCACAACTTAGGTTATTTACTTTATCATACTACTTTTACATCCTTATATCTCATCTCATCAATCTTGCTCATCAAACTCATTCACCATGTATGCACAATCAACAAACTCAAAAACAAACAATCACAACCATGCGGTCCGTTACCCAAGAAAAATAGAAGGATCTTCATAATGGTATCACATTGGTGACCTTGAACCACCACTTCGACCAATGCCAGAACCACATGCATCTAATTGTTAATGATGCAAAAATACATTTTAGGGTCGTAAGGAACTACACGTGTTTAAGGAAGAGGCTCGCTACATGTGGATATCGATTAACAACTATATCGTCCAACTCATGGAGGAACGTGTCAAAAAACCATGAATGTTGTCCTATCTATGATATGGTTGTATTAATTACAGTTTTAACTATGTAAGGAATCTCAACTCCGTACACGTTGGACTTATGCAGATTTATTTGAAGACCCGAAACTTTCTGAAAACATCTGAGAATATGAACTATCCATTGTATATTATCACGAGACTATTCGCCAAGTAAGAGAACATCGTCTGCAAAAAAGAGGTATGATATGTAGAAATTGTTGATTGAGGCACCGTGAAATAAGTCGGCAACAATAGCAATTTTAATGGCTACATTTAAACCTTCCATCACTAGGATGAAAATAAAAGGAGATAGAGGATTTCCTTGCCTTAGACCTCGTTGGATTGGGAATTCTTTGGAGAGACCACCATTAACTAAATAGAAGCTTTGGTAGAGTATAAACAGCCATGAATCCAATTATGCCAACGTGATCTAAATCCAAGAAAATGCAAAATACGATCAATGAAATCCAATGATACAGAGTCGAGTGCCTTTTTCAAAATCAATTCGAAAGATCACAAGGGATTTATTCTTGCGGTCATACCAACCAATGATTTCATCAACCATAAGGGGACCGTATGAGATTTGACGATTCCTAATAAAAGCCGATTTTTCAACGCTTACAATCAAGTCTAGAACCCGTGCAAGCCGATTTGCAAAGATTGTAGCCAAGATTTTACATTGAGCTCCAATAAAACCGACGGGATGAAAATCTGAGACAATAATCGGATTTTTACCTTAGGAATCAATGCAGTAAATGAAGAGTTACAACCCTTGGGAATGTTACTTGTGGAAAAGAATTCACGAACAAACTTCAAGATATCATCTTTTAAAATGTCTCAATCAAGGCTGTCAACCTCTTATAAAAGCCAAACGAGAAGCCACCAGGCCCGAGAGATTTTTTTGAGTCACAATCCCAAATTGCATTTCGAGTTTCTAACTCAGAAACTTCAGCTTCCAAAAAATGAATTTTGAGTCTAGCTTCGCAGCTTGTTGCCCGTTTGCCTTCCACCTCCTCTATGTAAATCCAAAAGTTAATTTTAAGAATTTCTCTTAAAAAAAAAAAAAAAAAAAAAAAAATCCATAAAACACATTAAACTTTATATTTTTACTCTTTAACATCATTTTCCTTATTATATTATTTAACATTATTAGAAAAAACATAGTATCCTTAGAGTTGTAGCTACAAAATAAATTTTGTGTATCTTGTTAAATAAACCTTCAAAATTTTATGTGGCAATACGTCACTGTCATATTTTTTAAAACCCTTATAACATCCTAACAAAAAAATTGACTGGAATAAATTTCCCATTTTGTTAAATCGCAAGTTATTTTTAGTTTGGGCGGGAAAGTTTTCCCCAATCTTGAAATTACTTCATAAAACCCGTACAAAATTCCCCAATTTTGACATTAATATTAAAAATGACTAAAATCATTTATAAAAGGGTATAAAATGTACATAGTGTCCAAAAAATTGAGGGGCCCCAACCCCCTCGGTCCCTTTTAAGTTATGTCCCTGGGATGTGCGTACGAACCAAGAAATTGGCGTAACCCCTAGTCCCTCCGTCACAAAATAATTGTCTCTTGACAAGAAATCATGCAGTTTAATACGGATTAACACAAAAGCATTACGGTTTACTTTTTACAAAATCACCGTTTTATTTAAAGCTTTGTTCAAAATGTGCAGTTTTCAATATTATTAAGTGCAATATGGTAATCTTGCCACATTAATCGCAACTATATTTGGAACGAGACAATCATTTTTTGGGACATTCGAAAAAGAAAAAAGAGGGACTATATATTAATTTGGAACGGAGGGAATGCAATTTTTAAATATACATGTACGTTTTTGTCATTTTACGTTTTTAACTTTGACAAGCTATCCCAAACATTAAGAATGAGCTTATTACTTATAAGCCATTAAGGGCGTATGAAATATAAGTGTAATGCCAAGACACACACGCTTAGCCCCGTATATATATGGGAAATAAGCTCATATAAGCTAATACATAAGCCAAGAAAAAAATGGATTTGTGACATATAAGCCGGGTCAAATAAGCTAGTAAGCCTCAAAATAAGCTTAAACAAACGCCCCCGTTGACCCATTCTTTGCTTTATTTATTTGCCAACCACGCCCCCTCCTGAAATGAACATGAAACTGAAGCAATAAACTTGTTTATCTGATTGTGTTTAAGCAAATAGTCATCTAAGCTTATTCTTCTTGCATTATGATACCAAAGATATTATTTTTAAGTTAATATTTATTTATGGTGAGGTTCCCGGTTTTGTACATTTGAATAGAGAAGAAGCTTGATCAAATGGCTTCATTCTAGGTGGCTTTTGGATGTAGAAAACTGGGACTAGACTGGTCGAGCTACTTTTTAGGTTCACACCAAATAAGGAAAATAATATAAGCAGAAATAGGCACAAAATCAACATTTTCGGGAAATTATATTTTCAGAAAGATTTAGAGAGTAGTATTAGAGTCCCTACCAGAAGATTATGAGTAATCTTGCTAATTTAGAGGATAAAGGTAAGTCGCAACATTGAGAAGCTAGATTATAAAAGACAAGAGTTGTTAGAAGTAGAGATCGACAAACGAGTCCTTGTTGGTTTCTGAACCTTATGTTCACAGGTATAACTTGCATAAGTCCATACGAAGAGGTCTAAGCACAAAGAGTACAATAAAAACGCGACACCAAAGTTTTTCCATTGTTTATTTATTTGATTAATAAAGAAACAAAAGGGATGAGATCGGTGCTTACAAACATATAAGATGACAAGTTACATCTCCTAGGGTCTCATTATTTATAAAGACTTCGTAAGAATTACACTAGGAAGCTAATTCCTATACAAACTTATCGAGGAAACTCATTCCTATTCGGAAACACATTCCTTATTTAGTGACGATCTTTAAGTGTTCGTGTAGGTATCCGGACGACTTAGTCAACAAGTGTTTCACCTTGAATCTTCTAGAACGTTTCTTTAAGCTTCTAGTATTCCAAAGTCGTCATCTTCTTTGTCTAGGCTAAGGTGCTGTTTGTTTATTAAGAGGTTCTGAATCATCCGAGCATTAAAGAGAACATTTGAGTCATAAATTTTACATAGTCTAGCAACGTGAAAATAAAATATCATAATCCAAAACATTCAAAGACATTGTGCGGCAATTGAATCTCGTAAACTAGTCATATATTCTTGGTCAGCTGCACTTCCATGTGGTTGAACGTTTTCATCAACAACATTATCATGTTGTACATTGCTACTATCACGTACTTCACGGTGATCATATAACGAGAAAAGGTCGTCGCTTAAGTGCCCCTTCCGAATAAAATTATGAATAGCAAAGCATGCAACAGTAATATCTCTTTGTGTAACCAAAGGATATGAGGGCATCTTCTTCAAGATTGGAAAACGTGCTTTCAAGACACCAAAGGCACGTTCAATTACATTTCTAAGTTTCGCATGTGCATGATTGAATTTTTCTCTACTATTCATTGCACGGTTTCGGCGAAAATCTCCGAGCCAATACCTAACATTCCGATATGGTGCCATAAATCCACGAGTGTGTCTATAAGCAGTGTTGGGAACATGTTTTGTAATATTTCAAGTATTGATCATTTGTATTAGGTTGCTTAGGCCTTTAGGTTTGTTATTAGGCCCAGCCCGTGTAGAAGGCCCATGGGCTGTGTCGTTTTATCATTTATTATGGTTTATTATGTATTATGTTAAGTAAGTAGGGCTAATAGCCCAACCTCATGTAAAACTATAAATACCCCTCCCATCCAAGGGAGAGGGTTGTTGGTTGATGAATTAAGAAGTTTTTGTTATTAAGTGTGTGTAATCATCTCCCTTCCATCTCTTTCTCTCTCTAGCTTTCTCTCTCTAGATCTAGTAGGTAATTAGTAGGTAATTAGTGGTAGCTTAATTCATAAAAGTATAAAACATCAAGTGGTATCATTCGCCTAGGGGTAATTTAGGTTGTTAGAAGGTTAGATCTAAGAAAAAATTAAGAAATCCGAATTGTTAGACTAGTTACTGTTCATCCGAGTTGTTACTGTTCTTCAGATATATATTCATCGAATTTTTTTGTTCACCGAAGTTTCTGGGTTTAATCGAACTTGTACGTTAATCGAACTACTGATTACTCACCGAGTTAGGTGATATAATCGAATTTCTGGGTTTAATCGAACTATTTGATCGAACTTAGTAACCGAACTTTCGTAACCGAACTTTCGTAACCGAACTTTCGTAACCGAACTTTCGTAACCGAACTTTCGTCACCGAACTTTCGTCACCGAACTTTCGTCATCGAACTTCAGTAATCGAACTTCAGTAATCGAAATTCAGTAACCGAACAACTTTGATCGAACTTCAGTAACCGAACAACTTTGACCGAACAAGTGATTGATCGAACTTTGCTTCATCGAATTTTTTAGTCGCATTTCAGATTTCTTTTGCAAGATTATTTGAGTTTCTAGTGTAAAATCCTTCGAGTTTCATCATTTGAAATCTCCAAGTTTCTAGAGTAAAATCCTCATAATTTCTTCACGTTTGTCATCGTTAATCATATCTAATCTTCACACAACAACCGTCTTTATCCTTTAAAGATCCTTAACCGTCACAAGCTACTACACGATGTCTCAACCACCACACTTTAATTACTATTACCAGCTACAGCAATATCCTCAACAACAACAATACTCTCAACAACAACAATTTCCTCAACAATATCCACAACATCATGCATTTGTGCAACAACATCAATTCATTCCTCCACCACAACTATCTCCACAACAAATAATGCAACAAAATTACCTTCAGAACAATCCTTCAGTGTCCAGAGAACCTCACTGGTTTCATAAGATGTGTGAAGCTATAAGCAGTCAGCAATCTCGTCATGAGGCTGGAAATCAAGATACTCCACCCATGTTAACACCTGGAAACTATGTGCAGTGGGCAAGTAGGTTTCTCCGATTCATTGAACTCCGCAAACCCCATGGACCGTATTTAAAGCATGTCATCACTGTGGGACCCTTTCCTGAACCAGTAATTGTTGTTCCAGCAACTCCTGAAAGAGAAGAAACATCCACTCCTATTGCTGTTTCTAGCTATACAACCGAACAAGCCCTACAACAAGAAGCAAATGGAATGGCAATGGCATTTATCCTTCAGGGAATTCCAAATCACATCTATCGAAGTGTTGATGCTCAGAAGACTGCAAAGGACATGTGGGAGCATGTGCATTTTCTAATGGAAGGAACAGAGCTCAATCCGGAAGATCTTGAATCAAAATTGTACATGGAATTCAACAATTTTGTTATGGAACCGGGAGAGACAATCGAATCATACTACCACCGCTTCACCAATGTTGTTAATGACCTTGATCGTCATGACATGAAGTTTCCAAGGATTGCAATCAACTCCAAATTTCTGGGATGCCTAGGTCCTGAATGGCAGAAATATGCAACGTTTGTTAGGCAATCAAAGAAGATTGGTGAGATCAAATATGGATTGATTTATGATTTTCTCAAACAACATCAATCAGAGGTGGACAAAGAAGTAGCAGCAAGAGGAGGTTTCATTCCAGGACCACAACCTAATTCGCTTGCACTGATGGCTAAACCAAACTTCTCTCTACCTTCTCAGGAATTTGGAAACTCATCTTATCAACCAAGCTTTCAACCTCAAAACCAACTTGTCCCATATGAAGCACCATCTCAACAATCAGGCAACCAAATGGTAACCTATAACAACACTGACTCCAACTTTTACACCAACAGTGAATATGATGAAGAAGAAGAAGCTTTCAATTCCCTCAATGAAGCATTTGGGTTGATTGCTAAAGCATTTGGAAAATTCACAAACAAATCAAACAACCGCCTTCGCTCATCTTCAAACACAAGGAATCAGGCAGTTGTTAATGATGGTCGGGTAGAAATTCAGAACAGATCATCAGGAAGGTTTGGTTCAGGGAACAGAGGAGGATATGGGTCACAAAGGTTTCAGTCTGGGGGTAATAGGAATTATATGGGGGCAGATCAGAACAGGAATCAATTGAATGGAAAAGAATCAAAAGGCATTGCAAATACCTCAATCACATGCTACAACTGTGGAGGGAATGGTCATATGGCTACTGCATGTCCAAAGCCTCGTACTATGGGCAGTGCATATCACAAAGAAGCTCTCTTGATGGCACTTAAGGATGAGAAAGCAAGCTTGATGAATGTGAAAGAAAACAGCTTCATGGCAAATGCAGACTCAGAAGATGATATGGAAGATCTTGAGGCAAACGCAGCTGTAATGCTCATGGCTAATATGCAGGAAATGAATATGTCCGAGACAGGCCCGGTCTACGATACTGACGGTCTTTCTCAGGTACTTGATCCACAATGTTTACTACATGAGATTGCTTCACCTTCCGCATCTTCATTCTCAAGTGAACATTCTGTTCAAAATGATTCACCATTCTCATCTTCTTTAGATAATCAAATCAACACTGATATATCATTTGTTGATGATAGAACAGTTGTCTCATTTGATGATCTAATAGAAGATGACAATCATGATCAGATTGAACAAAATGAGAATTTGACTAATCAAGATTCGGAGCTTCAGGCCTTAATAATGTCCACCCAATCACAAATTGAAAAATGCAATGAAATCAATACAAATCTGAAAGAAAAGATTGCGTTGTTAACAAAGGACAATGAGTGCTATAAACAACAACTTTCTGGATACCAAAACCAAGAAAAACGAGAACAATCTTTTGAAATCGCTTTCCAAAAAGAATATGTCAAAGTTCAAGATTTGCAAAACCAAGTACGTGAATTAACCGATTCTAAGGCTGAGCTTCTCTCTCAAAAAGAAAAGGATCAATTTGAATTCAAAAAACAAATTGATGATTTAACTTCTGAGTTGTTAAAAACTCAATCAGAGCTTTCAACATCTCAGCAGGATCTTCTTGACGAAAAGCAAGCCACTAGGAAACGTGTTGACTCATATCTTGAGGAAATTCTGGATTTGGAAACCAAACTCAAAGAATTTCAAAATGTTGTGTATAAAACGGGTAATTCTGTAACACAAATTCAAAAACTAACTGTGAAACCAAGTCCTAAAGGAGTAAGTTTTGCACTTGGCAGTGACACACCCCGTAATTCACACAAAGCACTCAAAGACAATCCTAAGTTATACAATGCAACATTTTTGTTAGATGATTCCTTTCAACGTGTTGTTATGTATTCTATTGATGAAGAAACTGATTTTCTTGCAAACAAAATTGAGGGTCGATCAAATTCACAAAACAAGTTTTCAAGAGTACATTATGATTATAATGCACGACATCACATAAGCAAATCATTTGTGCCACCAAAAGATAAACCAGAACAAACGCTGAGACGTACCTCAGAACAAATATATCATCTCTCCCAAAATGATGCACATCTCGACAATTATTTGACAGAGAATGATGTTGATCCACAAATGCCTCCAGCATTTAAAATTGTCAAACATTTTGAGACATTTATGGAAGACATCAAATTTTTAGAAAATGAAATTGAGTTTAATTCTAGAATCACTGTCTCTTCTTTTTTCTCTCCTGTGGAAAATGAAAAGATAGAAATTCTTCAAAAGAAAATTTTACCTCATGTCAAACACTTGAAGAAATGTGCATCACAATGGGAAGAAGATCTAGTTGACGAGGTTCTATCAATAAAGAACATTTTCAAAGCTAAAGACTCCAAAATTCTAAAACAAAAAGTTCAAAAGAAGAATTTGGAAAAAGAAAATGATCGACTCTTGCAAAATGTTCTAAGTTGTGACATTGTTTCTGTGTTAATGAATGCACTTTATGAATCTGGTAATGAGTGTCTTATGGAAAATCATGTTGTTGATACAAAGATGTTGCAAATCGAAATTGAGAATCTAGTGAAAGAGAATGAGAATCTCTCTCAAATTAACAATGATGTGGAAACTAAAGTTTTCAAACTTCAGAAAAGGCTTGACTGGTGTCAAAGCCAAAGTGTCAAATTTCAGCTTGAACTTCAAAATCAAAAAATGTCTTCGTCTTTTCAAAACAGTCATGACCCAAAAGGTCAAGACTTGAGTGAAATCGATGTTTTACGACATAAAATGGTTGAGTACGAAAAAGAAATCGATGAGATTCTTCAAAACAGAAACGAAACAGTTTACCTCAACAGACGTTTGGATTCACAAAATCAAGAGTTACGACACATCATTGTTGATTTGAGTAAGAAACTCAAAGTTTTAGAAACAGGCAACACAAAAGTTCATAAGATTGTACCAAGGATGCAAAAAGTAGACAGCGCATCTAAGAATGCATCATCAAAGACAATCACTAATGCTCTTACATCACCTTCCACAGGATTAGTTGACACATCTAAGGGTAGAAGATCCAAGACCACCAAGAGACCAAAGAAGACTAGTATCTGGCTACCTAAGAGTGGAACATCTAAGAGTGGAGAAGTAGAAGTTAATGCATCTAGTGAGAATAAGACGCATGTTATGTCCAAAATAGAATCTAGCTTGGTTAAGTGTAATTCTACAAAAGATGTAATGAATGCTGAATCTTTAACAGTTATGAATGATGTTAATGCTTCTTGTGTGTTTTGTCATACTCGTATCTTATCTGGTAATCATCAAAACTGTGTTGCTAAAACTTTGCTGAAGAGAAAATCGAAACGAACTAGTGGCCTTCTTAATTCTAACACAGTTTCCAAATCAATTTTAGGGAATCCACCACTAGCAGTTTCAACGCAGACCATAGTTGCACCTATAGCAAATCCCAAAAAGAACAAATCACCTAGCACATTCCTTAGGAAGAAAGCAGAAACTAGTAGGAAATGGCAGCGTTGGCTAGAGAACACAGCAGACTTTAAATGGGTACCAAAAATACTTAAATCATGTGTTTCTAACCCGACGGGTACAACCGTTACTCCATCTGTTTCTACTAATTGTGATGCAGGTGGTTCAAATTGTTCTATGGATTGTTGATAGCGGCTGTTCCCGACACATGACCGGCAATCTCAAGCTTCTTAAAAACTTCGTTGCAAAGTTTATAGGAACGGCCAGGTTCGGGAATGACCACTTCGCCGCAATCATGGGTTATGGCGACTATGTAAATGGGAACATCGAAATAAGTCGTGTGTACTATGTTGAAGGTCTGGGTCACAATTTATTCTTGGTTGGTCAATTCTGCGATGGAGACTTAGAAGTAGCATTTAGGGAGAAAACCTGCTTTATTCGTGATCTTCAGGGAAATGATCTGATGAAAGGAAAACGGGGAACTAGTCTTTACACCATCTCCTTTGAAGGAATGACAGCTTCGACTCCTATATGTTTACTCTCCAAGGCTCATCCCACGAAAGCATGGTTATGGCATAAACGATTGTCTCATCTCAATTTCAAAACCATGACCGACCTGGCAAGGAATAAATTGGTAGATGGTTTACCAAAATGCAGATATGCCAAGGATCATCTGTGTTCTGCATGCGAACAAGGAAAAAGTCACCGAGCTCATTTTCCACCAAAAATAGAACATAGCACAGACCACGTCCTACAACTGCTTCATATGGATTTGTGTGGTCCAATGTGGGTTCAGTCTGTAAATGGGAAAAGATATATTCTGGTAATAGTGGATGACTACTCAAGATGGACATGGGTTTACTTTCTCCGCACAAAAGATCAAGTTCCATCTATAGTTACCATGTTTCTCACAAAGATTCAAGTACAAGTTCGCAACACCGTCAAAATCATTCGTACAGACAACGGCACTGAATTCAAAAACCAAATCCTTCGGGAATTTACAGAGAAACATGGGATTGTTCACCAATATTCTATAGCTCGCACTCCTGAACAGAATGGCGTAGTTGAACGACGAAACCGTACACTCGTGGAAGCAGCTAGAACTATGTTGATCAATGCCCAATTGCCAGATTATCTTTGGGCTGAAGCTGTTAACACTGCTTGCTACACTCAGAACCGCGCATGATCACCAAAAGACATAACAAAACTCCATATGAGCTAATATAAAGCAGAAAACCCAATATCAACTATTTTCATGTCTTTGGAGCATTATGTTACCCAAAGAATGATAAAGATGATCTTGGTAAATTGAAGGCACAAGCAGATATAGGGATATTTGTTGGTTATTGTGAGAACTCCAAGGGATACAGAATTTGGAATCGTCGTACCGGAGACATTCAAGAGACGATACACGTTAATTTCGATGAACTCACTGAAATGGCTTCTGAGCAAGACCGCTTGGAACCCGCACACAACCGTTTGAACTTCCCAGAATCTTCAGCTGAACCATTACCTTTCAACAGGAAAGATCTGGAAGATCTGTTTGCTCCTATGTTTGATGACAGTTTGGTTCACAGTGCGTCAGAGGCTTCCACAAGTTCCGCTGCTCAACAACTCCCAAATCAAGCACCTGATTCATCAGCATCTACCTCTACAGTAGTTGCTGACGATGCACCACAACCTGAACCATCATCATCCATAGATAAAACACCTCAACCAGCAGTTGAAGATTCTTTTCCCATTTCTAATCAAGTTCCAACACTATCAGACTTTGACAGAAATGCATTTTTCAATCCATTTGCTCCACCCCAACCATTCCCGAACCAGGAGAATCCTCCTCGAGCAAAATGGAACCGTCAAATCTGAATCACAACATTCAACACTACCCATCTACTCATAAATGGACAAGGGATCATCCGTTAGTTAATGTGATTGGCAATCCAGATAACCCAGTTATGACACGACAAAAACTCCACACAGATGGTGAAACCTGCATTTACGCTCTCACCGTTTGTCAAGCTGAACCAAAAAATATTAAAGAGGCCATGACTTATGACAATTGGATTGAATCAATGCAAGAGGAGTTGGATCAGTTCAAAAGATTGGAAGTCTGGGAACTCGTTGAAAAACCTGATGGAGTTTATGTTGTGGGCTTAAAATGGATTTGGAAAAATAAGCTGGATGCAGAAGGCTCGGTTATTCGTAACAAGTCACGGTTGGTTGCTAAAGGGTATAGCCAAGAAGAAGGAATTGACTTCGAGGAATCCTTTGATCCAGTGGCTAAGCTTGAGGCAGTGAGAATGTTCCTGGCGTACGCGGCTCATAAGAACATCACAGTTTACCAAATGGACGTGAAGACAGCATTCCTGAACGGACAACTTCGTGAAGAGGTGTATGTTTCACAACCAGAGGGCTTCGTCGATCCAGAACATCCACAACACGTATACAGGCTTAAGAAAGCCCTCTACGGCCTTAAACAAGCCCCGAGGGCCTGGTACGACAAACTTTCAGCATTCCTTATTGCTAATCATTTCACTAAAGGCTCTGTGGACCCGACTTTGTTTATACAAAAACACGGGGAGGGACATTCTCATCGTACAAATTTATGTGGATGACATCATTTTTAGGTCTACCCAAAAAAAGTACTCACATGCTTTTGCAAAACTTATGAAACAAAACTTTGAGATGTCCATGATCGGTGAACTAAACTTTTTTCTAGGATTACAAGTTCACCAATCACCCCGTGGTATATTCTTGAGTCAGTCTAAATATGCACAAGAGATATTAAAAAAGCATGGCATGACATCTAGTGACACCTATAACACCCCTATGTCCTCCTCATCCCCGAAGCTAGATGCTGACATTCATGGGAAACCCACTGATCCTACAAATTATCGTAGCATAATTGGGTCTCTCATGTATCTCACCGCTAGCAGACCGGATGTTGTATTTGCCACATACCTATGTTCACGCTATCAGTCTAACCCAACAGAAAGACATTTATCTGCTGTTAAAAGAATCCTTAGATACATCAAGGGAACCATTCATTTGGGGATCTGGTATCCAAAGGATTCTGGTTTTGCACTAACTGCTTTTTCAGATGCGGATCATGCGGGATGTATTGATACAAGAAAGAGCACATCCGGTGGTGTTCAATTCCTCGGTGATAAGCTGGTGTCCTGGCAGTCAAAGAAGCAAGATTGTACGTCTCTCTCATCTACGGAATCAGAATATGTAGCCATGTCTGCCTGTTGTGCTCAAATCATTTGGATGCGATCACAACTGATGGATTATGGTTACATACTCAACAAAATCCCGATGTACTATGACTCCAAAAGTGCTATCGCTATCTCGTGCAACACAGTGCAACATTCCAAGTCCAAACAAATCGCTCTCAGATATCACTTCATCAAGGAGCATGTGGAGCAGGGTACCGTTGAGTTGTATTTTGTGGGAACGGAACACCAATTGGCGGATCTTTTCACGAAGGCTTTACCTCATGATCGTTTTGTGAAACTGGTTCACCAAATTGGAATGAGATGCTTGACTCCTCCAGAATTAGCAAACTTCCTCAAGAACAACTAATAGAGTCATGCTCTATAACTATCTTGTATATATATTTTAAAAAAAATAAAATAAAAAAAAAAAAAAAAAAAAAAAAAAAAAAACCCAAGTGTGCAAACGTTGATCTCAATCAAAATATGTTTTTGCCCATTGTTTCAAAGTTTAAATTTTTTTCCACAATCTCACATATTTTGAGGGGGAGAAACTTTTGTACATTTATCCATAAAAATCCTTCGTCATCTTTCTAATCATCATATATTGTTTTTCATCAGCTTACGTTAACCATTAAACTATACATCTCTTAACCTAGGACTTAATATAAATAGAAAAACATAGTTACAAGGTTAAATGTGTAAAATGAAAAGGAATGAGGACTAAAACTGTCAATTTGGTTAACTCTATTCAATATATACCACTCATCATTGACTTAGGTCAAATTTTTTTATCACACTCTCAAAACACACAGTTTCATCTCACAAAAACGCGCGCTTAATTCTGCTGAATCTTTCATACTTCTAAATTCGATTATTGTGCTCTAATTGTAAGTCTCTCATTTGATTTCTGTGGTACTCATTTTAACTGAGAACGTTGCTTCAGAAATAATTATTTGTTAGATTTATATTAGGTTTTTAATCTGATTTAAGGGTTTATGATTGAAGGTGTTTGTGCTTATTTTTGTGATTGCGAAAAATCTGTTTGTGACATAGTTATTCTGTGTTAAGCATAAAAGATGAATAATCAAACTTTGAAATAATCGAACTTCATATCTGTTAATCGAACTTTGAAATAATCGAACTTCATATATGTGAAAATGATCGAACAATTGGTGTAATCGAAGTATAGGACTGATCTCCGAGTTAGGAGTATTATGTCTCGATTGATCGAACTTTTTTTGATCGAACTTTGTTTGATCGAACTTTGTTTGATCGAACTTTGTTTGATCGAACTTTGTTTGAGCAAATTTCGTTTGATCGAACTTTGTTTGATCGAATTTCGTTTGATCGAATTTTGTTTTGATCGAACTTCGTTTGATCGAACTTAGTTTGATCGAACTTAGTTTGATCGAACTTCGTTTGATCGCTTTGTTTGATCGAATTTCGTTTGATCGAATTTTGTTTGATCGAATTTTTGTTTGATCGAATTTTGTTTGACTGAACTTTGTTTATTAATCGAACTTTGTTTTGACTGAACTTTGTTTATTAATCGAACTTTGTTTTGACTGAACTTTGTTTATTAATCGAACTCTGTTTTGACTGAACTTTGTTTATTAATCAAACTTTGTTTTGACTGAACTTTGTTTATTAATCGAACTTTGTTTTGACTGAACTTTGTTTATTAATCGAACTTTGTTTTAACTGAACTTTGTTTATTAATCGAACTTTGTTTTGACTGAACTTTGTTTATTAATCGAACTCTGTTTTGACTGAACTTTTTTTATTAATCAAACTTTGTTTTGACTGAACTTTGTTTATTGATCGAACTTTGCTTAAACGAAACTGACCGAACTTTTGATTGATCGAACATTTATTTTCTTCGAAGTTCAGGACTGAGTGTGTATATAGATATTTGACTAAGTATCTTTGATTGTTGAGATGAATTGTATTCATATGTTGGGCTGTGTTTACTGAATGAGTTGGTTTTTGTTTCCATCTGTGCTGTATTTCTTCATAATTCTTGTTTCATCATGTTCCTTATGCTCTGCTGTTTAGATTAATATGTGCATTAAGATGTTCTTTGCTTAAGTGGTGATACTAGATTATGTGATTATTGATGAAACGTGTTCTATTGCTTAATTGTCTGAACTTGTGTCTATATGATGATAAGCAGTCTAACATACAAAGGGCATATCTAACATATTCACTAACACTCATAATATATGCTCTTGCGTATTGTTGTATGTTTGTGTTATGCAGTCAAAACATGTCACGAACATTATCTCAAGCATCACACACATCCAAGAATATCACTCAAGTTACGGAAAAACCTAAGATCGTCCGTTGCAATTCAAGAGTTGATTTCGATAAACTCAAGTGTCATCCATCATGTCAAATCATCGCAGAAATCCTTGCTAGACACTTCATTCGCCCTGCTTTAACCAAGACAGCAAGTGTTCCAATGGATTATCTCAATCAGTTCTGGGGATCAATGTCTGTCAGCGAAGATCAAGCATCAATCACTGTCACTCTGGATACTCTTGAAATCTCATTCACAGTTGACACTCTGAGGACCATTCTTGAGCTACCCAAGGAAAAATCAGGGAATTTCTAGAAGTTTCAAAATAACCCAACATTTCCAGAGATGGCTAGAACTCTAGAAATGCTGGGGTATGATGAATCAACTGAAAGATTGTATTCAATCTATAAAGTTGAAAGAAAGTTTTTTCCACAACCTTGGTTAACAATGTTCGCCATCATCAATCACTGCATCACTGGAAAAACCACCGGCTTAGAACACCCAAGACTTGAAAACCTACAGTTTTTCTGTGGTATTGTCAACATGAAACATCTAAACTTTGCACAGTATATCTGGAATGACATGATCTTTCAATGTAAAAAATTCCAAGAGAGCACTAAAGATTCAAATATCCCTTTTCCTCGCTTCACCAAACTCCTCATTGCTCGTGTTATGAAAAAACACCCAGTGCTACAACGTTCAAATTCTGAGCAGATGCATACCGAACAACATGATCATGTCCTCACTCGCCTCAACATCCAGTCCATGACCGATACAGACAAACAAGGTGCTCAAATCCCTGATTATTTCCTGAGTGATGACATTAGGAACACAGCAGCATATCTTACATATGTTAAAGCATTTAAAGATCAGAAAGTGGGGTTTGTTCCGAAAAGGGATGCATTACCCAAAGGATCAAAGACTAAAGGGAAGAGTCATTCACTCCCAGATCGAGCCACTACTTGCCGATCAAAGAAAGCTGAAACAACTAAGAAAGGTAAAACAGTCACCAAAGCTTCATCAGCATGGCAACTTCGTGATGAATCGAGTGATGAAGAAAATGACGATAATGTTGAGATCAAGAAAGTCAAAGCACAGAAGGGTCTTGAAAAGATGAAATCTATTATGGGTTCAACTGATGAGAAACTGAAGCAAGGCAAGGGCAAGTCTATCAAACCAACAGATGTTAGTTTTTCACCGATTCAACCGATTGAAAGCTCAGAAGAAGAGGGTGAAATATCAGATGAACACACCCATACCCCATCGGGTTCTGAAGTTGAAGAATCTGATGATGACAGACAAAGTGAGGATGATGAAGACAATGATGAAGAAAGTGACAAGGATAACAAAGATAGTAGTGTCAACAACGATGAAAGTGATGATAAAGATGAATCTGAAGATGACCAAGATAACCCAGATGTTCAACCCCATACAACCATTCCTCAATCACCACCTACATCTTCAGTGGCTCAATCATCAAATGTCATAAGTCAGCTTGAAAGTAAACTGAATCAAGTGTTGAGTAATCAAGAAGCCCGTGACAAGGAATATCAAGAAACAAAACTGAAACTGACTACACTTCAGGAGCAGATGGACAACCATATACTGAAGTGTGATAACGTTGATTTGAAAAAGGAAGTCGCTGAACTGGTTCCAACTGAGGTCTTCAAGACTCTTCAAGATGCATTTCCTGACATGCTCAACAATTATGCCAAGAAGAATCTGGAAGAGGTTGTGGCAAAGTTGATGCAGACAATACCAATCACAATCAGAACGTTACCTCCACAACCATCTGGATCAACTCTCAGAGAACAACTTCTTGAAGAAATTCAAGAAAACCCTGCAGAAGATGAACTAAGACAAGCATTACTTAAATCAATGAAACAAGCTGAAAAACAAGATGAACCATGCAAACCAACCAAGACATTGAAGCGACATCAGGATGACCCAGAGGATCAAGGAAAGAAAAGACGGAAACCTTCATCTTCAAGCCGAGGTCCCATAGCACACTCATCTGGAAAAGGAAAACAATCAAGTGGACCAGTCTTCAGTCCCATTGGAAGTGGTCAATTTGAGGACATAGAATTTCACGAGAACATCAGTGCAGATGATGAAATACCCTTTGTACCTACAAGTGTTTAAGAAGCTGTGGTTCCTTATGGTCCAGTAAATAATATACCACTACCAGAATGGGTCGATCCAGGAGCTTCAAAGTATGACTGGTTTGAAAATATGGTTGATGCATACCCTGATGAAGATCACAGCACACCCGTGGAAGGATCAATTGTAGATTTTACCAAAAGACTGAAAAAGGCAATCAAGGTTCAGAAGTTGGGGTTGTCAGATATCATTCGAGTTCGTAGCACAGGCTTCACTGAATTTAAGACGGTAACAACTACTGAGATAGAGTTTGAGTACAATCTTGAACAAGTTGCACGAGCCCTTGGAGAAAATATTGCTGATGAACAAACCCATAAATCAAAAGAACCATTACACTACAAGGATTACACCAAACCATTACCCCTCATTGGTCACCCAAAGAATCCTAAGTTACCAAAAGAATACTTCTTCAATCGATACCTAGGCTATCTCATGAGTGGAAGCACGGATCCTATAGTACGATATGCAACATCACTATCCAAGTATCCAACAGCTTCATACTCCATAGAAGATTTGGAAGAAAAGGTCGACGATTTATGGAACCATGACGTTCATGTCTACAATGACGATGCTGTTTTTGGGATTCATCATTGGCGACATATGAGGAGATTGTCCTACAAATACTTGGTCACCACAAGAGTTTCAAGAAACATTGATAGGAGGAACCCTAACAGGATTCTATCCATAACCAGTGCTGAAACCGAACCACTGTACGGGTATAACTTTCTAACCAAGATCACCGTGAGAAGATCAGATGACAAAGAGTATTCGTTCTGTGAAGCTGACTACCCATACTTGTCCCGCAATGATATAGAAGACATGTACCTACTGAAGATTCAGGGGAAACTTGAACATCTTCCTGGCCGTCTTCAGTATGACATCATCAACTCCATTCTCATATTCATCCGCAGCATTGTCATAAGGCATCGAGTTGAGGACATCCAACTTGGGGTAGAAAGCTACCAAAAATGAGTTAATCTCATCAAGCCAGATCTTGACCGGCCGGGTGTTCATGGCCAGTCTCCTTATACGTTCATGGATAAACCGTTTGGAGTGGTTTACAAACGGAACAACTGCAGCCCACACTTCATGGGATTTGAAGAACTGAGAAAATTTGGGGATACGACATTGGTAATGGTCAAGACAGAACTTGAGTCAATCTTGGATAATTACCACAAGGGTTCAAAAACGGGAGTCATGCAAGAGGTCAAATGGAGCAGAAATGATGCCAAGCAAGCAGTCAAGTTCATCAAAAGAATCAACGAAAAGCTTCAGTTTCGGACTCAAATGCGAAGATTGGAGAGTTATGTGGGAGGACGAGCAAGACTTCCAAACATTCTCACCTTCCGACGTCCTGCCTAATTTGATTGGTACAATTTGTCTCATTTGATCATCATCATTTCATTTCATCATTCACTTTCAAATATCACTACGGCTTGTGCACACATAACAGTGTACAACCCGCTCTTGTAAAGAAAGGACCCTGAGGTACGCTTCAGTGCCTCAATCCTGAAAAAGGAGCGAAAGCTTCTTACTTATGAGCAGAATTAAAACCAGAAAATTTTTCAAAGTTTTAAACAATTCTGCTCATAAGAACAAGTACTCCCTTGTTAAGGGGGAGTATTTGAAAAATCTTTGTTCAAAACTACCAACGTTCTTGACATTCTTCCACAAACACCTCAAAATAGCATATTTTAATCAAAAGTTTGTCAAAAACATCATAACTATGCTATTTTTGAGGGGGAGAATGAAAAAGTGATTAAAATATGGTATCTCATTGCTGGAATCTCATGAGTGTAAGACTCAAGAATTGACCCTCGAATTGACGATAATAACAGTCAGTAGTCGAAAAGGTATATCCGGGACGGGTAATAATTTCAAGCCAGTCCAACTGGTGATGTAAGCGTGTCTCGCAATGGATATGTCTGAGTAGAATGTACCAATTTCGAGCGATGATCTTTGAATCTGATCTGGACGGGTAATAATTTCAAGCCAGTCCAACTGGTGATGTAAGCGTGTCTCGCGATGATCAGGTTCACTGAAAATCAATCAATTCAAAAAGTGCCAACTCTTCCCGACATGTGCAGATTTTACTTTAACGAATATGAGCACATGTTAAGGGGGAGTTCTTCTGAAAATAACAAAACTCTCAAAGTGTTAACAAAATGTGTTTTACAATCATAAACACTTTGAGAGATTTTCAAAAGGTTTTGTATATGGCATCATTAGGATAGTCATGGAGTTATAAGGTGACTAAGGTTAGGGAAAACCGTCCTATGATCCGCCAGAGCCGGAGGGATCTACCCAAGGACAATACCAATAGTTTAGAACTAGAAAGTCCTAGGTATGATATAAAAAAAAAGGAGAAAATGAATGAACGGAGAAAGAAGGGGTTGAAGAATTAAAAAGAAAAGCAAAGAAAAGGGTGAAAAGAAATAGCCCTCCATTTATTCAACCTTAGGGCAGACACCGGGTTCAATTCATAATCTACTGGTTGATGAGCATCACCGGTATTGAAGAACAAAGACGTCATGGACCCAGTGACGCACTGCACTAAACCTTCTAAGCCACTCAGGTGTCTCTCAAAGGACACTTGTTTCATTCTCACGGAGAACCCTTCATCATCTATCGACCTCTCACTACGAGATGGTTGGTATTGAAAAGGAGGCAATCTGCTCCACGCCTCCGACGACCAAACAAATGTGCACTAATTGAGTCTAGAGCCATGAGATTCATAAAAAGATCTCTTAGGTACACTTAGCATTACTCTGCTGTTCTACATCATGGGCAGCAGATGTAAAATTAAGAAAGTGTCCTTCGCAGATCTTAGCAATCTGCCGAGAACATTCATGAGAAAAGTCACAATTGTGATTATCAATGATTGAATGGAAATCCTGCCAGAGCAACATCAAACAACTCTGACAGTAGGTCACTTCGGTAACTCCTTGTGGGTTACGCTTAGTGTTTTTTCCCAAACGGTCTACAGTCGTGGGGTGATCTCCAGCGACTCACTGAATCGTGGGTACACTTCGGTGTGTCCGTGTAAGCCCTCTCGGGGGTATCCGGTTCAGAACGGCCTGGGCAAGGATTAGAGAAAGTCTTCACACTATGCTGTTGACGATCTCGAAGTCTGAGCCTGTAAGTGCCGGTTGGTTCGTGCTGCTGCTGCTGCTGAGGAGCTTGGAGACCTGGAGTTCAACCATCACCAAGACTCCATCATGTTCATGTCCTGAAAATTAGTTCTCACCAAGACTCAAAGTCATCAAAAGTTCAGAATATGTTTAAGAAAAGTCTAAGTTCAAGCGCTACAACCTTTCATATATTAAAGATTGAAGAAGTGAGAACAAGTTGAAGAACGAAAGTCACAAGTCATATGAACATGATGGAGAGGACACGAAGACACCAGAATCAAAAGATCGTTGGAATACGGCAGACCACCACCATATCATATCACATCACTATCAAGAACAAAGAACAAAGATTATGAAGACGTCAAAGCCAAAGAAGCAAAGACGACGTCAAGCAACCTTGATGACCAATACTTAGGGGGAGATTGTTGGGAACATGTTTTGTAATATTTCAAGTATTGATCATTTGTATTAGGTTGCTTAGGCCTTTAGGTTTGTTATTAGGCCCAGCCCGTGTAGAAGGCCCATGGGCTGTGTCGTTTTATCATTTATTATGGTTTATTATGTATTATGTTAAGTAAGTAGGGCTAGTAGCCCAACCTCATGTAAAACTATAAATACCCCTCCCATCCAAGGGAGAGGGTTGTTGGTTGATGAATTAAGAAGTTTTTGTTATTAAGTGTGTGTAATCATCTCCCTTCCATCTTTTTCTCTCTCTAGCTTTCTCTCTCTAGATCTAGTAGGTAATTAGTAGGTAATTAGTGGTAGCTTAATTCATAAAAGTGTAAAACATCAAGCAGCATCACATAGATAGTACTTATCTGAAGAGGGCATTGGAAAATCAGCTTCAGGATCTATCAAAGCCTCATTTAGTATTCTAGCATCGTGTGCCGTACCTTCCCACCCGACAACAACGTATGTAAATATCATGTTGAAGTCACATATTGCCAAAACATTCTGATAACAATCACCTCGACCTCTTGCCCTGTATAGATGTTGTTGTGTAAATGGAACAGAAGCATGTATCAAAGTTCCATCAAGAGCACCAACTGCTCCCTATTTAAGAAAAGAAAATTGTTATGATTCAACCAAAACGAATGGCAATACTTGTTAAGATATAGTAATTACCTTAAAAATACGTCGTTCCCTCCTATTATTTCCTGGAATGTCCGGGTTTGGATTAAATGATGTTGGTTGTATAACTTCTTGAGCAAACACCAACATTTGATCCAATACTTCGTGAAAACACTTATGAATTGTTTGTTTCGAGCGTTGAAACCTATGCTTCATAACTGAAAAACGTTGGTTGTGTCCAATTGTCATTAGGAAAATAGCCATTTTGGACCAGTAGCAGCACACTTTTCATACAAATCGGCACAAAGGTAGGGATAAAGCAATGGACTATTTCTCAAGTTATTAGCTTTGTTATTTGTCTACATAAAAAATGCACAAAAAAATATATCAATAACATAACTATTAGTATTAGATAGAGTTTATTTGTAAAAGTAATAAAAGTAGTCACAAACACACCTTAACATTAAGGTCTCTCCACTCTTCTTCCGTAAAGTTGAATGAATTTGTTTCGGAGTTGTAAACGTTTCCTGTTTTTCCTTTCAAGTTTGCCCAAAGATGATACTTTCCTTTATAGTAGTCAAACTTATTCTTCAATTTTTTTTGGAGTAGTCTTTATTCCGTAAGTATCCTCAAGAGCTTGAGCTACTTTTTTCCAAGAGTCCACGTGCAAACTACCACCATTAGGACCTAACCTATTGATCTCATCGATACATGTCTCAAAAAAAAAAACTTCAACTGTTCGGCGGTAAAATTTAGTTTTTCACCTGGGTCACCCATTCCTATAATCAAAGAAAACACCTAAATCAAAGAAAGTCATGTATAAAATACCCTAAACTACATATTCAGTGTTATCGGGTTGGGTAAGTAGACTGTCCGAAACTCCTAAACACAAAATAAAACAACACATTAACATAATTACATAAGTACACAACACATTAATATATCACTTCATTGTTGTGAACTTGAGTGACAATTGTTGTGAACTTGAGTGACAATTGTTGTGAACTTGAGTGCAAATTAGTATAGAAAAAAGTGCACAGCACATTAACATAATTACATAAGTACACAACACATTAATATATCATGTATAAGTAGATCCAACAGATCGAAAAGCAAGTGACCAGGATTCTCAGGATTTAATTTCCAAAGCATAAGTACACAACACATTTTTATTTCTTTATGGTAACTAATACAGTAGATTACAAAGTACAAGAAGAAAAGCAAGTGACCAAAATCACAATTTTTTAACAACGATGATATTAATAAATAAATAAATTAAAAAAAAAAAAAAAAAAAAAAAAAAAAAAAAAAAAAGGTTTTAACAATGGATTAAAGAAAACAACATACCTGATGTAGGAGGAGGCTGTAGGTGACGTCTTGTGGCCGGAGAAGAGCGGCCGGAGATGGGTGGTGGCCGGAGACGGGTGGTGGCTGGAGATGGGAGAGTTGATTGGGGTTTGAAGTTAGGTAGGGAATGTGGAGAGTGATGGCTTTTTTTTTTTTTTTTTTTTTTTTTTTTTTTTTTTTTTTTTTTGTTTTTGTTAAGAGGTATTAAGATACATTTATCATGTCTAAACACTATAGATCTTATTGCCTTTGACTGCATCTGAACGGGAAAAAAAAAAACAAACGGTCTGAACGCCTAAAATGTCTGACCGATTAAGAGGTTTGGCTCGTTAAGAGGCATTAAGAGGCTGTTAAGACATTAAAAAAAAACAAACACCACTTTGTCTAGGCTAAATCTCTTTCTGAGCGCATGTCCTGTCTAAACGGACCTCTGTTCTCGGCGGACCTTTTTGGCTTAGACTCTTCAGCTCACCACCTTAAAGTTTGAACTTATCCTACCTTGTCTTCTTGAATCTTCTTGTATGATTGAATGATAATCTTCGACTCTTTCTTCTTTGGCTGTATCTTTTTATAAGGCTGAAAATTAAGTTTATTGTTCACACAAACTTAGGTGTGGGTTGTTTTTTCAGAGCTTTTACCTCTTCATCTGCAAACCATGTCTGCAGAAGAAGAGGTACATCTGAAGCTCTTCATCTGCAAGAAGAAGACCTTTTTTTTTTTGTGCTATTGAAGTACTTTTTTTCTTTTTTTTTCACTAGTATTTTTTTGTGCTATTGAAGTACTTTTTTTTTTCACTAGTTTTTTGTGCTATTTAAGTTTTCGTCTGTTTTTTTATGTTTTTGTCTGTATTTTTTACTTTTTCGTCTTGATGTTTTACGTTTTCGTTTGTTTTTTTACGTTTTCATCCATTTTTTACGTTTTCATCCATTTTTTACGTTTTCGTATTACTTTTCAACGTTTTCGTCCGTTTTTTACATTTTGCTACGTTTTTTTTACATTTTCGACCGTTTTTTATGGTTTTCGTCTGTTTTTACGTTTTCGTTTTTTTTTTATGTTTTTGTATGTTTTTCACATTTTTTCCGTTTTCTTACGTTTTGGTACGTTTTTTAACGTTACGTCCGTTTTTGTACGTTTTCGTCCAATTTTTACGTTTTTGTCTGCTTTTTACGTTTTCGTCCATTTTCATATGATTTCGTAAGTTTTTGTATGTTATCTTACGTAAGAAAACGGACAAAAACGTTAAAAAAAAACGAACGAAAACGGATGAAAACGTAAAAAAACAGACGAAAATGTAAAAAAACGGTCGAAAACGTAAAAAAACAGACGAAAACATAAAAAAAAGGGACAAAAACGTAAAATAACGGTCGAAAACGTAAAAAAATGGTCAAAAACATAAAAAAAGGGATAAAAACGTAAAAAAAAAATGGACGAAAACGTAAAAAAATGGACAAAAACGTAAAAAGACGGTTGATAACGTAAAAAAAAAGGTCAAAAACGTAAAAAAGCGGTCAAAAACGTAAAAAAACGGACGAAAACATTAAAAAAAAGGGACCAAAACGTAAAAAATTGATGAAAACGTAAAAAACGAACGAAAACGTAAAAAAAGGACGAAAACGTAAAAAAACGGACGAAAATGTAAAAAAAAGGGCGAAAACGTAAAAAAAAAAGACGAAAACGTAAAAAAAACAGACGAAAACGTAAAATAATGGTCGAAAACGTAAAAATCAGAAGAAAACGTAAAAAAACGGACGAAAACGTAAGAAGATGGAATAAAACGTAAAAAAAACGGACGAAAACATAAAAAAAACAATCGAAAACGTATAAAAAATGATATTGAGAAAGAGACGTAGGGTTTGTAAAAGAAGAGGTAAGAAGTGAAAGATAATGTCTGAAATTTAGAAAAAAAAAGAATTGAAAAGAAGCACTTATGTCTGCAAAAAAACAAACATAAATATCTGCTCTCCCGCAGATAAAAGAAGTAAAAAAAGGGAAAAAGTGCTTATTGGGAAAAAACAAACGATAACTTATCGAGTTATCGATACTTTTGACTTCAGCTTTTGAAACCCAAAGACGTTAAGTATGAATAAACCGGTTTTTCTTCAAACTATTTCAGAAATTTTCAGTACCCTTGTCTCTGTCACCACACTTTAACACTCTTTTTCTGTTTTTCGGGTAACCATGGTTTCCGAACTTCTGGCCTACTAATCCACGGTAAGATTCTTGTGCACTCAGTTATCAACTTTTGGCTAACTTTCTTTTTTTTCTTTTTTTTTTTTCTTTTTTTGGCTAACTTTTTTTTTTTTTCTTTCTAACAAACACTAAATTAATATAAATTGAGCAAGTCTTTTTAACTATACTCAATTTCTTCCTCAAGTCTGCTTGCATTAGTTCATCCTGCTTTAAATGATTGACAAGTGCCTCTGTTGAAGAAGTACGTGTAGAATCTATTCATCTTGAAGATTCACCAAAATCTTTTACTGCTTTAGCCATAATCTCAGAGTTTGGAATATGAGATTGTACTTCTGCAATTAACCAGCTGATTTTAGGCTGCCTATCTTTAAGTGAGGTTTGCTCAGAAAGCAATTTATGTTTCTCTTCATCTTGAATTTCCTTATATTTCTTAAATTCATCAACTAGCCTGGTAAGATTCTTTTGCACCATGTTACGCATGCTAGCTGTTATAGAAAGGCTTTTCTTAATGGACAACGATGAATGATATTAATTCTATGTAATCCTTTAGTATCCCACTTTGAAAGGATATCAACGCACAACACCAAATTGTTTTTTTGAATTGTGAGGGTTTGTTCTCTTCAAATTCAGAACCTTCAACAACATTAGCAACATTTGTTACTAGAAATTTTGGGCGTGCCTCCAGATCTAGGTTAGACTATCTCTTGGCGGGTACAGATCATGCACTAAGTACTTCGTTGAGCTGCTAAGAAAAGCAACACCGTTAGTCTTACTGCGGAAGGGGGCTTCCGTGGTTGGCCTCCGGTGTGAGAGTAAGTATATTATTTGAGAGATAAGGGGTAAGTGCGGACTAGGTGAAAGTAATTGCAGTTAGGTGGAGTAATAAATGAGATGGGGGTATTTATACTACCCATATACTTACTGTAGCCGCTTTGGGAATGAGCGGGCTGACACACACCTTACCGAGTAGGTAGATGTCAGAGCGGAAGTCAACTTACGCCTTACCTTAGTTGGTAAATGTCAGATCAAGTGGGAGACACAATCCCACAAGATCTGGCTTTCGGTGGAATGGTCGCGGCTGAGTATGTGATCTGTCCCGGTCTGGAGAGACCGGGGTATGTCCTCGTCTTGGCTTGGCAAGACTGGAACCTATAATGTATATTGACTCTGCCGCGGTACGAGTTACGAGCATGCCCGGCCCAGTATGCTGGGTCCGGGGATACTATACACGATCAAGTCCCCCCAGTCTAGTATACTTGTTTTGTTGAAGAGCAAGTGTTCTAGACTTATTTAGGCATTACGCGGCTTTAAGAGGCCGCGCCTTGTTGGAGAATTTTGTAGCCTCCGCGGTTGATATTGCTACGTGTCCTATGTTGCTGACTAGACATTCCACTTTCCACGTGGTTGGTGATGACAGCCTGTCATGGGTAATCGTGCAACGTTTTTCACCCACGCATTTACTGACTGATGTGACGTCTTTGGCGGCCCAACCGTGCGTTTTCTGCGACAATCGTGACGGTCCATCTGGGTAGATCTTTAACCGTTCAATAAGTATCCGGGGATGTGGCCATTTTGTGGCCGTCCGATAGAAGCGATAGCACGTGCGTGTGTGACTATAAATACCAAGATTTACACCACTGTTAATCTTTTTTCACACATAGTAATAAATTTTCCTTCTCTCTAAAAACAAGAACATCTTCCGCCTTCGTTCCCCTTGCTTCTTTTATTCCCGGACCTAGGTTCTCAGGTTAGGTTTCTTTCCAATTCGTCATTTGATTATTTAGAATGGCACCTGATCATATAAGTACTGTGACCTCTACATTATCTCAGGCGGATGTAGATAGTTTTTGTGAGAAATATAAAATTCCTGGCCATCTTCAGCCTCAAGCACCCGGACCCCTAGATACTATTAGGGATGCCCCGGAAGGGAAGATAGGTGTATATACTAGGTTTTTTGAGTTAGGTAACTTTAGGATTCCCCTCTCATTGTTCTTGCTTCGTGTTCTGGAGTATTTCCAGATTCACCTATCACAGTTGTCGGTTTTAGCGGCATGTAGGATTAGTCATTTTGAAATTCTTTGCCGCGTCCACGGTGGTGTTCCTACCGTCAATTTATGTTGGGAATAAAATGTTCAAGTCAAAGAGCCTGCCAGATGAAGTATTAAGCCTGCTAGTTGATTTAGAAGAAGTTGAAGATAAACTAACAGTACCTTCTGGGTGAGAAGGTACTGCTAGTTAAAGAAGGTCCTGCCAGTTGAATGTCAAGTTGATAATTATTTATTTGTAGATATTTTAGTTGTATTATTAGTCTTTGTACAATGTAACACGTTAAGTAGAAGTAGTTCAGTCTTCTATGTTGTGTAGAAGATAATACTGAGTGATTTACATTGAAAGTTGTAATTAGTAGGTTAGAAAAGTCCAAGTATCTTATTATAATGCACAACTTGACAACATGTAAAAGGGTTCCTTATCCTATAAAAGGAACCCTTAGTCACCACCTTAAAAATATCTCTTCAACTAATAACTTTGTAATATCCAGAAACATCACAACCTCTCTAGTAACTTAGTTACAAATTCACAAATCCTTAACAAATCAAAGATTCAAGGTTACCTTTGTAATCCTGGTGATAGTTTAGATCACCCGTATTATCTCATAAATAATATTGAATTGTTTTGTGTTATTCAAGTTGTGTTCATTGTTCATTATAACTCACGTTTGCATATTCACCACCTTTGTTCCTTTAAGTGTGTTATAGTAAATTCCGCGTACTAAAGCACATTCATTCCTAAATACCCCAAACACATTATTAAGATTAACATCCCAAGTGTTTGTATAATCCTTCACAAGTGGTATCAGAGCCAGGCTGATATTTACGATTTAAAAGAACAATGGAAGTTGAACACATTCAAACCAATGTAGCTGCAAAACTTCCATTACTCAAACAGAATGAGTTTGATATGTGGAGACTGAGGGAAGAGCAATACTTCCAAGTGCAAGACTATGCACTTTGGGAGATTATTGAAGAAGGAAACTCATTTAAACCTACAATCACCACCTCCACAGTAAACGATGCAATAGTAACAAATGTGCAAGTGAACCCAACAATCGCAGAAGAAAGAATCCAAAAGAGAAATGATCTTAAAGCCAGAAGTATGCTTCTTATGTCTATTCCAAATGACCAGCTTTTGATCTTCAACAAGTACAAATGTGCTAAAACCCTTTTTCAAGCTATTGTGGCTAGATTTGGTGGAAATGATGCCACCAAGAAAACTCAGAAAACTCTCCTCAAACATCAGTTTGAAAACTTTACAGCCACAACAAATGAGTCTTTGGACAGCATGTTCAATAGACTACAAAAGCTTTCAAGTCAGTTAGCCATTCATGAAGTGCTGATATCTCAAGAAGACTTAAACTCCAAATTTCTTAGGAGTTTACCCTCTGAATGGGCCATGCATGTCATTGTCTGGAAAACAAACCAGATATTGATCAAATGAGTCTTAATGATCTTTACAACAACTTCAAGATAGTAGAGCATGAAGTGAAGAAGTCTACTAGTTCAAGCTCAGGAAATATGGCCTTTGTGTCATCTCCCAGCACCTCAAGGATAGTAGATGAAGAAAAAGATGGTAGAGAAGAAGGTACTGCCAACACAAATTTTGGTACTGCCAATACTTCTAGCAGTACCAAAACAATTCTAGATGAAACAATTGGTTGTGCTTTCCTGACATCACAACACAATGGTTCCATATTGACTTTTGAAGATATTCAAGAGATCAATGATGATGATCTTGAGGAAATGGACATAAAGTGGCAACTTTCACTTCTTAGCATAAGGGCTAAGAAATTACTGATGAGGACTGGAAAGAAGATTACCATAAATGGTAATGAGCCTGCTGGGTATGACAAGTCTAAAGTGGAGTGCTACAACTGCCACATGAAGGGTCACTACTCAAGAGAGTGTAGAAGACCAAAGAAGCAGGATGATAAGGGAAGAGGTTATGAGAACAAGAACAAGGGAAGCTTTGAGAACAAAGGAAGCTTTGAGAACAAGAGCAAGGATGTGGAAATCACTGAGCCTAAAGCTATGGTAGCTATTGATGGGCTGGGTTTTGATTGGAGCTTTATGGGTGAAGAGGAGTCAACTTCAGATGAAATGGCTTTAATGGCTTTCTCCAATCCTGAGGTACAAATTACTAAATGTTCTAATACTTGTAAAGTTTTTGAAGAATTACAAACTTTAATAAAAACTTTATGATGAACTGAAAGTAGAACAAAGAAAAACTCATCAAGACCTAGTTAATCATAAGTGTGGTATGGCCAAACTTGAGAAGCAGATAATCCATTTTAGGGAAAATGAACTCACTTTTTCTGACACAAAAGCCATTCTTAATAGGGAAATATTTTTGAAAGATGCTGAAATAAACCTGTTAAGAACTGAGTTTGCTAAAGTGAAACTGGCAAAGGATAATATTCAACTAACTGTTACCACATTAGAAACTGCTTCTGACTGTACTAGAAGCATAGTTGAAAATCAAATGAACAAGAGAATCAAATCTGGGATTGGATACAAGACTTGTCCACCTCCTTACAAAGGAATCCCTTGTCCCCCAGGTTTAGATCTTGCAGAATCAGGTTTACATGAATTCACCAATAAACCACTAGATAAACCTGTAGAGAAAAGTGAACCTTTTGAGAGTGCTAGTGTTGCTTCACTCTCTAACAAAAAGGTGCTCACTGATAAGAGCTCAGATGCTCCAATTATTGAAGATTGGACATCTGATGATGAGGAAAAAGAGACTGTTTCAAACAAAGGAAACAAAGTAGGACCACCCAGTCCTAAAAGTGTAGAGATTAAGACAAAGGCTAAAACTGTTCTGAAAACAGTTGAATGTTGTGCTAAGTGTAATAGCAAACCTAGAGGTAGCCAGAGAAATTGGAACAATCTTAAGTCACACCAACTTGGTGATGATTTTGTTATGTACAATAAGGCCTGCTATTACTGTGGTAGTTTTAATCATACTCATGCTTATTGTAACAACTGGGTTTCTGGGAGTACATCAAGGTCTAAAACAAATGGAACAAACCCTAGAAAAAGTTTTGTGAAGTCTAACACATCAAAAGTTAATCATACTGTTAGATCAAATAAGCCTGTTAACTCAAAACCAACTCCTAAAGGTGCAAGAAATACTTTCAAACATGCACCAAGAGTTGTGAAAAGTCCCATTGAAAAGAAATTTGTGGCTAAAACACAAGATTGGAGACCAAAACCAAAAGGTCCTGCTAGACCAAATGGTACTGCCAAAATTAGTACTGTCAGACCAAGGACCACAAAATGGGATAAAAGGGAAAATGCTGTTAAGTCCTCAGCATGTTGGATATGGAGACCACTCCAATCAAAAGTTGCATCAACAGTCCTAAAGAGGTTTGATTACATTGATGCAAGAGGCAAACCCAAGTCAGTTATGGCTTGGGTACCCCAAGGAAACTAATATGTTTATATATGTGCAGGAACATTCAAATGATATTGCTGATCAAGGATATGTAGATAGTGGATGTTCAAGGCACATGACAGGCAACATGTCTTACCTCACAAACTTCAAATCATTTGATGGAGGATATGTTACCTTTGGGGGAGGAATCAAAGGAAAGATTACTGGTAAAGGTACAATCAAAACCAGTAAATTAGATTTTGAAAATGTGTACTTTGTGAAAGAGCTTCAGTTTAATCTCCTTAGTGTCTCACAAATGTGTGACAAAAAGAACAATGTTCTTTTTACTGACAATGAATGTATGGTTCTTTCTCCTGATTTTAAAATTCCTGATGAAAGTCAGATTCTTCTTAAAATCCCAAGAAAGAACAATATGTACAGTGTTGATTTAAAGAACATTGTTCCTAAGGAGAGTTTAACTTGTCTAGTAGCAAAAGCCTCATTGGATGAATCTATGCTTTGGCATAGAAGGCTTGGTCATATAAACTTTAAAACAATCAATACAATTGCAAAATATGATTTGGTTAGAGGTTTACCCAAAAAGATTTTTCAAAATGACCAAACCTGTGTTGATTGTCTAAAAGGCAAACAACATAGAGCTTCTTGTAAGCCCAAGACCCATAACTCAATTTCTCAAGCTTTGTATATGCTTCATATGGACCTTTTTGGTCCTACTAATGTGAGTAGCTTGAATGGTAAAAAATATTGTCTTGTAGTTACTGATGATTACAGCAGATTTTCTTGGGTTTTCTTTTTAAGATCTAAGCATGAAACTAGTGAGACCCTTAAATCTTATATAACTGAGGTAGAAAACCAAGCTGATAAGAAAGTGAAAGTAATTAGATGTGACAATGGGACAGAATTTAAGAATAGGGTTATGGATGGATTTTGCAAAGAAAAAGGAATAAAAAGAGAATTTAGTGTAGCTAGAACCCCACAGCAAAATGGAATAGCAGAAAGGAAAAATAGAACACTAATAGAGGCTGCTAGAACAATGTTAGTAGACTCTAAGTTGCCTATTTCATTTTGGGCTGAAGCTGTAGGTACTGCTTGTTATGTGCAGAACAGGGTTCTTATGATTAAACCCCATAAAAAGACTCCTTATGAACTTTTCTTTGGTAGAACACCATCTTTAACTTTTATGAGACCTTTTAAATGTCATGTCACTATTCTCAATACCAAAGATCATCTAGGAAAGTTTGAAGGAAAAGCTTATGAAGGCTACATGATAGGGTATTCTTTGCAAAGTAAGGCCTATAGGGTGTATAATAGTTGCACTAGGCTAGTGGAAGAAAATCTGCACATAGAGTTTCAAGAGAAACTACCAAATGTTAAAGGCATTGGGCCAGATTGGATGTTTGACATTGATAGGCTTTCAGAATCTATGAATTATGTGCCTGTTGCAGGTACAAATACTAATGATAATGCAGGTTTTGAAGACAATGTTGAAACAGCTGAAGATCAAGATTACATCCTGATGCCAATTTGGAAAGGATTGGATTTATCTTCAAGTCATGAAGAACCTTCAAATACAACAAATGAAGGTGTTGAAGATAATCATGGAACTCAGGGTCAAGAGAATCAAGAAAGTAGTGAAAATGAAAATGGTACTGCTAGTTCACCAGATGGTACTGCCAGTTCACAAGTTGGTACTGCTGAACCATTAAATGTTCAATCAGATGATTCTTTACCAGAAGAAGTGGGGATTGGCAATCTTCCACTTACCTATGAAGTTCCTACAACACACAACAAAAGAATTCTCAAAGATCACTCCATTGATAATGTGATTGGTAGCATTGATTCTGGTGTTAGAACAAGAACTCAAGTCTTAACTTCAGACCAAGAAGGGTTTATCTCATCTGTCTATGAAGAAAAGAATCATGAAGTTGCCAACATATGCCTGTTTTCATGTTTTCTCTCACAGGCTGAACCCAAAAACATTAACAAAGCCTTAGATGATCCAAGTTGGGTTGAAGCAATGCAAGAAGAGCTTCTTCAATTCAAGCTTCAGAAGGTTTGGAAACTGGTTGATTTGCCCAAAGGTCACTGGGCAATTGGAACCAAATGGGTGTTCAGAAATAAGAAAGATGAAAGGGGGATTGTGATCAGAAACAAAGCAAGATTGGTGGCCCAAGGGTATACTCAAGAAGAAGGGGTGGATTATGAAGAGGTTTTTGCTCCAGTTGCAAGACTTGAAGCAATTAGGCTATTCTTGGCCTATGCTTCTTTCATAGGCTTCACTGTTTACCAAATGGATGTTAAGAGTGCCTTCTTGTATGGTACTATTGGAGAAGAAGTGTATGTTTCTCAACCTCCAGGCTTCATTGATGCAGAATATCCAGACAAGGTGTATAGGGTTACCAAGGCTCTTTATGGTCTACACCAAGCTCCTAGGGCATGGTATGAAACATTGGCTTTCTATTTATTGGAAAATGGATTTCAAAGAGGCAAGATTGATCCAACTTTGTTCATCAAAAGAACCAAGAAAGACATCTTGCTGGTGCAAATTTATGTTGATGACATTATCTTTGGATCCACAAACCAAGAGTTGTGTGTAGAGTTTGAAAAACTTATGCATAGTAAGTTTGAAATGAGTTCCATGGGGGAACTTACTTTCTTTCTGGGTCTCCAAGTGAAACAATCAAATGAAGGCATATTTATCAGCCAAGATAAGTATGTAGCAGAGATCCTGAGGAAGTTTCAGTTTGCAGATTCTAAGGTTGCAAGTACACCAATGGATTCAGAAAAGGGGTTACTCAAGGATGCTGAGGGTGAAGATGTGGATTGATGAAGCGAAAAGTGTACCGCTTTTAGGGGTCATTTAAGCCCTAAATCGTATTTATTTGATCAAATATTGCCCTAAATCGTTCCTTTTGTCATTTTAGGTACTTTGGAGAAGAAATCTGGAAAAGGAAGCATTTTGGACGTTTTTGGAGCATAAAAGTGAAGAAAACGACAAAGTCTCCAAAGCTGCTGGAAAAGTACACTTGACGGCGTCAAGGATTGCTCCTGACGGCGTCATGGCTTGGCAAAAGAGGTGGATATGAAAAAATACACGTGACGCGCCAGAGAGTTTTACAATGGAAAGTCTGACGGCGTCACCCTTTAAGATGATCAAGGCCATCATGGTTTAAGTTAAAGAGAGACGGCGTCAAGCACATTTCTGACGGCGTCAACCCTTGATAGGCCAGAGCGGATTTTGGAGGATTAAAGAGGGACGGCGTCAGGAAGACCATCCGGGAACCCTAGCCGCGGCGAGGTGACAGCGTCACCTCCTACAACGTGACGCCGTCAGACCCTAAACTCTATATATAGTTTTGCAATTTTTAGTCATTAGTGTGCAACTTTGTGAGGAGAAACCCTAAGACGAATTTTCTACCATTTTTAAGGGTTTTATACCCTTGGATCTCCCATGTTTAATTGAAGATAAGTAATCATTTAATCATTCAATATGTCTATGTGTTGTTTGATTATATCTTGTTCTTGTCTTTTAATTAACATGCTAGGCTAGATTTATCTTGTATTTGCTTAGATCTAATGAAACCTAACTATTGATTATTAGTTGTTGGTGTGTTATTAATTGTATTGGATGATTGTTTATCGATGTTAGGCTTAAGAAAACTGGCTAACCTCCTATACGGTAATTTGCTTGAACGTCTTAAGAAACATGAACCAATGCGTACTAAGGTTTTTATGGTTGTATTTAATGCATGAGCGAATTCTAGTGATCCCATGTTAGGAGCTTCTTAGCCGGCTCGAAATAGGAGTGAAGTAGGAGCTTGTAGAGTTGGGGAAGTACGTACGCCACCCACGATTGGTATTAAGGAATACACCCGTCATCCACGCAATTAATACACACTAATCAACCGGTAAAAGATAGTTAGGGAGTAAGGAAATCTAAGTAAACACATTTCTCTCCACATAAGTTTCACAACCTTTTCATTTTCAATTATTTTATTTTATTTGCATTTGTAGTATTTGGGTTAGTTGACTAGCAACTAATTCCGCCCACTCCTTCAAACCCGAGATTTTACTTGCTTTCCATAAAATATAAAAATACAAAAAGAATCTTCCCTCACCCTTAGACCTATTAGAGTAGTTTTTCAATCCTAACGACACTATTCCCCTAGAGAACGATCAATCCCCCAGTACTTGCCACTTCACTATACTACATCGGTCAGGTACACTGCCTGGTGGGGATTGCAAGCCTCTTGAGATCCCTCGAGGGATAAAACCTATTGTAAGGTCGCAAAACCACGCATCAAGTTTTTGGCGCCGCTGCCGGGGAATAGTTATTGTTTAGGTTGAATTTTTATTTTATTAGGTCTACTCACTAGATTCCTTTCTAGTGAGATTTTTATTTTATTTTTCTAGGTTTTTCTTTAGTCTATCTTTTTTCTTCGTTTCTTTGTTCGTAACCATTACCATCCGACATCATGGAAGGTGGTAATATCCTCGATCCCAACAACCCACCACCACAACAACACCCACCTCCTAGAGCCCGTACCTTAGGAGACTACTCCCGTCCTAGCCAGCATGGCTATCGAAACACCATTGAGCTCACTCAAGGAGCCAATGTCACTCCCTTGCGATCCGACACCATCCGGTTGGTGCAAAGCGGATGCGCATTCCATGGACTTCGTTCCGAAGATCCTAATCAACATCTCAAGGATTTCCTCAAAATTGTAGATTCCATAGACCTTGATGTTGCCACTCGAGAGACTACCCGACTACGTCTCTTTCAATTCTCTTTGCGGGACCAAGCTAGTCAATGGCTAGAGCGTCTACCCGCAGGATCCATCACCTCTTGGGATGATCTCACCACTCGTTTCCTCGCTCAGTTTTTCCCACCAAGAAGAACTACCAAGTTAAGGAAGGATATCTTGATGTTCGAACAACGTCGAGGCGAAACCCTGTATGGGGCATGGATTCGATTCAAGGACTTACTCCAAAAAGTCCCTCATCATGGCATAAATCTCTGGCTTCAAATCCAAATCTTCTATGACCATGTTGATTACCACACCAAGCGTGCCATCGATCGAGCCGCCGGGGGCAGATTGCGCGACAGAAGCGCCGAGGAATCATGGGAAATCATTGATGAGCTTGCATCCGACAATGATGAATTGTGGCAAGTTTCCCACGACGTACGCTCGGCGGTCAAGACATATTCATCGCCCGATAAAGCCAATCAAATCACCGAGGAAAGCGTTAGTGAACTTGAGAAGAGGGTTGCATATCTTATGGAAAAGCAAAAGAGACCCTTAAGTCCACAAAAAGCAACAGTTAACTCGGTCTCAAGCATTAAGCAACTACCATTGTCCGAATCACACCGGAGGGAAAATACTAAACCCTTCCATAAGCACGCTCAACCCAACTCACCACCTCAGGAACTTAGTCCAACATTCGAAGCTCAAATGAGAGAATACATGTTAAAACACTCCGAACGGTTGGCAAAATTTGAGGAAGCTATCTACAAACAAAAGGAGGAGATGGAAGAGAAGATGGCTGAGATGATGGGCCTTTTGAAAGAATACACAAAAACAAAAGCTCCTGAAAATGTGTTAGTGCGAAAAGACGTTGAAGTTCCCAACACTAAATGTGTTAATGCCATCTCCGTCGTCCAAGAGGGCGAAAATGATGAAAGAGGGAAGTTGATAACTATGGAAGTTAACAAAATTGACCTCGTCCCACTTAATGACGGAAGCACCAATGCCTACAAATGCGATTCCGACAAGGGAAAGGAGGCGCCCTTTGAGGAGCGCCAATTGGTAGAACCGCCAAAGTCACAACAAGTGAGGCATTACTTGGAGCACGAAATAAACAAGGAGACCATAAACGATTGGGTGAGAAACTATCGACGTACTCATCTACCCAACAAGGAGTCCAAGAGGATGGAACCGGATGATGAATCTGACACATTACCCGGAGGACAATTGTATGAGAGCCTCATAAGACAAAAGTTAGTGGAAAAGCAAGAATTCTACGGGGTCTTCGAAATACCATGCAGCATTGGAAAACTCAAGTATCTGGATGCGGTAGCTGACCAAGGTTCTGACGTAAATTTGATGCCGTTATCCGTCTATGTCCAGTTAACCGACGAACTGCCATCCATCACCCGTACTAAACTCTCCTTTGCAAAACATTCTTATGAGTACCCGTTAGGAATTGCAGAAGATGTGTTGGTCAACGTTGCCGGATTCCTGTATCCGGTCGACTTCATGATTATTGAAAGAAATGACATGAATATGCAAATAATCCTTGGGGCACCCTTTCTCGCTACCACTAGGGCACAAATCGATTACGAAAATAGTACCATCCAAATGAAGAAGGCGAAGAAAACAATAAACTTTCCAACGATCCCACGTCATATACGAGATGTTGCTCTATAAAAGAAGATGGAGGCGAACCCCAATATAATCCGTGGTAATGTTCGAGAGAAAATCCTTGCATGGGAGGCACGGATTAAGAATTACAATGAAAATGAGATTAGAGAATTTAAGGGTGGAAATAACGATTATATTGAGGCTGATGAGCAGACCAATAACCCCGTTGAATTTACAAAAGGAGACTCAGTGCTCCTAAGGCATTCAGAAACAAAAGCACCTACCGATGAACCAAGTCCCTGGTGGTACGGACCATTCATAATTAAAAGTCTACACCAAGATAGGGTAGTAAGCTTGAACAGCAAGGGAGGAGGTGAAGTGACTGCGAATGTCGAGCGATTGAGACACCACCACCCTGATAACAAGGATTATATCTATCAGGGATACGTCATTATGAATGATGGAATTACGTAATGTACGTGACTTTGTGTCTAGCTACAAGACTCGTTAATAAAGAAAAGCGCTTCTTGGGAGGCAACCCAAGCTTTATTTGCTTTGTGTGTATATTTATTTGTTTGTTTGATTTTATTTGTTTCCGTATGTATGTTTAATTTTTATTATTACTGATTCATGTTCAAAAGTAAGTTGTGAAAATGCTTTATCTTGTTTTTAACTTCGTCTTAACTACATATAAAGGTATTTTGCAAAAGTTAAGTGTAAGGGAAATCCAAATCGGTTTATTAGAACAAATGAACATGAATCATAACAATAATAAATAAACATACATATTATTATTTGTTTGAGTCAAATGCTTTTATCGAGTCATAATGATGTTTTGCAGGAATTCCAGGAAGTAAGGTTTAGGTTTTTCCAGAAATTTTCCGAAAACTTAACATGAGAATTCTGTCAGATCATTTCTGACGGCGTCAGGCCTTACAACCTGACGGCGTCAGGTTTTAATTTTCTGAAATTTTTGAAAGTTTTGTTTTCATAAAAAGTTTTTATTAAATCTCTAACTTATAAACTCCAGGAATCTGCAAAATTATCATTCCACAAGCATTATATCCTTATATAGATTTATCCCGCCGATGTTATGCAGGTTTTCGTGATTGTTTTCTCAGGTTTAACAGGTTATTTTGGACAAGGAGATGTTTGTGGAATCTAGCTTTAGGCGATGCTTTAGTCTTGAAGCTTCAACATTACCTTGGAAGAAGATTTAACCATGTTACCTCTTTATCCACCGAACGAATCAGGGGAGTATTTGATTTCATTCTTTTACCATATCTACTTGTACATCTTGTTATTTGAACATTGGGGACAATGTTCATCTTAAGTGTAAGGGGGGTAAAAGTACGATACTTTAGAGAATACAATTACGCTTGATTTTTGTTTGTTTAATGGTAGATGTGTAATAAAACTGAGAGAAATACCTGTTAAGGCAATTTTAGTGCCAAATTTAAAATTTTTTACAACATATAGGAGTGAAACTTTGGTCTTAATGAGCGTCTCATGGATAGGAGTTATATGACTAGCACAAAAACCGTACCACTAAAAAATTTTCCACCCCCAAATATGTGAGGTTCGCCCCTAGAATTGGTAGGAAAAACATTTATGCTATGATGTGTGTACCGGTAGCACTTAGATTCTAGAACATGCGTTAGGAACATTCCGAGGCCACAAGTGAGACTACATTCGTGTAGTTAGATTTACTACATGATAAGAGGCATTAGGATTAACCCATTGTTTTACACCTGTGTTTTTGTTATAATTACATTGGCTACATTGGTCAAGTAATTCTCCCACACCCTTTGCGTTGTACTCATTTTTAGTACACGATACCCCTAGTACACCCCTCAGATCCTATCTTTTCGTTTCTAACTTTAAGCATTTTACTTAAAGTAAGAATTTGTTTACACCCCACTTAAATGTACACCCAAATCGCCTTAGCCTACCTTGTATGCACTCATCTTTAGTGCATTATTGTGACAACATTTGTTTAAACCCCAAGTTAATTATCTAATTGATTACGTGGTTGCTAAGTCGAGTCATATCCTTGTACATATTGTTTTGGGACGATTGGGACTCATGGGTAAAGTACTAGTGTAATGGAGTAATGGGGAAGAACATCATTATTACCCCCATATGTGCTAAATATTTTAAAAGTACTCCAAGTGTTTCGATTATCTTAATTCGAGTCATTAGAATAGTTATTTGTAAAGTTATGTAAAAGTTCAAGTGTAAGGGGAATGCAACGCCCCTATGATGTATTATTTTGGATGGTAGGGCAAGAGTGTATGAAAAAAAAAAAAAAAAAAAAAAAAAAAAAAAGTAGAAAAAACATACGGACTACCATCCCGTTTCATTTTATGTTTTTGTTATTTTGTTTTTAGCTTAAGTCGAGTCTAGTCTTGGCTTAGCAACGCCATATTGTACATGTAATTAATCAAGATCTTTAACTCGCCACCAGTAAAATATCCCTTATCCAACAAAACCGTGTTTATCATATCCCTACACCTAACGTTATAACCCATTTAAAAGCCCTCTTTGATAGTTTATCTTAGGTGCTTACGCCTAGTGGAGGAGGTTTTCGATCCTTTCCCAAGCCTATGGTAATCTATTTGCTATGACAGGTAGTGAGAGATATTATCCGTTTTCATTTATGAGATATACTTTTATGACACCTGAGAGATGTGAGTATCTAAACACTACTTGTGAGGTGCTAGTTTGTAATCTCCGTGCTTATGATGATTAAATTGGAACGACTATTTGTTGTAATTACTTTTATATTAGCATTAAATGACCCCTAACTTGTATTTTGATTAGAATAAAAGCGCATTTGCTTGAGGACAAGCAAATCTCAAGTGTAAGGGTATTTGATGAAGCGAAAAGTGTACTGCTTTTAGGGGGTCATTTAAGCCCTAAATCGTATTTATTTGATCAAATATTGCCCTAAATCGTTCCATTTGTCATTTTAGGTACTTTGGAGAAGAAATCTGGAAAAGGAAGCATTTTGGACGTTTTTGGAGCATAAAAGTGAAGAAAACGACAAAGTCTCCAAAGCTGCTGGAAAAGTACACTTGACGGCGTCAAGGATTGCTCCTGACGGCGTCATGGCTTGGCAAAAGAGGTGGATATGACAAAATACACGTGACGCGCCAGAGAGTTTTACAATGGAAAGTCTGACGGCGTCACCCTTTAAGATGATCAAGGCCATCATGGTTTAAGTTAAAGAGAGACGGCGTCAAGCACATTTCTGACGGCGTCAACCCTTGATAGGCAGAGCGGATTTTGGAGGATTAAAGAGGGACGGCGTCAGGAAGACCATCCGGGAACCCTAGCCGCGGCGAGGTGACGGCGTCACCTCCTACAACGTGACGCCGTCAGACCCTAAACTCTATATATAGTTTTTCAATTTTTAGTCATTAGTGTGCAACTTTGTGAGGAGAAACCCTAAGACGAATTTTCTGCCATTTTTAAGGGTTTTATACCCTTGGATCTCCCATGTTTAATTGAAGATAAGTAATCATTTAATCATTCAATATGTCTATGTGTTGTTTGATTATATCTTGTTCTTGTCTTTTAATTAACATGCTAGGCTAGATTTATCTTGTATTTGCTTAGATCTAATGAAACCTAACTATTGATTATTAGTTGTTGGTGTGTTATTAATTGTATTGGATGATTGTTTATCGATGTTAGGCTTAAGAAAACTGGCTAACCTCCTATACGGTAATTTGCTTGAACGTCTTAAGAAACATGAACCAATGCGTACTAAGGTTTTTATGGTTGTATTTAATGCATGAGCGAATTCTAGTGATCCCATGTTAGGAGCTTCTTAGCCGGCTCGACATAGGAGTGAAGTAGGAGCTTGTAGAGTTGGGGAAGTACGTACGCCACCCCACGATTGGTATTAAGGAATACACCCGTCATCCACGCAATTAATACACACTAATCAACCGGTAAAAGATAGTTAGGGAGTAAGGAAATCTAAGTAAACACATTTCTCTCCACATAAGTTTCACAACCTTTTCATTTTCAGTTATTTTATTTTATTTGCATTTTTAGTATTTGGGTTAGTTGACTAGCAACTAATTCCGCCCACTCCTTCAAACCCGAGATTTTACTTGCTTTCCATAAAATATAAAAATACAAAAAGAATCTTCCCTCACCCTTAGACCTATTAGAGTAGTTTTTCAATCCTAACGACACTATTCCCCTAGAGAACGATCAATCCCCCGGTACTTGCCACTTCACTATACTACATCGGTCAGGTACACTGCCTGGTGGGGATTGCAAGCCTCTTGAGATCCCTCGAGGGGTAAAACCTGTTGTAAGGTCGCAAAACCACGCATCATGGATTTACACAATTACAGATCAATGATTGGGTCCTTGATGTACCTTACATCATCAAGACCAGATATCATGTTCCCAGTGTGTGTATGTGCAAGATTTCAAGTAAATCCCAAAGTTTCTCATCTCACAGCAGTCAAAAGAATCTTTAGATATCTCAAGGGTCAACCTAGGTTGGGTCTATGGTATCCAAGGGAATCATCTTTTGACTTGGTGGCTTATTCTGATAGTGACTATGCTGGTGCAACCCTAGACAGAAAATCCACAACTGGTAGATGTCAATTTCTTGGCTGCAGACTCATATCATGGCAATGCAAGAAGCAAACAATGGTGGCCAACTCTACAACTGAAGCAGAATATGTTGCTGGTGCAAGTTGTTGTGGGTAAGTGCTTTGGATCCAAAATCAATTGCTTGACTATGGGTACAATTTTCTTAACACCATTATTTACATTGAAAATAGCAGTACTATTTGTATCATTAAAAATCCAGTTCAACATTCAAAAACAAAACACATTGAAATCAGACACCATTTCATAAGAGATTGCAATGAGAAAAGGTTAATACAAGTTGTCAAAATTGATTCTGAAAAGAATTTTGCAGACCTTCTCACCAAAGCTTTTAATTTAGGTAGATTTAAATACCTGGTATCAGGTATTGGAATGATTAATCTTTGAAAAACATGTGTTTTTGTACATAAAATAAATGGTACTGGCTCTTAAACATGGTACTGCTAGTTAGTCAAAAGGTACTGTCAGTTCATAATTGGTCCTGCTAGTATAAAGTTAGCTCTGTTTTGTTCATCTTGATAATTAAATGTTTACAATGCTATAAAACAAGTGCTTTGCACTCTGTTCTTTTGGTCTGCAACTAACAAATTTCAGGTTGATAACAAAACAAGAGATCTTCCAAACAAAGGGGGAAATAAAAGTTATTTATATCTCAGGAGAGGTAACAATCTCAGGGGAGGAAATAATAACCCAGAAAAAGGAAGAAAAACTGATCAATGTTATGAAAGGAAAAGACAAGAGCATACAAGATGATGTAGAGGTTGAAAATGATAAGAATAGATCATATATTCAGAAGGGATGAAGCATTCCTAAAGGAGAAAGTTCTATCTAGATCAAACGAAGGAAAGTTTCAAAGGCATGCTGATAGATGATTTCACTTGTTGAAACAAGCATCCAAGATACACAGCATCATTGCCTCTTATAATTCCTCCATCCAAGGAAATTGCACCATCTTCAGGTCAATGTGGAAATGGTATTCAGTTCACCAAGTTTTACAAACTTAAGAACTGGCTAGTCCATAAGCAAACGGCTTTTGGTAAAGACACATCAAATCCGTTGATAGCTGATAGTTTGCCAAAAACTATATGGTATTTAACTAACCATACTTTACAGTAAATAGTTGACTAGTCCATAAGCAAACGGCTTTTGGTAAAGACAAATCAAATCCGTTGATAGCTGATAGTTTGCTAAAAACTATAAGGGATTTTTGCTAAAATTTCAAAGATACTGCCAAGTAAAATTTTCTTTCAAAGGTACTGGTAGTTCAAATTTTGGTACTGGTAGAGTAAAATGGTACTGCTAGATAACCGTTGAGTCTGTCAGTTAAAATTATAGCCGTTAGGTCTGGTAGTTAAAATTAGCCGTTGGGGTAATTCTGTAAATTTCTGATGTTATATTATATTATATTTCTCATATAAAAGATCTTTTTAACCGCCTCTTCATTTACTTATTATAAATTTTCTTATTGTCGGTTAAAAGTAAATCTCTCACAATTTAACACTCACCTTTCATCTTCTACCAGTACCACAATCAAATCCCACCATCCTAATCAAATTTTTCCTTAACTTTCACCATGGCTGATCTAACTTTTGTTAAACGTCACAACCAGTTAGCATTTTTGGAAAAGTCTGAGGATAATGAATCTTTTCATCAAATAGTGGACTTTCTAAATGATTCTTACATCAGGTTTGCTTTACTTGTAAATCCCACTATTTATGAATCACAAATTTTACAATTTTGGAAAACGGCTAAAGTTAAAACTCTTGAAAATGGGGACCAAAGGATAAAAGCCAAAGTGGATGGCAAAACCTTGACTCTTACTGAGTCATCCATTAGAAGACATCTTCATTTGGATGATTCAGATGGTATTAGTCAATTGCCTGATACTGAAATTTTTGAAAATTTGGAAAGAATGGGGTATAATGTTGATTCTACTAAACTCACTTTTCTTAAAAAGAATTTTACCCCACAATGGAGATTTTTGATCCATACAATCCTTCATTGTTTAAGCCAAAAGAAAACCTCATGGGAGCAGTTTAGTGGTAACATGGCTACAGCTCTCATTTGCTTGGCAACAAACAGAAAATTCAACTTTTCCAAACATATTTTTGAAGGATTGGTTAAAAATGTGGATTGCCAAACAAAGTTTTTGATGTATCCCAGATTTATTCAATGCATCATCACAAAATCAAAACTTTTGTTACTTCCCCACACACTCCTTATGAAACACCAAAACTTTCACACAAGGTGTTTTCAAATATGAAAATTGGTTTTAATGGGGAAGAAATACCACTTTTTGAGGAAATGTTACCACAACATGCTGAAGAACCATCCCCATCATCTGAATCACCTTCATCAAGTTCTTCACCTGGTTACATATCACCATCTCATCATTCATCACCAATCCCATCACCAGTACCATCTGTAACAACACCATCACCATCATATCATGCATCACCATCCCAATCTCCTCAACATCAAAATCTGGATTCTCAGACTTTGAAGGAACTAAAGGAGAAAGTGCAGCTCTTGGAAAATGCTCTTCAAAGTCAGAACACAAAATTTTCTAAGATCAACACCAAGCTAGTTAAGAAGGTTAAGAAATTGGAGAATGAAGTGAAGATGCTGAAGGGTAAAAGATCTTCAAAGTTGGTTTTATCTAGTTCTTCAAGTTCTGATGCAGAAAGCTTGGGTCTCTCTTCCAAAAAGGGGAGGATGGGTAGTTCTGAAGGTGAAGAGGAGGCTCAATTTCAGTTTCATGAAGGAACTCAAGTATATGATGAAGAGCCTGCTGGTGCAGGGCAAGAGCCTGTTAGTGCAAAAGAGCCTGCTGAAGCAGAGCAAGAGCCTGCTAGGATTAAGAGGCTATTGGCTATGGATTATAGAGGTTCTGCTGTAAATGTTTACAAAAGAAAGAGGGAATCACATCCTCAGGGGGGATTGTTTGTTCAAGGAAGGTTATTTATTGCTGATGAGCAATCTGCTGCTCCAAGTCAAGAACCAACACCAAAAGATAAGGGCAAGAATATTATGGTTGAAGATGAACCTAAGCCCAAAAGGTTGAAGAAAAGAGAGCAAGTGCAGATGGCTTTAGATGAGGAAGTCTCCAAAAAGCTTCATGAAGAAGAAATGCAAAAAGCTTTAGAAGCTTCAAGACTGCTTGCAGAAATGCAAGAGCAAAAGGATGCTGCTCAAACTCTTCTTGACACTCAAGCTGCTCAGGAAACATTTGATGCACAGATGCAATGGATTATTGCCAATGATCCAATTGTGAGAGGTCAAGCTTCCATAATTATGGATGACAAGAATCTTAACACTGAAGAGAAAACAGCAGAGCTTGAATCTTTTATCAACAAAAAATATAAAGAAGCAGCTCTGGATGATATTTTTCAAAAGATTCAAGAAAGTCAGAAAAGAGGTTTTAAGGTGGGCTCATCTGAGAAAGATCAAGTGATCTTCATGAAGAGGTTTCTAAGAAGTCAAGCTAATTGGACTGAATATCAACTGAAGAAGAAATCTCTTGATGAAATCTACTTCCTTTATCTTAATGCCTACAAGACATGCTACTTCAAAATCCCATCTGATGCTAAACCTTCAAAGAAAAAGAATGGTGATCAAAAGAAACAAGAAGCAGAATTGGATCTTGAACAAGTAAGTAAAATGATAATTGCTTTACCAACAATTATACATGCTGATCCAATTAGGTCTAGACACCCTATTATAGATTGGGAGATTCACCATGATAGATCAGGAAAGGCATGGAAGATAACCAGGGTTGGGAATCAAATTGCCATTTTCAAAAATTTTGAAAATCTGATAAGGGCATGTGATAGAGCTGATTTAGAAGAGCTGTGGAATCTAGTTCAAATCAGGCTAAACACTAAGTAAAAGACTGATGTTAAGGAACAAGAACTTTGGGTAGAGTTCAATAGGATGTATGATCCTGATCCACAGGATGTTCATTGGAAGTTTCCATATCATGATCCTACCACCACATGGGAATTTCTAAGTCTTAGCAGTGTGCATCATCTTTTTACACAAAGTGGGATTGAACTCTTTATGTTGGCTGAAAAAGAGTATCCACTGAGCTATGAAGTTCTTACAACCATGATTTCCAAGAGGTTAAGGTGTGATAAAGATGAAGAAAAGTCAGAAGTTGTTCAAAGTTTGTTGATGAACATTTTTGAACAATGTGAAAGAAAAAGGAAGAATAGAGAGTAAAGTTTTTGGAAGAGTTCCCTCAGATCCTCAAGGTATGGATTTTATTCATAAGAAACTTGTGTATTTTAAAGGGAATAACAAGTTTAGGGGAGGATTGTTGGGAATAAAATGTTCATGTTAAAGAGCCTGCCAGATGAAGTATTAAGCCTGCTAGTTGATTTAGAAGAAGTTGAAGATAAACTAACAGTACCTTCTGGGTGAGAAGGTACTGCTAGTTAAAGAAGGTCCTGCCAGTTGAATGTCAAGTTGATAGATATTTATTTGTAGATATTTTAGTTGTATTATTAGTCTTTGTACAATGTAACACGTTAAGTAGAAGTAGTTCAGTCTTCTATGTTGTGCAGAAGATAATACTGAGTGATTTACATTGAAAGTTGTAATTAGTAGGTTAGAAAAGTCCAAGTATCTTATTATAATGCACAATTTGACAACATGTAAAAGGGTTCCTTATCCTATAAAAGGAACCCTTAGTCACCACCTTAAAAATATCTCTTCAACTAATAACTTTGTAATATCCAAAAACACCACAACCTCTCTAGTAACTTAGTTACAAATTCACAAATCCTTAACAAATCAAAGATTCAAGGTTACCTTTGTAATCCTGGTGATAGTTTAGATCACCCGTATTATCTCATAAATAATATTGAATCATTTTGTGTTATTCAAGTTGTGTTCATTGTTCATTATAACTCACGTTTGCATATTCACCACCTTTGTTCCTTTAAGTGTGTTATAGTAAATTCCGCGTACTAAAGCACATTCATTCCTAAATATCCCAAACACATTATTAAGATTAACATCCCAAGTGTTTGTATAATCCTTCACAATTTATTTAGGAAATTCTATTATGCCGGCGTTAACCATGGTTGGATGACACTAGAGAAGAGAAAAGGTCTTAAATCTTTAGTTGTCCCCGTCTATTACACTGCCGCACTTGATTCGGTCAAAAACTGGAAGGACCGTTTCTTTTTTGTGAAAAAGACCATTTTTACCCTCTCTATTCCATGGTATGAGAGGGTATCAGTAGACCGCGACCCTCCCCCTTCTGATGATGGTTTGGATCTAGAGCTGTTGCGGCTCCTTGACACCAATAGGGCCCCTTTCAAAAAATATCCGGAGGTCTTTCTGAATGTCATAGGTTTAAGCCAAACCTGGGATGACGATAGTTGCCGTCCGACGTTTTTACGGCCGGATGATTCGGGTGGGTATTAGACTTGTTATATCCCTGCTTTCTATTTGTTTACTTCCGCGTCTAAATTTATTTTCTGGTGTTTTGCAGAGATGGATTTGTTTTCTTTCATCAATCAGCCGGATGTATTTAAGGTGACGACTGGGGAGCGCACCTTGAACAAGGATGAGCCAACGTTGAGGGCGGAGACTGCAGGACGTGTTGTTGAACCGTCCGAGGACATTTTGAAAGTAGTGGAACACACTGTTGCGGATGAAATAGAAGCGGCCAAGGCTGGGAAAAAGGCTGGGAAGAGGAAGGTGGCGTTTAATGCGCCCGAAAAGTCAAAGAAAAAGTAGAAGCTTGTTCGCAAGACGACCGCGGCTGGAACAGGTATGAGTTGCTTCCCTTCTTTTTTTTCGTACGTTGTTCGTACTGACATTCGTTTTATTTTTAGGTGGCCTGGAAGAGGCTCCCGCGTATGAACTTCTAGATGAGTCAGATGATGAGCTGGAGCGTTCCGGCCCTCATACGGATGAAGGCATTATGAAGAACGCAACTGTTCTCACTTCTTCTTCTGCTACGCCTACCCAAGAACATTTCGGGGGTAAGGCTTCTGAGACTTCTACTCCGGAGCATACTAAGTCCCTGCATCTAGAGTCTTCAGATCCAGTCACTGAGGGGTCAAATCCGAACAATTTGGGGGGCACGTCCGAGCATGTTGAAGCCGGGGCTGAGGGAGGTGCTCATTCTGAGGATTTTTATCAGTCTATTACAGTTGATACAGCCGAGGCTTCATCCACTTATATTCCTAAGTGGCTGCCCACCAATGATTTTAAGATGGACGACCCTTGGGTGTGCCGCAGTATTGTGGATAATGTGGCCACCCCCGGGTTCGTATCTGTGATGAGGGATATGTCTGCCAAGGACCTGCTAGATGAGTACAATCTCCTTTCCTCCCGCCAGGTCTGCATGAACTCTGAGGTTCGTCTAAGGTTAGAGTATGAGTTGCAGCAGAACGACAAGTTGAGTAAGAGATTGGAGAGGAAGGAGAAGTTGTTAGCTGGTTTGAGGGCCAAGATTGCTGAGTTGGAGAGTGAGTGTGCTGGGACTTCTGATATTCGTGGCCAAGTATCTAATCTGCAATTGGCCGTGGAAGCTAAAGATGAGGAGCTGGGTAAGCTCCGGGATGAAGTTAAGAAATTGTCTTCGGCGGTGACCATGGTTGGGTCACTGGGTCAGAAGAATGCGGAGCTGGCTTCTGAAATTCTAGGGCTCCGCGGAAAAAATGAGGCGCTGGGTCAAAAGGTGGCTGGTTTGGAGATTATCTAAGGTACCCAGGAGAAGCAGATTCAAGAGCAGATGGATAAAATGTTTGGTGAGTGCCAGGCCTTCTATGGGGAGCGGTTGTCTGAGCTGGAGAAGAGGTTGATTAAGATCAACGAAGAATTTGATACAGAGCTCTTCTCTCAATTATTGAAAGCTGTTGAAGGGCATCGTTGGGTTATTGGTCACGGATTCAGGTATGCTTTTCTTAAATTTAAAGAATCCGAGGAACTAAAGATCAAGTTGGGGGGTACATTTCCGCAGCAATAGCGGAGGGGATCCATAAAGGGTTGGAGGCCGGGGTCGTTCATGGGGCTAAGGGTGTTAAACTTGAACAAGTAGAAGCTTACGACCCTTTGGCCAAAAAACGCTTTGATGAGTCAGTGGAAAGATTAGCGAATGTGTCATTTCCCTTGCTGAACTCTCTTGAGGCGTGTAAGGATGCCCCCTTGAATATCTAATGGCGCAACTGGTTTTAGAGGAGGATCGCCGACCCGGGACTACGGAGTTCACTTTTAAACCCCCGGTTACGGCAGAGCGTATTCTTCCGGAGCCCATAGTCAGGTTGGTCACCCGTCGTCCTAGGGCCTTTCAAGCTTATAAGGAGTATAAGAACAGTAGGTATGGGAAGGAGTTTGATTATAGCAACAAGGGTCTTGCCGCTGTTCTTCCTGTTTCTACCAAGTCCGGACCTTCGTCCAGTTCTGACCTTAAGGTTGCTGAGACTGCGGCTGTTGAGCCTTTGAATATTGTTGCCCCGTCTGAACCAGTCGCTGATTCGATCGGAGGCGGTGGTGTTAAACATGATGACATGTTTGATACTTCTGTTCTTGAGTCCCAGAATCTTGAGAGTTAGTTTCCTGCGGCTGTTGTTTGGGAGATATTTTGACTATATCTGCCCTGCCGCAAATCTTGTGAAGCTTTTAATCCCTTAGTCTTTTGAATTGTACTCCGGATGAATGCATCCGTGTATTTTGTAATCTCTGAATGAATATAACCTAACCTCTTTGATGTGTATTAACACTTGGTTTTTTATGTTATATATTTGCTTTTGCCGGGTGATTGTACAATAAAATGCACTATCAGGCCTTCGATGATGATCAAAGGATTTATGGGGTGTTGGGATTGTGCCAAGCTTGTTCTTAACCTGAAATAAGAAATACCAAGACACTACGTTAAGTAATTGCGCAGGGGTTGGACCCTGCGAACCACCTCCGGCGTGCGAGTAAGTATGTGTGATGATAAGTAGGTCGTAAATTAAGAGAGTGAAGTTAACTTACATCTTCTTGGCCCGACTAAGCTATTTATAGGAGAGAAATAGGACTTAGTGGGCGGTTGCACTTTGTTCGGAGATCATGGGGGCGTCCCATGATTTGTGGTAACCGCTAGGGCTTTGTAGCCCACGATCTCTATTTTGGCGGGAAGGCCTAAAGGAAGAGGAGACGTGGGTATGACCAGGTCAAGAGGATTCTCCGTTTTAGTCCCTTCGAGAGGGATACCCCGAAGGGCTTAGGGCTTCGATTGGCGGGTTCCCACATGGTAACCATTTCGTAGACGAATGGTTTTACGCCAATGAAACGTGTTAGGAGATTAACCTGGGCCTTCGAAGGGAGGGCTTTCTACAGGCTCGAAGGGGAGTCCTTCGACCCGTTCGGAGGGTACATCATCAAGCCCCCTAGTCGAAAGTGATATATACGTACAAGGATAAATTGCATTCGACTCAAAAAATCAACATGCATTATACCTATTAAATTACACTCTCATGTAAAAATAAATGACTAACTAAACCGCGCATTTAATGCGGGCTAATGATTATCCTCCCACTTGAGCTGTAAACTCAAACGGCTTATTAAATCGGTACTAGCAAACATCATTTCAAAATTTAATCGCCCGTTTAAGATCCGCAAGATCTTCAAAGTTAGGTGTACACGTGTGCGCTTGGGATCAAAACCGTCTGGGTATATAAACCCAAAATAGTTAAACCCTAGCTCATTTTACCTCCGCCCAAAATATGCACATTGCTCTGCAATCTTGTGCTTCCGTTGGAACAAAAAGGTAAAATTCTGATAACCTTTCCTTGATCTTTTATTCTTTTAATATGAGCATGGCCGCTAAGAGAATCATTAGGCAACAGACCTGTACCTTGTCAAAACAAGCCTTATCTGAGTTTTTGCGCGATTACCCTATACCCTCGGAGCACAAAATCATGCTCCCTAGTAAGAAACAAAATATTTTCGATGCTCCCAAAGGGTTTGTGGGTTTGTATGTGCATGCATTCACTCAATCAAATCTTAGGATACCCCTTCATCCCTTGATTTTAGAGTTTCTACAATACTATCAGGTGCATATTTCTAGGTTAAACCCTTTTGGTCTTGCTAAGTTGACCACTTACATCGTAATGTGTAAAGCATACGGATATGAACCCACATTAGAGTTGCTTAGGGGTTTTGTGAATCTCTATCCTGGTGGAAATTGGGTAATGATTGAACAAATAATTGCACAACCAAGCCTTCGATGGTGATCAAAGGAATAATGGGGTGTTGAGATTGCGCCAAGCTTGTTCTTAACCTGAAATAAGAAATACGAAGACACTACGTTAAGTGATTGCGCAGGGGTTGGACCCTGCGAACCACCTCCGGCGTGCGAGTAAGTATGTGTAATGGTAATGTAGGTCGTAAATTGAGAGAGTGAAGTTAACTTACATTGTTCATGCCCGACTAAGCTATTTATAGGGGAGAAATAGGCCTTAGTGGGCGGTTTGCACATGTTTCGGAGATCATGGGGGCGTCCCATGATTTGTAGCCCACGATCTCTGTTTTGGCGGGAAAGCCAAGGGAAGAGGAGACGTGGGTTTGACCAGGTCAGGATCGTCCTTCGTGCTAGTTCCTTCGTAGGAGATACCCCGAAGGGCTTAAGGCTTCGATTGGCGGATTCCCACATGGTAACCAGTTCGCAGGCGAATGGTTTTACGCCAATGAAACGTGTTAGGAGATTAACCTGGGCCTCCGAAGAGAGGGCTTTCTACAGGCTCGAAGGGGAGTCCTTCGACCCATTCGGAGGGTACATCATCAAGCCCCCCAGTCGAAAGTGATATATACGTACGAGTATAAATTGCATTCGACTCAAAAAACAAACTACATGTTAGTCCATCCGTTTCAAAGTCGTACGAGTAGGGGATAAATGCTTAAACAACCTTGCGCAATAAATGCGGCCAATAAATATGCAACTACCATACCCTAGCTACATCAGCTAGGATTTCAGTAACCATAAACTTATTTTCAAAATTCGAAAGCAAATTGGAATCCGTGTCAAACTCATACTATGACTACACGTGGATGGCTAGGATGAAACAACTAAAAATATACATAAACCCTTTATGATTCTACCTGATCGTATTGTTTTACTTTGCCCCAAAGTACACATACACAGTACTTGTGCTTTGTGCTTCTGCTAAGATTAAAGGTAATTATCCCTCCTTAGTCTCATTATTTCGAATACAAGACGAGTATGGCGGCAAAAAGAACCATTACGCAACAAAAGTGTATCTTATCAGAACAGGATTTGGCGGATTTTCTTGAAAAGTATCCCATACCTAAGAAGTATAAAGTGATACTCCCAAACGAAAACCAAAGTATTTTTGACGCCCCCGCTGGGTATGTTGGGTTATATGTTCATGCTTTTACAGAATCCAACTTTAGGGTTCATATTCACCCACTGATCTTAGAATTTTTACAGTATTATCAAGTACACATTTCCAGGTTGAACCCCTTTGGCTTAGCCAAGCTAACCACCTACATTGTCGTATGTAAAGTTTATGGTTATGAGCCCACGCTTAACGTGCTTAGAGGCTTTATCAACCTTTGCCCTGGTGGTGATTGGTTAACCCTAGGTAAAAGAAGTGAACCTGATGTGCCTTGCTTAATAACAAAACCTTTTGCCAACATAAGAAAATGGAAAGGTCTGTTTTTCTATGTGCAAGATACGATCATACCTCCCAATTATCCAGCGTTGCTAGATAAAGACAATCGTTTTGACGAGAAACGCTTTGATGATCCTTTGCCGCACTTCGTAGGAAGCTATCCCCTCTATCAACGTCTTGAACGTCACCCATTTGATGTGCAAAAGTTTCCTGAGCCAATATTGTTTCTGGCGGGCATTATAGATCATTAGGAAGGTTCTCCCTTGGAACCTGAGATAATCTGCAATGGGAAAAGTATGTATGTACTTATTCAAATAAATTAATGACTTATCTGATGGTATTTATCTCATTTCTTTTTTCTGTAGGGATGGCCTTCAGAAACTTCGTTGTAGCCCGTGGTACTAGAAAGCTTAGTTTTGTCCCCGAAGAGCCAAATAATGTGAACCATGAAGTAGGTTCTCCATCGACATCAATTAATAATGACGAGACTCCGCATTTTGTGGAGACTGTAGCAGACTCCGATGATCCCCTTATCAAGGAATTTCAAACAAAGCTCGTAAGGTCCTCCGGTCTTTCAGATAAAAAGAAAAGTAAGAAATCAAAAGCTGCTATGTCTGTGAAGACTCTTCCGAAGAGGAAATTATCCCTTCCTACCCCTCCGACAAGTGTGGAAAACTAGAAGGGGGGTTGAATAGTTTTTACCGTTTTTAAAGTTTTATTTGCTTTGTTACTATATGTTAATTCAAAGGAAACAATCACAAATAAATAATCACACAATGTAAACAAAAGATAAAGAGAGGAAAGATCAAACCACACGACACAGTTGTTTATAGTGGTTCGGCTACAAGAACTCTATTCCTTGCCCTACTCCACTCCCCGAGTTTCCTACTCGAGAGTTTATCTTTCACTAAGAAACAAAATCCTTTCCTAGGCGGAGAAAACCTTTACACGTCGCTTACTTCCTTTTCCGGTACTAAGCTAAACACCGGGTTCTTTCACAAGGTAGAACCAACCTGACGTCGCCTAATTACTTTACCGACACTAAGCTAGATGTCGAGTTCTTTACAAGGGTACAACCACTCCCTACACTCTTTGTACTTTAAGGACTAAAGTACTAACCACACTCACTGATTACAAATGATAGATATGATGTGTGAAACAAACTACAAGATCACACAGTAATGCAACTAAAGGATTACGGTTCTGTAGATCCTTGAATGCTTGATCTCTTTTCTACAAAATGAAGGATCAAAGTGAAATGCAACTATGAATGATGTTAGTAAGATATGTACTGAATGAATATATGTGTTAAGCTATATGAGTGATGAGAGAGCCAAATGATCAGCTTCCTATTTATAGGCAAGCTGATCTTCAGCTCACGGATCCGGCGGATCCCTCAAAAGGGATCCGTCCTTTATAGGACTTGGATCCGTGGGATGTGACAGCTATGTAATAGTTGTCTCTTACCATATCTTAGTTGTATCTTACCATATCATCCAAGATCTTCAAATGTCAACTATGTTGCTTGCATATCTAACCAAGATATACCAAAGATATTGTATGTGATGCATGCAATGATGTCATGGAATGGTTTATGAATTAAAGTTTCCTTTTAAGGAAACAAGTTACTAAACTTGTAATTCTTGGTTAATATGTGAAGTGTAAAATGTGTACTTAAGAGACTTAAGCTAGTATTTATTATTTGCTAAAAGATATTCCTTTTATTTGTCATTAACAAAACTAATGAAAGATCAAAGAATATAAATAACGTTTTTGAGACGCTATTTGTATTAACAATCTCCCCCTTTTTGTTGATGACAAAACATAAAGTATATTTTTGAGCAAGAGAATAAATATAGCATGAGTTCTTAAAAATATATATTAAGTTTGTTTATTAAAGAAAAGTTTTGTAAAAAAAAAAATGTATGTACTGTGATGATTCACAGTTGATGCAAACTTAGTCCTTTCTCCCCCTTTTTGTCGAAACAAAAAGAGTAGCGAAGCGGAATGCGATTTTGAGAACTTTAAGAGCTCCCCCTTGGTTTATACTCCCCCTAAATGGAGTAATCAAGGAAATGATGCATGAATCTACAAAACAAACGGTTAGTATATGAGATGCTTATGAGATGCTCCCCCTCGATGTATACTCCTCACTTCTCGAGTACCAACGTATACTATTGAAGGGTATGATATGCTGCAAATGAAGTGTTAGTTATGAAATGACTTCAATGAAGAAGTAGAATGCTTGTGAAGTGTTCTTCCAAACAAGCCTTTCAATATGTTTGACTTTAAAAAGTCAAACTAAGTGTCTGATCATAATTTGTACCTAAAGCAATCATATGCAAGATATAATATATGCAATATAGGAATGTTAGTTCATAATGATAATGATAATATGCAATATGTTGATCACTCATAAGCATAAAACATCACATTCATATAGATTGAAAATTTTGTGACAAAAGTCACAATAGTGAAATGATGTTACAAATAAGAAGACATCCTAAAAAAAATAAAAATGTCCTAAACAAACAACTTAAAAAAAAAAATCCAAACAACTAATCTAAAGAGCTCCTATTGAGAAGGATGAGAGATTGCGTTTAAACGTTCAAGAACATGGTTCAAGATGAACCTCATCTCGTTTTGAAGCTCATGGACCAAGATGTTGGTCCTTTGGGCCAAGTGAGCCATTCTCTCACAATGTGCGCAATCATGACTTGAGAAGCCGGGCGGAAGACTAGGGTCCAAGTTGTGTGGTGGTGGTGGTGATGGTGGTTGGGTGTTGTTGTTGTTGGATGGTTGTTGTGGTGTTTGGAGGGAGTTCATAAGAATGTTTTGGATGTCCATTGCTTCATGAAGGCGATGGTCAACCATACCCGAGAGAGTGTAGAGACGATTGAGCTCTTCACTAATCTCTTCTTGGGTTTGAGGCATATTCATCCACATTGCCTCGTCAATGGCAACTAGAGTGGATGTGGGTGATAGAGTTTGTGGTTGAGGTTGGGATGATTGTGCATCATGGTATAAAGGACCATGGATATCCGGGTAAACCGGGTGAAAAAGCATGGGTTGTTGACCTTCAAAGGTCATGGGTGGAAGATTGGGTAATTTTGGTGAAAGTTCTTCTAAGTCATCAAGATGTGGTGATGTAGGAGGAGTCCTAAATAATTCCAAGGGTTGGAGTTTAGGTGATTTTGGTGGTGATGGTGATCTAACAGTCTGTGATGGAGCCGGTGGTGGAGTAGTGGCTATTGGAGTAAGGGTTGGTGGTGGTGTTTGTATAACAACATGTGATGGTGTTGGGGTGGAGAGTGTAAGGAAATTTTCACTAGCAATGGGTGATGATATATTGAGAGAAGAATTTTCCTCAGATGAAGAGTTTGCTAAGTTGATAAAACAACAAGGTTTAACACTGATGCGGGCTGTTCTTCTTGGAGTTCTAGATGTGGAAGAGTTGTGTGACTTGGTCATGGTGAAGTATGATAGCTAAGATGTACAGGAGAGGAAATGGTTGTTGTGTGAAGTGATGATCCTAAAATGCTAATTTATAGACAGAAGGTTTGTGAGTCTGTGTGTTTGGATTTGATGTGAATCCAATAGAGAATGTTGGTTACTAATGATTTGGAACAAAAATTTGTGCAGGTCATATCAAGGAAGTCAATCCAATTAGCTTTGGTTGAGTAATATGTGTTGGATATGCAGTTAATACAAGAGGATAGTGGAAAATCTGATGATTTGATATTTCCACGGATTTGACGGATCCCTAAAAAGGGTTCCTTCTTTGTATTGGTTTGGTAACTTACACCTAAAGTTCAAAAATTTAAATTTTGGTGGGAAATTTTGTTCCTAAGTTTCTAAGAATTCCTAAATGATTCTAAGATGAATTATGATCAGTGAATGAAGCCTAAATGATACTAAACACTAAGATTTAAGAATCGGGATGAGTCGAAAAAGTTTTAGAATTTTACTGGGAAACCTGCGGATCCATGTTGGATAAAAGGCGGAACCATTTTCTGGGATCCACTAAATCCGCAGGTTGGCGGATGGCGGATCCAACGATAAGCCTTGGCGGAACCCTATTTTGGGATCCGCGGTATCCGCAGGCCTAAAACTAAGAAAGTAAACAGAACATATGTCATATTTCGCGTTTTTCGACGAAAACCCGAAAATTCATCTAGACCTTACTTAACATCTAATATGTATAGCAAAACAACTAAATATGATAATATTAACACATGATTGCACATAGTTTAATCCATACTTAGAAACTTACTGTTTTAGGTGTTATGCCAAACATAGGCAATAACCCGGAAAATTGATAACCGTGATGGTTATCTACCTGCAAGTGTTAGTTATTACACATACACAATAAGTATTATCAGATAAATTCAAGACACATAGAAATTTAACATCACAACATCCAACATTGTTTAAAACCAAACACTCCATTAACTCAGCTTCTTCTTCAACTTCTTCATCCCCTTTTGTAATTTCATCATCCAACGACCCAGATTCTTCACCATTCCTTTGATGTTTCGATACTCAGCGGATTCATGTGGAATTGGAGGAAGATGGCTCAAGTACTCGGGTGGAGGAATCCTAGAATTTGGCATACCATCATCTTCACTCATGGAAGATGATGAGGATGATGTTGGAACACGAGGACGTTTGCCCTTATCAACACTAACCCTAAAATCACTCAAAGGAACGAAGGTGTGTTCAATTTCATTGTAATCCGGAACAAAGCCTAGATGGTTTGGACGAGCGGGTGCAAAGGCTCTATAAAGTCGGGTTAAGAGCATACCATAAGGCATTGCAATCTTGCTTTGAACCGGAATGTCACACATTCGTTTGGCAACATAATAAGCAAGATTGAAGGGTTGACGAGTAGAGATGTTGTACATCATGTGGCATAAACAAGCATTGATATGATCACGGTTTCCTATGGTGCACATCACATTTGCCCTTAATACATCCTCCATCTTCTTGAATTCGGGTCTTAGTTCATTAAGTTCCATTGCAAATGGATCTCTAGCAACTTCACGACCACGATACATTCTTGTGGGGTTGTTCTTAGGAATGAAGAGATGTTCCCTAATCACTTCTTTTGATTGGAGAGGAGTGGCATATGGTGCCGTCCTATCGAGATTGGAGTCTAAGATTGTTAAGGACCATTTGTCCGAGTAAATACATGTACCTTGACTTGGAATTCCTAAGACCTCACCAAATTGATCAAGAGGGATGTTGACAAGATTTCCATTTAGAGTAAAATGAAGACTTAAGTAACCTTCATCACTCGAGCTAAGACCTACACTAGCATAGAACTCAAGTATGAACCTAGGAATGATTGGTTCATCTATGTCTAAAAGAGAATCAAATTGAATTGCGGCTAATTGTTCCCTAAGTTGAGTGCCTTCATAAAATGATGCATCTACGGCTCTACCCTCATGAACATACTTTTTCTCTAAGACTTTGAAAATTTCGATTTGGGCATCGGTTAGACCCTTGGTTTTGTGGACTTTGGGTAAGTAGTTAACGGTTTTCTTGTGATCGTAGTTGGTTGCGGGAGGCATAATTTTCCTAAGTACAAAAAGTTACATAGTTTTAGTTAAAATGATCAAAGGAAGTGTAAAATTCCTAGTGTGTGCCTACATGGGGACAATGTGGAGGTGCGGTTATCTCGACTCCTTTTGATGCAAGAAAAATTAGTTTATGCAAGTTTTGTTTACAAAACGAGAGATAACCCAAACACTCCTATTTCAATGTAGCTACGGTTGAATGTACCCGAAAATACATATTAGTTATGTATTCCCTTTAGCATTCAAGAGACATTATGCAAGTGAAGTCTAAAAGATAACGTTTTTGCATTTGTATGAACAATGTAAGAAAAAATTATTTTACCTAGTCGTTAGAAGATTTTAGTGAAAAATTTTCATGGGGTTTTTGTTAAATTAAGACAATGTGCTATGAGATGCAATTCCTAACTAAGAAAAACATGTTTTTAAGTATAATGCAATAAATATGCTTCATGATTTTTCAAGAATTATGCATATACCCCAAGTTTTGGTTTTGTGCATGAAATGGAAATCCTAGACGCAGATCAGGAGTATAAATATGATAAGAATACTTACAGTGATGTTAGAAGCACAAATTTGTGGAAGAAAATGGTCTAAAATATGATGGAGATTAAGTGTGTGTCGAGTATAGTAAGGTGATATGTTTTGGAGTGAGGAGTGAATAGTACTTGTTCTTGTTTATTAAATAATAAACTGGACTTAGCATGCGGCGGATCCGGCGGATCCCAAACAAAGGATCCGTCTTTGTTGTCGATTGGATCCGCGGATTCAGAACACATGTTTTGGTTTAGTGTCGTGTGTGGCTAAACTAATGTTTATACTAATGTTTCTCCTAATCACTAGGTTCCATTAATCCTAATCCAAGTCTAAGATAGTTGAAAGGTTCACGTTTAAGTGGTTTAGTGAGGATATCGGCAATGTTGTCCTCTGAGGAAACTTTCTCAATTGAGATGATTCCCTTCTGTACATTGTCGCGAAGGAAGTGATGGCGTATTTCAATATGTTTGGTTCTAGCGTGTTGGACTGGATTTTTGCTTAAATCGATAGCACCTTTGTTGTCGCAAAGAATGGGAATATTGTTGAGTTCAATTCCATAGTCGACGAGAGCTTGTTTCATCCACAGTGCTTGTTGACACGCCTTTCCTGTAGACACATACTCTGCTTCTGTTGTTGAGATTGCGAGGGCAGTTTGTTTCTTAGCGAACCATGATGTGAGACAATATCCTACAAAAGTACAAATACCACTAGTACTTTTCCTATCAACATAGTCACCTGCATGATCTGAGTCGGTATACACTATGGTTTCTACACCCGTTCCTTTGGGATACCATAATCCTAAGTGTGTAGTACCTTTGATGTACTTAAATATTCTTTTAACGGCTTCAAGATGGGACGTTTTTGGATCTTCTTGAAAACGTGCACATAGACAAACACTAAACATAATGTCAGGCCTACTAGCCGTAAGATAGAGTAAACTACCAATCATTCCTCTATATTTAGTGCTATCTACGGATTCATTTTCTTCATCCCTAGTGAGTTTGGTTTCGGAGGACATGGGTGTTCTCATGGGTTTTGAGTCTTCAAGACCAAACTTCTTAAGCATATCTTTGATATACTTTGATTGGTTGAAGAATATCCCATCTTCTAATTGTTTAATTTGGAGACCTAAGAAAAAGTTTAGTTCCCCCATCATACTCATTTCAAACTCGTCATGCATGATTTTTGAGAAATCGTCGCATAACTCTTGACAAGTTGAACCGAATATAATGTCATCCACATATATCTGGACTATGATAATATGTGATCCCTTTTTCTTGGTGAAGAGAGTATTATCTACTAGGCCCATGGTATACTTATGGTCAACTAGGAAAGTCTTAAGTCGATCATACCAAGCTTTTGGTGCTTGCTTAAGTCCGTATAAAGCTTTCTTAAGTTTGAAAACATAATTTGGTTTTTCAAAGTCGGCAAAGCCGGGAGGTTGTGCAACATATACTTCTTCATTTATAAACCCATTTAAGAAAGCACTTTTGACATCCATTTGAAATAACTTAAAATCATGTGCACATGCATATGCAAGTAATATCCTAATAGACTCAAGTCTAGCTACGGGTGCAAAAGTTTCATCGTAATCTATACCTTCTTGTTGATTGTAGCCTTGAGCTACTAGCCTAGCTTTATTTCTAGATACAATACCATTTTCATCCATTTTATTTCTAAAGACCCATTTAGTGCCGATTATGGTTTGGTTTTTAGGTGGAGGGACCAATGTCCAAACATCATTTCTAATAAATTGATTTAGTTCTTCTTGCATAGCAATTACCCAAGATTCATCTTTTATTGCCTCGTCTATATTTTTGGGTTCAACCGTTGAAATAAAACAAAAATAATTACTTTCATTTTGAGCTTTGGATCTTAATGTTCTTTCATTAAGTTTTCCTATGACGTTTTCTAATGGATGACTTTTAGTTTCTTTAATATTAATAATTTCTCCTTTTATGGGTTCATTGTCATTTTCAATGTTTTCTATATCATTAACCATTTGACTTTCAACTAAGTCATCATCTACCAAAGGTGATGTCTTAGAGGGAGGCGGACTTTCGTTGAATGTTACGTTCAACGATTCCTCGACTCTTGATGTTTCCTTGTTTAATACAATGTATGCTTTACTGTTTTGCGAGTACCCAAGGAATACACCTTCATACGACTTTGGGTCGAACTTAGTGAGATAGTCCTTTGTGTTTAAAATGAAGCACTTGCTTCCAAAAACTCTAAAATATCCTAATGTAGGCTTTTTGCCTCGATAAATTTCATAAGGAGTTTTATTTAAAAATTGTCTAATTAAAACTCTATTTAGGATATATGTAGAAGTATCTACAGCGTGACACCAAAACTTTTGTGGTATGTTTTGTTCATTTAACATAGTTCTACTCATTTCTTGAATTGTTCTATTTTTACGTTCTACTACACCATTAGATTGAGGTGTACGAAGAGCCGAGAAATTATGAGTTATTCCATTATTATCACAAAAATTTCCAAATTGAATTTCATTGTCAAATTCTAGACCATGGTCAGTTCTAATAGATACTATATTACTTCCTATTTGATTTTGAATTTTCTTGCTTAGAATTTCAAATTTATCAAATGCCTCATTTTTAGTTTTTAAAAACTTTGTCCATGTATATCTAGAGTAATCATCTACTATGACTAAAGTGTAAAAATTTCCTCCATAACTTTGTATAGCCGACGGGCCAAACAAATCCATATGTAATAATTCTAGGCATCTAGATGTAGATACCATGTTTTTAGCCTTATGGCTATTATGTACTTGTTTCCCAATTTTGCAAGCATCACAAAAGTGTTGGTCATATTTCAACTTGGGTAGGTTCCTAACGAGTTCTTTTGAAGACAAGGATTGAATAAGCCTCATATTAGCATGACCTAAGCGTCGATGCCATAGAGTTGAGTTTTCGTCCAAGGAGGTAAGACATAACTTATCTTTAGGTGTTTTATCTAATTTCATAACATAGACATTATTCTTTAAAACACCTTTTCCTACGGTTATGCCATCTTTAAGTATTTTACTTCCATTTTCACTGAAAAGGACGTTATACTTTTTGCGGCATAATTGACTTATACTAAGTAGATTAAATCCTAAATTATCTACATGAGCAACATCATCAATAGATAGAGAGTCATGAGAGATTGTACCTTTTTCCGATGATTTTACTTTTAAGCTTGCTACCGAATGTGACATTACCTCCGTCATACACTTGGTAGGTTGAGAAAAGATTTTTGTTTCCCGTCATGTGTCTTGAGCACCCACTATCTTTGATCCACTCATCAGGTTCAAGATCAACTTTCAAGCATACCTAAGTTCATAAAAGACTCAAGCATTTGGTCCCCAATATCTCATGGGTCCGTTTGGGTTAAACATGACATTATCATGGTTTATGTACTGAAAAGGTGGACAATTGTTCCACGGCATATAATTAGGACCATGAAAGTTTCTAGACATGTTTTGGTTCCAATTATTTTGATAAGTGTGTTGTGAATTAACTATACTCTTTGGAAAGGGGTGTTTGGGAAAACTCATCTGAGGTCTTTGTTGATCCGTTTTAACTCTATATTCATTTCTAGCTTGACCTCTTCCTAAAGATACTGCTGGTTTATGTTTATTATTGGTTATGCTACTGTTAGGTTTCTTAGTAACTTTAACAAACTCGGAACGGTCGACTTTGTGAACCTTCTGTTCAACTTCTGTACCCCGGGATCCTTTGGATATACCTGGCGGATCCAAATTTTTGGATCCGTCGGATCTGTGAGTGTCTAACTCTGTTGAAACAGTTTTAATCACAGTCTGTTCCTTATAATCACTTAAGGTTCCTAGTTTCATAAAGCCTAGACCTGTTTTATCATGAGGTAGCTTTTGCATTTTCATTATTTCATCTGCACAACTTATGTTTTTATCAAACCTTTTAAACTTTGAATTTTGTTTGATTAAATCTTCCTGTGTGGTTCTTAAGGTTTCTAGTTCAAGTTTTAGTTCTTGACAAGACACACATGTTTCTTTACTAACTTTACCTTTTTCAATTCGTATTGCTTTTTCTTTAAGCCAATATATTTCATTTTCTAAAAGTGTTGTCTTTGTTTTCAAAAACTTGTTTTTGTTTATGATTTTTAAAGTGACATCACACAGTTTGTTATATTCTACATCTAAGGTTTCATCATCTATAAAGGAGTATGAATCAGAATGTATCTCTTCTGTGTCATTAGCCATAAGTGCAATTTCGTTGTTCTTAGGCTCATCATCATCATCTCCTTCACTATCGATCCAAGCTCCACTAACGAAGGCTCTTTGAGACTTGGTCTTTGGAGGCTTTGGACATTCTCCTATTAAGTGACTGGAGTCACCACACCTATAGCATTTCCTATCATCCTTACCTTTCTTATCGTCACGATCTTTCCGAGAGGATTTCTTTTCATCACGAGGTGGTTTTACAAACTTTCCTCGTCTCCTGAAGAATTTCTTGAAATCCCTCACGGCCATGGCATATTCTTCATCATCACTGTTTGAACAAGACTCATCATCACTTGACTCGACTTTGGCTTTCAAGGCAATAGACTTAATCTTCTCCTTTTTGCCTTTGACAATTTCCGAGTCTTTTTCCATAATCATTTCGTGAACTTTTAGGTTTCCTATGAGCTCATCCAGTGTCATGCTTGAGAGATCCTTAGATTCTTCAATAGCTGTCACCTTTGCTCTCCATTTCGGATGGAGTGCTCTTAGAAATTTCCTGACAAAATTCTTGCTAGAAAAAGATTCGTCAAGTGCTTTAAGTGATGTAATAATAGTATTGAACTTAGCAAACGCACTATCAATGGTCTCATCTTCAGAGATAACAAATTGTTCGTATTGTTGGACAAGAAGATCAATTTTGTTATCTTTTACTTGTGAGTTCCCTTGATGTGTGATAATAAGAGATTGCCAAATATCCTTAGCCGTTTTACACATAAAAACTCTTTCATATTCTTTCTTAGGTAAGGCATTATAAAGCATCATTTTGGCTTCGTTATTTTTGGCAATTAGTTTCTTTTGCTCATCACTGTGACGAGTAAGAGAAGCTCCTTCATCCCGACCACCCGAAATATTATTACTAATAGGCTTGTAATCACCATCAACTATAATATACCATAGATCTATATCCTTTGACTTTACATAAGTCTCAAAGCGATTTTTCCAATAAATAAAACAATTTGGTTCAAATAGAGGTGGTCTCTGCATAGATTGCCCTTCTTTAAAGTTTTCAAAATCCATGGATCGTTTTAAGTTTTAAAATACAATATATTTTAAAGATCTTAAGTAACGTAGCTCCTGATGCCAATTGTGGAAAACTAGAAGGGGGGTTGAATAGTTTTTACCGTTTTTAAAGTTTTATTTGCTTTGTTACTATATGTTAATTCAAAGGAAACAATCACAAATAAATAATCACACAATGTAAACAAAAGATAAAGAGAGGAAAGATCAAACCACACGACACAGTTGTTTATAGTGGTTCGGCTACAAGAACTCTATTCCTTGCCCTACTCCACTCCCGAGTTTCCTACTCGAGAGTTTATCTTTCACTAAGAAACAAAATCCTTTCCTAGGCGGAGAAAACCTTTACACGTCGCTTACTTCCTTTTCCGGTACTAAGCTAAACACCGGGTTCTTTCACAAGGTAGAACCAACCTGACGTCGCCTAATTACTTTACCGACACTAAGCTAGATGTCGAGTTCTTTACAAGGGTACAACCACTCCCTACACTCTTTGTACTTTAAGGACTAAAGTACTAACCACACTCACTGATTACAAATGATAGATATGATGTGTGAAACAAACTACAAGATCACACAGTAATGCAACTAAAGGATTACGGTTCTGTAGATCCTTGAATGCTTGATCTCTTTTCTACAAAATGAAGGATCAAAGTGAAATGCAACTATGAATGATGTTAGTAAGATATGTACTGAATGAATATATGTGTTAAGCTATATGAGTGATGAGAGAGCCAAATGATCAGCTTCCTATTTATAGGCAAGCTGATCTTCAGCTCACGGATCCGGCGGATCCCTCAAAAGGGATCCGTCCTTTATAGGACTTGGATCCGTGGGATGTGACAGCTATGTAATAGTTGTCTCTTACCATATCTTAGTTGTATCTTACCATATCATCCAAGATCTTCAAATGTCAACTATGTTGCTTGCATATCTAACCAAGATATACCAAAGATATTGTATGTGATGCATGCAATGATGTCATGGAATGGTTTATGAATTAAAGTTTCCTTTTAAGGAAACAAGTTACTAAACTTGTAATTCTTGGTTAATATGTGAAGTGTAAAATGTGTACTTAAGAGACTTAAGCTAGTATTTATTATTTGCTAAAAGATATTCCTTTTATTTGTCATTAACAAAACTAATGAAAGATCAAAGAATATAAATAACGTTTTTGAGACGCTATTTGTATTAACAACAAGAATGGTGAAGCCCAAAGGCTCTCATTCTAAAACCTTTATACCTACTCCTCTGACGATTCCTGAAGATGATACTCCTGGTAAGTTATCATGCATGTGTAATAAGTGTCCTTCCTAATATAACTTGTACTTCTGTCTTTCGCAGGTCTTCCCGATGTTAACGAACTACCCAATTCAACTGCGTGCCGCCACTCGGTTGAAAAAATGACACCTGCTAAATGGAAGGAAATCTTGGATAACATGTCTATGGAAGAGCTTTGCAACTTTCATTCTAAAAGTTATGCTAGGCAGGCTGTTTTGGATAATCATTTGAATTCTAGGATAAGGGAGTTGGTGCAAACGGTGTTGAATGTGAGAGTGAAATGGATGCTATCTTAGCCAAAGAAAAAGCTAGGGATCATGAATATGATAAATTGGAAGCTAAGTGCAAAGAAGTGTTGGAGAACTTTGAGAAGAATCCTTTTGTACAAGATATGCGAGCCAAGATTGGCAGACTCGAAGGGCAATTGAAGGAATCCCAAGCAAGGTGTGATAGGTTGAAGGTTGAGGAGTCTAAGGTGTCCATCTATAGAGCCCAAATTGAGATGCTTGAATCCAAATGTACAAGTCTGGAAGCCGAAAGGTCTAGGCTGATTGAGCAGGAGGCCAAGCTTTGCGAGGAAGTCGATAGTTTGAAGTTCCAGTGTCGAAGCTTGAAGAAAGACCGAGCTGAGGTAGTTTCGAAGGTTGTTCCTCATGTGGCAATGGAATTGCATCGTAGCGATGAGGTGGGGGAAGCAATTGGGAAACTAGTGAACGCAACCATCTTCTATGGTACCTGTACTACTTTGGAAGAAATTGCTCAGACAAAGAAGCATGTGGTTTTGTCGGGGGTACCATATTATCGCTCTGATTCTGAGAAAGAATTTGATGAGGCTGGCGATGCGTTTACGTCAACAGAGTTCCCTTTCCTAGCTGAGGTAACCAAAGATCCGTTGGCTCCCATAGAAGAACTTTTGGCAAAGAAGCCGATGAAAGTCCATCCTCCATCTTCAACAAAGAAATCTGTTTCTGTTCTGCCTTGAAAGGGTCTCTATGCATAATGCTCTATCATGTTTAATGTTCATTTAAGACAATTTATCTTTGTTGCTGTATGGGCTTCGACCCATGCATTAGACAATTGTTTAAGCTGTTTTTGCTTTGACCATTGTTGGCCTTATCAATGTTAAGTAGGGATAATAATCCGCTACTAATGCCATGCTTTTCTTCTCGTACGCTTATTACAAACGTACATATACAACCTAAGGTTATAACCTTATTGTGTGTATTTTGAACCAAGATTTTCCGCAATCGTAGAATTTGACTGCAACAGAGGGTCGCGACCCACTCCGTCTTTATCCTAAAGGTACGAAGGGCTTAAAATACCCTAATACTATATAGGAAAAGTTAATGTGAATTGCTTTGGATGTTATATGTATACAAGACATGTGTCTTGCTTCATCCTTCGACATTGAAACTTGTAAAGTACTTGGCTGAGCAAATCTTTGTTGTAAATAACGAAACAAGAGATTTTGAGAGAAATAATTCATATCATTAAGTGGGTAGAAAGGATTACATCATTCTAAAAAATGAACACTAAGACGCCTACCATTAATGTTTTTTTCCCAAATGAGAAGAATGCGTTACATGAAATTGAAAAACAAACTGATTGTTTTAAATGTAGTAAGTTTTATATGTAAAACTTACGAAGATTGATACCATTCCAAGTCCTTTCCATGGCCTCCCCTTTAAGCGTTGCGAGCTTGTAAGCACCATTGTCGTAGGCTTCCAATATAACGTAAGGTCCTTCCCATGTTGGCCCTAGTTTTCCTTCGTATTCAGCCTTGCTTGCGCTATTTAAACGAAGGACATATTCACCTGGCTTGAACGTGGAGGGTCGAATTCGGTTATTATAGTACTTTTCAAACTTTTGTTTATAGATAGCCTCTCTGATCGAAGCTATTTCTCTCCTTTCTTCCAGGAGGTCGAGGTTTTCACGAAGCCTTTCGTCATTTGTTTTTTCTTTAAAGTTCACAATGCGTTCTGTTTCGATGCTGATTTCGGAGGGTATGACAGCTTCCGTTCCATAAACCAGGCTAAAAGGAGTTTCCCCATGGCTTGACTTGGGGTGTGTCCTATGTGCCCACATAACTTGGGGTAACTCATCTACCCACCCATGATGACTTCGTCTGAGTCTTTTTTTGATACCATCAACGATGTCCCTGTTCTTGACTTCAACTTGTCCATTGCCCTTAGGATGGTATACGGAAGTGAACGATTGCTTGATTTTTAGGCCTTCACAAAAATTTGGAAATACTCCTTCGGCGAATTGCTTCCCGTTGTCGGAGATGATAATGTGTGGAACACCAAATCGGCAGATTATGTGTTCCCATACAAATTTCTCCATATGCCTTCCTGTTATCGATGCTAAAGGTTTGGCCTCGACCCACTTGGTGAAGTAGTCTATGGCTACGACCAAGAACTTTACCCCTCCCGAAGCTACTGGTAGGGGTCCGACTATATCGATTCCCCATTGGCAGAAGGGCCATGCTGAGGTGACAGATGTCATGTCTTGCTTAGGCATTCTTGGAACTTTGGAGTGGATTTGACAAGCTTCGCATTTTTGTATTATCTCTATTGCGTCTCTATGCATAGATGGCCAATAATACCCTAGCTTCATTACTTTTGAAACAATGGAGCGAGGGCCTGCATGCAACCCGCAAGATCCTTCGTGAACCTCATAGATGATGTTCGAAGCCTGTTTTGGTCCCACACAACGAAGCCATGAAGATAGGAAGGATCTCCTATAAAGGTTATCCCCAATGAGCCTGTATTGGGGAGCTTTGATCCTCACCTTTCGAGCAAGCTTAGGATCCTCCGGCAGAATACCACTGACCAAATACTCCCTAATCGGAGTCATCCAATTGGTGCCTTCCTCGAGTATGACGTCAGAAACTTTGCCTCGTTTAATTGACCTATCAGTCAATACATCTACCAAAACTTCCTTCGTTAAATGAGCAAATGCCATTGAAGCTAACTTGCTTAAGGCGTCTGCTTTCTTGTTTTGATTTCTGCGAACATTTGCTATATCATATGCTTCGAAGCCCTGAAGGAGTTCTTTAGCTTTTTCCAAATATTGCTTGATGGTGGGTTGCTTTGCTTCGTAGGAGCCTTTAATTTGGTTGGCGACTAACTGCGAGTCTATAAAAACGGAGAGGTTACGAACCTCCATGTCCTTTGCAAGTCGAAGACCGGCGAACAAAGCTTCATACTCGGCTTCATTGTTGTTAGCTCCGAACTCAAAACGCAATGCGTAAGTGTATTCCCTTCCTTCCGGACTAACTAGCATTAAACCTGCTCTTGAACCATCAGAACTTGATGCTCCGTCTGTGTACAATTTCCACCCCTCCTTTGTCTTTTGGGGCTTCTCCTTAGGAATTTCTTTATTTTGACTAGGTCCGGAGGGTGTTTCAGCGAGGAAGTCTGCAAGTATCTGACCTTTAACGGAGTTTCGACCTTTGTACTCTATCTCATATTCTCCCAATTCGATAGCCCATTTAGCTACCCTTTCTGATTTCTCAGGCTTCGACAGTATCTGCCTAATAGGCTTGTTAGTCAATACCGTGATGGGATGAGCTTGAAAGTATCTTCGAAGGCGTCTTGCAGCATAAACCAAGGCTAGGATTAGCTTTTCCAACTCCGGATAGTTTAATTCAGCTCCTTGTAGGACCCTACTAACGAAGTATATAGGGACTTGTTTCTTCTCTCTTTCGGCTAGGAGCACCGCACTGATGCTTTCGAATGATGCCGCAATGTACTTGAACAACACTTCGCCTTTGATTGGGGCCGTAAGTGTTGGTAAGATTTCCATAAATTCCTTTAGCTTTTCGAAGGCTGCTTCCGCCTCACAGCTCCATTGGAAAGTCTTTTTATCTGTACACCCCTTGAGTGTTTTGAAGAATGGTAAAGACCGATCTACCCCTTTCGATAGGAACCTGCTAAGTGCCGCAAGCTTCCCATTGAGGCTTTGAACTTCTTTTAGTGATTTCGGAGCTTGAAGATCAGTGACGGCTTTTACCTTCGAAGGGTTGGCTTTAATCCCTTGTTTAGTGATCAGGTGCCCCAGGAATTGTCCTTCCTCCACTCCGAAGGAACACTTCTTAGGGTTAAGCTTCATACTGATTGTCCGTAATTGATCGAAGGTCTCTTGGATATCGGAGAGGAGGTCCTCTTCGGTTCTGCTTTTGATTACCATGTCATCAACGTAGGCTTCCAAGTTCCTCCCGATTTGCTTGTGGAAGGCTTTATCTACTAACCGCTGGTAAGTTGCCCCTGCGTTCTTCAGACCGAAGGGCATTTTCTTGTAGCAATAGACGCCATTTCCTGTGTAGAAGGCTTTCTTTTCTTCGTCTTCCTCCGCCATTTGTATTTGGTGATACCCTTTGTAGGCGTCCAGAAAACATTTCAGACGGAACCCTGAGAGAGATTCAACCTTCCAATCGATTTCTGGTAGAGGGTAGCAGTCCTTCGGGCAAGCTTTATTGATGTCGGTGAAGTCAACGCACATATGCCACCCTCCGTCACTTTTCTTTACCATGACTGGGTTGGCAACCCAAGTTTGGTATTTCACTTCCCTGAGAATTCCTGCTCGCACAAGCTCATCCACCTCTTTGCAAGCAGCTGCATTTCTTTCTGGCGCCAGGCTTCGTCGCTTCTGCTTAGTTGGTTCAATGTGTTTGAACTCGTTAAGCTTATGTTCTGTGCCGAAGGGTTTGCCATCGATCATAAGAGTCCTGGGAACTCCTGTCATGTCTGAATATGTCCATGCGAACACATCTTTGTTGGCTTTGAGTAGCTTCTCCAGGTCTGCTTTGAAGTTAGCAGGGAGTTGCTTTCCGATGACCACCGTTTGCTCTGGATAGAGCTCATTTATCACAATACGTTCTTCGGCATCCGTACAACTGAGGATAGCCTTCGGAGGCTCCTCCGGACTTTCCCTAATCTTTTTGCCACTGTCTCCCACTTGCCCTTGACTGTAACTGGAGAACACGGTTCCTATCCCATAAGGTGTATGGAACTTTACCGCTGCATGTATAGTGGAAACTACGATACCCATCTTTTGCATGGCGGTCCTTCCTATCAGCAAGTTGTAGGGAGAGTTGGACCTTACAATAGCGAACATGAGGGTTTCTGTCCTTGCGAGCTTGCCTTCTCCAATTGTTATTTCCAACGGAACTTCTCCCAGAGGCCACGAATGCTCACCAGAAAATCCCACCAAAGGTATCTTCGAATCAACCCGCTGCGACCTGATCGAAGGCTTGAGCTTGAGAAAGCAATGCTCATAAATGATTTCGCAGGAGCTTCCACAGTCCATATAGGCTCTATTCACTTCTCTGTTGGAAATGAGGACTTTGATGACTACTGGATTATTTGAAGGGACTTGGCCTATGAGAGGAGGAAAAGTTACTTCCCCTATTGCATTACCCTCCTGCTCCGTTACCTTTCTTTTCAAGCTGGCTTCGCCCCAACGAACCATGAGTATTGGGGCTTCGAGAGGAGTAGTATCTTTAGCCAATTGGGTGTCGGTCATCTTTTCCTTTCCCTTCTTTATGCCCTTCACCAAGTGTGCCAATTGCCCGGACTTCATAGCTTCTTCTATCTGTTTCTTTAACTCTCTACAACTGTTCGTATCGTGACCATAATCTTCGTGAAAATGATAATACTTGCTGGTATCCCTGCTTTTGCCCTTACTTGTCATACGAGGGGGTGCTTCGAAGGTCTTAGCAGCCCTCTCCGTAGCAAGTATTTCCTTTGGAGACTTGGTTAGACTGCTTAACAAACCGTGGTTGGGACCTTTGTTGTACGGAGAAAACCTGTCTCTGTTCTTGTTTTTGCTCTTTGACCCTTCCCACGAAGAATGCTTCGAGAACTTGTTGTTGCTGTCTCTGTCTATCGGAGCCCCATTAGTGGATACCTCTTTCGCTTCGATCCAAGTATAAGTCTTTTCCATTAACCATTTGTAAGTTGTCGGAAGGTCGGTGGACAAGAATTCCACCAAGCTCCGATTTCGAAGACCATGTACGAAACCCGAAATACGCTGATCTTCATGAAGACCCAAGATCTGCAAAGTCTCATCGGTGTACCTAGTAACGAAGGCCCTTGTACTTTCGTTTTCCTTTTGTTTGATGTTGTGCACCGTTAAATGAGTCCTTGTGAACTTCTTTTGGTGACTGAAGTGTGACCGAAACTTGGCCTTAAGATCATCAAGATTGACGATGCTTCCAGGCTTTTGCCCATTCCACCAAATACGAGCAGAATCCCGTAGGGTGTATGTAAACATATGACAGGCCACCGGCATAACCTATTTTTGCATCTTGATAGCCCCTTCGAACAAGTGTAAGAAATTGTCCGGATCCCCCTTCCCATCATAAGTCCCAATGTGCGAAGGCATTTTCAACCCATCAGGCAATGGGTAATCTTCTATCCACCTAACGAAAGGTGTAGCTGAACCCATAGGGTCTGAGTATAGACAATTGTAAGGTGGTGCATACATGGGAACAGTATTATAGGGATTGTTGTTAGGGGGCATTCCCATAGGAGTTTGACTTGGGTAGGACTGATAAGGTGTATTCATGGCAAACGGATAACCGTTTCCCATGGCATACGGAGGGTATGCCATAGGATGCCCGAAGGGTATGCTCCCGTAAGCTTGAGGGAGGCTTGGGTTAGTAGGCTGTCCATTTACTGGAGGATATAAATTCTGAGGATAAGACTGAGTTTGGAACGAGGGGTACATACCATTGGGAGGAAGATTTCCGGCCATATTAATTGTAGGCGGATTGCCTTCTACGCCTGATGCGTGAGAAGGCTGCAACGGAACCCCAGCTTCAGTCCTTCCAAGATGAGCTGCTAGCAATAGAGGCGAAGTTACCCCCACTTCTTCCCTTCGTTAGCTCCTACCATTAGAGCCTTCGGTAACCGCCCCTTCTCTCCTTGTCGGAGCCCTTGATGCGTGGTTTTGCGACCTTACAACAGGTTTTACCTCTCGAGGGATCTCAAGAGGCTTGCAATCCCCACCAGGCAGTGTACCTGACCGATGTAGTATAGTGAAGTGGCAAGTACCGGGGGATTGATCGTTCTCTAGGGGAATAGTGTCGTTAGGATTGAAAAACTACTCTAATAGGTCTAAGGGTGAGGGAAGATTCTTTTTGTATTTTTATATTTTTTATAAAAGCAAGTAAAATCTCGGGTTTGAAAGAGTGGGCGGAATTAGTTGCTAGTCAACTAACCCAAATACAACAAATGCAAATAAAATAAAATAACTAAAAATGAAAAGGTTGTGAAACTTATATGGAGAGAAATGTGTTTACTTAGATTTCCTTACTCCCTAACTATCTTTTACCGGTTGATTAGTGTGTAATAATTGTGTGGATGACGGGTGTATTCCTTAATACCAATCGTGGGGTGGCGTATGTACTTCCCCAACTCTATAAGCTCCTACTTCACTCCTATGTCGAGCCGGATAAGAAGCTCCTAACATGGGATCACTAGAATTCGCTCATGCATTAAATACAACCATAATAACCTTAGTACGCATTGGTTCATGTTTCTTAAGACGTTCAAGCAAGTTACCGTATAGGAAGATAGCCAGTTTTCTTAAGCCTAACATCGATAAACAATCATCCAATACAATTAATAACACACCAACAACTAATAATCAATAGTTAGGTTTCATTAGATCTAAGCAAACACAAGATAAATCTAGCCTAGCATGTTAATTAAAAGACAAGAACAAGATATAATCAAACAACACATAGACATATTGAATGATTAAATGATTACTTATCTTCAATTAAACATGGGAGATCCAAGGGTATAAAAACCCTTAAAAATGGCAGAAATTCGTCTTAGGGTTTCTCCTCACAAAGTTGCACACTAATGACTAAAAATTGCAAAACTATATATAGAGTTTAGTGGCTGACGGCGTCACGTTGTAGGAGGTGACGCCGTCACCTCGCCGTGGCTAGGGTTCCCGGATGGTCTTCCTGACGCCGTCCCTCTTTAATCCTCCAAAATCCGCTCTGGCCTATCAAGGGTTGACGCCGTCAGAATAGTGCTTGACGCCGTCTCTCTTTAACTTAAACCGTGATGGCCTTGATCACCTTAAAGGGTGACGCCGTCAGACTTTCCATTGCAAAACTCTCTGGCGCGTCACGAGTATTTTGTCATATCCACCTCTTTTGCCAAGCCATGACGCCGTCAGGAGCAATCCTTGACGCCGTCAAGTGTACTTTTCCAGCAGCTTTGGAGACTTTGTCGTTTTCTTCACTTTTATGCTCCAAAAACGTCCAAAATGATTCCTTTTCCAGATTTCTTCTCCAAAGTACCTAAAATGACAAAAGGAACGATTTAGGGCAATATTTGATCAAATAAATACGATTTAGGGCTTAAATGACCCCCTAAAAGCGGTACACTTTTCGCTTCATCAAATACCCTTACACTTGAGATTTGCTTGTCCTCAAGCAAATGCGCTTTTATTCTAATCAAAATACAAGTTAGGGGTCATTTAACGCTAATTTAAAGTAATTACAACAAATAGTCGTTCCTCTTGAATCATAATAAGCACGGAGATTACAAACTAGCACCTCACAAGTAGTGTTTAGATACTCACATCTCTCAGGTGTCATAAAAGTATATCTCATAAATGAAAATGAATAATATCTCTCACTACCTGTCATAGCAAATAGATTACCATAGGCTTGGGAAAGGATCAAAAACCTCCTCCACTAGGCGTAAGCACCTAAGATAAACTATCAAAGAGGGATTTTACATGGGTTATAACGTGAGGTGTAGGGATATGATAAACACGGATTTGTTGGATAAAGGATATTTTACTGGTGGCGAGTTAAAGATCCTGATTAATTACATGTACAATATGGCGTTGCTAAGCCAAGACTAGACTCGACTTAAGCTAAAAACAAAATAACAAAACATAAAATAAACATAAAATGAAACGGGATGGTAGTCCGTATGTTTTTTCTACATTTCTTTTTCTCATTTTTTTGTATTTTTCTTGATTTTTTCGATTTTTTTTTCATACACTCTTGCCCTACCATCCAAAATAATACATCATAGGGGCGTTGCATTCCCCTTACACTTGAACTTTTTCATAACTTTATAAATAACTATTCTAATGACTCGAATTAAGATAATCGAAACACTTGGAGTACTTTTAGAATATTTAGCACATATGGGGGTAATAATGTTGTTCTTCCCCATTACTCCATTACACTAGTACTTTACCCATGAGTCCCAATCGTCCCAAAACAATATGTACAAGGATATGACTCGACTTAGCAACCATGTAATCAATTAGATAATTAACTTGGGGTTTAAACAAATGTTGTCACAATAATGCACTAAAAATGAGTGCATACAAGGTAGGCTAAGGCGATTTGGGTGTACATTTAAGTGTGGTGTAACAAATTCTTCCTTTAAGTAAAATGCTTAAAGTTAGAAACGAAAAGATAGGCTCTGAGGGGTGTACTAGGGGTATCGTGTACTAAAAATGAGTACAACGCAAAGGGTGTGGGAGAATTACTTGACCAATGTAGCCAATGTAATTATAACAAAAACACAGGTGTAAAACAATGGGTTAATCCTAATGCCTCTTATCATGTAGTAAATCTAACTACACGAATGTAGTCTCACTTGTAGCCTCGGAATGGTCCTAACGCAAGTTCTAGAATCTAAGTGCTACCGGTACATACATCATATCATAAATGCTTTTCCTACAAATTCTAGGGGCGAACCTCACATATTCTGGGGTGGAAAATTTTTTAGTGGTACGGTTTTGTGCTAGTCATATAACTCCTATCCGTGAGACGCTCATTAAGATCAAAGTTTCACTCCTATATGTTGTAAAAAAATTTAAATTTGGCACTAAAATTGCCCTAACAAGTATTTATCTCAGTTTTATTACACATCTACCATCAAACAAACAAAAATCAAGTGCAATTGTATTCTCTAAAGTATCGTACTTTTACCCCCCCTTACACTTAAGATGAACATTGTCCCCAATGTTCAAATAACAAGATGTAAAAGTAAATAAGGTAAAAGAATGAAATCAAATACTCCCCTGATTCGCTCGGTGGATAAAGAGGTAACATGGTTAGATCTTCTTCCAAGAGAATGTAGAAGCTCCAAGACTAAAGAATCGCCAAAAGCTTGATTCCACATACATCTCCTTGTCCAAAATAACCTGTTAAACCTGAGAAAACAAACACGAAAACCTGCATAACATCGGCGGGATAAATCTATATAAGGATATAATGCTTGTGGAATGATAATTTTGCAGATTCCTGGAGTTTATAAGTTAGAGATTTAATAAAAACTTTTTATGAAAACAAAACTTTCAAAAATTTCAGAAAATTAAAACCTGACGCCGTCAGGTTGTAAGGCCTGACGCCGTCAGAAATGATCTGACAGAATTCTCATGTTAAGTTTCCGGAAAATTTCTGGAAAAACTCAATCCTTACTTCCTGGAATTCCTGCAAAATATCATTATGACTCGATACAAGCATTTGACTCAAACAAATACTAATATGTATGTTAATTTATTATTGTTATGATTCATGTTCATTTGTTCTAATAAACCGATTTGGATTTCCCTTACACTTATCTTTTGCAAAATACCTTTATATGTAGTTAAGACGAAGTTAAAAACAAGATAAAGCATTTTCACAATTTAGTTTTGAACATGAATCAATAATAATAAAAATTAAGCACACATACGGAAACAAATAAAATCAAGCAAACAAACAAATAAACACACAAAGCAAATAAAGCTTGGGTTGCCTCCCAAGAAGCGCTTTTCTTTATTAACGAGTCTTGTAGCTAGACTCAAAGTCACCGTACATTACGTGATTCCATCATTCATAATGACGTATCCCTGATAGATATAATCCTTGTTATCAGGGTGGTGGTGTCTCAATCGCTCGACATTCGCAGTCACTTCACCTCCTCCCTTGCTGGTCAAGCTTACTACCCCATCTTGGTGTAGACTTTTAATTGTGAATGGTCCGTACCACCAGGGACTTGGTTCATCGGTAGGTGCTTTTGTTTCTGAATGCCTTAGGAGCACTGAGTCTCCTTTTGTAAATTCAACGGGGTTATTGGTCTGCTCATCAGCCTCAATATAATCGTTATTTCCACCCTTACATTCTCTAATCTCATTTTCATTGTAATTCTTAACGAGAAAGGGTGCCCCAAGGATTATTGGCATATTCATATCATTTCTTTCAATAATCATGAAGTCGACCGGATACAGGAATCCGGCAACGTTGACCAACACATCTTCTGCAATTCCTAACGGGTACTCATAAGAATGTTTTGCAAAGGAGAGTTTAGTACGGGTGATGGATGGCAGTTCGTCGGTTAACTGGACATAAACGGATAAAGGCATCAAATTTACGTCGGAACCTTGGTCAGCTACCGCATCCAGATACTTGAGTTTTCCAATGCTGCATGGTATTTCGAAGACCCCGTAGAATTCCTGCTTTTCCACTAACTTTTGTCTTATGAGGCACTCATACAATTGCCCTCCGGGTAATGTGTCAGATTCATCATCCGGTTCCATCCTCTTGGACTCCTTGTTGGGTAGATGAGTACGTCGATATTTTCTCACCCAATCATTTATGGTCTCCTTGTTTATTTCGTGCTTCAAGTAATGCCTCACTTGTTGTGACTTTGGCGGTTCTACCAATTGGCGCTCCTCAGAGGGCGCCTCCTTTCCCTTGTCAGAATCGCGTTTGTAGGCACTGGTGTTTCCGTCATTAAGTGGGACGAGGTCAATTTTGTTAACTTCCATAGTTATCAACTTCCCTCTTCCATCATTTTCGCCCTCTTGGACGACGGAGATGTCATTAACACATTTAGTGTTGGGAACTTCAACGTCTCTTCGCACTAACACATTTTCAGGAGCTTTTGTTTTTGTGTATTCTTTCAAAAGGCCCATCATCTCAGCCATCTTCTCTTCCATCTCCTCCTTTTGTTTGTAGATAGCTTCCTCAAATTTTGCCAACCGTTCGGAGTGTTTTGACATGTATTCTCTCATTCGAGCTTCGAATGTTGGACTAAGTTCCTGAGGTGGTGAGTTGGGTTGAGCGTGCTTATGGAAGGGTTTAGTATTTTCCCTCCGGGGTGATTCGGACAATGGTGTTTGCTTAATGCTTGAGACCGAGTTAACTGTTGCTTTTTGTGGACTTAAGGGTATCTCTTGCTTTTCCATAAGATATGCAACCCTCTTCTCAAGTTCACTAACGCTTTCCTCGGTGATTTAATTGGCTTTATCGGGCGATGAATATGTCTTGACCGCCGAGCGTACGTCGTGGGAAACTTGCCACAATTCATCATCGTCGGATGCAAGCTCATCAATGATTTCCCATGATTCCTCGGTGCTTCTGTCACGCAATCTGCCTCCGGCGGCTCGATCGATGGCACGCTTGGTGTGGTAATCAACATGGTCATAGAAGATTTGGATTTGAAGCCAGAGATCTATGCCATGATGAGGGACTTTTTGGAGTAAGTCCTTGAATCGAATCCATGCCCCATACAGGGTTTCGCCTCGACGTTGTTCGAACATCAAGATATCCTTCCTTAACTTGGTAGTTCTTCCTGGTGGGAAAAACTGAGCAAGGAAACGAGTGGTGAGATCATCCCAAGAGGTGATGGATCCTGCGGGTAGACGCTCTAGCCATTGACTAGCTTGGTCCCGCAGATAGAATTGAAAGAGACGCAGTCGGGTCGTCTCTCGAGTGGCAACATCAAGGTCTATGGAATCAACAATTTTGAGAAAGTCCTTGAGATGTTGATTAGGATCTTCGGAACGAAGTCCATGGAATGCGCATCCGCTTTGCACCAACCGGATGGTGTCGGATCGCAAGGGAGTGACATTGGCTCCTTGAGTAAGCTCAATGGTGTTTCGATAGCCATGGTGGCTAGGACGGGAGTAGTCTCCTAAGGTACGGGCTCTAGGAGGTGGGTGTTGTTGTGGTGGTGGGTTGTTGGGATCGAGGATATTACCACCTTCCATGATGTCGGATGGTAATGGTTACGAACAAAGAAACGAAGAAAAAAGATAGACTAAAGAAAACCTAGAAAAATAAAATAAAAATCTCACTAGAAAGGAATCTAGTGAGTAGACCTAATAAAATAAAAATTCAACCAAAACAATAACTATTCCCCGGCAGCGGCGCCAAAAACTTGATGCGTGGTTTTGCGACTTTACAACAGGTTTTACCTCTCGAGGGATCTCAAGAGGCTTGCAATCCCCACCAGGCAGTGTACCTGACCGATGTAGTATAGTGAAGTGGCAAGTACCGGGGGATTGATCGTTCTCTAGGGGAATAGTGTCGTTAGGATTGAAAAACTACTCTAATAGGTCTAAGGGTGAGGGAAGATTCTTTTTGTATTTTTATATTTTTTATAAAAGCAAGTAAAATCTCGGGTTTGAAAGAGTGGGCGGAATTAGTTGCTCGTCAACTAACCCAAATACTATAAATGCAAATAAAATAAAATAACTGAAAATGAAAAGGTTGTGAAACTTATATGGAGAGAAATGTGTTTACTTAGATTTCCTTACTCCCTAACTATCTTTTACCGGTTGATTAGTGTGTATTAATTGTGTAGATGACGGGTGTATTCCTTAATACCAATCGTGGGGTGGCGTACGTACTTCCCCAACTCTATAAGCTCCTACTTCACTCCTATGTCGAGCCGGCTAAGAAGCTCCTAACATGGGATCACTAGAATTCGCTCATGCATTAAATACAACCATAATAACCTTAGTACGCATTAGTTCATGTTTCTTAAGACGTTCAAGCAAGTTACCGTATAGGAAGTTAGCCAGTTTTCTTAAGCCTAACATCGATAAACAATCATCCAATACAATTAATAACACACCAACAACTAATAATCAATAGTTAGGTTTCATTAGATCTAAGCAAACACAAGATAAATCTAGCCTAGCATGTTAATTAAAAGACAAGAACAAGATATAATCAAACAACACATAGACATATTGAATGATTAAATGATTACTTATCTTCAATTAAACATGGGAGATCCAAGGGTATAAAAACCCTTAAAAATGGCAGAAATTCGTCTTAGGGTTTCTCCTCACAAAGTTGCACACTAATGACTAAAAATTGCAAAACTATATATAGAGTTTAGTGGCTGACGGCGTCACGTTGTAGGAGGTGACGCCGTCACCTCGCCGTGGCAAGGGTTCCCGGATGGTCTTCCTGACGCCGTCCCTCTTTAATCCTCCAAAATCCGCTCTGGCCTATCAAGGGTTGACGCCGTCAGAATAGTGCTTGACGCCGTCTCTCTTTAACTTAAACCGTGATGGCCTTGATCACCTTAAAGGGTGACGCCGTCAGACTTTCCATTGCAAAACTCTCTGGCGCGTCACGTGTATTTTGTCATATCCACATCTTTTGCCAAGCCATGACGCCGTCAGGAGCAATCCTTGACGCCGTCAAGTGTACTTTTCCAGCTGCTTTGGAGACTTTGTCGTTTTCTTCACTTTTATGCTCCAAAAACGTCCAAAATGCTTCCTTTTCCAGATTTCTTCTCCAAAGTACCTAAAATGACAAAAGGAACGATTTAGGGCAATATTTGATCAAATAAATACGATTTAGGGCTTAAATGACCCCCTAAAAGCGGTACACTTTTCGCTTCATCAGCTCTCTCAAGATCTCCTTCGAAACAAACGAACCTTCTGCCTAGCCTTCGACTGACTGGAGACCCAATTCTTAAGGCCGATAGAGTTGCTCCTTGGGTCGGAGGCCTAGGTTCCATCTCCATTTCTTCATCATACTCATCACTTGAGTATTCCAACTCCCTTCGCATCTCAGCATTCCTGACTTGCCTCTTACGAGCCCTTAGGAGGGATTCCAACACTTCGTGGTTGGCTTCGACAAAGGTTGGGCTAATAATGGGCTCCGGATTGGCTGATGTCGAAGCATGATAGTTGGGTGTTGTTTCTGGGTGAGAACGTGTTGTGAACGTGGAAGCGGTTATTGGGGGAAGGTTGTTAGATTCATTGATTGGTATTGGTGCTAAGGTAGAGAAACCCGGTGGGGGAGTATCTTCTCTCCCTTGGTCCATGTCGGAATAATAGTGAAAGTAGTTGGTTGGTTATAAGCTTGGAAATAACGAGACCAATTGTAGCGGTCCCACGAATGGCGCCACTGATTGAACAAATAATTGCACAACCAAGCCTTCGATGGTGATCAAAGGAATAATGGGGTGTTGAGATTGCGCCAAGCTTGTTCTTAACCTGAAATAAGAAATACGAAGACACTACGTTAAGTGATTGCGCTGGGGTTGGACCCTGCGAACCACCTCCGGCGTGCGAGTAAGTATGTGTAATGGTAATGTAGGTCGTAAATTGAGAGAGTGAAGTTAACTTACATTGTTCATGCCCGACTAAGCTATTTATAGGGGAGAAATAGGCCTTAGTGGGCGGTTTGCACATGTTTCGGAGATCATGGGGGCGTCCCATGATTTGTGGTAACCGCTAGGGCTTTGTAGCCCACGATCTCTATTTTGGCGGGAAAGCCAAGGGAAGAGGAGACGTGGGTTTGACCAGGTCAGGATCATCCTTCGTGCTAGTTCCTTCATAGGAGATACCCCGAAGGGCTTAAGGCTTCGATTGGCGGATTCCCACATGGTAACCAGTTCGCAGGCGAATGGTTTTACGCCAATGAAACGTGTTAGGAGATTAACCTGGGCCTCCAAAGAGAGGGCTTTCTACAGGCTCGAATGGTTTTGCAGAAATGGTTTTACGCCAATGAAACGTCTATATCTATGAACAATAATGATGTTGATGTCTCCCCGCCTAAACCTCTTGATGTGCTTCCCCCGACCAAGCCCCTTAATACTGAGGAAACCCCCCAGCTTGTGGAGGATGTTGGTGACTCTGATGATACTCCTTCCGGGAGTGACCAGCTGAAGATCGTAGGGTCTTTCGGCATTGCTGATAGGGTGCGAACAAGGAAAGGTACCAGTGCAAAGGCTGCCCCCAAGAGGAAATTGAACATTCCTGCTCCCACTTCCCGAACCACCAAGCAGAAAACAGAGAAGTCTCGGGGGAAGGCCATTATATATTCCACTGAGGAAATTGTTGATGACGACGACTTCCATGGTAAGTAAAGCATCCCTGACTCTCTTCTTCTTAATGTGGTACGTGTCTTATGATGATGTTTTATGTAGGATTGCCAAACACTAAAGAATTGCCGAATGCTCTTTCCTGCCGATTGCTGGTTGAAAATGTCACCCCTGTTTCCTGGAGGAGATCCTTGAGCGAGATGTCTATTGAGAAGCTTTGTGATCTTCATGATAAAAGCTACACTAGGCAGGCTATGCTGGATAACCATTTGAACTTCTGTACAAGGGAGTTAATCAACAAGGTCAAAGAGGCTAAGGAGGAGGTTGCAGTTGTTGTTGCCAGGGAGGAGGATAGAGAAAAAAAATATGCTGAGTTGGAGGCCAGGTGTGATGCAGCCATGACAGATTTTGAGAAGCACCCCAGATATGAGGCCCTACGTGCCAAGATGAGCAGTCTCGAACGACAGCTCAAAGAGTCGCAGGGTAAGTTAAAGATGGAAGAGGCCTAGACTGTTGGATATATTACTCAGATTGCGGCTCTAGAGTCTAAATGTACTGGTCTGGAAACTGAGAGGGCTAGGTTCAAAGAGAATGAGATCAAACTTTGTCAAGATATGGATGGATTAAAGCTTGAATGCAAAAACTTGAAAAAAGATAGGGCTGAGGTGGTGTCCAAAGTTGTCCCTTATATTGCTATGGAGTTATACCATAGTGATGAGGTGGAAGCAGTTGTGGGGAAGCTGGTGAATACAGCCATATTCTATGGTAAATGCACAACTTTGGAGGAAATAGCCGAAACCAAGAAACCAGTTGTGTTGTCGGAGGTGCCTTACTATCGTCCGAATTCTGAGAAAGAATATGATGAAGCTGGTAATGCATTCACTACAGCAGAGTACCCGTTTCTTGCCGAAGCAACCAAGGACCCTTTAGCCTCAATTGAAGATCTCCTATCCAAAAAGCCCAAGAGTATCCAGCCTCCCTCTCCATCCAAGAGAACCATGTCTGCTAAACCTCCATCTCCGGCTCAAGAGGATCCAAATTCCTTGAATAATGTTTGAAGGTTGCCATGTTGGCAATAGTTTGGTCTGTAAGGGTGGCATGTACCCTTTTTAAACAATTTCCTTTCGTTTAAGGCATGTGCCTTTATGTTTAAACAATTTATCTTTTATGTTTCTGGGCTTCGACCCAGACCGTAGACAATTTGCTTAGATGTTTTAATTTTGGCTATGACTATGTGTAGCCGTATAAATGCCAAATTAGGGAATTATGTCCCAGTTTTGATATCATGCTTGTCTTCTCTTACACTTATATACAAGCGTAAATATACAACCTAAGGTTATAACCTTATTGTGTGTATTTTGGACCAAGATTTTCAGCAATCGTATAATTTGACTGCGACAGAGGGTCGCGACCCACTCCGTCTTCTATCCTTAAGTTGCAAAGGGCTTAGAATACCCTAAGACTTTATAGGAAAGTTAATGTGAATCGTAATGGATGTTATATTTGTACAAGACATGTGTCTTGCTTCATCCTTCGACATTGAAACTTGTAAAACACTTGGCTGAGCAAATCTTTGTTGTATAAAACGAAACAAGAGATTTTGAGGGAAATGCGTTATATCATTAAGTGGGTAGGGAGGATTACATCATTTTAAGAAATGAACACTAAGACACCTACCATTAATGCTTCTTTCCCATATGAGAAGAATACGTTACATGAAATTAAAAAGTAAGCTAAGTGCTTTAAAATAGTAAGTCTTTTGTGTAGAACTTACGAATGTTGTGTCCTATGCTTCGAGCATTTGTGGTTTGTTGCTTTAGCCTTTTGACATGACGTTGTCTTTCTAACGTAGGTTGTGGCTTTGCTTGCTATTTTTTCGAAAGACATAATCCTGTATGCTCGCAGGACCTGAGGTAGTTCCTTTACCCATTCATACTGGTACTGACCCAGCCTTATCTCAATTTCCATGATGATGTCCATGTCAACACGACTGAACATGTGTTGCATGTTTAGGCCTTCGCAGAAAGATGAGAATACCCCTTCGGTGAAGTGCTGTCCGTAGTCGGAGGTGATTACTTTTGGGACTCCAAATCCGCAAATAATGTATTCCCACGCAAATTTTTCTACATGCTTTCCTGTTATTGATGCCAGAGGTCTGGCCTCGACCCATTTGGTGAAGTAGTCTATGGCTACTATCAGGAATTGTACTCCTCTGGGAGCTTCTGATAGAGGTCCAACGATGTTGAATCCCCATTGGTCGGAAGGTCTTGCTGATGTGACGGAGGTCACATTCTGCTCTAGTGATCTTTGAACCTTCAACTGTATCTGACATGACGCGCATGTTCGTATCATTTCAGTTGCGTCTTCCAGTACTGACGACCAAGAATATCCCAACTTCGTTATTTTTGAAACGATGGAGCGAGGGCCTGTGTGTGATCCACAAAACCCTTCATGAACTTCATGTACAATGCTCGAAGCCTGCTTCAGTCCAACACATCGAAGCCATGGGGATAAAGAGGACCTTTTGTAGAGATTATCCCCTATAAGTCTGTATTGGGGCGCTTTGACTTTCACCTTTCGTGCTGATTTTGAATTATCAGGCAGAATTCCGCTTAGCAAGTACACCTTCATTGGAGTCATCCAATTGGTGCCTTCCTCGGGTATGATGTCAGAAACTTCGCCCCGTTTAATTGATCTATCAGCCAACACTTCTACCAAAATTTCCTTCGTTAAATGAGCAAATGCCATTGAAGCCAACTTACTTAAGGCATCTGCTTTCTTGTTTTGATTTCTGCGAACATGTGCTATATCATAGGTTTCGAAGCCTTGAAGGAGTTCTTTAGCTTTTTCCAAATATTGTTTGATAGTGGGCTGCCTTGCTTCATAGGAGCCCTTGATTTGATTAGCAACTAGCTGGGAGTCTACGAAAATGGACAGATTACGAACTTCCATTTCCTTTGCTAGTCGAAGACCAGCTAACAGAGCTTCGTACTCAGCCTCATTGTTGGTGGCTTCAAATTCGAAACGCAATGCGTAAGTGTATTCCTTTCCTTCCGGACTAACTAGCATTAAACCTGCTCCTGAACCATCAGAACTTGAGGCTCCGTCTGTGTATAATTTCCACCCCTCCTTCGTCTTTGGGGGCTTCTCCTTAGGAATTTCTTTATCTTGGCTAGGTCCGGAAGGTGTTTCAGCGAGAAAGTCTGCAAGTACCTGACCTTTGACGGAGTTTCGACCCTTGTACTCTATCTCATGTTCTCCCAATTCGATAGCCCATTTAGCTACCCTTCCTGATTTCTCAGGCTTCGACAGTATCTGCCTAATAGGCTTGTCAGTCAATACCGTGATGGGATGAGCTTGAAAGTATCTTCGAAGGCGTCTTGCAGCATAAACCAAGGCTAGGATTAGCTTTTCCAACTCCGGATAGTTTAATTCAGCTCCTTGCAGAACCCTGCTAACGAAGTATATAGGGACTTGTTTCTTCTCCCTTTCGGCTAGGAGCACCGCACTGATGCTTTAGCTTTTCGAAGGCTGCTTCCGCCTCACAACTCCATTGGAAAGTCTTTTTATCTGTACACCCCTTGAGTGTTTTGAAGAATGGTAAAGACCGATCTGCCCCTTTCGACAGGAACCTGCTAAGTGCCGCAAGCTTCCCATTGAGGCTTTGAACTTCTTTTAGTGACTTCGGAGCTTGAAGGTCAGTGATGGCTTTTACCTTCGAAGGGTTAGCTTTAATCCCTTGTTTAGTGATCAAGTGCCCCAAGAATTGTCCTTCCTCCATGCCAAAGGAACACTTCTTAGGGTTAAGCTTCATATTGATTGCCCGTAATTGATCGAAGGTCTCTTGGATGTCGGAGAGGAGGTCCTCTTCGGTTCTGTTTTTTATTACCATGTCATCAACGTAGGCTTCCAAGTTCCTCCCAATTTGCTTGTAGAAGGCTTTATCTACTAACCGTTGGTAAGTTGCCCCTGCGTTCTTCAGACCGAAGGGCATTTTCTTGTAGCAATAGACACCCTTTCCTGTGTAGAAGGTTGTCTTTTCTTCATCTTCCTCCACCATTTGTATTTGGTGATACCCTTTGTAGGCGTCCAGAAAACATTTCAAACGGAACCCTGAGAGAGATTCGACCTTCCAATAGATTTCTGGTAGAGGGTAGCAGTCCTTCGGGCAAGCTTTATTGATGTCGGTGAAGTCAACGCACATACGCCACCCTCCGTCACTTTTCTTTACCATGATTGGGTTGGCAACCCAAGTTTGGTATTTCACTTCCCTGAGAATTCTTGCTCGCACAAGCTCATCCACCTCTTTACAAGCAGCTGCATTTCTTTCTGGTGCCAGGCTTCGTCGCTTCCGCTTAATTGGTTCAATGTGCTTGAACTCGTTAAGCTTATGTTCTGTGTCGAAGGGCTTTCCATCGATCATAAGAGTCCTGGGAACTCCGGTCATGTCTGAATATGTCCATACGAACACATCTTTGTTGGCTTTGAGTAGCTTCTCCAGGTCTGCTTTGAAGTTAGCAGGGAGTTGCTTTCCGATTATCACCGTTTGCTCTGGATAGAGGTCATTTATCACAATACGCTCTTCGGCATCCATACAACTTAGAATAGCCTTCGGAGGCTCCTCCGGACTTTCCCTAATCTTTTTGCCACTGTCTCCCACTTGCCCTTAACTGTAACTGGAGAACACGGTTCCTATCCCATAAGGTGTATGGAACTTTACCGCTGCATGTATAGTGGAGACTACGATACCCATCTTTTGCATGGCGATCCTTCCTATCAGCAAGTTGTAAGGAGAGTTGGACCTTACGATAGCGAACATGAGGGTTTCTGTCCTTGCGAGCTTGCCTTCTCCAATTGTTATTTCCAACGGAACTTCTTCCAGAGGCCACGAATGCTCACCAGAAAATCCTACCAAAGGTATCTTCGAATCAACCCGTTGCGACCTGATCGAAGGCTTGAGCTTAAGAAAACAATGCTCATAAATGATTTAGCAGGAGCTTCCACAGTCCATATAGGCTCTATTCACTTCTCGGTTGGAAATGAGGACTTTGATGACTACCGGATCATTTGAAGGGACTTGGCCCGCAAGAGGAGGAAAAGTTACCTCCCCTACTTCATTACTCTCCTGCTCTGTTACCTTTCTTTTCAAGCTGGCTTCGCCCCAACGAACCATGAGTATTGGGGCTTCGAGAGGAGTAGTATCTTTAGCCAATTGAGTGTCGGTCATCTTTTCCTTTCCCTTCTTTATACCCTTCACCAAGTGTGCTAATTGCCCGGACTTCACAGCTTCTTCTATCTGTTTCTTTAACTCTCTACAACTGTTCGTATCATGACCATAATCTTCGTGAAAATGACAATACTTGCTGGTATCCCTGTTTTTGCCCTTACTTGTCATACGAGGGGGTGCTTCGAAGGCCTTAGCAGCCCTCTCCGTAGCAAATATTTCCTTTGGAGACTTGGTTAGACTGCTTAACAACCCGTGGTTGGGGCCTTTGTTGTACGGAGAAAACCTATCTTTGTTCTTGTTCTTGTTCTTTGACCCTTCCCACGAAGAATGCTTCAAAAACTTGTTGTTGCTGTCTCTGTCTATCGGAGCCCCATTAGTGGATACCTCTTTATCTTTGATCCAAGTATACGTCTTTTCCATTAACCCTTTGTAAGTTGTCGGAAGGTCAGTGGACAAGAATTCCACCAAACTCCGATTTCGAAGACCATGTACGAAACCCGAAATGCGCTGATCTTTATTAAGACCCAAAATCTGCAAAGTCTCATCGGTGTACCTAGTAACGAAGGCCCTTGTGCTTTCGTTTTCCTTTTGTTTGATGTTGTGCACCGTTAAATGAGTCCTTGTGAACTTCTTTTGCTGACTGAAGTGTGACCGAAACTTAGCCTTGAGATCATCAAGATTGACGATGCTACCGGGCTTTTGCCCATTCCACCAAATACGAGCAGAATCCCATAGGGTGTATGTACACATAGGACAGGCCACCGGCATAACCCATTTTTGCATTTTGAAAGCCCCTTCGAACAAGTGTAAGAAATTGTCCGGACCCCCTTCCCATCATAAGTCCCAATGTGCGAAGGCATTTTCAACCCATCAGGCAATGGGTAATCTTCTATCCACCTAACGAAAGGTGTAGCTGAACCCATAGGGTCTGAGTAAGGACAATTGTAAGGTGGTGCATACATGGGAACAGTATTATAGGGATTGTTGTTTGGGGGCATTCCCATAGGAGTTTGAATTGGGTAGGACTGATAAGGTGTATTCATGGCAAACGGATAACCGTTTCCCATGGCATACGGAGGGTACGCCATAGGATGCCCGAAGGGTATGCTCCCAAAAGTTTTAGGGAGGCTTGGGTTATTAGGCTGTCCATTTACTGGAGGATATAAACTTTGAGGATAAGACTGAGTTTGGAACGAGGGGTACATACCATTGGGAGGAAGATTTCCTCCCATATTAATTGTAGGAGGATTGCCTTCTACGCCTGATGCGTGAGAAGGCTGTAACGGAACCCCAGCTTCAGTCCTTCCAAGATGAGCTGCTAGCAATGGAGGTAAAGTCACCCCCACTTATTCCCTTCTTTGGCTCCTACCGTTAGAGCCTTCGGTAACCGCCCCTTCTCTCCTTGTCGGAGCCCTCTCGGGGACTCCTTCGAAACCAACGGACTTTCTGCTTAGCCTTCGACTGACTGGAGACCCAATCCTTAAGGCCGATAGAGTTGCTCCTTGGGTCGGAGGCCTAGGTTCCATCTCCATTTCTTCATCATACTCATCACTTGAGCATTCCAACTCCCTTCGCATCTCAGCATTCCTGACTTGCCTTTTACGAGCCCTTAGGAGGGATTCCAACACTTCGTGGTTGGCTTCGACAAAGGCTGGGCTAATGACAGGTTCTGGATTGGCTGATGTCGAAGCATGGTTTTTGGGTGTGATCTCTGGGTGAGAACGTGTTGTGAAAGTGGAAGCGGTTATTGGGGGAAGGTTGTTGGAGTCGCTGATTGGTATTGGCGCCAAGGTCGAGAAACCCGGTGGGGGAGTATCTTCTCTCCCTTGATCCATGCCGGATATATAGTGAAAGTAGTTGGTTGGTTATAAGCTTGGAATTAACGAGACCAATTGTAGCGGTCCCACGGATGGCGCCACTGATTGTACAATAAAATGCACTACCAGGCCTTCGATGATGATCAAAGGATTTATGGGGTGTTGGGATTGCGCCAAGCTTGTTCTTAACCTGAAATAAGAAATACCAAGACACTACGTTAAGTGATTGCGCAGGGGTTGGACCCTGCGAACCACCTCCGGCGTGCGAGTAAGTATGTGTGATGATAAGTAGGTCGTAAATTGAGAGAGTGAAGTTAACTTACATCGTCTTGGCCCGACTAAGCTATTTATAGGAGAGAAATAGGACTTAGTGGGCGGTTGCACTTTGTTCGGAGATCATGGGGGCGTCCCATGATTTGTGGTAACCGCTAGGGCTTTTTAGCCCACGATCTCTATTTTGGCGGGAAGGCCTAAAGGAAGAGGAGACGTGGGTATGACCAGGTTAAGAGGATTCTCCGTTGTAGTCCCTTCGAGAGGGATACCCCGAAGGGCTTAGGGCTTCGATTGGCGGGTTCCCACATGGTAACCATTTCGTAGATGAATGGTTTTACGCCAATGAAACGTGTTAGGAGATTAACCTGGGCCTCCGAAGGGAGGGCTTTCTACAGGCTCGAAGGGGAGTCCTTCGACCCGTTCGGAGGGTACATCATCACCGGGTATGTGTGATGATAAGTAGGTCGTAAATTGAGAGAGTGAAGTTAACTTACATCGTCTTGGCCCGACTAAGCTATTTATAGGAGAGAAATAGGACTTAGTGGGCGGTTGCACTTTGTTCGGAGATCATGGGGGCGTCCCATGATTTGTGGTAACCGCTAGGGCTTTTTAGCCCACGATCTCTATTTTGGCGGGAAGGCCTAAAGGAAGAGGAGACGTGGGTATGACCAGGTTAAGAGGATTTTCCGTTGTAGTCCCTTCGAGAGGGATACCCCGAAGGGCTTAGGGCTTCGATTGGCGGGTTCCCACATGGTAACCATTTCGTAGATGAATGGTTTTACGCCAATGAAACGTGTTAGGAGATTAACCTGGGCCTCCGAAGGGAGGGCTTTCTACAGGCTCGAAGGGGAGTCCTTCGACCCGTTCGGAGGGTACATCATCACCGGGGCTTATATGGCCGGACTTAATTGACTATCTCTGTGTGTCCGTACTTAGGATTTCCGAGGATAGCATGGTAGGTCAATGGGTTTGCAATACCACTTATATGCCTTAGTTGGAGGTGCAATGTCCTCATGCCGGGCTTGCAATGCCTCTTACGCATTTTTGGAACTGCGGAGTTATATTCCGGCTTACGTATGCATATGACATAAAAAATGACTAAGTAAATTTTTAGAAAATTTGTGGAGTTGATCGGACTCCAAATATCATTAATTTAGTTAACTATATACATAAAAGATGGTAAGTACTTAAATGAATTCCCGCTGCCGGATTTAAACCGCGGTCAGCCACAAAAGATGGGAATACTTACATTAGATTACAAGTAACATTTTTTGAGATTCCGGATATTCCATGTCCGGGGTAGATCTTGTCCGTCTTGGTTCCGGAGTTTGTATGCTCCTTTTCCCAATGCTTCAACAATTTCGTACGGACCCTCCCACTTGGGGCCTAGCTTTCCGGTGCTCTCAACCAGGCTGGCATCGTTGTTGCGGTACACAAAGTCTCCTGGCTTAAAGGTTTTGCCGCGGACTTTGGCGTTGTAGTATTTTTCCATTCTGGACTTGCTTCTTGCCTCTTCAATAGCCGCGACTTCTCGCCTTTCTTCCAGGAGGTCTAGGTTCACCTGTAAGGCTTCCTCGTTCGTTAGAATGGCGTGTCCCCGTTGCTGGATTTTATCATTGTTCTATGCGCCCAGAGGACATGCGGCAGCTCTTCTAGCCAATCCCGGCTTCCTTGGTCAATTCTTGCCTTGATCCCTTCTCCCAAGCTTCTGTTAGCTCTTTCAACTAACCCGTTGGCCTGCGGATGTCTTACTGATGCGAACCGCTGTTTGATGTTAAGCTTTTCACACCAGTCTTTGAAGGGGTTGTCCCTGAACTGCTTGGCGTTGTCCGCGACTATTTCCCCCGGCAAGCCGAATCTGCACACGATATTATCCCATACGAACTTTTTGACCTGATTGCCGGTGATGGTTGCGAGAGCTTTGGCTTCTATCCACTTTGTGAAGTAGTCTATCGCTACTATCAAATATTTGATTCTTCCTGGAGCTTCTGGGAATGGGCCGCAAATGTCTATGCCCCATTTGTAAAACGGCCAAGGAGAGGTGATAGGAGTCAGGTTATGCTGGGGGTTCTTGGGAACCGGCCGGTGCACTTGACAGTCTTGGCACTTGTTTATTACCTCTCTTGCATCCCTGTGCATTGTAGGCCAATAATATCCGGACCTTAACGCCATTGCCACGATAGCCCGTGGTCCAGAGTGCATGCTGCATGAACTTTCATGAATTTCTCTGATTACGTAGTTTGCCTGTGTCGGACCCATACATCGTAACCACGGCTCCAGGAATGATTTGCGGAACAGGACTCCGCTGATGATGGAGTATTGTCTTGCTTTGATCTTTAGCTTTCTTGCTTGTTTTTTATCCGTGGGAAGTACTCCATCTTTCAAATATTCGAGGAGTGGGGTCATCCAAGTGTCCCCTTCTTCTTCTACTACGGCCATCACTTCTGATGAGTGTGTAAATACTCATCATTTTACACCCATATAAGACACAAATACGACCAAAAACACCCAAATGGACCATATATTGTTACAAATATCCTTGGATTGTGTTTTATGTGTTTCAGGTACAAAAAGGATTGAAAACGAGGCAAATATGGACAAAACCGAGCATGATATGGAAAAGAGCCGAAAGCCGATGCAGGAAAAGAACTTATTTATTCGGATAAAATTCAAGCTCATAAAATCCCAATTGGTCCTTGGATTATTCTCATTTGGTAACATTTGTCCCTTGGTTTAACTTTGGAAATATGGCAGATTTGGCCCCCATAAATTACAACAATTGCACTTTTGGTCCTTGGTTAAATCCATCTAACTAAACACAACCAAACCCTTTACCTTAACCCACCAGCCCATCACCATAACAAAAGCCCAACCCACAACTAAAACCCACAACCCGTTTGTTGTTTTAGCTAAGTCTGACCTAGGTCAGACTCAACTCAATTCTTCCCTTTCCCATTTCCCGCCAAACAAAAAAACACCATCATCACCACCTCTGCCACACGCCATGTAACACCCCAACCCGACAAGGGTAAAGATGTCACAACGATGGTTCTATATCAGAACAAACACAAGCATTTGACATTAATAATACAATAGAATTCAATGGTTACAAAGGAAATATGAAACTACAAGGTTACAATACAAAAGTTTCTAAGTCTAACTATAAGTTCTTCTAATACTCTTCCATAGCTAGTCGGGCCTTCTATATCCATGGTACTCTCCGCTCATACCCAGCTTCCAAACTAAAACCTGCCGCGGGAAAAAGAAACGCGGCTGAGCTACGAAAGCTCAGTGAACAGATATAATGATACAAAGCAGTAATAAGGGATGGTGAAATAATGAAATGGCACAAGGTGTAACAAGAGTAGAAAGGACAATGGAAAAGATTATCAAGAAATGGTTACAAAGGCTCAGTGTAAAAGAAACCATAACCCACCACCAGCCCAAGTCGAAACAGGTCAAGTCTAGTATCAAGTCATAGGGTAACATAAACAGTAATCCACCACGAGCCCAGAAACAGTACATATCATATCAAATCACGTATCAGGGTGTATGGAGGGGTGACCTCAGCATACCAGGTACAGGGTGAGGGGATACCTCCAGGGGTTGGAGTCGCGGGCTCCCAGCATTGTAAAAGACGTGTATCGCACACACTCGTCAGTCACCAGATAATACAAGTAATACAAACAAATCAGGTCAGGTCTAGGATGCATCCATACGCCCCAGTAGGCCACAGGGTCTTCCTCTACGTAACAAGTATAAATCAGGTCAGGGACGGGACAGGTCATCACTCTCCTGCCCTAGAGTCATGCCACCGGTGCATCAATGACATGGACATGAAACCCTCATGCCTAGTGGGTGGCTCGTAGTCTCAAACTGTGGGTCAAGGTCAGGTATCAAGTCTCAGGTGTCAAGTATCTGGTATCAAGTGTCAGGTTTTATATCAAGTTTCATATCAGATTTCATATCAGGGTTCATATCAGGGTTCAAGACAGGTGATCAATGCAGGGGTTCACTATCAGGAGGTCAATATCAGAAAAGTCAAATACCAGAAGGTTCATGTCAATTTATTAAAAAGTAGTCCTTTTAAAATGGTTTTAAAATAAAGTGGTCTTTAAATCAGTTTTCATAATGAAAGTCTTTAAAAGCAATTTTCAAAACCTCTTCATATGTAATTTAGAAAAGTAGTTATAAAATCCTATGAACCTTTAAGTATCCCAGGGTCCTAAATATTCAGGTTACCAGGTTATGAACAAGTCATGTCAAGTATCAAGGAAACATAACAGGGTCCAAGGCAGGGTTCGAAATAAATGATCAAAACCAAAGTTCAAAGCAAAGGTTCAAGTCAAGGTTCACAATACAAGGGGAACATAGCAATGGCTTGGGGAATCCTAAACGAATCAAAATCAGAAGTCAAGAGAAACGAAGGCTCCTTACAAGAAGGGCAGAATATCTGTACCTTATTACGAATGCAAGAACATAAGAGTAGCAAAACTGACAGGGATCAAATCACTCCCTCTTCGAACCTAAAGGAGTAGAAGACAGAATTACTATTTTTAGTTATCCTTCCATTTTAAGTAGCTTTCCAGATTTAGCAAGTTTCCACTTTAAGTAAGTTTACTCATTTTAAGTGATTCTCCATATTTAGTAACTCTTGTCATTAACATTCCCGTTTAATCAACTTAAAGTATTTAATGATGACCATTTTAGTAGTTTAAGGTTCATAAGGTTATTTTCATACAATTAAGGTCATTATGGTAGTTTTACAAATTTGAGGGTTTATTAAGTAATTATGATAAGTTTAAGGACCAATTATGCAATTATCATAAAATTAGGGTATAAAGTGTAATTATTGTAAGGTTACAGGTTCTTACAAGTTAAGTCCTTTAGTATTAGCAAAATAACAATTTAGACCCTTTAGTATTAGAACATAAACAATTAACACCTTTTAAATGTCATATTACACTTTATCAGGTTTTAGGTATGATCTGGACCTGTTTCAAATAATTCATAAATCATAGTAGAACTTCGAAATAAAATCTATAAAAATTCACAGAGATACCTAAATGTCCCTAGTATTTTACCTAATTTTTCCATATTTTATTAACTAGTATAGGTATGAATGAAAATTCCATTTCCCTAACCTATCCCAGAATCGTATCTGATGAAACACCTGAAAAGAAATTAATTATTTACCCCATCAATAAAATTTATAAAATTCTACAAAAATTCCAGTAACTAGTAGACATCTCAAATATTACTCAATTCAAAGTAAACCTTCTAATTCGACACGGTTTGTAAATTAAAATTCAAAAACCCATACTGATTTTCCAGACATACGAATTCGATTTGACACTTAATTTTCTAAAAATCAAAAAGTAACCTTCCAGGCCTCTAAAAATTACAAGATAAATTTTCCCAGGTAGCTATTTCATTGAATTTAGTTCTAGACTCCAGAAACACCAAAATACACGTTCACATCAATTAGATACATTCGATTAAAGTCGGTCCTTTTTCAAGGCCAGTAGCAGTTCTTAATATATCATGTATTCTCTTAGGTTTTCGTCATTCCAATCATTAGTTCTTGACACATAACGATTATAGATGAGTTCGTATCATGTCTAGGTCGATTAATAACAGGTCATACATATTCAAAACAATTTAAAACCATCACACACACCTGTGTTGATTTACATATTAAGATTTAGGGTTTTATGATTCATGATTTTATGTAACCTCTTTTATTATTTCATGTGACAATATCGACTAGAACACAAAATCATAACAAAGATTGAACAAGGTAAGGTAACACAATACCCTCGAAGACCACGAAGAACACGAACACAACAAAGTTAACACACGAACGAATCCTTTCTTCTCCCTCTTTGGATCGAACAACAGCAGTAAGACAAGGACAAAAACACATGTTTTGATTAATTTTGGTTTCACGAATTCATATAGATCAAGACTAGATTGTGTTACATGGTTACCTTAGAATAAGAACAAGATTCAAGAACTCCTTTTTGGTATACAAGTCGACAGCAGCAGCAGTAGGAAGAAAGGGAGGCCGACACTTTTGTTAGAGATGGAGTTTAGGGTTCCTTTTTGGTTTTTATTTTTTTTTTTTAGATCGGTTATACAAAAAAAATGGAATGCCGAGTATTTTGATTTCCATAAATTAGGAAGGGGATCAATTATCATTATGGGCCTAATCAATCTTATTTAGTGTAGGAACTTGGACCATATTGTGGTCAAGGGGGGGGGGGGGCGGCATATATAGTCTTCTTTCTCTTTCTTTTTTTTTTTGTACACATTGTATAATGTAAGGTTTTAATTATATTGGAACTTAGGTTAGTGTTACTTAGTTAATATTCGTAAGTTCTCAAAAATTTAAATTCGAGGGTATTTTTGTCATTTCATATTATGTTAAAATTTTGGGGTTTTACACGCCACCACCCACCCTACTCCTCTGCTCCATCTAGTTCACGAGATACCACCCCCAAGTACTATCTTCACGTGTGACCATTGCCACACTGGCAATCCACGTGATTATTTGAGCGCCAAAAACCAATTAAAGGCTGACATCATCCAAAGTTTAATCCAACGACTGGGATTTTATCCCAAGAAGCACAGAAGCAATTTGAAGCTGTTTTGTCTCACAAAACAAGCACAGGTATTGAAGACTCCTAGGTTTTAGAAAATAGTATAAATAGCAGTCATTTGTAAGCCTTCAAGGCAGGATTAATTTAGCTTAAAATAGTTTAAGGTATTGTATTTTTCTTTTAGCTTTGTAATTTCAAACTCAGTTAATGAAAGTTTAGTTTTCTCACTTGGTCAACGTTAGTCAACTGTTAACTATTGATGTGCTTAATTTAGCTTATCTGTTCTTTTCTCTGTTCATTTGAGCCTCATGGTGTTAGTTGATATTAGTTAGGTGACCGAATTTGCTAAGTTCTTAGATTTGCTTTGGAATATCTTAAATCAGCCATGGCATAAGTAGTGTTTGGAATTGAGTCTGTGTTAAGTTGTCACTATTCACTTGCCACTTTTTTAGTTTTGATTGATCTTAGTTTAAGCTAGTTAAGCTGAATGTGTTAGAAATTAGGTGGATTAGATGCCTTTTGAAGCTTTTGGTGGATTAGTGAAAACTTAGAAGCTAGACTGGTGAAAACATAGAAGCTAGACTGCCTCAAATAGCTTCCATATAAGCCAAGCTTATTTGGTAGGGACTTGTGGCATTTTTGTGTTCATATTAGTAAGTAAAGTGATCAATCAAAATTTGGTAGGGTTTCACTGAGTATCAAAAGAATCTGAGGCCAAAACCCAAACCTGCTGCATTAGTATATGTTGTGCAGGTCTGCACATTTTGTGCTGATCTCAGCTTTTGGCTTGCTTCAAATCTGCTTGTCCTTATGTCCTTATCGCTTAATTTTTAGTTGTTAGTAGCTTGTAGTACTAGTTTTAAGATTCTAAGCTTGGATTACAAATTGTAGCTTATTTCACAGCTGATATTGTGTCTGCAAATAGCCCCATTAGACTGTTTTCTAACCTGCATCAGTATTTTGTGTTCATGGCCACCTGATCTAGGGCTTATTTAGATAAGCAATTGATTGTAGAATTTGGGCATTCTTGGGATATAAGTAGTCTGTGGTATGAACTTTTAGAATCTGCTTTTTATTTCCCCCAATTAGCTTATCCCTAGCTTATAAATTGGTTTAAAGTTGGTTGATCACTCATTATTTCTGTCTAAAATTGCAACTGTGCAAACTGCTTATTCAGCTTAATCCTTGTGCTTATTTGGTCCTTTTCAGTTGATTTGAGTTTCAAATAGTATGTTTGTCAGTATTTGATCATTAGATTATTTTTGGAATTGTTTAGCTTATTTTTGAGCTTATTTGAAACTGCTTATCTGCCTAAACTGCTTATTAGGGTTGAATTAAGTTCTGATTTTATTTTTCCTAGCTCTAGAATATAATTTTAAATTTTTCTGAAAATTTTCATATTTTTCCAAGGTCATTTGCTATTTTTAAATCATTTAATAGTTTAGAATAGTTTTTAATTCATAATAATTAATTTGAAAATCAAAAAAAATATATTTCTTTTTTCTAAAATTTTCTTTTATAATTTAGAACGTAGGAAAATTAATTTGGTATCCCTAGGTTAATATTTTTAGATTTCACGTTTTAGTCTAACGTTTTCCGTTTTTAATTTCGTTATTTGTTACGTTTTGCTAATTTATGCTTTGTAGACTTGTACCTTATGCTTTTTAAGTTTTCCATAGCCTATTTATGCTTCCCGTAATTGTAGGATATTTAATCAAACACCAAAATCCAAAATCCAATCATCAAGCATTTTAATTCCGAACCAAAAACGAAATCCTCGATTCACACCTCGCTGGGACACGACCCGGGTAATCACTTATCTGGTATCTCACACCGTATTCACGGGTTTTGCACGTTGACCTTTTTCCTAAGAGGTTGACTAGTTGATTCCCAAGTATCACGGGGATCCGATATTATATTTATATATACTACACACGGATCAAATTTTGGCGCCGCTGCCGGGGAGGTTGTGTTGCGACAATATTGTTAAAGGTTTTAACGATTAGTGACTTGAGATCCTTCCTTGTGAAGTTCCCGTTTTCCATAAACCCCATAAAATACAAAAATATTTTTCTTTTCTTTTGTATATATATTATCATATAAAAAACAAAAATACAAAAACATTTTCCGTTTTATTGTGTTAAAATAAAAGATAAAAGCAATCTCAATATAATATTCCTCAACTTGGAGTATTATCATATTAAGTTCCCAAACAAAAGATATAAAACTTGCCTTTGTGTCGCTTGCGAATTCGGCTCACCTTTGATTGATTAACAAACTCTAATGGAGGTTTCAGGAGGTTTGTCATTAAATTGACGAACCGAAAGGAGCGGGTTTTTAAGGAGCATTTATTGCCCACCTTTGCTCCTCCGCCACCCTGTGCGTTTTTCTTTCAAAGAGCTACCGTACGCTTGTTTGATTTAAGGTTTAAGTTCACTTGTGTTTTGCCTCGGTCTTGTTTTAATTGAATTGTTTTTAGTGCATGCGCACTCGTTCTTCTCCGTCGACAAGTCCTTTACGTGAACTCGTGCATACCCTAAGAAGACGTAATCGAAGGCGTTCCGCCTCAATAGACGAACCCGAAGTTCGTGCTATTCCTAACCCCGTTCCTCCCATTGTCACAATGGCGGAGGAACGTACCATGTGTGAGCTTCTCCAAGCACCCACCGAGGGTTACGGAGATGCTATTGTTGTTCCGGAAATCGTTGCCGATAGCTTTGAGCTTAAGACCGGGTTGCTATCCTTAGTAACCGCGAGTCAATATTTCGGATTTGAGAGGGACGATCCTCATTCCCACATTCGATGGTTTAACAAGATCACCTCTACCATCAAATACCGAAATGTTCCTCAAGAGGCAATCAAATTGCTTCTTTTTCCTTTTTCTCTCGAGGGGGCCGCCCGAATTTGGCTCGAAAAACAACCCCCTCGTTCTATTGAAACATAGGAAGATTTGGTGTCGAAATTTGTGAATGAATTCTTTCCTCCATCAAAAACCACAAGCCTTAAAAATGAAATCACCAAATTCACTCAAAAATTTGATGAATCCTTTAGTGAAGCGTGGGACTGTTTTAAAGAATTACTTCGCAAATGTCCTCACCATGGTTTCTCCGAGTTACATCAACTCGATACCTTCTATAATGGTTTGAACCATTCCGATCAAGACTCTCTAAATGCCGCCGCCGGTGGTAATCTCTTGTATCGGACGACTAAAGATGCTTTAGCCATCATTGAAAATAAGTCTAAGGTTCGTACTTCACGAAGCAAGCAAGTTGTTTCTCAAGTGAATGCTTCACCTTCTACTTCATCTCCCGTGAGTTCTTCTAGCACCGATGCTAAGATTGACAAACTCACGGAGGCTATTCAAGCTTTGGTTCTTTCCAAGCAAAAGAAACAATCTTCCCCACAAACTTCTTCACCCACTCAAGTCAAAGCGGTTGAAGAAACTTGTGTCACTTGTGGTGGTCCTCATGCATACTACAATTGTACTGCCACCGATGGTAGTCGTTGTGACGTTAATGCAGTAGCCGGGTCTTACAACCAAGGAGGTAACCAATACCGTCCTCAAGTTGACCCGAACTATCGTGCTAGCAATCAAAATGGACCACCCGGATTTTCTCAACCCAACAATCCAAATAGATTCAATCAAAACCAACCAAGAGGGCAAAATGTTCAAAATCAATTTCAAGCCCCGATCAATCAATACCCAAATCAAGGTGGTAATTTCAATCAAGGCTTTCAAGCTTCGAATTACCAAGCCCCAATTGCTCCCTCAAATGAACTTGCTAATTACATCAAGTCAAATGAAGCAAATATGAGGTCAATGCAAAATCAAATCACCACCTTGAAAAATGATTTTCAAACTTCAATTTCGAAGCAAGGTCATGAACTTAAAAATGAACTTAAGAATACAAATCAAAAGATTGATCAATCTCAAAGTAAAATTGAGAACATGTTTGCTAGTCTCATGTGCCAATTGAATCAACCTTCAACTTCGGGAACCCTCCCGGGAAATACCATTCCAAACCCGAAGGGTGAGTTGAAAGCTATTACCACCCGAAGTGGTAAAGCATATGATGGACCCTCGATTCCTACTCCTTCTCCGGTGAAGGAAGTGGAACGAGAAACCAAGGTGACAAAGGACAAAGTGCAAATTACTAGCCTACAAAGTACCGCAAACGTCCAACCTTCGGTCGTCCAAACTCCAATTCCGGAACCCGATGTTCCGAAGACCAATCCTAAGCCCTCGATTCCTTATCCTTCGAGGCTTAATGAACAAAAGCTCCATGACAAAACTAATAGTCAAATGATGAAGTTTCTTGAAATCTTTCAAAAGATACACTTCGATATTAGTTTTGCGGATGCTCTTCTCTACATGCCAAAGTTTGCTTCAACATTCAAGAGTCTCCTTAGCAATAAGGAAAAATTGTTGGAATTGGCAAAGACTCCATTGAATGAGAATTGTTCGGCGGTGATTCTTAAGAAGTTACCAGAAAAACTAGGAGACCCCGGCAAATTTCTCATTCCTTGTGACTTCCAAAAGCTTGATGAATGCTTAGCCTTGGCCGATCTTGGCGCAAGCATCAATCTAATGCCTCTTTCCGTATGGGCAAAGCTTTCTCTACCGGAACTTACTGATACACGAATGACACTAGAGCTTGCAAATCGATCGGTTACTGTTCCGAAAGGTATTGCCGAAGATGTCTTCGTGAAAGTAGGCAAGTTCCATTTCCCTGCTGACTTCGTAGTGGTCGATTTTGATGCCGATCCTCGTGTCCCCCTTATCTTGGGACGACCATTCTTGAAAATGGCTCGTGCATTAATCGACGTCTACGAAGGTGAAATGACTCTTAGAGTCGGTGATGAAAAATTGGTCATTAATATTGAGAGTACTTCAAAATATCCTCTCAAGCGTGATAGCGAGTCAATTAACCAAATTGATATCATTGATGCTACATGCGAGGAATATTTTCATGAAGCACTAAGTGGCAATCCCACTTCTTTAGACCATACCGTTGCTCTCTCTTCCCCCTCTCTCACTCCGTTTGAGGGAGGTGACTTCATCTTGGAAGAGATTGAAGCTTGGTTGTCTTGTGATTCAATTCCATTTGAAATTGATGATGGTGTATTTGACATGGAGGGAGACATTCTTCTAATTGAGAAGTTACTTAATGAAGATCCATCATCCCTCCCTCCGATAGAACTTCATAATGAGGAAATCAAATCTGTTGAAAATTCTGATGATCCTTCGGAGGTCGAACTTAAAGACTTACCGCCTCATCTCGAATATGCATTTTTGGAGGGTACCGATAAATTACCCGTCATAATTGCTAAAGATTTAAATGATGAGGAGAAAACCGCTCTCATAAAGGTTTTAAAGTCACACAAGCGAGCCATCGCTTGGAAACTTTCCAACATTAAGGGTGTTAACCCGGAATTTTGTACACACAAGATTTTAATGGAAGATGACTTTAAACCAGCGGTTCAACATCAAAGAAGGGTTAATCCTAAAATTCATGAGGTTATCAAAAAGGAAGTTCTTAAACTCCTTGATGCCGGCTTGATTTACCCTATCTCGGATAGTCCTTGGGTGAGCCCCGTTCATTGCGTGCCTAAAAAAGGTGGCATTACCGTTGTTACAAATGATGAGAACGAGTTGATTCCTACTCGATTGGTGACGGGATGGCGTGTATGCATTGACTACCGAAAGTTAAATGACGCCACCCGTAAAGACTACTTCCCTCTTCCATTCATGGACCAAATGCTCGAAAGACTAGCGGGAAACGAGTACTATTGTTTCCTCGACGGTTTCTCGGGTTACTTCCAAATTCCCATTGACCCGCAAGATCAAGAAAAGACCACTTTCACGTGCCCTTATGGAACGTTTGCCTACCGACGCATGCCTTTTGGCTTATGTAATGCTCCGGGCACGTTCCAAAGGTGTATGTTGGCCATTTTTCACGACATGATCGAGAAAACTATGGAAGTCTTTATGGATGATTTCTCGGTCTTTGGGGATTCTTTCACCACATGTCTCTCCCATTTGGACAAAATGCTTCAATGTTGTGAAGACACTAATCTTTATCTAAATTGGGAGAAAAGTCATTTCATGGTCAAAGAGGGCATTGTCCTCGGCCATAAGATTTCTAAGAGTGGGATTGAGGTCGATAAAGCCAAAGTTGATGTTATCGCTAAACTACCTCATCCCACTACCGTCAAGGGTATTCGGAGTTTCCTTGGTCACGCCGGTTTCTATCGTAGATTCATTCAAGATTTCTCCAAAATCGCCCGGCCGATGACTCGTCTCCTTGAAAAATAAACTCCGTTCATTTTCTCACAAGAGTGCATTGAAGCTTTTCAAACTCTAAAGAAAAAGCTTACTGAAGCACCAATCTTGGTTGCCCCCGATTGGGACCTACCTTTTAAACTTATGTGTGATGCAAGTGATTTTGCCATAGGTGCGGTCTTGGGGCAACGAAAAGCAAAACATTTTCAGCCTATACATTATGCTAGCAAAACTATGACCGAAGCTCAAGCACATTACACCATGATGGAAAAAGAATTATTAGCTGTGGTGTATGCTTTCGAAAAGTTTCGGCCATACTTAATCTTGTCTAAAAGCATAGTGTATACGGATCACTCGACTCTCAAATATCTCTTTGCAAAACAAGATGCAAAGCCGAGATTGCTCCGATGGGTTCTCCTCCTCCAAGAATTTGATATCATTATCCGTGATAAAAAAGGAGCCGAGAACCTTGCTGCTGATCATCTGTCCCGATTAGAAAATCCTCATCAAAGTGTGCTCGAGAAAAAGGAAATAAATTAAACATTTCCTCTCGAGACACTTAACGTGGTATCTTTTCGTTGTGATTCTAGTACCCCATGGTTTGCCGATTTTGCAAACTACCATGCGGGAAACTTTGTTGTGAAAGGGATGTCGTCCCAGCAAAAGAACAAATTCTTCAAAGATGTGAAGCATTACTTTTGGGACGACCCCTACTTGTTTAAAGTGTGTGCGGATCAAGTCATCCGGCAGTGTGTTCACGGCCAAGAAGCCGTTGAAATTCTTAAGGCTTGCCATAATGGACCCACGGGGGGACATCATGGTGCCAACTACACCGCCAAAAAGGTGTTTGATTCCGGTTTCTATTGGCCCACAATCTACCGTGATGCCCATGACTTAGACAAATCTTGTGACTCTTGTCAACGTCACGGGAAGATCTCTCAAAGAGATGAAATGCCACAAAACGTCATTCAAGTTTGTGAAATCTTCGACGTTTGGGGCATTGACTTTATGGGGCCGTTCCCGTCTTCACGAGGGAACAAGTACATACTCGTGGCTGTCGATTACTTGTCTAAATGGGTCGAAGCAAAAGCACTCCCCACCAACGACGCCCGAGTAGTGTGTAAATTTTTGAAATCGCTCTTTTCTCGGTTTGGAACTCCCCGTGCTATCATTAGTGATCGCGGTACGCACTTTTGCAATGACCAATTTGCAAAAGTCATGCTTAAGTACGGTATTACTCACCGTCTTTCTACCGCATATCACCCACAAACAAGTGGACAAGTGGAAGTTTCAAACCGTGGTTTAAAAAGAATTTTGGAAAGGACCGTAGGTGAAAACCGTGCATCTTGGTCGGATAAACTAGATGATGCACTTTAGGCTTTCCGTACAGCTTATAAAACACCTATCGGGTGTACTCCTTACAAGCTTGTGTACGGAAAGGCGTGCCATCTACCGATCGAGCTCGAGCACAAAGCTTATTGGGCCTTGAAGCATGCAAACTTCGACCTAAAGTCCGCGGGTGATCACCACAAAGTTCAACTCAATGAATTAAATGAACTTCGTGATCAAGCCTACGAGAATTCTTTGATCTACAAAGAAAAGACAAAGAAGATCCATGACTCCAAAATCAAGAACCGCGTTTTTAACATTGGTGACCGAGTCCTTCTTTTCAATTCTAGATTAAAAATATTCTCGGGTAAGCTCAAAACCCGTTGGACTGGACCATTCACCGTTGCCAAAGTTTTTCCTTATGGTACCGTCGAGTTATCTCAAAACGACGGACCAAACTTCAAGGTGAACAGTCGTAGGTTGAAGCATTACTTTGGAGGGGACATACCATCCATGGTTGTCTCGGATCTCCAAACTTTTCCCATGGACCAATGAATTCGGGGTCGAGTCAAGCTAGTGACTCGGTTAACAAAAACATTAGCACCACATGGGTGACAACCCATGTTTCTGACTTCTTTCTATTTTCTAACAACTAAGTATGGGGGAGTCCCACTGTGCTTGGCTTTTGTGTTGTTTGCTCTGATTTTTAGGTTTCCCTTGGATGGTGTTGATTGACGCGCCTGTTTTCAATCCAGCCGCCCAATATCCTATCCTTTTGCTAACGATTATCTAGGGATATCTTATTAATCCTGTTTGTGGAAAAGAGAGATTTATGTTCCACACTTGGCTATTAGTATGACCTTTTTACGTTCTAAGTGTCGGCATAATAGCCGGTACTTTGAATATTGAGGGCAATATTCAATTCTAAGTGTGGGGGGAATTCTCTCGAATTTTGTCACATTTGTACCATCTAGTGCCCTAGTACCCCCGTTTTTGGCCAAAAATTTTAAAATTTTTGTCGTTTTTAGATAAGAAATTGCAATAAAAAGTAGTGTTTAGTCTTGATTAGGTTAGAACAAAGGGAATCCCGACTCTGCTAGAGTGTTGATCTAGCTGCTTCCTTAACGTTTAGACTAAGTTTTTACGATTTGTGCAAATGAAAATGCTAAGCGTAGAATAGTTGGTTTTATTTAGAGCTTATACAAGTAATCTATGGCTTTTCATCCCAGAAGATAACTAATCTGACTTAATAAGTGCTTATTTTCAAACGTTTGAACACACAAAATCATTTTTTCATACGATTTTGAAAAATACTAGTTCAAGGCTTTATTTAAACTTTGGAACAAGCATATGTCAGAATAATGCAAAATGAAAGTGAGACGTTGCTTGAAAGTTGCAAAAGGTTAAGTAATAAATAAATGTGCTAAAAAGCTAAGGTTCAAGATCGGCCCTTGGATCCTTATTTCCGGAAGGCGTTTAGGTCTTGGCTACCCTCTTACACCGGCCCTTGGACCCTTAATTCTGAAAGGCGTTAAGGTCTTGGAACTCTCCGTTGTAACGGCCCTTGGATCCTTTATTCCAGGAAGGTGTAAGGTCTTGGTTCCCGTGAAACTCCGTTAGTTTATGTTGCACAAGTAAAAAAAAAATGAAAAATGAAAAATGATGAAAAAATGAAAAGAAAAAAAAATGGAATGATATTGCAAAATGCAATAAAGTTTTGAAACTTGCTTGTTGTGAATTTTAAATCTATCTTTCAACTAGTATTAGTCAAAATTTTATATAAACGTCGATTTTTGTGATCAAAATTTTGAAAATCAAGCACATTCACCTAACTTAAATAAATATGGGAGTGAAAAGTTAAGTCTCGGCTTACATAGATTATTAGTATAAGTAGTGTTAGCATTTTACAAAAACATTTGCACATTGAGTTTAAGCTTAGTTGGGAGTATTAAAAAGAGGATGACGATATCAATTCCCTGGAGACACCCATTTTGTGTGAATCCCGTTCCATGATACCATTTTTGAAAATCAAGCATGTTATCTATTTTGTTCTAGTTTAAATTTCTCGCATTGAATAAAAAGTCGAAACGGGGTATACTTGGTTCCTTTCATTACTTTACATGATCGGATTGCTAGGGACTAGCAATAGTTTAGTGTGGGGGATTGATGAGTGTGTAAATACTCATCATTTTACACCCATATAAGACACAAATACGACCAAAAACACCCAAATGGACCATATATTGTTACAAATATCCTTGGATTGTGTTTTATGTGTTTCAGGTACAAAAAGGATTGAAAACGAGGCAAATATGGACAAAACCGAGCATGATATGGAAAAGAGCCGAAAGCCGATGCCGGAAAAGAAATTATTTATTCGGATAAAATTCAAGCTCAGAAAATCCCAATTGGTCCTTGGATTATTCTCATTTGGCAACATTAGTCCCTTGGTTTAACTTTGGAAATATGGCAGATTTGGTCCCCATAAATTACAACAATTGCACTTTTGGTCCTTGGTTAAATCCATCTAACTAAACACAACCAAACCCTTTACCTTAACCCACCAGCCCATCACCATAACAAAAGCCCAACCCACAACTAAAACCCACAACCCGTTTGTTGTTTTAGCTAAGTCTGACCTAGGTCAGACTCAACTCAATTCTTCCCTTTCCCATTTCCCGCCAAACAAAAAACACCATCATCACCACCTCTGCCACATGCCACCACCCACCCTACTCCTCTGCTCCATCTAGTTCACGAGATACCACCCCCAAGTACTATCTTCACGTGTGACCATTGCCACGCTGGCAATCCACGTGATTATTTGAGCGCCAAAAACCAATTAAGGGCTGAGATCATCCAAAGTTTAATCCAACGACTGGGATTTTATCCCAAGAAGCACATAAGCAATTTGAAGCTGTTTTGTCTCACAAAACAAGCACAAGTGTTGAAGACTCCTAGGTTTTAGAAAATAGTATAAATAGCAGTCATTTGTAAGCCTTCAAGGCAGGATTAATTTAGCTTAAAATAGTTTAAGGTATTGTATTTTTCTTTTAGCTTTGTAATTTCAAACTCAGTTAATGAAAGTTTAGTTTTCTCACTTGGTCAACGTTAGTCAACTGTTAACTATTGATGTGCTTAATTTAGCTTATCTGTTCTTTTCTCTGTTCATTTGAGCCTCATGGTGTTAGTTGATATCAGTTAGGAGACCGAATTTGCTAAGTTCTCAGATTTGCTTTGGAATATCTTAAATCAGCCATGGCATAAGTAGTGTTTGGAATTGAGTCTGTGTTAAGTTGTCACTATTCACTTGCCACATTTTTAGTTTTGATTGATCTTAGTTTAAGCTAGTTAAGCTGAATGTGTTAGAAATTAGGTGGATTAGATGCCTTTTGAAGCTTTTGGTGGATTAGTGAAAACTTAGAAGCTAGACTGCCTCAAATAGCTTCCATATAAGCCAAGCTTATTTGGTAGGGACTTGTGGCATTTTTGTGTTCATATTAGTAAGTAAAGTGATCAAGCAAAATTTGGTAGGGTTTCACTGAGTATCAAAAGAATCAGAGGCCAAAACCCAAACCTGCTACATCAGTATATGCTGTGCAGGTCTGCACATTTTGTGCTGATCTCAGCTTTTGGCTTGCTTCAAATCTGCTTGTCCTTATGTCCTTATTGCTTAATTTTTAGTTTGTTAGTAGCTTGTAGTACTAGTTTTAAGATTCTGAGCTTGGATTACAAATTGTAGCTTATTTCACAGCTGATATTGTGTCTGCAAATAGCCCCATTAGACTGTTTTCTAACCTGCATCAGTATTTTGTGTTCATGGCCACCTGATCTAGGGCTTATTTAGATAAGCAATTGATTGTAGAATTTGGGCATTCTTGGGATATAAGTAGTCTGTGGTATGAACTTTTAGAATCTGCTTTTTGTTTCCCCCAATTAGCTTATCCCTAGCTTATAAATTGGTTTAAAGTTGGTTGATCACTCATTATTTCTGTCTAAAATTGCAACTGTGCAAACTGCTTATTCAGCTTAATCCTTGTGCTTATTTGGTCCTTTTCAGTTGATTTGAGTTTCATATAGTATGTTTGTCAGTATTTGAACATTAGATTATTTTTGGAATTGTTTAGCTTATTTTTGAGCTTATTTGAAACTGCTTATCTGCCTAAACTGCTTATTAGGGTTGAATTAAGTTCTGATTTTATTTTTCCTAGCTCTAGAATATAATTTTTAATTTTTCTGGAAATTTTCATATTTTTCCAAGGTCATTTGCTATTTTTAAATCATTTAATAGTTTAGAATAGTTTTTAATTCATAATAATTAATTTGAAAATCAAAAAAAATATATTTATTTTTTCTAAAATTTTCTTTTATAATTTAGAACGTAGGAAAATTAATTTGGTATCCCTAGGTTAATATTTTTAGATTTCACGTTTTAGTCTAACGTTTTCCGTTTTTAATTTCGTTATTTGTTACGTTTTGCTAATTTATGCTTTGTAGACTTGTACCTTATGCTTTTTAAGTTTTCCATAGCCTATTTATGCTTCCCGTAATTATAGGATATTTAATCAAGCACCAAAATCCAAAATCCAATCATCAAGCATTTTAATTCCGAACCAAAAACGAAATCCTCAATTCACACCTCGCTGGGACACGACCCGGGTAATCACTTATCCGGTATCTCACACCGTATTCACGGGTTTTGCACGTTGACCTTTTTCCTAAGAGGTTGACTAGTTGATTCCCAAGTATCACGGGGATCCGATATTATATTTATATATACTACACACGGATCAACTTCTCTTTCCTCTATTGATTTGTCTTTTAAGACTTCAACCAGAACTTGCTTTGTTAGCTGGGCGAAGCTGGTGGAGGCTATTTTGCTTAGTACGTCAGCCTGCTTATTCTGACTCCGCGGAATTTGTTATATGGAGAATGTGCGGAAGTTCTCAATCAAGGCTTTGGCTTTTGCAAGGTATCGCGCCATGCGTTCTTCTTTAGCCTCGTATGCACCATTTATCTTATTCACAACCAACCTTGAATCCACATTTGCAGATAGGTCCTTCACTCCCATCTGTTCTGCTATCCTTAAGCCCGCCAACAATGCTTCGTACTCTGCTTCATTATTGGATGCGTTAAATCCAAATCTTAAAGCATAAGTGAATTCTGTACCTTCAAGGTTTGTAAGAATTAGGCCTGCCCCGGATCCTTCTTGACAAGATGACCCATCGGTGTATAAGTTCCAAGGCTCAACATACGGCAAATCTTCCGCGGTTGCTTCTGTTTCCGGGGTTTCTTCTTCTGGAACCTCTGCGATGAAATCAGCTAACACTTGTCCCCTTATGGTTGTCCGGGGTCTAAAACTGATGTCATGTCCGTTTAGTTCTATAGCCCACTTAGCCATTCGGCCAGTATTTTCTGTCTTCGCCAGCATCTATTTGATTGGTTGGTCCGTAATGACCACTATTGGGTGTCCTTGGAAGTACCTCTTGAGTCTTCTGGCCGCGTGCACCAGTGACAGAACCAACTTCTCCATTGGGATGTAGTTTATTTCCGGACTTTGCAATGTGCGGCTGATGAAGTAGATGGGCTCCTGACGCGGTCCTCTTTCTGCTAAAAGGACTGCGCTGATGGCTTCTTTAGCCGCGGACAAATACATGATCAATTCTTCTCTTGGTTGGGGAGCTGTTAGAGTGGGAAGATTAGCGATGTGTTGTTTCATCTCTTTGAATGCTTGCTCCGCTTCAGGTACCCAGTGAAAGTCGCTTTTCTTGATGCACTTCTTCAATGTTTTGAAAAATGGTAAGGACTTCTCCGCGGACTTTGACAGGAAACGGTTTAGACTTGCCAATTTTCCGTTTAAGCTCTGCACTTCTTTAAGAGTCCGTGGTGAGGGTAGTCGGGCAACGACCTCGGATTTCTCCGGGCAAGCCCTGATTCCCTTCTTGCTGATTACGTGGCCCAAGAACACTCCTTCTTCTGCTCCGAAGGTGCATTTCTTTGGGTTTAGCTTCATGTTTATCTTCCGGAGTGTCACAAATGTTTCTTCCACGTCTCTTAGCATTTCCGCCTCTGAATGGCTCTTAATTACCAGGTCGTCAACATACACTTCAAGGTTCCTTCCGATCTGTCTTTCGAACGCTTTGTCCACTAGCCGCTGGTAAGTGGCCCCTGCATTTTTCAATCCAAATGGCATTTTCTTATAGCAAAAAATACCTTGGTTTGTGTGGAAGGCGGTTTTTTCCTCATCTTCCGCGGCCATCTGAATCTGGTGGTATCCTTTGTATGCGTCCAAGAAGCACTTGAAGGTGTATCCGCAGAGGGACTCAACTTTCCAGTCAATCTCCGGAAGGGGGTAACAATCTTTCGGACATGCTTTGTTTAGATCTTTGAAATCTACACACATTCTCCAGCTTCCGTCACTCTTTTTCACCAAGACCGGATTTGACAGCCAGTCATGGTAGTGGACTTCTCTCATTATACCGGCTTCAACTAATTTTGCAACATCTTCATTAATTGCTTTGTTCCGCTCCGGAGCTTGCCCGCGTTTCTTTTGCCTCACCGGGGCATACCCTTCCCGGATGTTGAGTTTATGTTCTGCTACGCTCCGCGGTACTCCGGTCATGTCGGATGGTTGCCAGGCAAAGATATCTAGATTTCTCTTTAGCAATTCACACAGATCCTTCTTCCCCGGGTCCGTCAAGCTTCCTCCGATGGTGACTGTCTGATCCGGAAATTCTGGGTGTATTGCTACTTGAATCCCATCTTTTGTTGGGGTTTCCTCAGGATCTTGCTGTGGTTGGGGTTCCGCAACCATTTGGCATTCCACCGGAATGATTTTGTCACTATATAACGTGACCACTCCACCCTGGGTGGGGAATTTGATCATTCCGTGGGCCGTGGAAGGGATCATTTTAAGCTGTCTTATCCCCGGCCGGCCGATTATACCATTGTATTGAGAGGATGATCTAACCACCATGAAATTCATCCAAGCGCTGGCAGAGTTGTCTCCATCACTTAAGGTAACTTCTAACAGAATCTGCCCCAAGGGCCATGATAGTTCGCCACTGAAACCGAGGAGAGGGGCAGTTGCGGGGATCATTCTTTTCTTGATTTCTGGACTCAGTCGGTTGAAGCAATGTTCGTAAAGGACTTCGGAGGCGCTTCCGTTGTCCACGTACATCCGGTGTACGTGGTGTCCGCCCACTCCGGCCTTTATCACCAACGGATGGTCTTCCCAGTCTTCCTCCTTTATTGGAGGGAAGGATATTTCCAAATTAGGCTCAGTACTAGAGGATACCTTCTGTTTCACGGTTCGTTGCCAGGTTCGTATCATGAATATGGCTGGGGCTTTGTCCTTAGTTGCGGCTTCCTTCTTGCCGCCTTTAGCGGCCCCGCCCTTCTGGCTTCCGTTCTTGATTTCTTTTACCAAGTGTGCCAACTGGCCAGATCTGACCGCGTCCTCAATCTGCCTTTTCAATTGGAAACATTCGTCCGTGTGATGTCCTTTTTCTCTGTGGAATTCACAATATTTGTCTTTGTTTCTTGATTCAACCGGGCTTTCCATAGGTGGTGGAGCTGTGAATTTTACCGCGTCCATTGCAAGAATCTCCTTTGGTGTTTTCGTTAGGGGTGTGAAGCGGTCATTCTTTCTCCGGTCCGCCCTTGAGTGCCCTTTGAATTCTGTCTTTCTTTCAAAATTTTAGTTGTTGGATGCCCGGGATCCCCCTTCGTGAGATTTCCACAAAGAGCGGTCTTGTTTTTTCCTTGACACATTTGCTACGGCCGTTTCTCCACGGATGAAGGCTGTAGTAATCTTCCACATTTCGTCGACCGTCTTGGGGATTTTATCATTGAGCCTCCTGATTAGCTCTGGATTGTTGATCCTGTGTATGAATCCCGAAACCTTCATGCACTCAGGGGCGCCCTTCACGTGCATACTTTCCGCTTTGAAGCGGTCGACAAATGTTGCCGTGGATTCTCCTTCTTTTTGCTTAATGAGGTGGAGTTCCACCGGATCTTTGGTGTATTTCTTCTGCTGGAGGAAGTAGGATAAGAAACTTCTGCGGAGGTCTTCAAAGCTGTCTATGCTCTCGGCCGGTAATTCATCGAACCACATTCGAGCATGACCCATCAGGGTGGAGTTAAACATGTGGCACCAAGTGGGCATAGCCCATCGTTCGACTTTGGCCGCGGTACAAAAAAATTTCAGGTGGTCTTCCGGGTCTCCTGTTCCGTCATAAGTTTTTACATTGGAGGGCATTCGGGTCCTTTTTGGGAATTCGAAGTTTCTGACCCTTTGCGTAAAAGGATCCTTGTCATCGATGTCGTACGGGCGATAAAGATCGTCCGCGTTCCCTTTGTTCTTCTCTGACCCGGCTTCCCAATATCCTCCATCATAGTCTCCGTTTCCCTCCGGTGTCCGGTCCCTTCGACGCCTAGAACCAGAGTTAGCAGATCCAGACCCGCCGCCTTTCTCCCTTGAACGGGGGGCGTAGCTATAGGTCGGACTTGGGCTTCTTCTTGGGCTATCCGGACTTCCTTCCACGAAAGGTCGTCCATCTCGTCTAGTTTCACCTCTACGCTCCCTTCGAGCGCGGCTCTTAGATTTCAGACGAGAAAATACGTCCGGTTTTCTTTCCCCTAGACGTGACTTAACACCTTCTCTCCGTTCCCCTAAACGAGTGAATACGGCCGACCGGAGGTGCTTGGCCCCTTCCTCGTTATTTTCGGGTTCTTTACTAAGTCTGGAGAAAACACTCCGGGAGTAGGAACTTCCGGAAGGTTCAGGCCTCGCACTGGGGCTTGTCTTCCGCTTTCTTCTACCTCTTGATTCAACATATCGGGATGGCTCCCGGGAGTATGAATCCTCCTGTGACTCGTCCTCGAAGTCGAGACGGGTTTTTAATTGTCCCATTTTCTCCACATGGACCTTTTCAGCCATTAAGGGCAATAGTTGGTGGTAATGCTTGTCGCATAACGCCCTTATTGCCTCATCTGGAAGAGAGTCTGCATGTTGCTCTCCTTCTTTCCCCTTCCCCTTCTCATGGGTGTTCCGTACTGTGGAAGGTTCTTGGGACGGGGAGGGGTTTTTTGTTTGGTTGCTCATGGTAAAGTTGTTTTTTAGAAACGCAGTTATGTAACTGGTCCCACGGATGGCGCCAACTTGTTAGTACAAATCTTGGGCGTGCCTCCAGATCTAGGTTAGACTAGCTCTTGGCGGGTACAGATCATGCACTAAGTACTTCGTTGAGCTACTAAGAAAAGCAACACCGTTAGTCTTACCGCGGAAGGGGGCTTCCGCGGTTGGCCTCCGGTGTGAGAGTAAGTATATTATTTGAGAGATAAGGGGTAAGTGCGGACTAGGTGAAAGTAATTGCAGTTAGGTGGAGTAATAAATGAGATGGGGGTATTTATACTACCCATATACTTACTGTAGCCGCCTCGGGAATGAGCGGGCTGACACACACCTTACCGAGTAGGTAGATGTCAGAGCGGAAGTCAACTTACGCCTTACCTTAGTTGGTAAATGTCAGATCAAGTGGGAGACACAATCCCACAAGATCTGGCTTTCGGTGGAATGGCCGCGGCTGAGTATGTGATCTGTCCCGGTCTGGAGAGACCGGGGTATGTCCTCGTCTTGGCTTGGCAAGACTGGAACCTATAATGTATATTGACTCTGCCGCGGTACGAGTTACGAGCAACCCCGGCCCAGTATGTTGGGTCCGGGGATACTATACACGATCAACAACATTAGCAACATTACTAAGAATAAACTTGGCCATTCTTAAGATTGAATGTTTCGAACAGTGATGAACACGAAGGGTTTAGGGTTTTATTTAGAGAATATATACTTGGCCATTCAATATGGTGAGTTAAATTTGCATTGTAGGTAGACCTTCTTGTGATAGTGCATTCATCGTATTACTTTTTCTTACCACAGACCGATATATACCATGCTTATAAACTAGTCCGAGAAGGTGGGATCGATGAAGAGCAAATAATAGTGTTTCATTTCAACGACATAGCGAAGCATCGATATAATCCATCCCCGGGCACTGTTCGCCATGTGGAAGGTGGTGAGGATTTGTATCCTGGAGTACCCTGGGTACGATAAAGCTGAGTATTTTTGTAAATTTCACATTAATATCATTCTCCTCCAATTTGACTTTAAATTATTGTTGGTGTAGGACTACACAGGTGCTGATGTGAGCTCGACTAATGTGTTGGCTGTGCTAAGGGGAAACCAAAAAAGGGTTGGATACGACAAGAAAGTAATCTTGTCGAATTCGAAACATAGGATATTTGTATTTTGGTCGGGACATGGACAACCCGATATTCTTCGTAAGTATAACATTAGTTTCATTAATTTTGCCAATTAATTGTTATATCGCTACTTATGCTATATTGGTATTGGTTTAAAAAGATATGCCGACACTTGGTGATTATATACACAAGCTTAAGCTGAAAAGGACATTGTTGTGGGTAAAGAAGCTAACAATTCTACACAGTCACAAGCTCAAGCAGACAATGCTACAGTACTATCTACAAGAAGATTCAGTCCACACAAGATGATGATCACACTGAGAAAGAGTTTGGTTCAGTGTAATCCAATGTAGCAGTACTTTAGTGTAGCAGCAGTATGTTGACTTTCTAGTTTGACTATTGTTGACTTTCTAGTTTGACTATTCTTGTAATCTTGTATAAATACTGGATGTACTGATCAATTTCATTAATGAGAATTCATAAGTTCCATTCACTTTCACACAGTTCTCTGAATTCAATAAAGGGACATTGTTGTGGATGTGAAAGAGAAATCGATTCAAAACAATGGTAAACTTCCATTTCCAAATTTCAAAGTCTTACTTTTTTTATGTATATATTTGACAAAATGCAACAACTCTTATTGCAGGTTCTTTACATTGGCGCTTGCTACAGTGGCTGTATGTTTGAACCGGATTATTTGGAGGACAAAAGCATATATGTAGTTACTTCAACTAAGGCTGCATGCAGTAGAGCCCAAAGGATCGATCGATTGAATCGTCTTAGTGTAGCAAATTTAAAGGATCGATCGATTGAAAAAAAAATGGGATGAGGGTCGAGTTTGCGATCGATTGGGATTGCTTGCTTTTTGTTTTTTTTCTTTCTTTTTACTATATAACCATTGCAAACAAGAGAGGAAAAAATAATAATAATAATAAAATAAAATTTAAAGCATATAGTAGCCAACAGTTACAATAAAAAAAATATATATATTTCACTTATAAATACCCAACATAAACACACAAAATAAACACACTTCAATCAACAAATCTCACAATTCTCTCAATTCAAAATGTCTAAGAAAACACCACAACAAAAAGGCCGAAAATCCCGATTGCCACAAAACATTCCGCAATTAACACCGGATCCGAATTTTCGGTTAACCGGTGTCTCACCAACCATCAATTTCCGACCGGCTACTTTAGATTATGAACCGCAAGAACCTCCGCAACAACAAACTAACAATCTATTTTCTATAAATCGTCCTATGAATCGTTCGTTTGTTCCACCATATCAACAACAACCACAAAGCCTCTTCCGTCGAAGCTTTATGTATGGCTCACCGGAATCGGTGTATCGTCCTACAATGGATTCATCACATTCCTCCTTTTTAAATTATCAACATTATTCTCCGGTTAACCGTATGAATCTGGATGCATGTGATTTTGATGAACAACTATACAACAATCCAGATTTTTATGTGGGAACTGGTTCGGGTTATCCGGCTCAAGGTTATCCGAGTCAAGACTTTTCAATGGCTTAAGGTTCGGGTCATGGATCGTTTCACGATTCGGTTTCAAATAATGATGATGATGATGATACTCCGGAAGAGATGTCACCGGTGAAACCAAAAAAAAAAGCTACAAAGGCTAAAAAGAAAAATGTTGAGAAAGAAACCAAGAATGATTCGTCAAATTGGACACGCAAAGAAGAATGAGGTTAGGAAGGCAACTGAGATGCCGGCTTTTTTATGTCCAGATGCGCGTCGTAAAAAAGCAATGACTTCTGAAACCGGATCGGATGCGCCTGAATTTCAAGAGACTCAAAATGAGCGACCAATGGGTCGTGACATGGCAAAGAAAAATAAGAAGAAATCATCTGTGAGTTCCAAGTCTTCCTATATGGATGATGTAGCCGACAAATGGAACACCATTAAGTCGAGAGTGATGGGAAAGAAGAAGGAGCTAGCAGATGAATACTACTCGTTGAAGAAACAAGAGTTGGAGCAAAGGAAAAGAGAGTCGGAAATAGAGGCAAAAAAAGTTCAAATCGAAAAAGAAAGACTTGAATTTGACCGCCAAAAGAGACGGGATAAAGACATCATATTCTACATCACACCAATCGACCCGTCTTTGCCCCCAAATGTACGAGAAAAGATGCAGGAAATGAAGGATGCAATCAAGGAACGACACAACCTAGATTATTATTTTTTAATAAGTATTGTAATGTTTTAAATTTATTTTAAGTATTATGTAAAATTTTAATTATTTTAATGAAATTTAAGTTTGTGTTAAAAATGTTAAAAAAAAAATAAAAAAAATAAAAATAAAAAAAAAAAAAAAAAAAAAAAATTGGCTGAAGGTTGCCTTACTGGGGTACCCAATCGCCTGAAGGTCGCTGGAGAGAGAAATCTGACGTGGCAGAGAAAATGGGAGGGATTGACCCTCCCTCCTTCAAGCAGCCTAATTGTTCACATCCAAGCTTTTCATCCAAGAATTCGTGGTGGGGTACTCATTATCAAAGCTGGTCCACACAGTTTGGTAGGGCATGGATTTATGACAGGTAACATCAATATTGTCAAATCTCGGTTCTTTAGATTTACTTTGGGGAAATCATCACTGCTGTAGACAGCAATGACTTTATCTGTAGTTTGGGTTTTTTGGCCACTTTTTAATCTTTAGCCCATTTTAACAAAAAAGCGCCAAGATCACTCAACTCATAAAAAGGCGCCAAGATCACTTTTTACTGATAGATAAACACTTTACAACACAAAATGGTTATCATAAAAAACCTCACAGTAGCAACAAGAATTCCATAAGAAAGTTGTATACTTAATGATAAACAATGGTGCTCTAACTATCAGATTATTCCACCGGCACTTCAGTTCTCTTATTAGCTTTTGCTTCACTCATCTCTTATTAGTAATCATACTTAGAATTATAAAAACAAGGTTAAAAATTTGTAGTATCAAAATCATCCATACCTTTTTCTCTTGGCAGCCAGTAATGTTGTGACCTTGTCCTCCACAATAACTACACTTTATCGTTTTTCTTTTCTTCGACTCCATGGAAGTTTCTAAACCCGGCTTTATTCTTGTATCAGCCGTTGGACGCCCTTTTGTCGTAACAGGATTTATTGGATCAGAAACAATAATGTGTTGCGATATCTCCCTTTTGTGTCACAACTGGTATTGTAGAGGTAATATCAAAATTGACATTAGCTCCTACGTTATGTCTTGATGTTGCTCGTTCAGACAATCATCAAAAAATGTATTAAGTTTTTCAATTTCACATGGTGAATCTCTTACTCCTTCAAGTACCTTATTGAACTTCGATCTGATAGACCATAAAGTCATGAAAGTTACCCTGTTTAGTGGCATTGTCGTTAACACCCCTCAATCCCGTTCCAATACTTCCTGCATTATATGTTGCTTTCATTGTCCATCTTGGTAATATGTAGTGATTAGGAATAGATGTTGAAAGCTTTCTCTTCATAATGTAGAGAATATGTTTGCACAGTATTCCACAAGTCTCAAATCTTGCACATGAACAAGTAGCAAAAAAAATCTGAACCAACTTTATGTTCAACAGTTTTCCAGTGTTCTTTATTGCCTTTCAAAAAACCAACACGATATTTTACCAAGTCATCAACTTTGCTAATTTTTTCATGTTTGCACGATATGTGCGTTTGTCATTCATATTTGAGAAAATTATCAAAAAGGTAGAAAAATTCAACCTTGATTCATTATGTAAACATTTTTAGCATCTTTTTTCTATTTTGGTCATTCTCAACTAATTAACTCTTCGACTCCACCCTTTTTGTGACACCTGTCCATTGCAAGTACAAAAGTTAGGTGAAAATATTTTATTGTTTTTTATGAGATTATAAAAATACCCTTATGTTTTATTAATTATATTTTTCTAATGTACTTGCACTTTATGATTTGCTACAAGTACTTTATACATTTATATTTGTACTTTGTATATCATGCATCACAACTTGTACCTTACCTACCTCACCCACCAACCATGTAACATCCGGTAATTTTTCAAACCTTTTTCACTAGCCAAATATTTATTTTTGCATCACCTTAATATTTGAACTTTTTCCTGAACTTATTTTAACTTGAGAAACGCGAGATATCTTGAGAAACGTGAGAGTTATCCCTTTATTATGTCAGCACAATCTATAAAGCATGAAACGAATCGAATTTGCCAAAGAAATTAACTTTGATGAAGTTATGCATATTTAAACTCGTTTTTATTAGAAAAATTATTTCGAGAACAATGGCACAAATTTCATAATTTTTCGAATCCGTTTGGTACGTCAAATAGGTCCCACAATGATTATCGTAAAAGTTTCACAAAGTTGACACATATACCCCTTCCGCCCACAAGTTACACCGCACCCCCTCTATTTTACTTTGTCCACCTTTAGTCCCTTACCTAGTATAAAAACATTTTTTATTATTTTCTTTTCTCATAACACACACACACTCACCCATATATCCTCTTTCTCCCTCCCACTCGTCGGACCACCACCTCCGACCACCACCACCACCGTCTACCGGCCACCACCATCGCCGGAAATTTTTTCGGCCAACCACCAAAGTTCACCAAAATATAGATCAAGACCCCTAGATCATTTCTGGAGCACTTGAGCTCACGAGGAGCTCGTTTGATACCCGAAAGCCGTCACGCCACCACCACAGTCAACACCACCACCCACCGCCACTTCACCCACCCCCTTTCCTCTTGGTAAAACCCTCATGCGCCACCCATTCCCTTTATTTTTAATTTAAATCGAAACCATAACTCTAAAATTTATTAAAACCGATTTTTAATAATTAAAAACCTTTTGTTTTTATTAAAACCGTGTGGATCTAATTGGTTTGACCTTGACTCGGTCCGAGTCATGTGACTCAGCCGAGTCAACTCGCGAGTCGAGTTGACTCGGGGCGAGTTCTTGATTATTGTTCGGTTTGGTCTCGGCCGCGGGCTACGGCTCATGGTGATTCGAGCCGTGACTCGTGGTGAGTCACGACGTGGACTTAGGATTAGTTTGGGTTTGTTTGTGAGTGGTCTTGGAGTTGGATTGGGATTGTTTGTGTTTGGGTTCGGATATGTTGTCGTGTAGGCCGAAGGGAGCAAGACTCAAATCGAGTCAAGCCGTGACTCAAGGTGAGTCACGGCATAAGGAGTATTATATGGACTTGTGTTTGTGTTGGTTTTGGATTCGGTTATGGTTGTGGTTAGGCCGAGAGCCACCACGGCTCGATGAGGAGTGAGTCGTGACTCAAGGGAGTCACGACATAGGTTATTAGTTGTTGTTTAGGATTTGTGTTTGGTTTGGATATTGTTGTTTAGATTCGGTTTATGTTTTTGCGTTAGCCGAGTGATGCATGACTCATATCGAGTCAAGCCGTGACTCAAGATGAGTCACGGCATAAGGTGTTGGTTGTTATTGTGTTTGGTTTAGTTTCGAATTTGGTTGTTTGGGGCCGAGAACCATACGGCTAGGATAAGAGTCAAACCGTGAATTGAGGCGAGTTACGGCAAGGGTGTCATTAGGTTTGTTTATGTCTCGGGTTTGATTTTGGTTTAGTGATATCGTGTCCTAGCCGAGAGCTACCTAGGATCAATATGATTCGAGCCATGACTCACGGGGAGTCACGGCAAGAGTCGAGTTTATTTGGTTTAGTCTCGAGTCAACTTTATAATAGTTTGGTCTTTTTATTTTAGTTTCCGTTACTTATTTATTTAGTTGTTTATCGATTGGTGTTTCGGAAATTATTTGGATAATATGGGATATGATTTGGACATTGGACTTGGATATGTTATTAACCTATGCTTGGATGAGAATTGGACGTTATTGGATTTACGGTATTAGCTGATGGACCTTATGGACGATTTTGGTAATTGAGACGGAAGAGTATGTTAGACTCATAAGAGCTTAACATATTTGGACCCGAACATACACAAAATGGTCGATAAACTTGACAACTAATATATACGCGAATGATAGCGTCCAATCGTATATATTTAACTTGTAAAATGTGACAATAAAACTTATATTCAAGAGTCGTAACGACTTGGAAATGCTTTATAAACGGACGCATCATACCCAAATTTCGATAAAATCTTTTATAACTTAATCGTTTATGATTACTCAATATCCTAAAAACCTTTTCGAAACTTATACATTTTCTTCTTAAATCACGATGTTTTATCAACTATTTGGGAAATGGGTAAAACACTGAAACAACCTATTGATGTTTTCTTTCTTGTGTTGATTATTTTATTCTTCTTCTTAATCTTATTTCTTCTCTCCTTTCGTTATTCTTTTCTTCGTATCCGTTTGTGTTTGCCGACTTCTATTATATTAACTTCTTGTATCCACACGAGTCTTAAATGTTATTTCTCTCAAACGCCATTGAAATAAAACCTTTTCATTTCAAATACGAGTATTAATTTATAAATCGCTTTGAGGTTTATTGGTGAGACATATTATTCACATATTAGGTTGTGCTGAGGTTCATTTGCCGTGCTATCCCATCTGATCATATTGTGATATCTTATTTCATCTGCTACTAAGGTGTGATTCGTAGCCCCACCCTTACTTTTAAATTGTTTATAAACCTATAGGGGAGATACATGCTATTTACTTATTTTTATGAGCACAATTGTTATTGGTATGCTATTCCTGACTAAACGATAATGATAAGTACCGTCCTTGCTAAAAGCAAGTCCCTCGATCATGAACTGTTGTTCCCTTAACACGCTTAGAGTTAACTAAAAAGTTAATCTATTTGTGTTTATGACTGATACGATGTATTTGATTAATTACAACTTATAAGTAAAACGTAAATATAAAAACACAATGTTTTTCAACGTTTAAATTCTTATTAGAAATCAATCAAAGAATCTATTACCCAAGTGTTTTGCGGAACAAACACTTGGGATTGAATAGACAAGGTATGGTGTCTCCTATCTAAACTCAAGCAATGCTTAAGTGGTAACAATATCGACCCACTGAGCTATCTCAGGGATTGGTTACTCTTTGTAGGAGAAAAGGGGTATTGTGAAAGTCTAAGCTTTTATTGCACAAAATACCTAACCCACTTTTCTCCATTTGTTTGCTATTTATAGGAAAACATGTAAGAGTCCTGAAGATTAAAATACATGAAGAATAAGAAGGCGTGTCTGACAACTACCACAGTATTTGTCATTTCCAAGAACCAATAGGATTGCGCCAAAAAGTCTTCGAGTGTTAGTTCTGACACTTCTTGACTTTTAGCCGCTTTAGGGATGGTTTGTTTCTGCCCTGATAAGATTTGTCCTTATCTCTTCAAACTCTTCCCGCTCAATCCTGCCTTTCTTTCAGGCTTCAGGTTCTTCAGTCTTCGTCTTCAGTCTTCAGTCTTCAATTACTTATTGTTGTTGAGGAGACTGGGGTTCAGTGAGCTCTTGTCTAACGCTTACTGAACCCATTACCTTCTTCTTCGTCTCAAGTTACACTTCAGGGAGATCCGCCTCCCTGAGTGGTGAGTCTTTCTTCTTAGACTTGTCCTGAGCATCTTGAAGGTAACTCACTGAGTGATTGTTCACTCAGTGACTTAATTGTGTTTTCGGTTGATTAACACTTAGCGTAATTTGTATTCAAATCCTGTTTTAAGGATCCTTGGGTACTGAAGGACCCAACAATCTCCCCCTATTTGGATATAAATTATGCTTAAGTGTTTTGATGAATCTTGACATCAGTGATTGGTTTAGGTCTCAATCTGCTTGTCATAACCTGTGGAAACCGTAGAAGGGGGGGGGGGGGTGAATACGTTTCCATTTAAAAACTTAAAACCTTTTGTATCAAATAACTGATCAAGTGTGACGTAATATGAAAAGTGTCAACAATGGTTATGTATCATCTAGGGATGAATAAATTAAACTACAACACAAGCACAATCAACCATGACACATACATAACATAAGCAACTAGCCACACAAGCATAAACACAATGCAAATATAAACATAAAGCGATAAGGAATAAAATGAAAGTAAAGAGATAAGTTAGAAGGCGCAAACCAGACACGGTGATTTATAGTGGTTCGGTCACGAAGCTCCTCTTCGCCCTACTCCACTCCCCGAGTACCCAACTCGAGAGTTACTTCACTAATCAACAAACTCCCTTCAGGCGGAGAAAACCGTTACACGTCGCTTAACTTGTTTTCCGACACTAAGCTAGATGTCGAGTGCTAATCTTAGCTAGCACCAATCTACCACGATCTACCCGATCTACACCTTACACGTCGCTTATCCTATTTCCGACACTAAGCTAGATGTCGAGTGCTAATCTTAGCTAGCACCAATCTACCACGATCTACCCGATCTACCCTTGATCCACATGATCAATCACACAAGCCCAATGGCTTTAAGAGATCTTCACTATCTCTTAAGATCACAATGATCTTGACTCACTCTCTCACAAAAGAAAAATAATCTTGATGTATGCTATGATACAATCAAGAGTGTAACAAATGTTACAAGACCTAACAACTCCAACACTTTGTATATACTTGGATACTTTGTGTTCTTCTCTTGCTAATCAAGAGGGATGACAACACTTTGTATCTACTTGGATACTTTGTGTTCTTCTCTTGCTAATCAAGAGGGATGACAACACTTTGTATCTAGGATACTTTGGGTTCTTCTCTTGCTAATCAAGAGGAATGAAGAGGATCACTTGAGTGGATGATTGGATCACTCTTAAACAACCTAAGACTCTCCAAATGATCAAAGAAAGTTATCTAAGTGAAGAGGGATAAGACCAGAGAAAAAGGACTGGAAAAATCAAGTTGGAAGTGTGGAATGGTCCACTATTTATAGACAAGGGAAAATCTGACCGTTACAGACCCACGGCTCCACTAAATACCCGACGGCTCCACTAAATTTAGTGGAGCCGTCCATACTTAAAGGTGCCGTTGGACGCTCCCTTTTTTGTCTTTAGTGGGGAAGGTTTATTTAAGGAAGTTGGAGCTGTTTTGGGGGGGAAAATGGCTGTTGGGAGTTTTCAAATTTATTTTTCAAAATAAAACATTTCTTTTTAATTCAAAAATAATTTGTAAAATATATTTTTGAAAAAATGTTTTGTCACATTAAAAATGTGAAGTTTAGAAAAATATAATCCTTTGATCATTTGTCAAGTAGTAGATTTGTTTGTCCATACCTTGAGTGATTTATGTCGGGATGGAAATCTACGACTTCTTTGAAGCATACTTGAGACGTCGGGAGGTGTTGATGAAGTATGCATTGATGATTTGTGTTTACAAGTAACTTGCACATTTTACGTTATGCATTACAAGTTACATGTTTGTCATTATTAAAACCGAAGAAACCGTTTAGTTTAAATATCGTAATATTTGCACTAACAATCTCCCCCTTTTTGATGATGACAAATATGTAAACCGTAACACATAGTAAAATGTAAAAGTTACCTGTTTACACTCCCCTTCTCCCCCTTTTGTCGAATCAAAAAGGTAGTTGCCTCGAGCGCTCCCTTGAATTCATTCCCTACTCCCCCTTATTGAACTACATTCCTTTCTTCCTAGAAAGGCGAGTTCCCCCTAGCTCAATGCTCCCCTATGGTGACTTAATCCCCTTGTTTATTTACCTTAGTATCTAGCGGATCCATGGATCAAATTCTTACAAAGGCTTTTCCTACATCAAGGGTTAGCTTCGTGCAACATAATATATAACAGTATAGGAGCAACATTATAGGGATAGAATACACATAGCAAGACATGCATGGGTTAAACTATGTTAACACGTAAGTGTCACAACCCGACCGAAAACCTAAGGTGTAATTGTTCACTCAATCACACTAATCAAGAACGAGATTCGTTCATTGACTGACGCACTAAATGACTTCTTCCAAGTTGTCATTGGGAAGGAAAGTTCTAACAAACCTTTTGAACAACATAATCATCTACCCAAGATGATTGATGTTAAGGATAGTTTGTTAATAAGACATACTCTAAATGATTACTATTATGACAAGTCGTGCCATAAAGTAGACTCGATAGAGGTTATACTTAAATAATTTCATAAGGTGGGAGAGTGTTGGTTGTGGTGACAACAAGGACAACTTGGGTTATGTGGTTGTAGGGGATAAATAATGGAATGACCCATTAGTGGTTGTGGTGAAGGTGATAGTGATAAGGATGATGTGTTGGTGCCAAGTCCAAAGAAGTTTGATGGTGATAGGGTTAGTGTGATGGCTAAAGGTTGTGGTGGACTTGGTGGAGGTAAGGGTGTAGGAATCCTAAAGGTGTAGGATGATGATGATGTGGTTGGAGGTGTTGGTTTTGCCCTTTGAGGAAAGGTGGGAAAGGATGGTTTAGGTTAATATATCGTTTGCACTGACAATGAGATGCATGATATAATTCAAAAGGGAAAAAGAAAATGGTGTATGTGATTCTAACAGGATTGTTGGTGGATATCTCTAACGGGGGTAAGGTAACGAGGTTCTAGGTTTCTAGGTTGGATGATCCTAGTTGTGTGTTAGAGATAATTTGGTGCATGAAGGGTTTCATATGTTTGTGAGGGTTGAAGGTTGTTGAACTAACTATCACTTATCCAAAGTGACGAGTAGTTGTAAGGTTTGAGTGTGATGAGTTGAAGGTTATAAGGTTTGAGTGTGATGTTCTATGGGTTGAAGGTTCTTAGACTAACTATCACTGTCAAGAGTGAAGTGTAGCTAAAAGGGTTGAGTGTGATGATGATGTTAATGTGAGGTTTGAAGGTGAGATGCAAGATAAGCTTGCAATGGTGAGGCCTTATATAGGCAAGAGTTTTTGGGATTCGAACTAAAGTTGGTGTTAGAGTCCTATGGTGTAGTGAGGGAATCCTAGGGTGTATGTGAGTTTGCAAAATTTTGCAGGTTTGAGGTTAGGAATGCAGGGATCTAAAGGAAACAGTGAAAATTCGTCAAACATAGGTACGGTACCACTAAATACCACACGGTACCGTTAAATTTAACGGTACCGTGGCCTATTTAACGGTACCGTGCCCTGGAAGTCACGAATTTTCCTGTGTAGCCTAGTTCTGGGCAGCTAAAGGGAAGTTTCCTAGAGAATAAGAACCACATTTGTATGTTCTTGAGGGTGTTTGGTGAAAGACTATATGAGTGTGTTTTCACTCCCCCTTAATCTATGACCATCCGGACAAGATGTAAAAGATAAAGAGGAAAACAAACATTGACGAAAGCGATGAGCTTAGTAACGTCATGACAAGTGGTGGATAGCATACGATAAACTTCACCTTTGAAGTCACGTAGCTCTTCTCAATCATTGTGAATATTCATAGAATATTATGATGAGGCATGCGATTACTAGGAGATATCCTAAGGGTTAAGAAGATAAAATCTTCAGAGTTGTGAGGTTGGTGACAAGGTTCTAGTGGGGTTATCTCAACTTATCCTAGCGGTTCTTCGCTTGAGGTGTGTGGAAGGTGAGTGGGATGCGGAAGCATTGGTAGTGTTTAGTACCATGCGAAAGTGTGACGGAAAAAGGCTAAGGAATCAGATGATAGATACAATCTATTCTGATAGGAGATGGTTTTGGGTTCAAGACTACATTGAGTGGGTTTTGATGGCAAGAGGAAATGGTTTTGGGTTTGTTTGAAAAAAGTTGTGCAAAAGAAAAATGAATAGGCGCGTTTTTCAGATGCACGGCTCCACGGTTCCACTAAACATTAGTGGAGCCGTGTCTCTTTAATGGAGCCGTGTGTCTGATTGAGCCATTTTTCTTCTTTTTTGATTTTTGGCTGATTAATCTTACTTATTTAGTAAGACTTTTTGACACGAGGAAAAAGTTTATACCTAATAAACTTTTTGATGAAAACGACTAGGAGAGATAACATGAAATGACCTTAGTGTTTCCAAGGAAATTGACTAAGTTGTCATTGGATGAGGGTTGACTTCTAATATTTCCCGTGAAATAAATAGAAGTTATAAGTAGTATTTTGGAGGATGACTATAATATTTCCCATGAAATATTTAATTAGTCGGAATACGAAACGCAAGGAATGACTTAATATTTCTCGTGAAATATTCAAACAGTCATGTGACAAGTCGAAAGGGAATGACTTAGAATTTCTTAGAGAAAATTCTAAAAGTCATGAGACGAATGAGAAAGATGACTTAAAAAGTCATGGGTGATTAGTAGAGAAATGACTTCAATGTTTCCCGCGAAACTTTTGAGAGGTCATAAAGGGGATGAAAGGTTATAAGGTATGACGCGAGGGATGACTTTAACATTTCCATAGAAATATTGAAATAGTCATGAGCGGGATGATAGGAATGACTTAAGAAGTCATATGACGAGACGTGAGAGATGACGTTCATATTTCCGAAGAAATATTTAGGTAGTCATTAAAGTGATGTGAAGAATGACTCAATATTTCCAGTGAAATATTTAAAGAGTCATAAGATTTATGGAATAAGTTCCATCATTCCTAGACCTAGACGGAGACGGTTAAGGGATTCTCGGTTGAGAGGATTGGTTGATTTACGGATTTCGAGGTGCTTCGCACGCGAGTGTTTCACGGGGTTTTGAAAGACGTAAAGCTAGGCCTATGGTGCTGATTCGCAGCAAGGTTTGGGATCTAAAGATGTGTATATACACACGAGGATGAAAGGAACTACTAATCACTTATATAGTAACTCGTGAGTCCTTTGTCACCCGAGGGTAGACGTAAGCTTTTAGCTTTTGGATGAGCGTTTTAACATACATTGTTAAAAGGCTTGAATGTGATGTTTCGGATATGACATTTAACAATTGCGATCGCAAGTTAAAATTACTTGAATATTTCGGATGAAATATTTAAGTTGTCAACCCTACTCCGAGTTCTACTGGGTTTGTATCTAACCTACCCATGACAAAAGGGTGTATTGCTTGGAAGAAGGCAAAGGGATGACTAGGGAATTAGGACAACTTCGCGACTACTCTAACTTATGGGTTTTGACACTAGTGTATGACTCTATGACTTCTAAGGGTTCATAGTGATAGGCATACCTAATTCCTAATGTGTCAAAATGACCTAGTGTGGGTGCAAGCAAATCATGTAGAATGCACATAACGAATAAATGCAAACATCATGCAGAACATGATAATCATTTAGCATTTAAGATCACGAAGACATTTAATCATATCTTATGAAAACATGTTATCATTTTGAAACACATATGTGGGATGCAAGCAATCTAGGTTTGCTAAGGAAGATCCTAGTTACTACTTGTTCAAAATGAGATCCTAACGGGAGATAAAGTTTACCGATGTAAACTATCTCTAGTCAAATGTAGGAATGAAAACTTTTCAAGTTAGAGAATGAGTATGAGACTATCACTAGTGGTGCTCAATTAAGGCTAAACACGACCATTTTTACGGGTTATACACCAACCCAACTTCTCTCCTGGAAGCAATCCAACCGTTAGGTCAAATTGAATTTCTAGTGCGATTCCTATATTTGCCTATCGAAGTATAGCAAAGATGATTTTATCTTGTTTTGCTATACATGGCCTAATATGACTTAATTAACCATACTTTGAAAGTAGGTTAAGAAAATGACATGTCTTACACAACTCCTAACAAAGGCAAGCGAGATGTTTTAATTTCGTGTTTGAGATTTAAAGGTTGTTTGATGGAGATGGTGTATTTTATGATCTCTTGGACAACATCTTTGTTTGTTGAGTTGTTACATGTTATTTTAACATGATTTGGTTTCCTAGAACCAAGAGACACTCTAATGTGATACAATGTAGAACCTACTACATCGTGTGTGTTTCAAGAATGCTCATTTGCATATCTTGAGTGAGAATCTAGTGAAGGTTACTTACCTCAATAGATCTTGTGAGCATTTTATTTGAAATGAGACATACTGTTTATTTCAAAAAGTATGATTTTCTAAGAGGAAACTTATCACTCTTAAGAATGCTTTGTGAAACAAGTATTTTAATGTATGACCAATTTTACTTGTTTATGCAATGACACATGTCCTAATAGGTTATTATTCAACTCTAATATCCTATATTTGTTAACATGATGCAATGTATTCTCTTGTAACATAACCATTCATGTTACAAAGAAAATGAGATGCATAGGATATAAGTTATCCATTGTCAATCTTTTGATAAGAGAAATACATGTGATATTCTCAAGATTGATGACTTACATAATAGTTAATAACATATTATGTGTGACACTTTTACTAGACATGTGACTTTGAGTGTTGAGTCGTTCATGAGCAAAGTTTACATATGTTGTTTGTTTGCTCTTGTTTGGTTTTTCGGAAATGACACATTTACTAATTGCACTGCAATGTAAATTACTTGTATATTTCGGATGAAACATCCAAGTTGTCAATCCTACTTGGTTGTGTATTTTATGCATCTTTTAAACATGTTAGTTTAAAGTTAGGAACACAACCATTGGACAACAAGACTTAACATAGCATCTTCAACACAAGTGTGAGTTATGATCCGATGCATATTATTTTCGTCTTGAGAGGACGTCATTATTTTCATAACAATCGAGTGTGATTGAGTATGTAGATTCAAGATAATATGTTTCATCATGTTTTGATGTTATCTTGAAGCTAAACAAATAATGACTCCAATTTCATGTCCACACTCGAAAACTTGTCAATTAGATTCGATGATGATATCAATCATAATTTGAATAATGAATTGATATGTACTCGAAATCTTTCTTGACCCTCACGATCACTCATTTTAAAAAGAAAATAAAAATTTAAGGAGTGTGTTCCATTTATTCTAATACTGCTTGTATGTGTGAGGTTAATGACATATTAAGTTACTACTTCGATATTGTCATTTATTTTTATTTGAGAAAAACTATTTATATTATTAAGTATAATACTTTTAGTTTTTCGACACCTCATTAGTATAAAAATAATTATCTTAACTATTTTTATACAACATACGTAAAATACTAAATGTTTAAAACATTTTGTATGTGTGTTAAATCACTGCAAGTTTAATACATTTTATTTTACTTAAATACTAATGTATTAACATTACCTTTTATCTTGTTTAGACAATCCATGGTCAAACAAGACAAAATGATGTAATGTTTTAAAGATCATGTTACGGATTTTATGAAAGTGTTAAGTGTTTTGGGGTGATATACATTTTACAATTAAACCTTTGGAAAAATAATTGTGTACGACAATATCTTTCAACACACATGATCTACCAACTTAGTTTCTATTCTTAAGAAAGTTACTAAACCATTTTAAGAACTTGCAACAAATGCAAGACAAATGGTTGATGCCAATATGCAATGCAAACTAATTACTTAATATAGTGCAAGTGATTTAGCATGAGCCTTATAAATGCATAAACCGAAAAACTATAATAAGCAAATAGCAATTTAGCTTAACACACAAAAATACTTATCGTCATTTTGTGTATTATGTATAACAATGTATACTAAGCTTGATTTTATTTGACAATGAATTTGTTTCCTCCCCATTTCAAAGATTTTTGCTGAGTCACTTTGAAAACATGTCAAGGTTTAAAAGTTGAATCGCCCTTTTTTAGTTTGACCAAAAATTTATGCAAACTGCATGACCAGAAGACCTTTAGTTGAAAATCAAGGACTTTAGCATACTCTCATTTAGAACTAATTCATAAAAATGTTTCTGAAATGAAAGTAGACTCAACATCATTTAAAATGATGGGCGACACGACTCGTACAGACTTATGGTTGATTTTATATGGATTTCTGAAAATGAACCAAAAGTGAAAAACAGACAAGCAGATGCACGGCACCATTAAATGACTCACGGTACCATTAAATATAACGGTACCGTACCATATTTAGTGGTACCGTGGTCTGTTTTCTGATTCAGAACTGCATGACATAATGACTCATTCTGAAAACATGATCGGACACTTAAAAACACTATTCTTTTAGTGGTTTAAGAAAACCTTCAAGCTAGTATGACAAAGTATACTTAACAACAAAACTTGTAAGTATTAAGCAACTAAATACTTTTCATATTTTATCACATTCATGGGTAATTTGATACATGGATCGTACTCAATTATAAAAACCATTTGTTTTAAAAATTTGAGCGACGTTGCTCTGGTACCAATTGTGGAAACCGTAGAGGGGGGGGGGGGGGGTGAATACGTTTCCATTTAAAACTTAAAACCTTTTGTATCAAATAACCGATCAAGTGTGACGTAATATGAAAAGTGTCAACAATGGTTATGTATCATCTAGGGATGAATAAATTAAACTACAACACAAGCACAATCAACCATGACACATACATAACATAAGCAACTAGCCACACAAGCATAAACACAATGCAAATATAAACATAAAGCGATAAGGAATAAAATGAAAGTAAAGAGATAAGTTAGAAGGCGCAAACCAGACACGGTGATTTATAGTGGTTCGGTCACGAAGCTCCTCTTCGCCCTACTCCACTCCCCGAGTACCCAACTCGAGAGTTACTTCACTAATCAACAAACTCCCTTCAGGCGGAGAAAACTGTTACACGTCGCTTAACTTGTTTTCCGACACTAAGCTAGATGTCGAGTGCTAATCTTAGCTAGCACCAATCTACCACGATCTACCCGATCTACACCTTACACGTCGCTTATCCTATTTTCGACACTAAGCTAGATGTCGAGTGCTAATCTTAGCTAGCACCAATCTACCACGATCTACCCGATCTACCCTTGATCCACATGATCAATCACACAAGCCCAATGGCTTCAAGAGATCTTCACTATCTCTTAAGATCACAATGATCTTGACTCACTCTCTCACAAAAGAAAAATAATCTTGATGTATGCTATGATACAATCAAGAGTGTAACAAATGTTACAAGACCTAACAACTCCAACACTTTGTATCTACTTGGATACTTTGTGTTCTTCTCTTGCTAATCAAGAGGGATGACAACACTTTGTATCTACTTGGATACTTTGTGTTCTTCTCTTGCTAATCAAGAGGGATGACAACACTTTGTATCTAGGATACTTTGTGTTCTTCTCTTGCTAATCAAGAGGAATGAAGAGGATCACTTGAGTGGATGATTGGATCACTCTTAAACAACCTAAGACTCTCCAAATGATCGAAGAAAGTTATCTAAGTGAAGAGGGATAAGACCAGAGAAAAAGGACTAGAAAAATCAAGTTGGAAGTGTGGAATGGTCCACTATTTATAGGCAAGGAAAAATCTGACCGTTACAGACCCACGGCTCCACTAAATACCCGACGGCTCCACTAAATTTAGTGGAGCCGTCCATACTTAAAGGTGCCGTTGGACGCTCCCTTTTTTGTCTTTAGTGGGGAAGGTTTATTTAAGGAAGTTGGAGCTGTTTTGGGGGGAAAAATGGCTGTTGGGAGTTTTCAAATTTATTTTTCAAAATAAAACATTTCTTTTTAATTCAAAAATAATTTGTAAAATATATTTTTGAAAAAATGTTTTGTCACATTAAAAATGTGAAGTTTAGAAAAATATAATCCTTTGATCATTTGTCAAGTAGTAGATTTGTTTGTCCATACCTTGAGTGATTTATGTCGGGATGGAAATCTACGACTTCTTTGAAGCATACTTGAGACGTCGGGAGGTGTTGATGAAGTATGCATTGATGATTTGTGTTTACAAGTAACTTGCACATTTTACGTTATGTATTACAAGTTACATGTTTGTCATCATTAAAACCGAAGAAACCGTTTAGTTTAAATATCGTAATATTTGCACTAACATAAGCCACTGGTACCTCTCAATTCTCTTTTTCCTTATCTCCTCAGCCTTTTTCAACCTTTCATCCCTTTTCTGCCTGAGAGCAATCATCTCAGCATCCTGAGCTTCCACAAAGCTCTCACCACCTTTCCTTCCAGCAAGGGCTTTTGGTTCAATTCCAAGCTTTTCAGCCTCTTCACTGACCACCTGGATAAGAGCAGACTTGTTCAGCCTTTCTTCTTCTGATGCTTTCTTCAACCATTCTTCCTTCTCCATATGAGCCTGAATTTCAGCCTCAGTGAGAAGATGCATCACTCCATTAATTTCATAAGGGACCTTGACTGGTTCATCAAGGTCAGGCCTTATGATCTGGGAAGCAGGCACCAATATTGTAGGTTCAGGCTCAGTAGTGAGAATGCATTTGCCTTAATCTTGGTGAGTTGATGATGGGGTTGTTTCAGGAATCTCCCCCTCAGTGTGAGAAGGAGGTTGTTGGCTGGAAGGAGGTAGTTGGCTGGAAGATGCTTCAGTGACTTTATCCCCCTCAACTGTTGCTTGAGCCATTGTGAGAGCAAGATTTGGAGTGCTCACTGAAGTTGAGGGAACAGTCTGACCTTTGAAAGCCTGATAGATCTCATTCATCATGGATTTGATGTCTGAGGTGTCTTGTTGAAGAGTGGTCACCTTTGCTTTAAGAGATGCCTGAGAAGCCTCTATAGCAATCATCCGAGGCCCAAGATTCCAGGCCAAGGAATTTGAAGACTTGGCCCAAGATGCCAAATTTGCCTCCATAAGAACCAGGGAAGACTTGATGGAGTCCACTGAAGAGCTGAGACCGTGAAGGTTAGAGGATGTCAGCGTGTTAACAAGCTCAGAGAACTGAGCTGACTGTCGCTGATAGGTCTCAGAAGCCTAAAGAATTTTCTTGTTGAGCTCAGGGTCATCTTTCACTGACTCTTGAATAGTTGCAACGCTCTTAGTAATGTTGGAAAGGGTAGCGTTGAACATTTTAAGATTATGATCAAGAGTTGTCAAGGAGTAGGAAATCTCTGATTGTTGTTCATTAACTTCATCATGATAAGCTTCAACAGATTCCTTCAGGTTGACATAATGAACTGCAGCTTCACAATGTTGGTCAAAAATTTATTCAGTGAGCCCTTGAAAGAGAGCATTGTTGGCTTTCTGCAAGAACTTGACCAATTGTCTTTCAGTGAGAGGAAGAATGTTGTTATACTTCCTGAGATTGGTTGGGCAAGATGATTCAGAGTCCGATGAATGATCAGCCTGAGATGTCGATTCTTCACCTTGTAGTGGAGAAGACTGATGCAATTGTTTAGTAGGTTGAGCATCAGTGTCCATATCATCACCTGCCTCAAACACTTCTTCCTCACTGTCAATGCTGAGCTCTTCATCAGACAAGAGAACAGCCTAAAAATCCGCCATTGACTGAATCTGCAACTGGGTTTGACCAGGTCCTGACCTCGCCATAATAACTGCGTGGGTTTGCTCAGCCTAGCGCTTGGAGTCAATTCTCGAGAGACTAGATCCACCATGAGGGGGTTGTGGTTCCATATCAGTGGGTGGTTGCATGCCCCCTGAGTCTTTGTCCCCATGTGTGCCTTCAAGCACTGGTGGGTGTTTTTCAGTAATATCACTAGGCACACTTTGTGATTGTTGATGGACGCCCTTCCCATCAGGGTTGTACTGTCCTTTTGGGGATTTAGGGTCCTTGACTCCCTGAGACCCTGAGTGTGATTTCTCAGGGCCGTAAGCAGGATGTGAATGGGTGTGAGTCCCCTTCTCAGTAAAGTAGTGCTGCTCTACCGAGGATTCAGGACCCTTTTCTCCCTCAGGCACAGATTGTGATTTATCAGTGCCTTCATCAGGATGTGATTGGGTGGAGGTTCCTGACTCCACTGACTTGTTAATGTCAGTAGAGCCATGAGGAAGGGTTTTGCCCGAGGATACTGGGGATGATTTCTCAGTACCCTCCGTTGGCTTTTCTTTTAAGGTCAAGAGGGTCTCAATGATGGGTGTCTCTGAAGTCTTGGTCGTTTGCCCTTCTTTTGAGGCAGAAGATCCAATGGCGAGTGGTGTGGGTTTCACCACCTTCTTGGTCCCTGCCTTCTTTTTCTTGTTCTCCTGCTTTTCAGGAGAAGGAATGGGTGAGATTGCCTTTTCCCCCTGAATAACTACCAACATGTAGTTGGTCAGGGCGATTGGTTGTACCTCAGTATGGCCACTTGTATAATTGGCCTGATGTAGGACGTCAGGTTTTGATCCTTAAGCGTCAGGCCTCATATAATTTGAGCCAAGTAGGTCCTGAAGCACGCAGGAAATGAACCTAGGGTAAGACATGTGTCTTTTCCTAGATTTTCCTGAGAGCTTGGCCACGAGGTCACGGAAGATTATTCCTCCGATGTCAATTTTTCTACCCTCAAGGAGACTGAACACCATCAATTGTTGTGATGAGTTCAACTGCTCCGTGAAGGATTTATTGCCTCCCAGGACCTGAATGACAAAAGTCATCAGGATCCTCCAGACTGGGGAAAACCAAGTCTTGATTATTGGTGCCTTGGCTAATAATGAACCTGGGGCCACATCAGGTTGTTTGGGGTCATGTAGCCCTAGAAAAAGCAATTCAGCCTTAACTTCTTGGTCAGTGGGGTTGGGCTCAAAATTCTCAGCGAAATCAAGGCCAGTGGCTTTGATGAAAGTTTTGTAATCAAGGGAGAGGGTCCTTCTCCCATTCATCACTGAGAATGTGATAATTGAGTCCTTGGTGTCCTCAGGGCTAGTTGCCACTGCAGTACACCAGAATTCCCTCAGGTAGTCATGATATATGACAGAGGGGGTCTTTGTGAACGCCGTAGCAAGAAAGCAGTTTTGAAGGTATTTAACCACATTCCTGTACGCCCAAAACTTTTAGGGATAGGCAAAGTTTCCTACCACGTTGTTTTTGGTCATGTCTACGCCCTCAATGAGGAATTCCACATTTGGGGCATATGTAATAGCTTTAGAAGTATCCATTTGTGTTGGAAAGTCTTGGGTTTGCAAGAACAACAAAGGTTTGGGTTTCTAAAGACTAAGAACACACACACAAAATTTTGTTTTGAAGGAAAAAGGCAAGAATTTGCTTAGGATTTTCTAAAAAATGTGTGTGTGTTTTTTGTTTGGGGGGTATTTATAGGGAAGTGGAGAAGAGGGTATTTTAGGCATTAAGCGGTTGAATTTTCTCAAAAGATATTATTTTTAAAACCGTTTTGAATAAAACGTTTGAGATCCGCATTTAATTCATAACCACTCCACTTTCCCTGTTTTGCGCAACTGTCGAGGTGAACAGTTGTGCAGTCTGCAAAAAATGTAATTTGCAGGGTTGAGTCATCACATATCTGTTATGTGATTGGAGAGACATTAAATGCCAAGTGGGAATGTGGGGGCCCATGAGGTGCATGCCAGAAAGGCAAAAGAACAAATATTCTTATATTAAATAAGAATTCAGTTACCAACCTCGGATATTTACTAACTAGATACTTAGAGCATTTAAGTTAGCATTGAATGTCTCTTGAGGGCCCTGAATGACTCTTCATTCAGTGAACATGCTTGTTCAGGACTTGGGTTTAGTTCCTGAGGTACAAGGGTTCAGGGTAGGTTATCCTGCTTGTTCAAGGACTTGGGTTTAGTTCCTGAGATTCAGGGAAGGTGATTCAGTGATCTTATTCACTGAGGAACACATTGAGTCAGGGACCTGGGGTTTTCAGAATTTACACATAGTTGGATGGATTCAATGAGTGGACTGATTCTCAATATCCAACATTCCTAGTTCAGCTTTTAGTCTTGTGAAAGTTGGTTCATCCTATCGTTTGGTGAATATATCAGCTAGCTGATATTCAGTAGGAATGAAGTGTAATTCAATGTCACCATTCATGACATGGTCCCTGATGAAGTGATATCTAATATCAATGTGTTTGTTCTCTGATGAAGAACATGGTTGTTTGAGATGGCAATTGCACTTGTGTTATCACAAAAGATGGGAACCATCTTGTACTGAATTCCATAGTCACTGAGTTGACTTTTTATCCAGAGTACATTTGCACAACAACTTGCTGCTGCAACATATTCAGCTTCAGCTGAGGACATGGCAACTGATTGTTGCTTCTTAGCACTCCAACAGACTAGTTTTCCACCAAGGATTTGGCAGGAGCCTGAGGTGTTTTTCCTGTCCATGTTGCATCTAGCATAGTCAGAGTCTGAGTATCCTTTGAGATCAAAGCCTGAATATTTAGGATAGTATAATCCAAGGTTTGGAGTACCTTTCAGGCACCTGAGTATCCTTTTCACAGCTGTGAGGTCAGATTCTCTTGGGTCAGATTGATATCTGGCACACAAACAGACTGAGAATTGGATGTCAGGCCTTGATGCAAGTAGATACATCAGTGATCCTATCATTCCTCTAAAAAGAGTTTGATTCACTGGTTTTCCAGTAAGGTCAAGACCATGGTTGTTTGGTGGAACCATGTGAGTTTTGACTGAGGCACAGTCACTGAGCTCATACTTCTTTAGTAGGCTCCTGACATACTTCTCTTGACTGATTGAGGTTCCTTTATCAGTCTGCTTGATTTGCAGTCTAAGGAAGTAAGTCAGTTCTCCCATCATGCTCATTTCAAATTTGTTTGCCATCAGTTTCTCAAACTGTTTGCAAAGTTTATAATTTGTTGAGCCAAAGATGATGTCATCAACATATACTTTTACAAGTATGACATCATTATTTGTCCTGTAGATAAACAATGTGTTGTCTATCTTGCCTCTGACAAATTTATTTTGGATCAGGAAGGCTGAGAGAGTTTCATACCATGCCCTGGGAGCTTGTTTCAGTCCATAAAGGGCTTTGTTAAGCTTGCAGACATAGTCAGGAAACTCATGGCTTTCAAATCCAGGAGGTTGCTGAACATAAACTTCTTCTTTCAGTGACCCATTTAAGAATGCACTTTTAACATCCATTTGGTACACCTTGAAGTTCATGTAGGTTGCAAAGGCAAGGAAGATCCTGATGGCTTCCATCCTTGCCACTGGTACAAATGTTTCTTCATAGTCAATGCCTTCTTGTTGGTTATAGCCTTTGGCTACAAGTCTGGCTTTGTTTTTAATGACTATGCCATTTTTATCAGATTTGTTTTTGAACACCCACTTCATACCAATGACTGAAACATCTTCAGGACATTTGACCAAGGTCATTACATTGTTTCTGTCAAATTGTTCCAGTTCATCATGCATGGCCTGAACCCAACTTGGATGATTAAGTGCTTCCTTGACACTTTTGGGTTCAATTGTGGAGATGAAATCCACAAATAGGCATTCATTGGCTGAGGCTGCTCTTAGTTGTGCAGCCATGCTTCTAGTGAGCATGCCTTCAGTAGGCTCTCCAATTATATTCACAAGTTCTATATCCTGAGACCTAGTCCAACTGTCCTGAGGTCTTGGGAACTGATTAGAACTTGAGGAGGCCTGATGGGTAGGGTCAGGATCAGACACAAGATGATCTTCAACATCTTGAGTGTCTGAGTGGGTTGACTCATCACTGTGATTGTTTGGTTCTTGAGCACTGTGTTCAGACTGAATGATTGCATCAGTACTTCTATTTGCTTCAACAAGCTCAGTGATGGTTGGGTAAGGAAGGTTGTGAGGGATGATGTAATAGGAGATGTCAGCATTTGCTTGGTATTGAGTGGAAGGACCATTGTCAGGATGATGTTCATCAGGAGGGTATTTTGATGAATCATCAATGCCTATCTCTTCCACTGAGGTGTTAGAGACACTGATTGCATCAGTGCTCTCATCAAAGGTAACATGGAATGTTTCCTCAGTTTGCTGTCTCCTAGTGTTGAACACCCTGAAGGTCTTTGAGACAAGAGAGTATCCTAGGAAGTATCCATCATCAGCTTTGGCATCAAATTTCCCTAAGTGATCCTTGTGGTTATGAATAAACACAGGACACCCAAAGACATGAAAGTAGCTGATGTTAGGGATCCTTCCTTTGAATAACTCATAAGGGGTTTTGCGATGTCTCTTGACAATGATGGATCTGTTTTGTGTGTAACAGGAAGTCTTTACTGCTTCAGTCCAGAAGTGTTTGGAAAGGATTGATCCATTTAGCATTGTCCTAGTTGCTTCAATGAGTGTTCTATTTTTCCTTTCAGCCACACCATTTTGTTCAGGTGTGTAAGGAGAGGAAAATTTTTGGAAAATTCCTTTCTCATCACAGAAACATTCAAGTTCATAGTTTTTGAACTCTGTTCCATTGTCAGTCCTAATCTGTTTGACTTTGATGTCATTTTGATTTTCAATGTTCTTGACAAAGGACATGATTGTTTCAGCTGCCTGACTCTTTTTGATCAGGAAGTAAACCCAAGTGTATCTTGAGTATTCATCCACAATGACCAGAGTATACTTCTCATGGTTAATGGATCTAGGACTGATGGGTCCATAGAGATCCATATGGAGAAGATGTAGGCTGTTCCTAATGGAAAAGTTTGTTTTGGTTTTAAAGGATGCTCTATGATGTTTACCTTTTTCACAGGCAGAGCATGGTTTATCCTTTGAAAACACAAGTGATGGTAAGCCAAAGACCTTGTTTTGTTTCACAAGATTGTTTATGTTTTTGAAGTTCAGGTGGGAGAGTCTCTTATGCCAAAGCCAGTTGAGGGTTTCAGTGGCTTTAGTAAAGAGACAAGTTCCATTCTGAGTTAGACTGGACATGTCTAATACATAAACATCTTGTCTTCTTGGTGCAATAAGAACAACTTCCTTATTTGCATTGAAGATGGTTCCTTGCTTATCATCAAACTGAACTATGTATTTTGCATCACATAGTTGACTAACACTGATCAAATTGTACTTAAGGCCATTGACATAAGCTATCCTAGTAAAGACTATACCACTACAGTTTACTGAACCATAACCTTCAGTGAGACATGATGAGTTATCAGCAAATATCACCTTGGGTCCTGGTTCTTCCACAAATTTGTGCAGATACTCTCTCACACCAGTCATGCTCCTTGAACATCCACTATCTAGATGCCAAACTGGCTTCCTGGCATGTCTCTGCACAAATATGTAAACTTAGTTAGTTCTTTCTAGGACCCCTCTTCTTGGAGGGTTTGGCTTGATTTGCCTTAATGATTGATGCATGGTTAGTGGTTGAATGGGCTGAGCTACCACAAAAATTTGCATTTCATTGAAGAGATGGACTCAGTGGATTGAGAGGATGATTTGGGGACTCCTCTTCTATTTTGAATGACCTTCTCATGTCCAGAGGTGTCATGAGTAGGATCTCCACATATTTCAAAACAGTTGTCCATTAGACAATCCTCAGGGAGGTGGTCATTAAAGCCACAGTGAGGGCAAGGTGCAAAAGGCTTTGCCATTTATTTCAGTTTCTGCTTTGAATCAGATGGATACTTATGAGCTTGTGCTTTAAAGTTTGCCATCTTTGTTGTGGCTGTGTATGATTGGTGATCAGAGGTCATGTGATCTTCCTTTTTGCATATCTTGCAGTAAAGGATTCTAAAACAATCATCAGAGGAATGATTGGTATAGTGACACATCTCACACTTTAGCAGAGGTTTTGAGGGTTTGGGTTTGGGTTTGGTGGTGCTTGAGGAAGCTTTGAGTTCCTTAATCTAAGATTGGGGAGTTTTCTCAGAAGATTCAATCTTCTCACTCAGCTTCCTGACAAGCTCAGCCAACTGATCAATTTTTGAGTCAGGGCTTTCTGTTTTTACTTTAGAAGGGACTGAAGTTGATGAGTCATCAGAATGTACTGAGACTTCAGGAGTTTGCCTTTTCAGGAGGGTTTTTCCCATTCCTGGGTTCTCCTTTGGAGAATACTGAGAGTAGACGAATGGTGGGAGGTCTGAGCATGGTGCAGCACCCTGAAGGATATACAGTGGTGGGAGTGGTGTGAATGATTCTGATTCAGACTCATTGACTGACTCAGTACTACTGGGTTGGTCAGTGAGTCCAAGCATATTTTTCAGAGCCTGAAATTCAGGAAGCAAGATTTTTCCAGTCTCAAAGTTTGGTAACTTACTGACTGGGTTGTCCCTGACAATCCAGTTATTTGACTTGGGTTGCATTTCTTGCTCAAAAGATATGCCAGCTGGAACAAAGGCCATTTCACTGTGACTCTCACTGGGGGTTTCAGTGAGTTGGTCAATTCCTATAGTTATCTTAGGAATTAAACCCACAGTATCAAAAACCTTGGGGTTCTTTTTAGTCCAGCCTTCAATGACAGCCTTTTCTTTGTTAAGTTTATTTTGAAGAGCTTGATTTTGCTTCAAAATCTCAGTGTTTTGAATTTGTAGTGTAATATTTTCTAACTTGGCTTGTTTTAGTACAAGCAATTCATCTCTACACTTATTCAATTCTAACACAAGATTGTTATATTTTGAAAGCAAGTTAAGCCTTTGTTCTTCAACAAACTTAAGATCTACACAAATATAATTCATAAGGACTGCCAGTCAGAATTATCATCCATAGAAAGTAAAGTGTTTACCTTCTTCATGGTTATGTTCACCCACTCTCCATTCCTTGCATGGCTTTTTCCAACAGCCACCTGATCACCTTCAGAAAGTGCCATCAGTGCACTCATGCTAATTTCCTCATCTTCTGAGGAGACCTCTTCTTCGTCCCAGTTATAAGCTTCTGCTACAAGAACCTTGTTCTTTGTCTGAACATGTTTGGATGTTTGAGCATCCTGAGACATTGAGGGATTAGTTTCAAGAAGTGCAAGTTTAGCCTTAGCTTTCCTATATTTTGCTTCAAAGTCTTTTTGGCCCTTTTGAACATTATTGTTTTGAAAGTTTTGGGTCGACTGAAGCATTCTAGGTTGAAACTTGCGAGTTCCTGAGGAACTGTTTCCTGAAAATTTATAAGAGGGTTCTGAGATGGTTTTAGAATAACATTCTCTAGCAAAATGACCCTTTTTACCACAATTAAAACATTCAGTTGTTTCATTTGCTTTGGCTTTTGAAAAGTTGGACTGATTTCTTTTGATGAAACGTTTTGAATTAGCAAGGAGTGCCCTTTCTTGGAATTCCAAGTTTAAATCATTTAGGTACTCATCACCAGTTCTTTCATCAATCTCATCTTCAGAATCTTCTTGAAAATCCTGCACAACACCATTAGAATAAAAGGCAGTTGATATGGGTGAGGAGGTCAAGGCCTTTTTGGTCTCAAGAGCTTTTGAGTCTGGGTATCTCCTAGAGATTAAGTTGTCTTCATAGACAAACTTCCCATAGATCTCAGGGAGCTCAAGCGTCTGAATGTGATTAGCATTCCTGAGGCCTTGTGAGAAGTTTAGCCACTTCTCAGGGAGACTGTTGACAAAGCCAACATTTGTCTCATGCTTAGACAAAACTACACCATCATTTGATAATTCGTTTATCAAGGTCTTGTATCTGGTATATGTCTGAGAGAGACTTTCAGAGTCCTTTGCCCTGAAAGTATTGTACTCAAGTTTCGGATCCATGATCCTGTTTTCCTTGGTATCTAAGGGACCTTCAAAGCTATTGATCAAGTCATCCCAAGTTTGCTTGGCTATTGAACAGTTGATGACTGATTCCATTATATCGTCAGGAATACAAGATATAATGATGATTTTCAGGCGCTGGTCTTGATTGACCACCCTTCTCTCATCAATGGTCCACTGAGCTTCAGGCTTGTTTAGCCCTTCAGCAGTCTTTGGGACATAGGGACCTTCTTTGACACAAGTGATGTAGTATGGTTCCATACCAGTCAAGTAGCAAAGCATTCGCTTTTTCCACTTGCTAAATTTACCAGCTTCAAGTTTAGGGGCAACAGCTGAAAAGCTTCTACCCTTTTTATCGACTAGCTGGGGCACAGTAATATCAGCCATAGTAGGATCTTGGTTTTAAAAACCTTGAGCACTCTTAGTTTTTGAAAAGATTTTATAAACCAGAGGCTCTGATACCACTTGTTGTTCCCTTAACACGCTTAGAGTTAACTAAAAAGTTAATCTATTTGTGTTTATGACTGATACGATGTATTTGATTAATTACAACTTATAAGTAAAACGTAAATATAAAAACACAATGTTTTTCAACGTTTAAATTCTTATTAGAAATCAATCAAAGAATCTATTACCCAAGTGTTTTGCGAAACAAACACTTGGGATTGAATAGACAAGGTATGGTGTCTCCTATCTAAACTCAAGCAATGCTTAAGTGGTAACAATATCGACCCATTGAGCTATCTCAGGGATTGGTTACTCTTTGTAGGAGAAAAGGGGTATTGTGAAAGTCTAAGCTTTTATTGCACAAAATACCTAACCCACTTTTCTCCATCTGTTTGCTATTTATAGGCAAACATGTAAGAGTCCTGAAGATTAAAATACATGAAGAATAAGAAGGTGTGTCTGAAAACTACCACAGTATTTGTCATTTCCAAGAACCAATAGGATTGCGCCAAAAAGTCTTCGAGTGTCAGTTCTGACACTTCTTGACTTTTAGCCGCTTTAGGGATGGTTTGTTTCTGCCCTGATAAGATTTGTCTTTATCTCTTCAAACTCTTCCCGCTCAATCACGCCTTTCTTTCAGACTTCAGGTTCTTCAATCTTCGTCTTCATCTTCAGTCTTCAGTCTTCAGTTACTTATTGTTGTTGAGGAGACTGGGGTTCAGTGAGCTCTTGTCTAACGCTCACTGAACCCATTACCTTCTTCTTCGTCTCAAGTTACACTTCAGGGAGATCCGCCTCCCTGAGTGGTGAGTCTTTCTTCTTAAACTCGTCCTGAGCATCTTGAAGGTAACTCACTGAGTGATTGTTCACTCAGTGACTTAATTGTGTTTTCGGTTGATTAACACTTAGCGTAATTTGTATTCAAATCCTGTTTTAAGGATCCTTGGGTACTGAAGGACCCAACATGAACCGTTAATCACTTGCGAGTGAGGGCGATTGTAGCATATAGGCCTATAGAAATTGACCTTCCCGCCATGTGGACTAAGGTCGATCCGCATGTGATGTACTATATTCGAGTTTTACTAGCTATCTGGAAAAGTACCTAGCTTTGGGGGAAACTATTATATTATCAAATTCCGCGGTTACTGTCGACTTACGCCAAGGTTATTGGTGCCGGTTAACGCTTTGTGTGTCATGAGCTTAGCAGAATTATTTGACGCTTACCTAATATTTGTATTTGTTACATATATCTTCCAGACTTAAAATCTTGTGCTCAACTGTTATTTATTAAACCTATGGATTACACTCAACCTTTGTGTTGACTTTTTAGCATGTTTTATCTAAGGTAATTGATGCATATTTGTGGGCACCGGGAGTGGCTGAAGACTTTTGATGGCTATCTTGGGCTTTACTATCTATCCCTACTATTTTATTATTCGAAAAACCTTTTAAACTATGTCTTTTATTTCCGCTGCAAACTATGTTCTATTTCCGCTGCAAACCATGTTTTATTTTCTGTTGCAACTTATATTGAGAGTCATTTAGACTCTAAATGTTAAATTTTGTATTCGAATGATATGTTTTTGTTAAAACGTCTCGTTATGAGATTGTTTTCTATGGATGTGACTGTCTTACCCCTCACGTAGCACCCTAAGCTCCGTTCTGCTGCCATATTCCGAGTTGGGGTGTTACAAACCACCACCCACTTCACCAGTCCATCACCACCACCATCACCACTGCTAGACTGCTCGACACCACTGCTCAACTGCTCGACCACCACTGCTTAACCACCACCCACTACTTAACTACCATTACAACTGATCGACCACCACTACTAGACCAAACACCTCCAAACCGACACCACAACCACCACATTGTTGACTATTTAGTTTACCATCACAAACTTAATTTACCAACAAACAATTACATTAAAAAATTACCCCAACTTTATAACATATTTTACATAAACTCTATAACAACAAATACATAAAGTTATATAAATTTTGTAACTAAATTTAAAGAAACTTTGTATAAACTTACATCAAACTCTAATCAAAAGGGGTTTTATAAAGAATTGGAGAACCCGTACAGTATAAGAACAAAATACAAGAAAAGAAATGCTTGGAAATAGGCATACAAATATTTAATTGTACTTGAATAAAATACTATTCTACATATGCAAGTAAACCTTTGACTTTTACATAACATAAAAGTAAAAAAATTCAAAACTTGACTTTTAAGATCTGCCCATCTACATTAATTCAATTCGTGAAGCAAATTCTGACTTCCATATCTTTAATTCGTGAGCAAGCGGCAAAATTCGGCAACTGCAGCAGATTTCGACGGCGGGAGCGGCAAGCAGCAGCTAGAAGCGAGGGTTTTTTATAAGCAAAAAACGAACTCAGAAACGTAAAAAATGTATAGATCCGGCCAAGACCATTATAAAAAGACACCCCCAGATCCTGCCAACAACAACAAGATCCGGCCACCAGATCTGATCTGGCTAGCAGATCCGATCCGGCCACCATATTCGCCGGGCCACGTAAAATAGCGATCCTTTTAAGCAATTTACAGATACGATGTCTCTGTTTTTTTTTTTTTGCATATCCTCGCTGGAGTCATATTCGTCAGTTCTGTAAATCCGGAGTTGCCGGATTTGGTTGCCGGAGAGTCGCCGGAACTGGGTATGTGTTGTGGATAAAATATTTGAAATGATAAAATGGGTTAGGTGGTAAGATATAAATGGGGTTAGTTGTTAGAGATAAGGTATGTGTGGTGCTGAGTAGGTGGGTAGGTAAATATAATTAATAAAGTATAAGGGTATTTTTGTAATCTCATAAAAAATAATAAAATATCTTCACCTAACTTTTGTACTTGCAATGGACATGTGTCACAAAAAGGGTGGAGTCGAGTAGTTGATCTGTTGAGCATGGCCAAAATGTAAAAATGATGCTAAAAATGTCTAGATAAAAAATCAATGTTTGATTTTTCAACCTTTTGGTAATTTTCTCTTTTCATATTTTTGTAGCCCTCCTTGTTACACACAAATACGTGTTGATATATTTCTTTCGTGACTGAGTGCTTATTATGGTAACTTTTACGAATTCCAAAACCTTTAGAAAGACCATACTCTATAAATCTTTTTCCTTTTTTTTCTTTTTTTTTTTTTGAAGGCGACTTTCAATTTTTTGGATTAGAGAGTCGTACCTGTCACAAAGGCAAGCCCTCATCCACCACATACCAGACTATACTGTCTGAATCGGGCCCACGCTGGTGTAGTGGGGATTGAACGGCTTCCGTCCGGAAACCGTACTGCCTCCACACGAGATTACTCGCTGGAGTAACAGCCGGATGAAAACCGGGTCCGGCTCGGATTCGAATCTGCGACATTAATTGCTCATAGACTCTCCTCTTCATTGCCTAATATCAACAGACCCTGTGATCAAAGAGGACTTCCCGGATGGTCACCCATCCGGTACTACTCTCTTTGTGGCTCACTTAACCATGTAAGCATTCACCACTAGAACACAAGGTAGTTGATAAATCTTTTTCCTATTAAAGAGTACCCAAAAGATCGACTGAAATCATTGGCCGAATCAAATTCATTCTCCTCACCTGATTCAACCTCGATTTCTTCCTCATCGTGCATAAGATAACCATTTTTTTCAATCTCACTGATTAAAATGTCTTCATCTTGAATATATGTTACACCTGATCAATTTAAAGAGATAATTTTACTTATGTTGGATAAACTAAGAGAAATATTGAAGACACATGCAACAAAGAAAACTATTTGGTCAATAGTTTTCTTTTGACCCATGAAACAAAGAAAACTATTTCCTTCACATACAAAATAATATATCATGGACTCATTTTATATAACAGTTATGAATTAAATTGTAATAAAGTTTCGCTTTATTCAAACCTGGTTGTGCTTGGTCTTTGTAGACTGAATCAACCATGATCAAAATAATTGCACTGTGGTGATCCCAGTTTTTTATTTATTTGGTTTTTAAGTGTTAATAATCATTTTGGCGGCATTTGATTTGGTTTGGCGCCTTTTTGTGAGTTAAGTGATCTCGGCGCTTTTTTGGTTGAATTTTAAATTGGTTAACAATGTCTACAGTTTGCAGCACAACAGGCTAACAAGATCCATTGGCGAGCAATTTGATGAGGTTTGACACTATTTAGCTTCTGCATCTTACTTTTCTTCCTTTGGATTAAAAAAAAAGCATGTGTTAACTTTGTATAGCACCTTTGACCTTTACATCAAACGTTAGTAGTCATTTTTAATTACTCATGATTTTACAAACACATACACAAGTAATTATCTGTCTGACTATAAGAGCACACGGTGTTATCACATTTTTAGTGAGTGAAAGCTTCACATTTTGACGTTAAACCCACGTTAACCACACTGGCCTCCCACGTTAAACCTTTAACGCTGCGTTAAAGGATGAAAAGAAATAATAATAATAAAAAAAAATCAATTCACCCCCCTCAAACGGCTATTATGACCGTTGGGTTTAAAATAAAATAAAAAATCAATTTACCCCCTCAACGTTTATAAACGGCTACTTTGACTAAAAAAAAATCAAAACCATTTTCCCACCACTATAAATAAATACCCAATAAACACACAATTTTTTTTTCACACTTCCACAACTCAAACTCAAAATTATATACTTTCTCTCTAACAAAAAAAACTTGTTCATTCACAATGGATCCGAATCAAAGTGACGAAGAACCTAAGAACTGGTCCGATGTAGATGACGAAACTGACTTAGAGTTTATGATAGCCGCGTACGAATATCACCAACAGCAGCTCGACCTCGCTTGTCCTGTAATCCGAACTATCGTGAAATTGTCAGGATACGTAGAATCATGTATTCTTGCATTATTTTGCATAATATGGTTTTAAAAGATCAAAAGTTTGCACTACGTGAGTATGGCGAGATTTGGGTGGATCCGTCATCACGTATGAGGAAAGACATGTTGGTCGAAAGATGTGATGTCCAACGTCGAAATGCAAAAGAAATACGCGACAGAGAAACGCATACTCGACTTCAACTAGACCTTATGGAGCATCTTTGGCAGAAATATCTTCAACGACAGCAACAACAAGATTCCGAAGATGATGAATAAGTATTTGTTTCGTATTGTAATGTTTAATTTTTAATGTTATGTAATGTTTAATATCCGTATTGTAATGTTTAAGAATTAATGTTATGTAATGTTTAATATCCGTATTGTAATGTTTAAGAATTAATGTTATGTTTTTTACTAAATGAAGTATTAGTTTTAGTTTAGGGGTTGAATTTGAAAATAGTTGAGTTAAAGTTGAGTTAAGGTTGAGTTATGATAAGGGGTGTTCTTTTTAGTTAAAGGTAAAAAGATTAAAGCTGATATGGCGCTGATGTGACACTGGATGAAAGTTTAACCCAGGGTGATGACACCTTCTGCTCTCTACACCTTTACATCAAAAGCAAAAACTATTTACTTGATTCTAATTATTCAGTATTATATCAAGCCGGCCCCGATAACAAGTCCTGGCCCGGTTTATAGTGTAGCCTGGCTAAAGCCTGCTCAGGTAATAATTTTTGATAAGAAAAATATAATGTTTATGCTAATATTGTGTTGATTTTATGTTTAGATATTAATTTTTACTAGGACCATATGTAGATAACCAGGCAGTAAAAACTAATGTACCCGCACTACTGATATACATCAAAATGAAAACTATGTGATAAATAGCATTTCCAATTAATAATACGAGAAATATGAACTTATGGAGTGCTTAAAATGCATCTGGTATGGTGGCTTACTAGTTTTTAGTAACATAAATAATGGTTCATCATTGTGATTCGTTTTTAAGGACATGTAATTGTTAAAAACATTATTCCTTGACTAATTATAGTTTCCTATAAAATTTTAATCTTGTATAAATTTATTTTACAGGTCAAGAGGAATCCATCCACTAGGTCCGCAGTCATGGAGTATGGTGCTAAAGAGCTGAAAACTGAGAAGCTTTTTCGATATCAGGGGTATTAAAAGAAAGGTAATAAACTGATGCTATCTGTTTGAGTAATTGTTAGAAATGAAGCTGAGCGATATTTACGTGAATTGGAGTAGACAACTAGTATGCGTATAACGCAGGGACTGCTAATGTAATATTGGAATAGTTGTCTTGTGTAAGGCCTATATAAACCCCTCAAGACTTCACTTGAGGGGTGTGGGTGTGTAACCTTATTCTTAATATCAATAATATCTTTGTTCACCTCACATTCTCTCTACTTTCTCTCTCTAAAAACTATCATGGATTTCATATATTTTGATCAAACAAGACCTCCCGAACCACATAAATCACTTGTATTATCGGTCCCACAATTGGTATAATGAGCCAGGTTGTGGTATTTCATTGATTTATGTTGGTTCGATTCTTGTTTTAAGCTGTTTTTACCCTACTTTTTTTGGATCTGAATTTTTTTTTTACATAACTTTTTGGTAATCAGTTTTTTACAAGATTTTTTTGTATCCAAAAAGTCAAAACAAATTAGTTTTAATAGTTTCAGTGTTTTGTATCAAACATACTGGTCATTTTAGTTTGTTTGTAACATCAATCTATGTTCTGACTTGTTTTGCACTATTTCCGTGAATCTGTGGTAGAGTATTCTGGTCAAATATGGGTCATAAAAGGTGAACAGAAAAGATGGTCGGAACTTTTGGTCGGAAAAATCGCCGGATTTTTTGGTCAAAAAGTCAAAACCCCTTTTTATTGAAATTGCTTGTAAAGCAATTCCGATAAACCCTCTTCTATCGGAATTCGATTTCTCGTAAAGAAATTTGATAACCTATCGAAATTGGATTTTTATCGCAATTCGATAGGTCAAATAGTCAAACCTATCGAAATTGGAGTTTATCGCAATTCGACAGGTCAAACGGTCAAACTTATCGAAATTGGTTTTTAAACCACTTATCGAAATTCTTATGTCCACTTATCGAAATTTAACCAACAGAAAAGAATCAAGATGAAGAGAAGACTGTTGTTGACCACGACCAAATCATATACCAAAGACAGTTTGACCTTTGACTACAAAACAAAATACCAAGACTACAATAACATCATCAGTCCAACAACACCATAACTAACCTAAATCCCATCTCCTTCAAACTCACAGTTACACACCATAGTCCCATCTCCTATCTACTAAAACGAAAACAAACAAAAGATCTCAGCAATGGTTCAACTTTTTGTCTAATCTTTAACATATTTTTTTTAGTTGAAATCATGTCTTCATAGATCTTAAACATAGAAATTGAAAGTATCTATTGATCTCAGTTTTTCCTATTCGTGTGCTATAACAATAGCCATAGACCTCAAAAATCGAGCACGAAAAGGAATAATAAATCACTGATCTGTTTAGAAGATGAACTTCTTTTCAATATACGAATATCAAACAAAAGAACAAGAACAAGAACAAGAGTGCTCATATTCCTTCTTGCTTTCGGCGTGACACAATCGAAAACAAAAAAGTAAAGAAACCTACCCGAGACCTTTTTTCAGATCTCGCAGCCATTTACAAGCACTTGTGGTACGGATTGAACAGTAATTGAAGATATCAATTGCAAGATTTATTGTGTTCTTGTGTTAAAGTAAACACTAATTGGTGTTTTCGGTGTTGATAGTGGATTAATGAAGGAGATATGATAGATGAGTTTGATATAAGATGAGATTAGAGGAATTAGGAGATCGTTTTTTTTTTACTGTGAAGAAAAGGGGGGCGGATAAAATGAGATTAGGGTTAGGGATTTGGTTTATATCACTTTATCATTACCAGGTATAGAAGTGAGTTGGATCGGGTTTGACATTGTTTATGGGCTTGGGATCCGGATTTGGGCTTAAGTGTTTAACACACATAATGGTGGGCTGCTTAATATGAACACATATTTGTCATCCGTATTTTTTTGGTTATAAAAATATTGGATACAAATTGTTGATATTATTGGTAAATTGAGTGGTATTTTGGATAAAAAATTTCACAGGGATACATATTTCACATGGCTAAATTTTGAACGTTATCGAAAATGTGACTATGGGGATTATTCTTTATTACTTATTTGAGCTTGAAGTGGAGTTTCACGAGTTCATGCACTTATTATCTCAAAGTCTAGGGGTTGGTTGGATGCAAGACATTTGGAGATCATTGTTTGAGCATTTATAGAATAGTGATTAAGACTTGGACATCTAGCTATGTGTGAGATCTATAAACGCATAAGTTGGTTCTTAATGCTCACAATAGCTATCACTTTAAGGAGTTACGTTGTAGTGCTCAGTGTCACAAAAGGTTGTGGATTGTTTAAGAGGCGGATATACAATAAAGGATGGATGGTTGGGTATATGCCACTACCTATAATTTAAAGAGTGACGTTGTTGTGCTCAATATAGGTTCTTAATCACACATTAGTACAAGCTTAAGTCACAAGTCTGGAAATTTTACTTCATTCTCAAGTTTGTCATATCGGGTTGTCTCCATACGTGGTCATTTACTATTAGCCAGTGGAAGTGAAAAGAGGTTTGATAAGAGGTTGATTTGAAGAGAATTGTAGAGAGAATAGTTATCGACATCCACTCATGGGGTATTGATTTGTATGTTGCTTCCAGTTGATATGTTTATGTACACATATGTATGATGAGTCCGAAAGATCGTCATCATCCTAGAGGGAGAAATGTGTACATCGGGGCTTTTATTGAAGAACTGGAAGCATTCTAAGTGAGTTGAAGATGTCGATATGATGCTCCCCAAACAAACCTGTGAAGAAGTTACAGATTATCAGTCTATGATCCATTTTCCGCTGTGCAAGAGACTGAAGACAATTTGGGCAGAATTCAGAGAAACTTCTTCTACAAGCATCAGGGTTATATCAAACGGGTTGTCAATTTGGGAGGGAGCACATATAAGAAAAGGGCTTACTAATTGGGAGGGAGTAATAACCCAATTAGATCATTACAGTGATTCTGCAAGTAATTCAAGCAAGCTGAGGAAGATACGAGAAGATCAAGAGCTGTGAAGGCATCCTCAGAGGCAACTACACTGCTTTAGCATTGTATTCATCATTTTTATGTACTTGTTAGGAATCATTGTAACCAATTCACGTATATCTCCGGCTGGAGGGAGATTGTTAGAAATGAAGCTGAGCGATATTTACGTGAATTAGAGTAGACAACTAGTATGCGTATAACGCAGGGACTGCTAATGTAATATTAGAATAGTTGTCTTGTGTAAAGCCTATATAAACCCCTCAAGACTTCACTTGAGGGGTGTGGGTGTGGGTGTGGGTGTGTAACCTTATTCTTAATATCAATAATATCTTTGTTCATCTCACCTTCTCTCTACTTTCTCTCTCTAAAAACTATCATGGATTTCATATACTTTGATCAACCAAGACCTCCCGAACCATATAAATCACTTGTATTATCGGTCCTACAGTAATTGTTGCTATTCAAAATCCATCTTGATCTCACAAATCCGGTTACCCAATTTTATGCCAATATGGCATTTCTATACGCTTATTTTCATTATGCTTAAGGTAAAATGGTCCTCTAAATTAAAATTTCTAGCCAACAATTGGGGGGGGAGGAAGGGGTAACTGGGAGAGTAGATTTTATTTTGGGGCGAAATGTCGACTGTTTGCCACTTGGTGTGACTCAAAAGAAGATTTAGCACGCATGTGGTTAATCTGGATTGTCACTTGATGTTTATGTCTGCTGTTTTATTTATGTTTGTAAAAGCTTGTTTCCCAAAATAGATTTTGAAACATGCATGAGTTGGAATGGATTTTTAGTTAACAAGTGAAAAGTGGTAATTTGACTTGTATAAAAAAATCAAAGTTTTTGTGCATTGTCAAAACCACACACTGATCGATTTCGCAGATGCCTGTGATTAATAAGTATGTGTAATCAGAATAGAATGCTAATGATATAACTAAGTATATGAATGCAGAAAAAAGAACCTACTTTTGTTGAAAAACCATATAGAAGTACAAAAGTATATGTGTTAATTTTCCACTTAGCTAAACGAACATACAAAGAGCATTACCTAAAAGGATGCCTACATGCAGCGAAACCTTCCCCAAGCATAACATTGACTCTTGGTATATTTGTGAAACTTGTTGTATCAGTAATCACAAGACTGCAAAGCGTAAGATATGCTGGCTAAGAAGACCTCCTATGGTGCTTCAAAACACAATTGGTTTTAATTTTTTTGGATCTACTGCCCCTATCTTTTGTGACATGGCATGAATCATTAAACCTGCACGCACGAATTATAGTTCTTTGAAAGAGGCGTGAATGATTTCTACTTTTTACACACCGTTAATATTTCATATACCACATGCTAATGATTTACATATGTCATCTTCTTTAATTTTTAGTTTTACATATAAACAACTTAGAAATGATTAATATTCAATGGAAAGTAGTGATTTTTTTTTGTGAACTATTTTCTGTTATATCTTAAAAGGGTCACCACTTTAACAAACAAGTGCAATGGTTCCGAAATCCTTTTATGCTATACTATTTTTTATTGTTTTTTTTTCACCTTTAATTTTGCTTTCTTTCTTTTATGTTTGACTTAAAAGATTTTTGTATCAAACATTGTCTTTTATAGCACAACTTAAGAACCCAATTGGATTCCTAAAATGCACTATATTTAGTTAAATACTTAAAAGGGTAAATAATATCTATTATCTGTAATGCATTTCGTAATTTTACTTTTTAAAATGTAAAAAAAAATAAAAAAATAAAAAATTAAGTTTATACAAATTGCTAATTTTAAACATTTGTTACATCAAAAGTCCTTTAAAGTCAAATTAATAGACATTCAAGTTTTATAACCACAATTGTGTCATTACATCCGCTAAATATTGATATTTCTAGAACGATAAGCATTTAATTTCATCAATAGCTAAATGTTTCACCGTTTATTTCCTACAATAACACTTAAGTTAGTACTTCGTAGGCTTATTGTTTAGTAATTAAATAAATGTGACAAAAGAATAATATTTCATAAAATGTGTCTACACATAAGTTTTGTTACAAAGAATCTTACAGGCGAAACCACAATAAATTTTTTATTAAATATATCGTATGTTACAATTTTAGTAGTGAAAGAAGGAAAGAAATGATATATACTTATAAAATATCTTATCTCAAGATAATTTTATATAAGAACTAAACTACCAAATTAGAGAAAATAAAGGCAAGCTAATAATCCTTGCATAGTTATATATCTTTTTGGAATGACAAGATATTATAAAAAACACCTCAAGCAAAAACTTCATTTTAACAAAGAAAACTAACAGCTACGAAAACCTCCCTAACCACCAACACTCATCTGTCCCAAGCGAAACCCAAATGCCTACACTGACCAAATAGCCATAACAGAACCAATTATTGCACTTGTGAGAACGATAAGCATTTAATTTCATCCGCTAAATATTCATATTTCTAGAACGATAAGCATTTAATTTTATCAATAGCTAAATGTTTCACTGTTTAATTCCTACAAAAACACTTAAGGTAGTACTTCGCAGGTTTCTTTCGCAAGTAAGCCCCATATATAATATATATATAGAGGAATAGATATATGAATATACCTAGTACATATTTCTAGTAGTATTTGTTGTTGTCGTCACTGCTTTACCTTAAACCATTGTTGAGCATACACATACCTGACCGAATATTCATATCTTCTTTCATAACAGCCATCCACGTGGAAATTACCTCGCAAGCAACTGCATCTATAATAGTCAATTACTCATGTGCATGTTCTACTATCACTCCAACAACTCCTAAATCAACCATATTACTGTCACCTCTATATCTGAGTGGTTATTGTACTGACATATCGTGTGGAAACTGATTAGCGATTAAAACCTGAGTCTTAAAAACCTGTGAACAATCACCCAAATCCCAACTTCCTAGAGGTTCCACCTCAAATCTATGATCTTGATGTGGTTCCACCTCAAACTCAACTTCATGCAACGTATAGGTTGAACCCGTACCTACACCAGACTCTTTATGAGTATCTGTATACCAATCATTATCAAAGCATATGTTCCCAAACACAAAAATATCAAGCTTAACCGTCGACATCCCGTAAACCATTGTATAACCGATTGAACCTAGTGAGAAATCTCACCCGAAATCAACTAACAAGTACCATGTGTGCAACCCTTCAAAGTCTTGATCTTTATTCACTCTTCAATCGATTCAACCACTGTAGAAACCTTAATAGTAAATCGACTAACCCCAAGAGCAAACCTGAAAACCCCTTTGAAATAAATCCCCTGTCAATTAAACCCCAACAATCCCGAATCTTGAGACATAAGTAACAAGCTAGTTTGACAAACCCTTGATGATTGAAGATCTCTTTGTCGATTACTCTTGAACAAATCGAATGGAACAACCCTAAGTCGAAACTCTTGCTTGAAATGACACTTGTTTCAACACTAAGTAACCTTCTTTAAGCCGAAACCTTGAAGTTGATAATCTTGCAAAACCTTGTCACTTTTGAAGCTCAAAACCAAAACTCCAAGAACCTTGTGACATAAAAAAAAGAGGATTTCCTATAAACCTAACAAAATCGATTTGACTGCTTACAAGACAACGTCAAGAACCTTTATGCTCAATTAATCTTGAAGCCAAAACCTAGAAATCTTGAACCTTGTAATGTACGCAACGATAGCCAAACAATAACCGAAAAACGAAAAAGAACACAACAATGAGATCACGAAATTTCGAGAACTTATATCTCATTGTTGGAACATCCGATGTAAGATCCCTCTAGTGAAATCCTATATCTATTTGTCTTCAACCTACTATTCGAATTTATTAGAAATCCGACGGTTACCCAACCTGCAGCGCCAATTCTCCCATGACTGCGCAATAACCGACGAACCAAAGCCGGTTCACTCATTTGTCTTATTTTGGCTCTCTAAATGTTGTGCGGTTCGTTCTCCTCGAACAAGACTTCAATACCAATTGTTGGAATAAGTCCAACAAACTGGTTTTTACAGCGGATCGAACAACAAATCAAGAACTACTCCCACAAGACCTTGACAAAAGGATATTATCCTTTAATGCCGAGTGGCACCAACACATATACAAGATAATTTAAACTCAATATTGAAAGTGAGCAAGAAAAAAAGATACAAATAAACCTCACCCCAACATATCTATTTATAGAGAATGAGGGGGAGAAACTTAATCCTTAGTAAACAAGGAACATGCATTGAGAAGGTTAGGAGATTTCCTAATACATGACTAGTCTTTTTAAGTTTGAGTTAAACTAAAACTAGCTGTTTAGACTTATATCCAAACTATTACAAACTAATATCCTAACAATTTATTGGTGTTTTTCATTCCCACGTCGAGTTTTGTTTTGGAGTTTTAAAGTGTTTTGTAATTTCTAGCTTGTTATAAGTTCTTTTAATGAAATTATATTTGGCACTTGGAGCTGAAGAAGGAATTGCTGATAGTTGTTGTGTACTTGTGTTTGATAGAAATTTTTTATTTTTGACGTTCACAAATCGAAATTGAAGTACCCGTGTTTAAATAATCAATACCGTTACTTTGAAACCGTAATATAAAATTGTAAAATATATTTTTGGGTAAGTTTTAGTCAAATTAATAATTGGACATTTCGTTTTACCAACTGATGATGACATAGCTAAAACAACTTTAAGCTTTGGTCAATGCATGTTTTCCAGTTTAGTTATGGAAGGTTCTAAATAATAATAATTAAAATTGAGTTTTTTTACCAACTGACGATGACATAGTCTCTATAAGGAAAAGATGAGAGCCAGCAGGCATGTGCTTAGCGAATATGGTAACATGTCAAGTGTGTCGGTGTTGTTCATCATTGAAGAGATGAGAAGGAAGTCAGCGGAAGACTGTGCAGCCACCAGCGGTGAAGGTTTAGAATGGGGTGTTTTGCAATGCATATTTTGACTGAGTTTTACCTTTCATAATACAAATTTTAGTCATCAAATGTATTATGCATTGTAGATGCTCTAACTATGTTCCGAGAAGATGATGCATTTTCGTTTAAAAGATATTTGTTTTGGCAGTTTATAATTATTGGATTTTTTTTAGGACAAATCTTCAATTATGTCTTCAGAATCGGTTTGGTATATTAACTCCTTTTCAATCGATAAAGTAGCCAAACTATCTGACATTGTTATTTTTGAAAAACTTCTTTAATTTCCACCAAAAGAATTGTCACATGGGGTTAAGTAACATTGTCTTATCATGATTGTAAGTTTTACGTAAGTACTATTTATTTTGTATAGTTAGTTAATCACTTAATCAGTTTTAACTTTTAAGTATAACCATGCTGCCAATCTTTTTGATTCTTTTTTTTTATAAACTTTTTTTCAATATATTCGCTAAATAATTAATATTACTAGTATTAGATTATTATTTAAATTTATTTATATATGTTTCAAACTTTTTTAAGTAAAAACTAAATTAATTTAAATGAGATCTTAAATAACCTAAACTCTTTTCACGTAACCTCGCTCGTCCCACAACGGGGCACGGGTAAAAACTCCTGGTTCTTAAGAAAGGCCATTTCTCCGCTATAATACGGCCAAACTAATAAGTAATTACGTCAAAGTTTATTGCAAACTTAATGTTTTAATACACATAACTTAATTAGATTATTT